>ML133381.1:0-680954 GCA_003864495.1 Nemopilema nomurai
GGGATTTTCTGTTATTTGCTGGAAAGAGTGGATTTTTTTGCAGACGTAATTAACTCAACTGCAGAAATTTTACTAGCAGAAAAACTGTAAAATTGGCATGGAAAAGTGAACTTGTTATTTTCCCATGGAACGACACGCTGCCGCTTTTGGGGGTGTTGTTGTTTGCTTTGCTCCCCCTAAAACCTCTTACAGCTTGGATATTTAGCTTTGCATCAACACTTCTGTCCTCGCTATCAAAAAAGCACCAAACTCCTTCATCTTTTGCTCCATACCGGATGATAGGGAGACAGAAGCAATGGTGGTTCGCTGCCGAGATTTAAAAGTTCGGGTATCAGTCTGCAGAGCGCGTGCAGAAACTGGTTCCTTCCTGCGGGCATTGTTTTGCCAAAATTGCTTTGGAGTGACAGTGACATTGACTGTCATTAATGATCGGATGCTTTGTTTTTGTTTGGTCTACGATACTAGATAGCTATTGTCTTCAATAATGGCATTCGCTATACAAAGACCCCCTAGGTGGCAATGTCTCGAGCACATTCTTGTGCTGCGATGCATCCCAATGGTCGTCCAAATGGTAAACCGTATGGTAAACCGTGGCACTTTTTCCCCATTTATTCATCAGCACGTGAACTATTTGTTCCCATCTTTTTATAGAAGTGGTGCTTTTACGAAACCTACCCAGACATGAAGGTTTCTTTAGAATATTCGCTTTGAGGAAAGAAATTTACGGAACTGTATGGTAAACCGTTGAAAATGAGAAAGCTTCTGAAGACATCAAATTTGAATTGCAAAAAGGGTAAACCGTGGACCATTTCTCGATTTTCTCGTTTCGCACTTATCAAAGCTACATCAAAGTTGACAATTACCTTCATAAAAGCATTGCACCACTCCTTACCGAAAAAAAATTAATTTTCTCAAGTAAACAACAAAGTTATAAGCATTTTACAAATGGTAAACCGTGGGTAAACCGTGGAGAACAGACACTTTTCAACTCGCGCCGTTGCTTGCTAGCAAACAAGCGGCTTTTTAGATGAAGATAAGCGCTACAAATAACGAATAGCAAACTTAAATCAAATTGCGAAAGTTTTTTGATGAAAATAAATATTGTGTGCATGAGAAATTAAAGAATAAGTAGGAAAAATGAAACGTTTCTATGGTCACATGGCTGTCGGTGCGGAGGAGCAGCACCATGGAACGATTCTATTCATCTACTTTTTTGGTTAGCGTTGCAATGCAAGAGCCATCAGTTAGTTTTAAGCATTATAAAGTTCATCTATAACTTTGTTCTGTGTCCTTCGTTACGTACTACCATTTTCAGCGCTCGTGCATAGGTTTTATAGTTGAATCAATGGCAGAAGTACTGAAATTGGCAAGTGTCCTCAGTACCCTCTTCCTGAAGTCGTTGAAGTCCTCCTTCTCTATCCTTTCCCTAAGCGCTTCTTTAGTCATCTGTCGTTTTACGTTGTGAAATAAATTCTCTATTGGATTCAAATCTGGTGATCTCGGGGGTATTTTTACGACTTCTGCACCAATTTCATTCAATATATCTTTGGCTATTCTCCTGTTTTGACTTGGGTCATTATCCATTACAAAAGCAGTTTGTCCCTCTTTTTGAAATGAGCGCATTCTAATAATACATGCTTTAAAGTATTTCTGCAAACTTTGCAAACCACCTTCCATTCATCTTTTCGTATTCTTCGGCAATTACTACCCTTGAGGAAAATCCAACGCCCACCATGACATGCAACCTCCACCCCTCAGGTAGGCTTTTGCTTCCTTTCTTCGTATATCCCAGTCCCTCATTTGATTTTCTCCAGATTCTTCCACATGGCGTCAATGCATCATCTCTGTGAGGATTCTGTTTGTGTAAACATTGAATTGCATCCAGATAAATGAGAACTTCGTCGCTCAAAAACTCTTCATAATATGCCCAAAGCGTCTTTGCTTTCTATCTGCAGGCGATAAAGCTCCTTTACGACTCAGTCGCAAACACTTGTATTCTGCTTGATTCAGTACCCTAACCGTGGCATTTATACTTTTTTGGATTAGAGACACGTGTTATCTAATTAAAATTCTATTCTATATTTAGACATATTCTGCAACAACCCATTGAAAAGCGACTGATACACCCTTTGGTACTAAGTGTGAAGTAGTTGCGATCATGACAAAGAGAAAGGTGTGTCTTTGAAATGAACCATTTGCATATCAAAGTTATTTTAATTGGACTATTTCTTTCTATTCTTATTAGTCAACAATTTTCCAAGCTTAAAATATGAATTAAAAGCCCCATGAGCAAGAAGTACTATTTATTGCATTGAAAGGTGTCAAGACAAGCACTATATAGCCCCAACCCCCTGAAACCCCTGCTGGGTCTGAAAAAATTAAACTTTTTTTGCCAGAAATGAAATCAGCGCCATCGAAAACCCCATGTCAAATAGCCTTTATTTTCCCAAAATCCCCAGTTTTCGAAAAAAATTTCAGACAATGCCTGCCAAAATTGTTGGCACATTTGCGACAATTCTTTGACTCGCGTTCACTCATCCCCCTCCCCCCTTCGAACAATGTTGTGTTGCTGCTAAACGAAGCGTCGATTTTACACCAAACTTTTTCCCCAGATTGACTGAATGCTTTACTTTGTTACCAACATTGTTTTAGGGGGGAGGAGGGGATTAACAGCTTGTGGCGTGTCAAAGAAATGAAAAATACAAAAACCAGAGAAAATACTGAGGTGTTCCAAGGACTTTTGGCAGGCATTGTCTGAAATTTTTATTCAAAACTGTTAATAATGACCCCAAAACCATTATCAAACCATAGGTTTTCGATGGCGCTGATCTCATTTTTCACGTTATTTTTTCAAAATTCCATGCCAGTTTTAAGCTATGGGGGTGTTCTTGATTGTTAAAGGAGTAAATACAATGACCCCCCTGAGATAAAGATACAATACCCCATCATCCATCAAAGAAACAAATCAGGAGCAAAAAATGATCTTTTTGGGTTGACACACGTTGTGGTTTGTATACTTGGGTTTTTGAGAAAAACACATCGTTCTAAGGAGACCGAACAACTGCAGTGAAATGGGGATTATGTTATTTTGCTGGAAAGAGTGGATTTTCTTTGCAGACGTAATTAACTCAACTGCAGAAATTTTACTAGCAGAAAAACTGTAAAATTGGCATGGAAAAGTGAACTTGTTATTTCCCATGGAACGACACGCTGCCGCTTTTGGAGGGTGTTGTTGTTTGCTTTGCTCCCCCTAAAACCTCTTACAGCTTGGATATTTAGCTTTGCATCAACACTTCTGTCCTCGCTATCAAAAAAGCACCAAACTCCTTCATCTTTTGCTCCATACCGGATGATAGGGAGACAGAAGCAATGGTGGTTCGCTGCCGAGATTTAAAGTTCGGGTATCAGTCTGCAGAGCGCGTGCAGAAACTGGTTCCTTCCTGCGGGCATTGTTTTGCCAAAATTGCTTTGGAGTGACAGTGACATTGACTGTCATTAATGATCGGATGCTTTGTTTTTGTTTGGTCTACGATACTAGATAGCTATTGTCTTCAATAATGGCATTCGCTATACAAAGACCCCCTAGGCAGTGGCAATGTCTCGAGCACATTCTTGTGCTGCGATGCATCCCCGAATGGTCGTCCAAATGGTAAACCGTATGGTAAACCGTGGCACTTTTTCCCCATTTATTCATCAGCACGTGAACTATTTGTTCCCATCTTTTTATAGAAGTGGTGCTTTTACGAAACCTACCCAGACATGAAGGTTTCTTTAGAATATCTTCGCTTTGAGGAAAGAAATTTACGGAACTGTATGGTAAACCGTTGAAAATGAGAAAGCTTCTGAAGACATCAAATTTGAATTGCAAAAAGGGTAAACCGTGGACCATTTCTCGATTTTCTCGTTTCGCACTTATCAAAGCTACATCAAAGTTGACAATTACCTTCATAAAAGCATTGCACCACTCCTTACCGAAAAAAATTAATTTTCTCAAGTAAACAACAAAGTTATAAGCATTTTACAAATGGTAAACCGTGGGGTAAACCGTGGAGAACAGACACTTTTCAACTCGCGCCGTTGCTTGCTAGCAAACAAGCGGCTTTTTAGATGAAGATAAGCGCTACAAATAACGAATAGCAAACTTAAATCAAATTGCGAAAGTTTTTTGATGAAAATAAATATTGTGTGCATGAGAAATTAAAGAATAAGTAGGAAAAATGAAACGTTTCTATGGTCACATGGCTGTCGGTGCGGAGGAGCAGCACCATGGAACGATTCTATTCATCTACTTTTTTGGTTAGCGTTGCAATGCAAGAGCCATCAGTTAGTTTTAAGCATTATAAAGTTCATCTATAACTTTGTTCTGTGTCCTTCGTTACGTACCATTTTCAGCGCTCGTGCATAGGTTTTATAGTTGAATCAATGGCAGAAGTACTGAAATTGGCAAGTGTCCTCAGTACCCTCTTCCTGAAGTCGTTGAAGTCCTCCTTCTCTATCCTTTCCCTAAGCGCTTCTTTAGTCATCTGTCGTTTTACGTTGTGAAATAAATTCTCTATTGGATTCAAATCTGGTGATCTCGGGGTATTTTTACGACTTCTGCACCAATTTCATTCAATATATCTTTGGCTATTCTCCTGTTTTGACTTGGGTCATTATCCATTACAAAAAGCAGTTTGTCCCTCTTTTTGAAATGAGCGCATTCTAATAATACATGCTTTAAAGTATTTCTGCAAACTTTGCAAACCACCTTCCATTCATCTTTTCGTATTCTTCGGCAATTACTACCCTTGAGGAAAATCCAACGCCCACCATGACATGCAACCTCCACCCTCAGGTAGGCTTTTGCTTCCTTTCTTCGTATATCCCAGTCCCTCATTTGATTTTCTCCAGATTCTTCCACATGGCGTCAATGCATCATCTCTGTGAGGATTCTGTTTGTGTAAACATTGAATTGCATCCAGATAAATGAGAACTTCGTCGCTCAAAAACTCTTCATAATATGCCCAAAGCGTCTTTGCTTTCTATCTGCAGGCGATAAAGCTCCTTTACGACTCAGTCGCAAACACTTGTATTCTGCTTGATTCAGTACCCTAACCGTGGCATTTATACTTTTTTGGATTAGAGACACGTGTTATCTAATTAAAATTCTATTCTATATTTAGACATATTCTGCAACAACCCATTGAAAAGCGACTGATACACCCTTTGGTACTAAGTGTGAAGTAGTTGCGATCATGAAAGAGAAAGGTGTGTCTTTGAAATGAACCATTTGCATATCAAAGTTATTTTAATTGGACTATTTCTTTCTATTCTTATTAGTCAACAATTTTCCAAGCTTAAAATATGAATTAAAAGCCCCATGAGCAAGAAGTACTATTTATTGCATTGAAAGGTGTCAAGACAAGCACTATATAGCCCCAACCCCCTGAAACCCCTGCTGGGTCTGAAAAAATTAAACTTTTTTTGCCAGAAATGAAATCAGCGCCATCGAAAACCCCATGTCAAATAGCCTTTATTTTCCCAAAATCCCCAGTTTTCGAAAAAAATTTCAGACAATGCCTGCCAAAATTGTTGGCACATTTGCGACAATTCTTTGACTCGCGTTCACTCATCCCCCTCCCCCCCCTTCGAACAATGTTGTGTTGCTGCTAAACGAAGCGTCGATTTTACACCAAACTTTTTCCCCAGATTGACTGAATGCTTTACTTTGTTACCAACATTGTTTTAGGGGGGAGGAGGGGGATTAACAGCTTGTGGCGTGTCAAAGAAATGAAAAATACAAAAACCAGAGAAAATACTGAGGTGTTCCAAGGACTTTTGGCAGGCATTGTCTGAAATTTTTATTCAAAACTGTTAATAATGACCCCAAAACCATTATCAAACCATAGGTTTTCGATGGCGCTGATCTCATTTTTCACGTTATTTTTTCAAAATTCCATGCCAGTTTTAAGCTATGGGGGTGTTCTTGATTGTTAAAGGAGTAAATACAATGACCCCCCTGAGATAAAGATACAATACCCCATCATCCATCAAAGAAACAAATCAGGAGCAAAAAATGATCTTTTTGGGTTGACACACGTTGTGGTTTGTATACTTGGGTTTTTTGAGAAAAACACATCGTTCTAAGGAGACCGAACAACTGCAGTGAAATGGGGATTTTCTGTTATTTTGCTGGAAAGAGTGGATTTTCTTTGCAGACGTAATTAACTCAACTGCAGAAATTTTACTAGCAGAAAAACTGTAAAATTGGCATGGAAAAGTGAACTTGTTATTTTCCCATGGAACGACACGCTGCCGCTTTTGGAGGGTGTTGTTGTTTGCTTTGCTCCCCCTAAAACCTCTTACAGCTTGGATATTTAGCTTTGCATCAACACTTCTGTCCTCGCTATCAAAAAAGCACCAAACTCCTTCATCTTTTGCTCCATACCGGATGATAGGGAGACAGAAGCAATGGTGGTTCGCTGCCGAGATTTAAAGTTCGGGTATCAGTCTGCAGAGCGCGTGCAGAAACTGGTTCCTTCCTGCGGGCATTGTTTTGCCAAAATTGCTTTGGAGTGACAGTGACATTGACTGTCATTAATGATCGGATGCTTTGTTTTTGTTTGGTCTACGATACTAGATAGCTATTGTCTTCAATAATGGCATTCGCTATACAAAGACCCCCTAGGCAGTGGCAATGTCTCGAGCACATTCTTGTGCTGCGATGCATCCCCGAATGGTCGTCCAAATGGTAAACCGTATGGTAAACCGTGGCACTTTTTCCCCATTTATTCATCAGCACGTGAACTATTTGTTCCCATCTTTTTATAGAAGTGGTGCTTTTACGAAACCTACCCAGACATGAAGGTTTCTTTAGAATATCTTCGCTTTGAGGAAAGAAATTTACGGAACTGTATGGTAAACCGTTGAAAATGAGAAAGCTTCTGAAGACATCAAATTTGAATTGCAAAAAGGGTAAACCGTGGACCATTTCTCGATTTTCTCGTTTCGCACTTATCAAAGCTACATCAAAGTTGACAATTACCTTCATAAAAGCATTGCACCACTCCTTACCGAAAAAAAATTAATTTTCTCAAGTAAACAACAAAGTTATAAGCATTTTACAAATGGTAAACCGTGGGGTAAACCGTGGAGAACAGACACTTTTCAACTCGCGCCGTTGCTTGCTAGCAAACAAGCGGCTTTTTAGATGAAGATAAGCGCTACAAATAACGAATAGCAAACTTAAATCAAATTGCGAAAGTTTTTTGATGAAAATAAATATTGTGTGCATGAGAAATTAAAGAATAAGTAGGAAAAATGAAACGTTTCTATGGTCACATGGCTGTCGGTGCGGAGGAGCAGCACCATGGAACGATTCTATTCATCTACTTTTTTGGTTAGCGTTGCAATGCAAGAGCCATCAGTTAGTTTTAAGCATTATAAAGTTCATCTATAACTTTGTTCTGTGTCCTTCGTTACGTACTACCATTTTCAGCGCTCGTGCATAGGTTTTATAGTTGAATCAATGGCAGAAGTACTGAAATTGGCAAGTGTCCTCAGTACCCTCTTCCTGAAGTCGTTGAAGTCCTCCTTCTCTATCCTTTCCCTAAGCGCTTCTTTAGTCATCTGTCGTTTTACGTTGTGAAATAAATTCTCTATTGGATTCAAATCTGGTGATCTCGGGGGTATTTTTACGACTTCTGCACCAATTTCATTCAATATATCTTTGGCTATTCTCCTGTTTTGACTTGGGTCATTATCCATTACAAAAAGCAGTTTGTCCCTCTTTTTGAAATGAGCGCATTCTAATAATACATGCTTTAAAGTATTTCTGCAAACTTTGCAAACCACCTTCCATTCATCTTTTCGTATTCTTCGGCAATTACTACCCTTGAGGAAAATCCAACGCCCACCATGACATGCAACCTCCACCCCTCAGGTAGGCTTTTGCTTCCTTTCTTCGTATATCCCAGTCCCTCATTTGATTTTCTCCAGATTCTTCCACATGGCGTCAATGCATCATCTCTGTGAGGATTCTGTTTGTGTAAACATTGAATTGCATCCAGATAAATGAGAACTTCGTCGCTCAAAAACTCTTCATAATATGCCCAAAGCGTCTTTGCTTTCTATCTGCAGGCGATAAAGCTCCTTTACGACTCAGTCGCAAACACTTGTATTCTGCTTGATTCAGTACCCTAACCGTGGCATTTATACTTTTTTGGATTAGAGACACGTGTTATCTAATTAAAATTCTATTCTATATTTAGACATATTCTGCAACAACCCATTGAAAAGCGACTGATACACCCTTTGGTACTAAGTGTGAAGTAGTTGCGATCATGACAAAGAGAAAGGTGTGTCTTTGAAATGAACCATTTGCATATCAAAGTTATTTTAATTGGACTATTTCTTTCTATTCTTATTAGTCAACAATTTTCCAAGCTTAAAATATGAATTAAAAGCCCCATGAGCAAGAAGTACTATTTATTGCATTGAAAGGTGTCAAGACAAGCACTATATAGCCCCAACCCCCTGAAACCCCTGCTGGGTCTGAAAAAATTAAACTTTTTTTGCCAGAAATGAAATCAGCGCCATCGAAAACCCCATGTCAAATAGCCTTTATTTTCCCAAAATCCCCAGTTTTCGAAAAAAATTTCAGACAATGCCTGCCAAAATTGTTGGCACATTTGCGACAATTCTTTGACTCGCGTTCACTCATCCCCTCCCCCCTTCGAACAATGTTGTGTTGCTGCTAAACGAAGCGTCGATTTTACACCAAACTTTTTCCCCAGATTGACTGAATGCTTTACTTTGTTACCAACATTGTTTTAGGGGGAGGAGGGGGATTAACAGCTTGTGGCGTGTCAAAGAAATGAAAAATACAAAAACCAGAGAAAATACTGAGGTGTTCCAAGGACTTTTGGCAGGCATTGTCTGAAATTTTTATTCAAAACTGTTAATAATGACCCCAAAACCATTATCAAACCATAGGTTTTCGATGGCGCTGATCTCATTTTTCACGTTATTTTTTCAAAATTCCATGCCAGTTTTAAGCTATGGGGGTGTTCTTGATTGTTAAAGGAGTAAATACAATGACCCCCCTGAGATAAAGATACAATACCCCATCATCCATCAAAGAAACAAATCAGGAGCAAAAAATGATCTTTTTGGGTTGACACACGTTGTGGTTTGTATACTTGGGTTTTTTGAGAAAAACACATCGTTCTAAGGAGACCGAACAACTGCAGTGAAATGGGGATTTTCTGTTATTTTGCTGGAAAGAGTGGATTTTCTTTGCAGACGTAATTAACTCAACTGCAGAAATTTTACTAGCAGAAAAACTGTAAAATTGGCATGGAAAAGTGAACTTGTTATTTTCCCATGGAACGACACGCTGCCGCTTTTGGAGGGTGTTGTTGTTTGCTTTGCTCCCCCTAAAACCTCTTACAGCTTGGATATTTAGCTTTGCATCAACACTTCTGTCCTCGCTATCAAAAAAGCACCAAACTCCTTCATCTTTTGCTCCATACCGGATGATAGGGAGACAGAAGCAATGGTGGTTCGCTGCCGAGATTTAAAGTTCGGGTATCAGTCTGCAGAGCGCGTGCAGAAACTGGTTCCTTCCTGCGGGCATTGTTTTGCCAAAATTGCTTTGGAGTGACAGTGACATTGACTGTCATTAATGATCGGATGCTTTGTTTTTGTTTGGTCTACGATACTAGATAGCTATTGTCTTCAATAATGGCATTCGCTATACAAAGACCCCCTAGGCAGTGGCAATGTCTCGAGCACATTCTTGTGCTGCGATGCATCCCCGAATGGTCGTCCAAATGGTAAACCGTATGGTAAACCGTGGCACTTTTTCCCCATTTATTCATCAGCACGTGAACTATTTGTTCCCATCTTTTTATAGAAGTGGTGCTTTTACGAAACCTACCCAGACATGAAGGTTTCTTTAGAATATCTTCGCTTTGAGGAAAGAAATTTACGGAACTGTATGGTAAACCGTTGAAAATGAGAAAGCTTCTGAAGACATCAAATTTGAATTGCAAAAAGGGTAAACCGTGGACCATTTCTCGATTTTCTCGTTTCGCACTTATCAAAGCTACATCAAAGTTGACAATTACCTTCATAAAAGCATTGCACCACTCCTTACCGAAAAAAAATTAATTTTCTCAAGTAAACAACAAAGTTATAAGCATTTTACAAATGGTAAACCGTGGGGTAAACCGTGGAGAACAGACACTTTTCAACTCGCGCCGTTGCTTGCTAGCAAACAAGCGGCTTTTTAGATGAAGATAAGCGCTACAAATAACGAATAGCAAACTTAAATCAAATTGCGAAAGTTTTTTGATGAAAATAAATATTGTGTGCATGAGAAATTAAAGAATAAGTAGGAAAAATGAAACGTTTCTATGGTCACATGGCTGTCGGTGCGGAGGAGCAGCACCATGGAACGATTCTATTCATCTACTTTTTTGGTTAGCGTTGCAATGCAAGAGCCATCAGTTAGTTTTAAGCATTATAAAGTTCATCTATAACTTTGTTCTGTGTCCTTCGTTACGTACTACCATTTTCAGCGCTCGTGCATAGGTTTTATAGTTGAATCAATGGCAGAAGTACTGAAATTGGCAAGTGTCCTCAGTACCCTCTTCCTGAAGTCGTTGAAGTCCTCCTTCTCTATCCTTTCCCTAAGCGCTTCTTTAGTCATCTGTCGTTTTACGTTGTGAAATAAATTCTCTATTGGATTCAAATCTGGTGATCTCGGGGGTATTTTTACGACTTCTGCACCAATTTCATTCAATATATCTTTGGCTATTCTCCTGTTTTGACTTGGGTCATTATCCATTACAAAAAGCAGTTTGTCCCTCTTTTTGAAATGAGCGCATTCTAATAATACATGCTTTAAAGTATTTCTGCAAACTTTGCAAACCACCTTCCATTCATCTTTTCGTATTCTTCGGCAATTACTACCCTTGAGGAAAATCCAACGCCCACCATGACATGCAACCTCCACCCCTCAGGTAGGCTTTTGCTTCCTTTCTTCGTATATCCCAGTCCCTCATTTGATTTTCTCCAGATTCTTCCACATGGCGTCAATGCATCATCTCTGTGAGGATTCTGTTTGTGTAAACATTGAATTGCATCCAGATAAATGAGAACTTCGTCGCTCAAAAACTCTTCATAATATGCCCAAAGCGTCTTTGCTTTCTATCTGCAGGCGATAAAGCTCCTTTACGACTCAGTCGCAAACACTTGTATTCTGCTTGATTCAGTACCCTAACCGTGGCATTTATACTTTTTTGGATTAGAGACACGTGTTATCTAATTAAAATTCTATTCTATATTTAGACATATTCTGCAACAACCCATTGAAAAGCGACTGATACACCCTTTGGTACTAAGTGTGAAGTAGTTGCGATCATGACAAAGAGAAAGGTGTGTCTTTGAAATGAACCATTTGCATATCAAAGTTATTTTAATTGGACTATTTCTTTCTATTCTTATTAGTCAACAATTTTCCAAGCTTAAAATATGAATTAAAAGCCCCATGAGCAAGAAGTACTATTTATTGCATTGAAAGGTGTCAAGACAAGCACTATATAGCCCCAACCCCCTGAAACCCCTGCTGGGTCTGAAAAAATTAAACTTTTTTTGCCAGAAATGAAATCAGCGCCATCGAAAACCCCATGTCAAATAGCCTTTATTTTCCCAAAATCCCCAGTTTTCGAAAAAAATTTCAGACAATGCCTGCCAAAATTGTTGGCACATTTGCGACAATTCTTTGACTCGCGTTCACTCATCCCCCTCCCCCCCTTCGAACAATGTTGTGTTGCTGCTAAACGAAGCGTCGATTTTACACCAAACTTTTTCCCCAGATTGACTGAATGCTTTACTTTGTTACCAACATTGTTTTAGGGGGGAGGAGGGGGATTAACAGCTTGTGGCGTGTCAAAGAAATGAAAAATACAAAAACCAGAGAAAATACTGAGGTGTTCCAAGGACTTTTGGCAGGCATTGTCTGAAATTTTTATTCAAAACTGTTAATAATGACCCCAAAACCATTATCAAACCATAGGTTTTCGATGGCGCTGATCTCATTTTTCACGTTATTTTTTCAAAATTCCATGCCAGTTTTAAGCTATGGGGGTGTTCTTGATTGTTAAAGGAGTAAATACAATGACCCCCCTGAGATAAAGATACAATACCCCATCATCCATCAAAGAAACAAATCAGGAGCAAAAAATGATCTTTTTGGGTTGACACACGTTGTGGTTTGTATACTTGGGTTTTTTGAGAAAAACACATCGTTCTAAGGAGACCGAACAACTGCAGTGAAATGGGGATTTTCTGTTATTTTGCTGGAAAGAGTGGATTTTCTTTGCAGACGTAATTAACTCAACTGCAGAAATTTTACTAGCAGAAAAACTGTAAAATTGGCATGGAAAAGTGAACTTGTTATTTTCCCATGGAACGACACGCTGCCGCTTTTGGAGGGTGTTGTTGTTTGCTTTGCTCCCCCTAAAACCTCTTACAGCTTGGATATTTAGCTTTGCATCAACACTTCTGTCCTCGCTATCAAAAAAGCACCAAACTCCTTCATCTTTTGCTCCATACCGGATGATAGGGAGACAGAAGCAATGGTGGTTCGCTGCCGAGATTTAAAGTTCGGGTATCAGTCTGCAGAGCGCGTGCAGAAACTGGTTCCTTCCTGCGGGCATTGTTTTGCCAAAATTGCTTTGGAGTGACAGTGACATTGACTGTCATTAATGATCGGATGCTTTGTTTTTGTTTGGTCTACGATACTAGATAGCTATTGTCTTCAATAATGGCATTCGCTATACAAAGACCCCCTAGGCAGTGGCAATGTCTCGAGCACATTCTTGTGCTGCGATGCATCCCCGAATGGTCGTCCAAATGGTAAACCGTATGGTAAACCGTGGCACTTTTTCCCCATTTATTCATCAGCACGTGAACTATTTGTTCCCATCTTTTTATAGAAGTGGTGCTTTTACGAAACCTACCCAGACATGAAGGTTTCTTTAGAATATCTTCGCTTTGAGGAAAGAAATTTACGGAACTGTATGGTAAACCGTTGAAAATGAGAAAGCTTCTGAAGACATCAAATTTGAATTGCAAAAAGGGTAAACCGTGGACCATTTCTCGATTTTCTCGTTTCGCACTTATCAAAGCTACATCAAAGTTGACAATTACCTTCATAAAAGCATTGCACCACTCCTTACCGAAAAAAAATTAATTTTCTCAAGTAAACAACAAAGTTATAAGCATTTTACAAATGGTAAACCGTGGGGTAAACCGTGGAGAACAGACACTTTTCAACTCGCGCCGTTGCTTGCTAGCAAACAAGCGGCTTTTTAGATGAAGATAAGCGCTACAAATAACGAATAGCAAACTTAAATCAAATTGCGAAAGTTTTTTGATGAAAATAAATATTGTGTGCATGAGAAATTAAAGAATAAGTAGGAAAAATGAAACGTTTCTATGGTCACATGGCTGTCGGTGCGGAGGAGCAGCACCATGGAACGATTCTATTCATCTACTTTTTTGGTTAGCGTTGCAATGCAAGAGCCATCAGTTAGTTTTAAGCATTATAAAGTTCATCTATAACTTTGTTCTGTGTCCTTCGTTACGTACTACCATTTTCAGCGCTCGTGCATAGGTTTTATAGTTGAATCAATGGCAGAAGTACTGAAATTGGCAAGTGTCCTCAGTACCCTCTTCCTGAAGTCGTTGAAGTCCTCCTTCTCTATCCTTTCCCTAAGCGCTTCTTTAGTCATCTGTCGTTTTACGTTGTGAAATAAATTCTCTATTGGATTCAAATCTGGTGATCTCGGGGGTATTTTTACGACTTCTGCACCAATTTCATTCAATATATCTTTGGCTATTCTCCTGTTTTGACTTGGGTCATTATCCATTACAAAAGCAGTTTGTCCCTCTTTTTGAAATGAGCGCATTCTAATAATACATGCTTTAAAGTATTTCTGCAAACTTTGCAAACCACCTTCCATTCATCTTTTCGTATTCTTCGGCAATTACTACCCTTGAGGAAAATCCAACGCCCACCATGACATGCAACCTCCACCCCTCAGGTAGGCTTTTGCTTCCTTTCTTCGTATATCCCAGTCCCTCATTTGATTTTCTCCAGATTCTTCCACATGGCGTCAATGCATCATCTCTGTGAGGATTCTGTTTGTGTAAACATTGAATTGCATCCAGATAAATGAGAACTTCGTCGCTCAAAAACTCTTCATAATATGCCCAAAGCGTCTTTGCTTTCTATCTGCAGGCGATAAAGCTCCTTTACGACTCAGTCGCAAACACTTGTATTCTGCTTGATTCAGTACCCTAACCGTGGCATTTATACTTTTTTGGATTAGAGACACGTGTTATCTAATTAAAATTCTATTCTATATTTAGACATATTCTGCAACAACCCATTGAAAAGCGACTGATACACCCTTTGGTACTAAGTGTGAAGTAGTTGCGATCATGACAAAGAGAAAGGTGTGTCTTTGAAATGAACCATTTGCATATCAAAGTTATTTTAATTGGACTATTTCTTTCTATTCTTATTAGTCAACAATTTTCCAAGCTTAAAATATGAATTAAAAGCCCCATGAGCAAGAAGTACTATTTATTGCATTGAAAGGTGTCAAGACAAGCACTATATAGCCCCAACCCCCTGAAACCCCTGCTGGGTCTGAAAAAATTAAACTTTTTTTGCCAGAAATGAAATCAGCGCCATCGAAAACCCCATGTCAAATAGCCTTTATTTTCCCAAAATCCCCAGTTTTCGAAAAAATTTCAGACTGTCTGAAATTTTTATTCAAAACTGTTAATAATGACCCCAAAACCATTATCAAACCATAGGATTTCGATGGCGCTGATCTCATTTTTCACGTTATTTTTTCAAAATTCCATGCCAGTTTTAAGCTATGGGGGTGTTCTTGATTGTTAAAGGAGTAAATACAATGACCCCCCTGAGATAAAGATACAATACCCATCATCCATCAAAGAAACAAATCAGGAGCAAAAATGATCTTTTTGGGTTGACACACGTTGTGGTTTGTATACTTGGGTTTTTGAGAAAAACACATCGTTCTAAGGAGACCGAACAACTGCAGTGAAATGGGGATTTTTCTGTTATTTTGCTGGAAAGAGTTGATTTTCTTTGCAGACGTAATTAACTCAACTGCAGAAATTTTACTAGCAGAAAAACTGTAAAATTGGCATGGAAAAGTGAACTTGTTATTTTCCATGGAACGACACGCTGCCGCTTTTGGAGGGTGTTGTTGTTTGCTTTGCTCCCCCTAAAACCTCTTACAGCTTGGATATTTAGCTTTGCATCAACACTTCTGTCCTCGCTATCAAAAAAGCACCAAACTCCTTCATCTTTTGCTCCATACCGGATGATAGGGAGACAGAAGCAATGGTGTTCGCTGCCGAGATTTAAAGTTCGGGTATCAGTCTGCAGAGCGCGTGCAGAAACTGGTTCCTTCCTGCGGGCATTGTTTTGCCAAAATTGCTTGGAGTGACAGTGACATTGACTGTCATTAATGATCGGATGCTTTGTTTTTGTTTGGTCTACGATACTAGATAGCTATTGTCTTCAATAATGGCATTCGCTATACAAAGACCCCTAGGCAGTGGCAATGTCTCGAGCACATTCTTGTGCTGCGGTGCATCCCCGAATGGTCGTCCAAATGGTAAACCGTATGGTAAACCGTGGCACTTTTTCACCATTTATTCATCAGCACGTGAACTATTTGTTCCCATCTTTTTATAGAAGTGGTGCTTTTACGAAACCTACCCAGACATGAAGGTTTCTTTAGAATATCTTCGCTTTGAGGAAAGAAATTTACGGAACTGTATGGTAAACCGTTGAAAATGAGAAAGCTTCTGAAGACATCAAATTTGAATTGCAAAAAGGGTAAACCGTGGACCATTTCTCGATTTTCTCGTTTCGCACTTATCAAAGCTACATCAAAGTTGACAATTACCTTCATAAAAGCATTGCACCTCCTTACCGAAAAAAATTAATTTTCTCAAGTAAACAACAAAGTTATAAGCATTTTACAAATGGTAAACCGTGGGGTAAACCGTGGAGAACAGACACTTTTCAACTCGCGCCGTTGCTTGCTAGCAAACAAGCGGCTTTTTAGATGAAGATAAGCGCTACAAATAACGAATAGCAAACTTAAATCAAATTGCGAAAGTTTTTTGATGAAAATAAATATTGTGTGCATGAGAAATTAAAGAATAAGTAGGAAAATGAAACGTTTCTATGGTCACATGGCTGTCGGTGCGGAGGAGCAGCACCATGGAACGATTCTATTCATCTACTTTTTTGGTTAGCGTTGCAATGCAAGAGCCATCAGTTAGTTTTAAGCATTATAAAGTTCATCTATAACTTTGTTCTGTGTCCTTCGTTACGTACTACCATTTTCAGCGCTCGTGCATAGGTTTTATAGTTGAATCAATGGCAGAAGTACTGAAATTGGCAAGTGTCCTCAGTACCCTCTTCTGAAGTCGTTGAAGTCCTCCTTCTCTATCCTTTCCCTAAGCGCTTCTTTAGTCATCTGTCGTTTTACGTTGTGAAATAAATTCTCTATTGGATTCAAATCTGGTGATCTCGGGGGTATTTTTACGACTTCTGCACCAATTTCATTCAATATATCTTTGGCTATTCTCCTGTTTTGACTTGGGTCATTATCCATTACAAAGAGCAGTTTGTCCTCTTTTTGAATGAGCGCATTCTAATAATACATGCTTTAAAGTATTTCTGCAAACTTTGCAAACCACCTTCCATTCATCTTTTCGTATTCTTCGGCAATTACTACCCTTGAGGAAAATCCAACGCCACCATGACATGCAACCTCCACCCTCAGGTAGGCTTTTGCTTCCTTTCTTCGTATATCCCAGTCCTCATTTGATTTTCTCCAGATTCTTCCACATGGCGTCAATGCATCATCTCTGTGAGGATTCTGTTTGTGTAAACATTGAATTGCATCCAGATAAATGAGAACTTCGTCGCTCAAAAACTCTTCATAATATGCCCAAAGCGTCTTTGCTTTCTATCTGCAGGCGATAAAGCTCCTTTACGACTCAGTCGCAACACTTGTATTCTGCTTGATTCAGTACCCTAACCGTGGCATTTATACTTTTTGGATTAGAGACACGTGTTATCTAATTAAAATTCTATTCTATATTTAGACATATTCTGCAACAACCCATTGAAAAGCGACTGATACACCCTTTGGTACTAAGTGTGAAGTAGTTGCGATCATGACAAAGAGAAAGGTGTGTCTTTGAAATGAACCATTTGCATATCAAAGTTATTTTAATTGGACTATTTCTTTCTATTCTTATTAGTCAACAATTTTCCAAGCTTAAAATATGAATTAAAAGCCCCATGAGCAAGAAGTACTATTTATTGCATTGAAAGGTGTCAAGACAAGCACTATATAGCCCCAACCCCCTGAAACCCTGCTGGGTCTGAAAAAATTAAACTTTTTTTGCCAGAAATGAAATCAGCGCCATCGAAAACCCATGTCAAATAGCCTTTATTTTCCCAAAATCCCCAGTTTTCGAAAAAAATTTCAGACAATGCTGCCAAATTGTTGGCACATTTGCGACAATTCTTTGACTCGCGTTCACTCATCCCCCTCCCCCCCTTCGAACAATGTTGTGTTGCTGCTAAACGAAGCGTCGATTTTACACCAAACTTTTTCCCAGATTGACTGAATGCTTTACTTTGTTACCAACATTGTTTTAGGGGGGAAGGGGGATTAACAGCTTGTGGCGTGTCAAAGAAATGAAAAATACAAAACCAGAGAAAATACTGAGGTGTTCCAAGGACTTTTGGCAGGCATTGTCTGAAATTTTTATTCAAAACTGTTAATAATGACCCAAAACCATTATCAAACCATAGGTTTTCGATGGCGCTGATCTCATTTTCACGTTATTTTTTCAAAATTCCATGCCAGTTTTAAGCTATGGGGGTGTTCTTGATTGTTAAAGGAGTAAATACAATGACCCCCTGAGATAAAGATACAATACCCCATCATCCATCAAAGAACAAATCAGGAGCAAAAATGATCTTTTTGGGTTGACACACGTTGTGGTTTGTATACTTGGGTTTTTGAGAAAAACACATCGTTCTAAGGAGACCGAACAACTGCAGTGAAATGGGATTTTCTGTTATTTTGCTGGAAAGAGTTGATTTTCTTTGCAGACGTAATTAACTCAACTGCAGAAATTTACTAGCAGAAAAACTGTAAAATTGGCATGGAAAAGTGAACTTGTTATTTTCCATGGAACGACACGCTGCCGCTTTTGGAGGGTTTGTTGTTTGCTTTGCTCCCTAAAACCTCTTACAGCTTGGATATTTAGCTTTGCATCAACACTTCTGTCCTCGCTATCAAAAAGCACCAAACTCCTTCATCTTTTGCTCCATACCGGATGATAGGGAGACAGAAGCAATGGTGGTTCGCTGCCGAGATTTAAAGTTCGGGTATCAGTCTGCAGAGCGCGTGCAGAAACTGGTTCCTTCCTGCGGGCATTGTTTTGCCAAAATTGCTTCGGAGTGACAGTGACATTGACTGTCATTAATGATCGGATGCTTTGTTTTTGTTTGGTCTACGATACTAGATAGCTATTGTCTTCAATAATGGTATTCGCTATACAAAGACCCCTAGGCAGTGGCAATGTCTCGAGCACATTCTTGTGCTGCGGTGCATCCCGAATGGTCGTCCAAATGGTAAACCGTATGGTAAACCGTGGCACTTTTTCACCATTTATTCATCAGCACGTGAACTATTTGTTCCCATCTTTTTATAGAAGTGGTGCTTTTACGAAACCTACCAGACATGAAGGTTTCTTAGAATATCTTCGCTTTGAGGAAAGAAATTTACGGAACTGTATGGTAAACCGTTGAAAATGAGAAAGCTTCTGAAGACATCAAATTTGAATTGCAAAAGGGTAAACCGTGGACCATTTCTCGATTTTCTCGTTTCGCACTTATCAAAGCTACATCAAAGTTGACAATTACCTTCATAAAAGCATTGCACCACTCTTACCGAAAAAAAATTAATTTTCTCAAGTAAACAACAAAGTTATAAGCATTTTACAAATGGTAAACCGTGGGGTAAACCGTGGAGAACAGACACTTTTCAACTCGCGCGTTGCTTGCTAGCAAACAAGCGGCTTTTTAGATGAAGATAAGCGCTACAAATAACGAATAGCAAACTTAAATCAAATTGCGAAAGTTTTTTGATGAAAATAAATATTGTGTGCATGAGAATTAAAGAATAAGTAGGAAAAATGAAACGTTTCTATGGTCACATGGCTGTCGGTGCGGAGGAGCAGCACCATGGAACGATTCTATTCATCTACTTTTTGGTTAGCGTTGCAATGCAAGAGCCATCAGTTAGTTTTAAGCATTATAAAGTTATCTATAACTTTGTTCTGTGTCCTTCGTTACGTACTACCATTTTCAGCGCTCGTGCATAGGTTTTATAGTTGAATCAATGGCAGAAGTACTGAAATTGGCAAGTGTCCTCAGTACCCTCTTCCTGAAGTCGTTGAAGTCCTCCTTCTCTATCCTTTCCCTAAGCGCTTCTTTAGTCATCTGTCGTTTTACGTTGTGAAATAAATTCTCTATTGGATTCAAATCTGGTGATCTCGGGGGTATTTTTACGACTTCTGCACCAATTTCATTCAATATATCTTTGGCTATTCTCCTGTTTTGACTTGGGTCATTATCCATTACAAAGCAGTTTGTCCCTCTTTTTGAAATGAGCGCATTCTAATAATACATGCTTTAAAGTATTTCTGCAAACTTTGCAAACCACCTTCCATTCATCTTTTCGTATTCTTCGGCAATTACTACCCTTGAGGAAAATCCAACGCCCACCATGACATGCAACCTCCACCCCTCAGGTAGGCTTTTGCTTCCTTTTTCGTATATCCCAGTCCTCATTTGATTTTCTCCAGATTCTTCCACATGGCGTCAATGCATCATCTCTGTGAGGATTCTGTTTGTGTAAACATTGAATTGCATCCAGATAAATGAGACTTCGTCGCTCAAAAACTCTTCATAATATGCCCAAAGCGTCTTTGCTTTCTATCTGCAGGCGATAAAGCTCCTTTACGACTCAGTCGCAAACACTTGTATTCTGCTTGATTCAGTACCCTAACCGTGGCATTTATACTTTTTTGGATTAGAGACACGTGTTATCTAATTAAAATTCTATTCTATATTTAGACATATTCTGCAACAACCATTGAAAAGCGACTGATACACCCTTTGGTACTAAGTGTGAAGTAGTTGCGATCATGACAAAGAGAAAGGTGTGTCTTTGAAATGAACCATTTGCATATCAAAGTTATTTTAATTGGACTATTTCTTTCTATTCTTATTAGTCAACAATTTTCCAAGCTTAAAATATGAATTAAAAGCCCATGAGCAAGAAGTACTATTTATTGCATTGAAAGGTGTCAAGACAAGCACTATATAGCCCCAACCCCCTGAAACCCCTGCTGGGTCTGAAAAAATTAACTTTTTTTGCCAGAAATGAAATCAGCGCCATCGAAAACCCCATGTCAAATAGCCTTTATTTTCCCAAAATCCCCAGTTTTCGAAAAAAATTTCAGACAATGCCTGCCAAAATTGTTGGCACATTTGCGACAATTCTTTGACTCGCGTTCACTCATCCCCTCCCCCCTTCGAACAATGTTGTGTTGCTGCTAAACGAAGCGTCGATTTTACACCAAATTTTTCCCAGATTGACTGAATGCTTTACTTTGTTACCAACATTGTTTTAGGGGGGAGAGGGGGATTAACAGCTTGTGGGTGTCAAAGAAATGAAAAATACAAAAACCAGAGAAAATACTGAGGTGTTCCAAGGACTTTTGGCAGGCATTGTCTGAAATTTTTATTCAAAACTGTTAATAATGACCCAAAACCATTATCAAACCATAGGATTTCGATGGCGCTGATCTCATTTTTCACGTTATTTTTTCAAAATTCCATGCCAGTTTTAAGCTATGGGGGTGTTCTTGATTGTTAAAGGAGTAAATACAATGACCCCCTGAGATAAAGATACAATACCCATCATCCATCAAAGAAACAAATCAGGAGCAAAAATGATCTTTTTGGGTTGACACACGTTGTGGTTTGTATACTTGGGTTTTTGAGAAAAACACATCGTTCTAAGGAGACCGAACACTGCAGTGAAATGGGGATTTTCTGTTATTTTGCTGGAAAGAGTTATTTTCTTTGCAGACGTAATTAACTCAACTGCAGAAATTTTACTAGCAGAAAAACTGTAAAATTGGCATGGAAAAGTGAACTTGTTATTTTCCCATGGAACGACACGCTGCCGCTTTTGGAGGGTGTTGTTGTTTGCTTTGCTCCCCTAAAACCTCTTACAGCTTGGATATTTAGCTTTGCATCAACACTTCTGTCCTCGCTATCAAAAAAGCACCAAACTCCTTCATCTTTTGCTCCATACCGGATGATAGGGAGACAGAAGCAATGGTGGTTCGCTGCCGAGATTTAAAGTTCGGGTATCAGTCTGCAGAGCGCGTGCAGAAACTGGTTCCTTCCTGCGGGCATTGTTTTGCCAAAATTGCTTCGGAGTGACAGTGACATTGACTGTCATTAATGATCGGATGCTTTGTTTTTGTTTGGTCTACGATACTAGATAGCTATTGTCTTCAATAATGGTATTCGCTATACAAAGACCCCCTAGGCAGTGGCAATGTCTCGAGCACATTCTTGTGCTGCGGTGCATCCCGAATGGTCGTCCAAATGGTAAACCGTATGGTAAACCGTGGCACTTTTTCACCATTTATTCATCAGCACGTGAACTATTTGTTCCCATCTTTTTATAGAAGTGGTGCTTTTACGAAACCTACCCAGACATGAAGGTTTCTTTAGAATATCTTCGCTTTGAGGAAAGAAATTTACGGAACTGTATGGTAAACCGTTGAAAATGAGAAAGCTTCTGAAGACATCAAATTTGAATTGCAAAAAGGGTAAACCGTGGACCATTTCTCGATTTTCTCGTTTCGCACTTATCAAAGCTACATCAAAGTTGACAATTACCTTCATAAAAGCATTGCACCACTCCTTACCGAAAAAAAATTAATTTTCTCAAGTAAACAACAAAGTTATAAGCATTTTACAAATGGTAAACCGTGGGGTAAACCGTGGAGAACAGACACTTTTCAACTCGCGCCGTTGCTTGCTAGCAAACAAGCGGCTTTTTAGATGAAGATAAGCGCTACAAATAACGAATAGCAAACTTAAATCAAATTGCGAAAGTTTTTTGATGAAAATAAATATTGTGTGCATGAGAAATTAAAGAATAAGTAGGAAAAATGAAACGTTTCTATGGTCACATGGCTGTCGGTGCGGAGGAGCAGCACCATGGAACGATTCTATTCATCTACTTTTTTGGTTAGCGTTGCAATGCAAGAGCCATCAGTTAGTTTTAAGCATTATAAGTTCATCTATAACTTTGTTCTGTGTCCTTCGTTACGTACTACCATTTTCAGCGCTCGTGCATAGGTTTTATAGTTGAATCAATGGCAGAAGTACTGAAATTGGCAAGTGTCCTCAGTACCCTCTTCCTGAAGTCGTTGAAGTCCTCCTTCTCTATCCTTTCCCTAAGCGCTTCTTTAGTCATCTGTCGTTTTACGTTGTGAAATAAATTCTCTATTGGATTCAAATCTGGTGATCTCGGGGGTATTTTTACGACTTCTGCACCAATTTCATTCAATATATCTTTGGCTATTCTCCTGTTTTGACTTGGGTCATTATCCATTACAAAGAGCAGTTTGTCCCTCTTTTTGAAATGAGCGCATTCTAATAATACATGCTTTAAAGTATTTCTGCAAACTTTGCAAACCACCTTCCATTCATCTTTTCGTATTCTTCGGCAATTACTACCCTTGAGGAAAATCCAACGCCCACCATGACATGCAACCTCCACCCCTCAGGTAGGCTTTTGCTTCTTTCTTCGTATATCCAGTCCCTCATTTGATTTTCTCCAGATTCTTCCACATGGCGTCAATGCATCATCTCTGTGAGGATTCTGTTTGTGTAAACATTGAATTGCATCCAGATAAATGAGAACTTCGTCGCTCAAAAACTCTTCATAATATGCCCAAAGCGTCTTTGCTTTCTATCTGCAGGCGATAAAGCTCCTTTACGACTCAGTCGCAAACACTTGTATTCTGCTTGATTCAGTACCCTAACCGTGGCATTTATACTTTTTTGGATTAGAGACACGTGTTATCTAATTAAAATTCTATTCTATATTTAGACATATTCTGCAACAACCCATTGAAAAGCGACTGATACACCCTTTGGTACTAAGTGTGAAGTAGTTGCGATCATGACAAAGAGAAAGGTGTGTCTTTGAAATGAACCATTTGCATATCAAAGTTATTTTAATTGGACTATTTCTTTCTATTCTTATTAGTCAACAATTTTCCAAGCTTAAAATATGAATTAAAAGCCCCATGAGCAAGAAGTACTATTTATTGCATTGAAAGGTGTCAAGACAAGCACTATATAGCCCC
The DNA here is from genome assembly GCA_003864495.1 of Nemopilema nomurai. NCBI lineage: Eukaryota > Metazoa > Cnidaria > Scyphozoa > Rhizostomeae > Rhizostomatidae > Nemopilema > Nemopilema nomurai. The sequence continues at coordinate 23,596 of ML133381.1, forward strand.
AACCCCCTGAAACCCCTGCTGGGTCTGAAAAAATTAAACTTTTTTTGCCAGAAATGAAATCAGCGCCATCGAAAACCCCATGTCAAATAGCCTTTATTTTCCCAAAATCCCCAGTTTTCGAAAAAAATTTCAGACAATGCCTGCCAAAATTGTTGGCACATTTGCGACAATTCTTTGACTCGCGTTCACTCATCCCCCTCCCCCCCTTCGAACAATGTTGTGTTGCTGCTAAACGAAGCGTCGATTTTACACCAAACTTTTTCCCCAGATTGACTGAATGCTTTACTTTGTTACCAACATTGTTTTAGGGGGGAGGAGGGGGATTAACAGCTTGTGGCGTGTCAAAGAAATGAAAAATACAAAAACCAGAGAAAATACTGAGGTGTTCCAAGGACTTTTGGCAGGCATTGTCTGAAATTTTTATTCAAAACTGTTAATAATGACCCCAAAACCATTATCAAACCATAGGTTTTCGATGGCGCTGATCTCATTTTTCACGTTATTTTTTCAAAATTCCATGCCAGTTTTAAGCTATGGGGGTGTTCTTGATTGTTAAAGGAGTAAATACAATGACCCCCCTGAGATAAAGATACAATACCCCATCATCCATCAAAGAAACAAATCAGGAGCAAAAAATGATCTTTTTGGGTTGACACACGTTGTGGTTTGTATACTTGGGTTTTTTGAGAAAAACACATCGTTCTAAGGAGACCGAACAACTGCAGTGAAATGGGGATTTTCTGTTATTTTGCTGGAAAGAGTGGATTTTCTTTGCAGACGTAATTAACTCAACTGCAGAAATTTTACTAGCAGAAAAACTGTAAAATTGGCATGGAAAAGTGAACTTGTTATTTTCCCATGGAACGACACGCTGCCGCTTTTGGAGGGTGTTGTTGTTTGCTTTGCTCCCCCTAAAACCTCTTACAGCTTGGATATTTAGCTTTGCATCAACACTTCTGTCCTCGCTATCAAAAAAGCACCAAACTCCTTCATCTTTTGCTCCATACCGGATGATAGGGAGACAGAAGCAATGGTGGTTCGCTGCCGAGATTTAAAGTTCGGGTATCAGTCTGCAGAGCGCGTGCAGAAACTGGTTCCTTCCTGCGGGCATTGTTTTGCCAAAATTGCTTTGGAGTGACAGTGACATTGACTGTCATTAATGATCGGATGCTTTGTTTTTGTTTGGTCTACGATACTAGATAGCTATTGTCTTCAATAATGGCATTCGCTATACAAAGACCCCCTAGGCAGTGGCAATGTCTCGAGCACATTCTTGTGCTGCGATGCATCCCCGAATGGTCGTCCAAATGGTAAACCGTATGGTAAACCGTGGCACTTTTTCCCCATTTATTCATCAGCACGTGAACTATTTGTTCCCATCTTTTTATAGAAGTGGTGCTTTTACGAAACCTACCCAGACATGAAGGTTTCTTTAGAATATCTTCGCTTTGAGGAAAGAAATTTACGGAACTGTATGGTAAACCGTTGAAAATGAGAAAGCTTCTGAAGACATCAAATTTGAATTGCAAAAAGGGTAAACCGTGGACCATTTCTCGATTTTCTCGTTTCGCACTTATCAAAGCTACATCAAAGTTGACAATTACCTTCATAAAAGCATTGCACCACTCCTTACCGAAAAAAAATTAATTTTCTCAAGTAAACAACAAAGTTATAAGCATTTTACAAATGGTAAACCGTGGGGTAAACCGTGGAGAACAGACACTTTTCAACTCGCGCCGTTGCTTGCTAGCAAACAAGCGGCTTTTTAGATGAAGATAAGCGCTACAAATAACGAATAGCAAACTTAAATCAAATTGCGAAAGTTTTTTGATGAAAATAAATATTGTGTGCATGAGAAATTAAAGAATAAGTAGGAAAAATGAAACGTTTCTATGGTCACATGGCTGTCGGTGCGGAGGAGCAGCACCATGGAACGATTCTATTCATCTACTTTTTTGGTTAGCGTTGCAATGCAAGAGCCATCAGTTAGTTTTAAGCATTATAAAGTTCATCTATAACTTTGTTCTGTGTCCTTCGTTACGTACTACCATTTTCAGCGCTCGTGCATAGGTTTTATAGTTGAATCAATGGCAGAAGTACTGAAATTGGCAAGTGTCCTCAGTACCCTCTTCCTGAAGTCGTTGAAGTCCTCCTTCTCTATCCTTTCCCTAAGCGCTTCTTTAGTCATCTGTCGTTTTACGTTGTGAAATAAATTCTCTATTGGATTCAAATCTGGTGATCTCGGGGGTATTTTTACGACTTCTGCACCAATTTCATTCAATATATCTTTGGCTATTCTCCTGTTTTGACTTGGGTCATTATCCATTACAAAAAGCAGTTTGTCCCTCTTTTTGAAATGAGCGCATTCTAATAATACATGCTTTAAAGTATTTCTGCAAACTTTGCAAACCACCTTCCATTCATCTTTTCGTATTCTTCGGCAATTACTACCCTTGAGGAAAATCCAACGCCCACCATGACATGCAACCTCCACCCCTCAGGTAGGCTTTTGCTTCCTTTCTTCGTATATCCCAGTCCCTCATTTGATTTTCTCCAGATTCTTCCACATGGCGTCAATGCATCATCTCTGTGAGGATTCTGTTTGTGTAAACATTGAATTGCATCCAGATAAATGAGAACTTCGTCGCTCAAAAACTCTTCATAATATGCCCAAAGCGTCTTTGCTTTCTATCTGCAGGCGATAAAGCTCCTTTACGACTCAGTCGCAAACACTTGTATTCTGCTTGATTCAGTACCCTAACCGTGGCATTTATACTTTTTTGGATTAGAGACACGTGTTATCTAATTAAAATTCTATTCTATATTTAGACATATTCTGCAACAACCCATTGAAAAGCGACTGATACACCCTTTGGTACTAAGTGTGAAGTAGTTGCGATCATGACAAAGAGAAAGGTGTGTCTTTGAAATGAACCATTTGCATATCAAAGTTATTTTAATTGGACTATTTCTTTCTATTCTTATTAGTCAACAATTTTCCAAGCTTAAAATATGAATTAAAAGCCCCATGAGCAAGAAGTACTATTTATTGCATTGAAAGGTGTCAAGACAAGCACTATATAGCCCCAACCCCCTGAAACCCCTGCTGGGTCTGAAAAAATTAAACTTTTTTTGCCAGAAATGAAATCAGCGCCATCGAAAACCCCATGTCAAATAGCCTTTATTTTCCCAAAATCCCCAGTTTTCGAAAAAAATTTCAGACAATGCCTGCCAAAATTGTTGGCACATTTGCGACAATTCTTTGACTCGCGTTCACTCATCCCCCTCCCTCCCTTCGAACAATGTTGTGTTGCTGCTAAACGAAGCGTCGATTTTACACCAAACTTTTTCCCCAGATTGACTGAATGCTTTACTTTGTTACCAACATTGTTTTAGGGGGGAGGAGGGGGATTAACAGCTTGTGGCGTGTCAAAGAAATGAAAAATACAAAAACCAGAGAAAATACTGAGGTGTTCCAAGGACTTTTGGCAGGCATTGTAGCTTGCCCAATTTTACGAAAAATGTCGTCATTGTATGTTTTGGCGCAATCTGGATTACCTAAAAGATGTTGCCCTATAGCCGAATCAGAATTAATTGAGGCATTGCGTCTTTTACAATTTCGACGCGGCTGCTCTCTTTCTGCAGAGGTTTTGGTCAAAATTCGTATATGACTAAACTTTTTTATGGGCAGGAACGCAATCCTTTTGAGTGGAGGGAAACATGGTCTATTCTGTCAGCTTTTGATTATTTTCCGACGTTTACATACTATGAGGAGTGTCGGACGAAAAAGTACTTTAAGTATGCAAAACAAAGTTCCGCTTTCTCTTCCCATTGTTCATTTCTTTATACCTTTATGCACACCAGTAAGGGCCTGCTTTTGCTGCAATTGATGAAGTATAATTTTTACACAAAAACTGCTTATTCTAACCTTTTTTTGAACTATTTCTAATTCATAATAATTTTAGACACATCTCGCATGAAATAGGGTCACCTTACTTGACATGTTCTTTATGCTCTTTATCAGTCAGTCATAGCGCTTAAAGGGCAATACAGTTCTGTGATCGAGCGAATAATGGCGGACACAAGGCCCTTGGCTGTGCCGTGCTTTTATTCAAACAAGCCAATTCAACAATTCCTTTCAAGATAAAATGTTGAACTAAAGTTGTACCGCTTCAAATCTTAATTCTCCAATTAGTTCTAGAGATATGACCGCATAAAATCTCATCTGAAACTTCAATCTTAGCATGATGCTTAATTCAATTACATTCGAAGAATTATCACTCAAGTCAACACTTGCCCGCCATATCAATTCTTCTAGCCCATGTTTGTCAGTCTGAACAGGCCACCTTCAAAGCAAACATCAGGTACAGCTTTCTCTGCATTTTACAAACATTTGAGAACTTCGAGCTGTCGCTTGCCGCAACTTCATTCCTCTTCAACTCCAACTAAATCGGCAGCAAAGGTATCTTGTTTGCCATAAAGATTTTGATCTCTTATCGATCCCGCACAGACTTTCTCTGCCCCTTGGTGCCAATGTTTGTTTAATAAGAAACAATAGACTGGCCCCCTTGGGTACCGTAGCCACGTACATTTTGATTCAGGAATCTGGCCGGAAAATGGCAGGGTTGGAGACTTCGTGAGACCATTGAGTTTACACAAAATGTGAGAAAATAATGACTTTACATAAAAGGGTCCTTTTGTGACTCCATAGGGTAGTTTGTTTTGAAGCGATTGGCTTGGGCAGGGAAGCAAATATTTAACACTCTATACCAAGATTGGAGGTTGGCATAAAATAAGGCTAACTTTCGCTGGTCCTGCTTTTTAAACAAAGTCAACAATTAGACATTCACACAATAGAATTTTAGATTAAACCTTTGAGTTTTCAAAAAATCTTTGATTGAATACTTTTGGACAAAAACCGATAACAGCAAACAGAAGACTTAACAACCATTTTCTCGCAGCTCCGGTCCTTTAAACCACCCATTAACCCACTCGGTTGCAGAATTATATTGCTTTTCAAACATCCCTATTGATTGGTATGAATGATCAATCATTGATCGAATTGATTAATCATAATTCAGACTAACATAGTGGACTGCGCTTAAACTAGAAATAACCGAAAGCTGTTTGTTATGTTGCTTGCTCAAGGTATCTCAAAGCTACAAGTGCTATCTCCATATCCCTCTAGCATGTTCAAGCACTTGTAGTTTCAATTCTGACATTAGGTACTTGTAATTAACGAAAGATTGGTGTGGGAAATGGTTTCTCAAAATCAGCCACATATAAACTAGTTGCACCATAACTTTATCTAGAACAGGGAATAAAATACAGCTCAGTACAGCATTTTATACATAATGTGTGAAAGCATTGATTATTTATCATTAGAGCTTACAAGGTACATCCTGAATATTATCAAGCAAAAACCGTTTGATAGCGCACCATGAATGCTCCTGGGCTGCAGAATGTTCCATTACGTTACCTCCCCATGCGACAAGACCCTCTAGCGCTGGTAGATAAGAGACTGAACACATTGGCATATAAGGAACTTCAATTAAATGACCAGCTCCAGGGTAAACAATAGCAGAGAGCGGTCTCCTTCCGTAATTATTCAGTCTCCTTTTCATTCTATTTACACTCTCGACAGTATTCATAGACAAGTCCCCACTGCCTGCAATGATTAACATCTTTCCTTTAATCTCCTCCACCGGAATTTGAAGACTTTCGAGTTTGTCAATATCCTTATATAAATTCATGAATATCAACGCATTGTCTTCAGTTACAGCAGCATTTTCTGTTTTCAATTGCTCGGGGTAGCCCAATATTTGCCCTTTGAATTTCAGTGGGAATCTTAGCCAATGAGCTGTGGAGATAGCAACACCTGCCCTAACGAAGGGACATTTCGCACTGACCTGCAGTGCGAACTGGCCCCCAAGTGACACCCCGATATACCCGATTCCAGAAGAATACACTTTCCCGTGACCTGCCAACCATTGAGCAGCTTCGATGAAGTATTCCAACTCGAGGTTTAGGTGACTCTTCGGAAGATCTTTGTAAGCAAAGAAAGCCAGTGCCAGGGTGGCAAAGCCGTGTGATGCCAAAATCGCTGCTCTAAACTCTAGCAACTCTCCGTGGCCACCAAATATGTCAATGACACCTGTTTAAAGATAGTAAGCTGCACGTTAACCTATGGCAAATTAAAAAGGCAAGACGTTTTGACGAGGAAGTATGTTATGAAGACGTAAACCTCAACCAGTACAAGATATTTGCACTGTTTCAAATATGGCAACGAATGGCAACGAAGTGACATTTTGTAACTTGTGGGGTGACAGAAATTATTTCTTAGAAAACATGCTGTGTAAAAAGGAAACTTACGAATCCAATTTTGTAGTTCATATCTAGACTCACCTGGGAATTTTCCTTCCCCCCTCGGGACAAACAGTGTCCCCCTTATCCGACCGACGCTAATCTCTTGGCGTTCCACATTATCAGCCAAATATGTTCTAAAAATTGTTGTTGTTGCAATCGGTTGTGGCAACTTTTCGAGTGCTTGCATAACGCTTCCAGCTTTCTTCTGTGACATCACATGCCCATCGAACAAGAAAATTCTAAATTCCATTGGTTTTGTGACGTCATTTGGCGTGAATCTAACTCCTTTCCTTTGACCTGGTACTGGCAACATGCTCCAAAACAAGCCCATGTTGTCCTTGCCTTTGTATGTACCACCAAACGAAGAATCTTGTGACAAGTTCAGCCTCCCGTCTGTGTTCGCAATGTAGTGTCCATATGATTCAAAAAACACAGGTTTCTCTGATTTCAGTTCCACTCGTAAGGTAACATGCTGAAACTGTCTCAGATTGTTGACTTGAATCTCAATCCGTTCATCCACCAGAGATGGGCCCCTCAGAGCCATTATCTGCGGATAAATCATGATGTTGTTAAGCTTGCCTTGCTCCAAATCATATAAGGTACTCGCTTCTTGTCGTGCCTTCTGGACGTGAAAATGTACTGTAAGTCTGAATACCTATAGCCTGAAAATCTGTAGCGAAACTACTTAGGCCTATCTACTCCTTTTAACCGCACCATCTACTGCGGTCGCTGCATTACTGTAAAACCGCAGCACGGGAGAAAATTGTAATAAGCAAAAATGGCGGCCAAATATCACGTGCAGCGTGTTGCTGCGCTGCGATGCGTAGGGACGAGACACGAAATGCAAGATTATATCAACAAATAAAATCCTTTACTTTGGTTTACGTTCAAAATTAAATGAATCTTCAGTACATGAACAGGAGCAAGAATTATTAATCTTTCAACACCCGTCAATATATATTTGGAAAACTAGCAGCTTCAACTACTTATTGCTTCAAGCTCAAAAGACAACATCACTGGCCTAAAAAATGCAGTAAACAAGGTACGTTTTAAATAAGTTGTATCTTGAAAATAAGGCTTGGCCACATGGGGTAGCGAAATATGGTAAGCACAGTTTTTCTTCAGCTTTCGATTGATATAAGTGTTATCTTTCTAAAAATGTTTTCCTAGAAATGCAAAAAGTTTTAATAACACGCAGTTTTGTTTTTCTTTTACTTGGAGTGAATCTCCAAAATTCAATCGAATACCAGCTACCAGGGGGTACAACTGCGGAGCGTTGCGATGGTTAAAACCGAATAAAAAAGGCTTTAATGGTGGTGGTTCACTTCTAAATATTTTGCATTACCACATTACCCCTGGGGGTAATAACAGATATATAGGTCAAACGGACCTTAATCTAACACGACATTTCATAAAAACTTAAGAAAGCGATGCAACACGAACAGTTTTAAGGTATCTTCCTCATAACACTACAAATAAATAAATGATAAACAAATGAACAACATTAATTTCTTATAAGAAACCAGTATGACGTCGAAGGCATTGAGTCATGGTAAATAGTGGTTTTCCACGGGCTGTTGTCTGTTTTCATGTGATAAATCGGCTTTCATGTGATCAGACATCAACTGCGAGGTTAAAACATCATGTGTACAGTTTGCTTGACTGCCAATCAGATTAACGGAGCTATCATAATGACTCAGCAATTTTTGCAATTTGGGTATACGCTTTCCATTTATCATGACTCAATGCGTTTAAGTCTTATTTACTTAAGGAAATTCCAATATTCATTTGTTCGAGATTTAATGCTGTACTTAGAGAGGGAAAGTGAATTTTTATGCCAGCCAATCAATGATATTGGTGGATTTTCAAGAAATTTTCGAGTTCTTGCCTTCTTTCTAATTTCAGTAGTTTCTAAATTTTTTTAGTACTGAAGTTTCCCAACATTTAGTGACTGCCCAGTACTCGATTCATATAGAGAGGGTCTTGTAAATAATCAAAGTATAAGGGTAGCAAGGCATATAGGTACAGGGGTGCCGTCATAGAAGGTTAGGAGTTGCTACATATCAACTGCAATGGAATCAGGTTACTTCCCTGTATACTGGTGTTGAACAATAGTTAATGCGATGCAAAACCAAATCATGAAATACGATCTGTCCGCAGCCTTTGTTAGAAATACAATCTCCACTGGGCGGTAGGGGAAAACGTTCAAATATGGTAAATGACAAAATTAGCGCCCATTAAGGGGGCGCTTACCCCACAGGGTCGGTTTATTCAGCAGGGGTGTTTATTAATTCTTGCTCACCCTATGTAAGGAAAGAAATTCAATTCTAGTGTTTTCTCAATTAGTTTATAACAAACATAATACACACTTTATGAAAAGGAGGTCCTATAAGATGTCATTTTTTCATCCTCTTCGTGGTCTGAATCAACCATTAGAAATTCCTCTTTCCGCTTTCAATTCTAAATGCGCTAACGTCTTTTTCGTATACACTTGGCAATTGGCTCTTTAAATGTGCCTCTGCAAAAATTTTGAAGATTAAACAGAAATGTACTCACTTTGAGTTGGCTTCTACGGAGAGATACATGTTGACAATGAATATGCTGTTTTTACTCAATTCAAATAAGCGTCCCGTTACTAAATGCATGTCAGTGTTGGCTAGTGAAATCACCATGATAGTTGCGAAGGAATGAAATTCCCAAGTTTCCTGAGCATGGTGCTCATTCAGTTTTAAGTTCACGTAGGGATACGGAGAGATACATGTTGACAAAGAATATGCTGCCTTCAAGGAAAGTTGAAAGCTCTGTTAATTCGAAAAAGTCGCATGAATTGAACTGTCTGGAGCTGGAAAAATAATTGAAAAGGTTGCTCCTTTTTTGTTGCTGTTGTTGTTGTTGCTGCTGCTGTTGTTGTTGTTGTTGTTGTTGTTATTGATTTAAGACACTCATCCCAAAAATGACTACGCATTGCAAAATAGCTTGTGCAGAACTACACAAATGCGGACAAGGTTGTCCCAAACATGGCACTAATTGAAACTTCGCGGGCCACCTCTATGAGGTGAAAGGAAACAAATAGGTTGCCTTATCCGGTCATTTTTGAGATTCCTTTTGAGATTCATTTTTTGAGCTTCTCTGAGTTGCCTTAAACCCTAATAAATAGGCCTTGAATCGCAAGTTCAGTTGTAAAACAAGAAAGACGGCCTGCTAAAGTTACACATCAAAACCGAAACTCACTGCAATTAATTACTGATAAAAGTCTCTGACCAGAGCTTGAATGCCATGACGGAGATGTAAGAGGGGAGACATGCCTTCAGTTATCACCGAAATCCCAAAAAAGCATTCAAAACACGATTGATAATTAATCAATACACAGCTAATCATTAGTAAGTTGTGAACACTAAGATTAGAGGACAAAAGCTGTGATTAACCTTGTCAAGATAATTAGCTTACAAAGTTTTGCCCTTACACTTAGAAAAGGTGTTAAAACTCTAGGCTTCGCAACAGATGGAAGAGTGGATAATTGCATTAATTTTCTATGAACTGGAAAAAGATGAAAGGTAAAATTCAGGATTCTTCCTTCGCGCAAATAGCAAAGAGTTATTGATAATGTTCCTGTAAAGGAATTACTTGCAGCAAAATAAACTTAAAAGAACGTATAGAAGTTTAGAATTGTTACAAATTCCTTGCGGCCATCTAGCTTGGGTTTTATCTAATAATTTGATGTAACATTCATCATTATCATAAATAACGCATAGATAGATAGATAGATAGATAGATAGATAGATAGATAGATAGATAGATAGATAGATAGATAGATAGATAGATAGATAGATAGATAGATAGATAGATAGATAGATAGATAGATAGATAGATAGATAGATAGATAGATAGATAGATAGATAGATAGATAGATAGATAGATAGATAGATAGATATAGATAGATAGATAGATAGATAGATAGATAGATAGATAGATAGATAGATAGATAGATAGATAGATAGATAGATAGATAGATAGATAGATAGATAGATAGATAGATAGATAGATAGATAGATAGATAGATAGATAGATAGATAGATAGATAGATAGATAGATAGATAGATAGATAGATAGATAGATAGATAGATAGATAGATAGATAGATAGATAGATAGATAGATAGATAGATAGATAGATAGATAGATAGATAGATAGATAGATAGATAGATAGATAGATAGATAGATAGATAGATAGATAGATAGATAGATAGATAGATAGATAGATAGATAGATAGATAGATAGATAGATAGATAGATAGATAGATAGATAGATAGATAGATAGATAGATAGATAGATAGATAGATAGATAGATAGATAGATAGATAGATAGATAGATAGATAGATAGATAGATAGATAGATAGATAGATAGATAGATGGATAGATTTTATCAATACCAAAAGATTTTATCAATAGTAAATGGATGCACTGAATATTCGTATAGACAAGGAAGTTGTTTGCTTTAAGCAAAGTTTCCAAATAGGACGCCAATCTAATCAACGGTCTTGAACTTTCTCATCTTCTAGATCATACTTTTTATTAAGCTTGTTTGTTCCTAACAAATTCTTGCTACTGGAGCTCAGTGCACTATCAACACACAAAACTCATCCATGAACATTTGAGATAACATTTGATTCGAGCATACCTAGGGGCTATTGTTCTTCTAGTTACCTACCTCAAAGTGCTATGCTTGAAAAGATTGGGCATTTGAAATATGAAAAGTTGTGCAAAACTCGTTTTATGCTGACACCAGTCCGAACGAAAAAAATCCCAACTATCTGACGTTTACTACAAAAGCTAAATATGATGTTGAAAAAAAGAAGATTGGACAGTCTAAAGCATCTTTCTCTATGCACATGTGTTCCGGAAGAGCTTGCTTATACACGTGGCTACTTTGATCAATATATACTTTGCCATAAGTGCAAAAAGTTCTGATTGCGTATTCTTTAGAGATGAAAAGTTAACAGTCAACATTGACAGATACATTAGAAATAAGTACAGTCTCATAAGGAAATCTGAGTGCACCATAGAATTAAAGCCCATTTATGAGGCAACATGTCCTCCACTTTTCATGTACTGATTTGTATCTCCTTAATTCAAACTGCCGCACCTAAAAGTGGTCTCATTGAAAATGTCTTTGAGGGCATGAAACTTTCTTGTCCAAATGTCGAAAAGAAGATCCACACAGAGCGAAGTCAAATGCAATGTGTTCAGAAATGTGTGCGACATGAGAATTGCAGTGCAGTGAACTACAAAGTAAAAGGTGATATAAACGGCAATTGTGAATATTAATTGGTGGAGGCTGTTCGGCTGGCAACAATCATAGACATTGGAGAGCCATGACCCTTGCGGTAAGAATGCTATTCAAACGTTTGAATACTTTGCAGAGGCTAAGCTTATGAAGTTCAGTTTAAAAGGTTAAGGCAACAGGATTTCTTACGAAGGATCATAGAGAGTGCGGAAAAATAACCGACCCGCGCGGGACTCGAACTCACGACCCTTGACTTTGTACGTCAAGTGCTCTACCAGCTGAGATAGCGTTAAGTTCAGTTTATTGCCCAATGTCACGGTAATCTGTCATTATTCCTTCATTCCACTCCAAGCCTTTAGATGTTGTTTATTCCGTTCATATTGCCGAGGGGTTTTAGGAAAGAGGCTCTCCTAGAAAGAAACCAAAAACAATGACCAACTAAGAAACCTTACTGGGCCATTCCCAGATGTGGGCCAAAGCCCCATGGCTCTAATTTCTGGGCATTTGTCCTAGTCAGTAAAGTAAATTTTATATCATAATGCACTTAATTGATCTCGATAGATACTATTCTATACCATTCTATTGAGTTCTATTGCATTGTATTCATTTCTATACTATTCTACTATTCATCCTATTCTAGAGTCAAAAAGTTTCAGAGAAGAAAGGTTAGCAACACAAAGATACACTTTTTAATACCAGCCTTTGGCAACATTCGTAATCATTTCATTCATAAACAATTCACTTACTTAAAACTCGAACAGAAGTAATGACTTCTCACTCTGAGCCAATGCAAGGTGTTCTTCAATAACAGTTTTGAAAAATTTGACTTTTGTTGCAGCCTGACAATTGATAATAATGTAAACATTGATCTATTGATGAAAAGGAGCACTCTTTCTTGATTGGGGATTATCATTCTTTCGGAGCTCCTATCATAGAAACTCCCTTTTAGCTCACTATTGAAGAAAGAAGAGGAAATATTTGCAAATGCAAAACGAAGGAGCAGAGATGATATTACACGGAATAGCACATTTCTATTTGTCGATGAATTAGTGATGTTAAATCAATCTAATGAGAACTTGCGAAGAAAATGTTTGAAAAATTTTTGCAACTTGTGGAGAAACTTTTCAAAATCTTGCTATAAATCGTGATTTACAAATTAAAATTCAAAAGATTTTGAAGTTGCCTTGGTCTAAAAAGAATAATTCTTATTTGGTTTGAGCTCTAGCTGCCATATTTCTAAGAAACACGTTTCCAATAAATTATGTGCAAGGAGGCTTTCTCATTGTGGTTTTTTATTGCTAAACTTAAGTTTATTGGGAGTACCAGGATTTTAAATTAATAATGATTCTATAACGTTATGAAATACCTAAAAACTTCTCCTTTAGAAAAACATCTAATTTTCAAAAGTTGCAAAGAGCTCTTAACAGCAAGGAGAGATGCTAAGTCTGGAGTCTACGAATTGGAATCGGGTCGACACTTTTGCAATATGAATGACGTCACAGGTTGCGGAGGTGGGGGCTGGACTCTGGCAATGAAAATCAATGGAACAAAAGTAATAGAACCATTCATGCTCCAATTTTCGCTTTTTCATTTATTGAATTGGTGTTAAAGTACCTTACCTGACCATGCAGCATAAATGATATTGTAGCAATGATTATTCAAGATTATTTTGTTGTTTCAAAGCATATGCTCATACTACATCCGGTATTAAAAAAAGCGATTGAAATAGTGAAATAAAGTAAATTATTGCTTGTCGAAAAGTAAGTAGTGGTTTTCCACGATTATTGAAGACAGATTTATCAAGAGACCATAGTTCTTTTATAGCTTCTCTGAAAAGGGCTTTGCATGTACAGCATTCAGTGACAGAAGTTGCACTTAGCTACCGTCAAAGCGCTATTAAGCCTTATATAGGGGCTTAAAAGAGAAAGGGGTTTATAAAAGTAAAAATGAACTCAAAGTAAAAATGCTATAAACATGTATTTAATGCAATGTTGTGCTAAGAAATGAGAAAGAAAGTCACGACCCTTATTCATTTGAAATTAAGAATTGGAAGCATTAAAAACATTCCCGCTAAATTCTCTCGTTTAGCGTTTTTTGCCTTCTCTGGCTAACGGGGGTAGATTTTAAAGGGAGGGGGCTTATTTCAAATTCTTGCTTGAAAAGGGGGCTTAAGAGGGGGCATAAAAGAGAACGGGGCTAAATAGAGCTTTGACAGTATTTTAAAACAAAATGGCAGCCTCTTCTATTTACCAAATGACGTATATTATTTTTGGATGTGTTCTTGCAAGTTTACAGGCTTCTTAATGAAGCTCTTTAATCAGTAGGCCTTACGCTTTCAAAGACTCTTTTGTTCACATCTAGAGCACATTCGAACCCAACTCTGAACATTGGTTTAGTGACACAATATACAATACAGATCTTGGGATCCAGTCATTCTACGAAAACGAGGCAAAGTTCCCGGCATTCAGTAGAATCCCATTCGACGAAATATGCATTGGCATGGGAATTTCGTCTGTTGTCAATTGGCTTCATCTACCACTCAAGAGCCCATCACTTCATGCTATCTTCAAATACAATTCTTTTATTCCATTATCTGTGCCATCATCTACCTGGTTGCGCTTAATGCCAGTTGCTACAACCTTCGTGGAATGCATCGATTCTGGTCTTAATATCCCAAATCATGATCACTCAATCGCAGCGAGAGTAGGCCTGATTTCCTACCCATATACCAGCTGCATGACGTCGTACTCTATTATTGGATTGGGTACAGCAGGTGCTTTTTCATGCGGGAACTCCAACATTGGCTCGCATTCTATTGCCAGGATGGGATACATACTCATTAAGTAAACATAATCACTCACGCAGAAAATGTAGTTTTTGTCCTCTTTATTGTTTAATTTCTTTTTTTATAAAGCTGTGGTACGAGAATCGAATAGATTGTTCATGGCAAAACACGATGCTTATTTCCTATGGTCAATGTTCACATTGAATTTGCACATATATTTGTCAACAATCGAAGCTACCTTAACATTGTGCCACAACCAATCTTTAGCGATTTTTTCACCCGGAGTGTGACAAAGGCAATTGAAAAGCGTCCTGCAATATTCCTTAACATGCATATTCATGTGTATTCAAAACTCAACTAAACTAAACAACACTATTATAGTAACAACAGTTAAATGAATATAAGTAGACATGAATATAACAGCATTTAGCACAAATTATAGGTTTGCTGAATTTGTAAGGAGGGGCTTACTCAATAGGTATACTAATGGAGGAAAACGCCCCCCGCTCTGTTTGCCTTTTTGATTTAAAAGACAATATTGGTTGCAGGTGTTGTCGTGCCGACTTTAGAGGAGCATTTTGGTGGAGCTCCAGTCCTTGCAGAAGCTTTGCTCTCGGCTCCTCTTTGTCTCTGACCAATATGAAATTTAGAGGGTAAAACCCGGGAGGCCCCCTTCTTATTAGCCCCTCTCTCTCGCTTATTGATTTTTCAATTGTTTTCCAATCTCTTTTGCTCTTATTAGTGACCGTTCAGGAACATGCCGTCAGTATTGAAAATGATCCACTGATGGCGCATTTCTCCAAACAAACACATGAAGAAAACTATTTTTACCCAATTTTTCGTTGATCAATCAAAACCTAAAGAGAAAAACAACTTACTTTATTTGCACCATGCAGTGGGGAAGAAAATATAGTCATCTGGTCCCGACTGCAGATGGTGCTTACAATTCAACAGAATTACAATAGTCAATAATAAGTTTTTATCACATTAGATGTCGGAAGAAATCGGTCATAAAGATAAGTTCTGAACTGTTATTAGACAGTCCAGAATGCCCATAAATGTTGAGAGAAAAATTCCAGGAATATCTAATGTGTGACAAACTTACTCAAAATTCAATGATTAGATGAACAAAAAACAGTAAATAGAACGGGTAGGGCGCTGCTGGTAGTTTTATTCGGTTTACTCTAGCCTTCCATTTGACAAAATGAATGATATTGTTGCTTCCAAAATCAACTTGTTCGCAATATTGTTGAACCGTGGATTACCAAAAAGGATTAGTTCACATAGGGCCTCAGAGTTAAGATTATCAAGCTCAAGTCCTGGGATTTCTGAAAGCTGATTAAAGAGATCGTTACGCATCAGGTCATACATGGGGCAATGCAGGAGAAAATGCTCATTGTCCTCAATGCCTGTATTGCACGTGCAGATAGGACTCAAAGATTCAAAGTTGTGCCGAAACTTGTGCTCGCTTAGGGGACTGAATCTAACCCGGAGCATAGTTAAGCATCTCACACCCCCTTTTACAAGATTTTTCTCAGATTTCTGACCGCATATTACGGCCCTCCCTTCCACTGATTTCCACTAATCATTGCAAATGTACACAATAGTTTGCTGCATAACTTACGGGGACCCTACCACTTGGGGGCTCCTAGGAGTTGCTCTAACCCCAATCATTGTGCATTACGCCACTCTACTAGCTACTGCTATCTTAAATCATATAACTAATCATATAACTAATAAATAATTTGCTACAAGAAAAGGGGCCTTTTGTGGCTCTTGCTGAGGGGGGCAGCCGGTAGCCCGACCGGAGCATTTCTCAGATTCTGCATCTGCGTGAACACTGTATATCCATATACTAAGGGGGTTGGCGTAACACGGCTAACATAACCGTGGCTCGAGTTATGATCAATTTAAAACAGAAGGAATAAAACAGTGTAGAGACATACGATGTATGAGGGTATATAGTTCAGAAAGTTACCGTCGATTTTCTGATACACCAAAAATGATGAATGACGTGTTTGTAACAAATAGCGCAAGGCTTCATTGGCAATATTAGTACCTCGGATTTTCTTTTGTGCCCTTTGAGTCTTAAGTAGCATGCTTTTGACGTAAAGGCAAAACAACCCTAATATTCATATTTTGTGTGTAGAATATAAAATTCAAATAGAAGCATATGTAACGGAAAGAATAAAAATGTGTTTGAACAAGCAGAACGATTTTCAAGCATTTTAGAAAGGTTTGTTGAGACAGCTGCACAAATTTTCCCCTAGAGTGCTTTTATGCACTACCTAGAACCGTAAATCAGACAATTTATAGCTAGCAAAGCCGAAACCACTTGAAAGTGAAAATCGAGTCAGTTACAACATTATCGTTTGCCTGAGATTTGCATTACTAGGAGGCAAGACTGTGACCGATCTATTAATAAAACAAAACGTAAACAGACATTTGAGAGCTTTTCGCTTAACAGAGTATCACTTAACTTAACTTTCGCTTAATAAACCGAAGCTATTAATAACACTATTCTCTTACTTTCTTTCACTGTAGAGATGTGGAGGGAAAGTCAAAAAAGTATTCTTCACGAAATCTTGAATTGTAATCTTCATGAATAAGTTCTAATTTGCACTCTAAAAGAAACACCTTTGTCAAAGGAAAGTAGCAAGTCGAAAGAAACCAAAGTAGTCTTCAAGCCAAAAGTAAACCTATGCGTAAGATAGCATATATTTAGTTCAAAGAACTAAATAATCATGTTTTGTACTTTTCTCTTTAGAGCCTCGTTTTATTAAAAATGTGGCTGAATCTAGTACAGGTAGCCTGTTTATATTCATTAAAAATTCGCAAATGCTTTGACAAACAAAAGGTGCAAATATGAGGTACTGAGCACTCAAAGAAAGCTTTTCTCTTCATAATAGCCAGGATTAAATAAATGAGTGACTGGTTGCCACTAAAAGAAAGTCAGTGAGATAAATCGTCGCATAAGTCAGCTGCTAGTGTTCTCGTGTCTATGACAAGATTTCTAGCAAAATGAAGGATGCTAGAATATCTATGCTTGTACATTTTTCTCTAATTCAATTTGCCTTGAGTAGTCAAGGCGTTGTAACTTATGTTCAAGAGAAGGCAAGATCGTTCTGCCCAAGCGTTGAGATTAATGTTTTTACGGTACCAAGTCAGATCCACTGTGTTCATAGGTGCATGCAAGAAGACAAATGCAACGTGATAAATTACAGGTTGGAAGATCATGTTCAGAAGAATTGCGAGGTATTGTCTGGTATGGACTGCGTCATTGAAGAATATTCGAAGTGGAGAACAATTACTGTTAAGGTAAAAACTGCTTCTCACTCGGTGAAGAAGAGCAAGCTTGTGCAAATCTCTATATATTAGTAGTTTATCAAGAGTAAAATTAAATCTGTGTTTACCCTACATCTCTTTAGTCAAGTCAATGCTCTATGCGACCGGTAAACGAGTAATACCAGCCTTACGGTGGTTAATTTCCATCAAATTCAAGCATATCAAAATAGCTCACATTGCTCACCACTAACATCTCGAAATGCCAATGTTTTGCTGATTAACAGTGATGCAACTTAGCCCAGAAGAAAATTAACATCGATGAAAATTATGGCAAAAATCTACGCCGGGAAAATTGACTGCAGTCTGGATAGCCAAAGAGGATTTCATGTTTAATGATTGATAACTTTGATTAAAGGCTTGGTGAGAATTCACAATCGTCAGGTATACAGAAAGATATCATGCAGCTCCAATACATTGCAGCATTGACTTGAATTTGTGATCAAGGGATGCAGCTATGTAAAAAAACTGTTATAAACATACAGGCATTATTTCTATGATTAACACGATTAACACTGATTCAAAATTTATTCTATATCAAACAAAATAGGACTGCTAACGATGATCATCAATTATTTTTTTATTAGTCGAAATACGAGCAGCAAGGAGATGTTCCAGGTAGTTCAAATAGTTCGGCTCAATTTTTAAACCATTGTGACCGTTATTCATTTTTTCAGTTGACTGTTTATGTTGCAGTACATTTTGTGAATCCCACAAACGCATCAATGCTTTTCACATGAAACATTTTTACGTCTAGAAAGAAAGAAAAAAGGTGGAACCTAAAGGTGAGTGATGGAATGCCATTTGTGTCATATCTAAAATGTCATGTCACTATAACCTTTCTTCCAACTGTGATTTGTTCTATTGCTCGAGCATGGTGAAGAAGATTGGATTTTCCATAGTTGTAATGAAATGTTGGAAATGTGTTGAGTACTGAACGTTGAGGAAGCATGAATTTCCATAATAAGATACATTTTTGGCCATGTGCTGAATGGGTTAGTTTTTCAAAAGCATCGGTGCTTCTTGAATGCTCCTACGGAGTTCCAATGCAAGTGAAAATAACCTGAGCAATTACAAAACTTAATAATACTGCTTACTACTCTTTAGTGATTTTCGATTCACAAATGGCTATTTGTTCTGCAAGCCTTTGGTCAGTTTCCGACGCTTGTAAACCTTGTAAAAACGAAAAACCCCTTTTATCAGTATTCTGGAACTAGAGCAATAAAGACACTCCAGTGGAATGCGGTGTATGGTGAGGTTTCGAAATGTGTCACCAGCTAGATTCAAGTTTGGCACAAGTGAGCCAATTGATTGTCTATAAAGCAGTCGTTGCAACTGACTTTGCTGATTAGGTGACAAAATAGCTTTGGGTTTTATGCAAAAATTCCTCACGGCCATGTCAAACTGCCGATTCGATTTTCAAGAAGTCGTATCGCAAGAGTAGCCGCTTAGAGTTCTGTGAATGCTTTAGTCCACAGACTCAAAACCTCTTAAATCTTACGTGCCTATATTTCGTCAAGGTTTGGAGGTGATCTTTTCCCGTGCCTCATTGAATCAGCCACAGCGCCGAACTTGAAAGTTGAGAGTCGCGTAAATGAAAAGAAGGGCTGTAAGAATCAAGTAGCTTCTTTTGATCTAGTCACCTGACTTCAGCAATTAACATACATAATCAACTGACACGATCACCTTCTTCAAGTCATGTGATCAATTTCGAAACATACCTCACATTCACCTTAGTTAGTCCGAAAAAAGGTAGACGCTTTTCTCTTTTCTCAAATGACAAGTCAGAAACAGCTTTCCAATCTAAGTATATTATGAATGAGCAAAGTTTTACAGGCAGACGACCGGTTATCGATATATCCTGTCTTGTCTATCAAAGCCGGAAGAGTTTAGCTCTGCAGGAATCACGGCCTACAGAACAAACAGAAGGGCTTTCCAAACCAGACGAAAGTCGAACTAGAAGTAGCAAGCTATGAACTCACCAGAAAGGGATATGTTGGCCTTTGGACGTCTTAGAATGGCCCCTTTCTGAATTTCAATCGATTTTCTTCTGGCAAACTCAAGTTTCTTCAAAGACAGAATCGCGGGCATAGTCAGAATCTCGCTTCTTCTTGAAAAGAATTGCCTCTTTTCCCGGCGCTGAGTGTGCATGTATCTGGTTAGTTTTTCACACTCTTCAGGCCAAATGCAGGCCAAGTATTATTCAATATCTACCAAATACATCTACCTGCATTTATGAGAGTGTTTCCGAGCTGGTATTCACTTAAAGCAACTGAGAAACCAGATTGACTTTGGTGTAAACATAAAAAAATGCACCAAGGGACATGCAATCGTTAACTCTTGGGAATAAGGTATTCAATAAAAGCAGCTGAATTCGCATCAACAAAGCTGCACGAATATTTGGTAACAAGAACAGAGGAAATTCGCTTGTTATAGTTAGCGAAAAATAAACTCAAGTGATAGAGAGAAAATTTGGCTGAATTCGAAAACATTTGCTGAGTATGAAGATCAGTTGAGTAAAAGCTCTCAGAAGCAGTGAATTGAGGAGTTTTGCCAACTACATTCTCTTCAGAATTCGACTTTTTGCTATTTATTTTTATAGTTATTTATCATTTTGTTTTATACAAATTTATGGAGAAGATACTTTAAAATTTAAGGTAAAGCCTTTGATTTTATTTTGAGGTATTCTTTTAAAATTCATACACTGAACACAATTACACTCTGTTCGAAAGTATATGTTTGCGTGAAACATTAAAAGTCTTTTTCAAGTACCGTTGCAGAAAGTAATGTTTTACTGTAGATGAGAAAAACTTATTTCCTAGTAATCTGTATTTATACGAATAAAAATTGGGGCTAAAATAAACCGAAGGGGAAATACGGAACACTTCAAAGCCATTTAACCATCAAATAGTTAAGCAATCTATTATTCGATTTCTAGTCTTCAAAAGCTGCAAGGAATTGCTTGGAGAAAAGGGAGATGCCAAGACTGGAGTTTATGAACTGGAGTCGGGAAGACATTTCTGCAACATGGGTGACGTTCCGGGCTGCGGAGGAGGGGGCTGGACGCTGGCAATGGAAATGAACGGCATGAAGGTTGTTTGATATTATTGTTATCGTCTCCATGTTTTATTTATAAGCAATGTCTAAATGATATTCTCCTTAGCATTGACAGAAAATTAGGAAGAACACAACCTAATGCTGTGACATTCAATTTGCCATCACTGAAGCTAAGAACAACATGTTTTTATAAGGTTTAGACTGCTTCAAATAAAAACGGACGACAATTTCGACAAATACTGGACAAGCCAGGGTGATCGTATAGGAGATTTAGAATCTGTTTGACTCCATTTTCTTATGGTTACACACTCCTGGGGTTTTTCAAAGCGCCAATTTTAGTTTGTATATCATGAAGGCGCTGCATCTGAACAGGGGGTAACATAGTAGACAGGGTATCATAAGCTCATAACATACACGCACTAATTAAGACCCCAGGCGAAATGGATCTGTTTGTCCCAATGTGAACAGTGTCCAGTTTCCATACATATTGCCCAAGTTCCGTCCCAGGGACGGAACAAAGCTTGAAGTCCATTTTCCGGCACCAATTATTGAAACCAGCCTCGGGTCTGCGCAGATACGCCTTCGAAATAATACCCCGGAACCTAGATCCTTTCAATCACTACACAAACGTTTAAAAGGGGGCAAAAACAATTCGACTAACAATATTTCTAAAATGCAAAAAAATGAACCCAAAATCACAATCTCTCTTTACAAAATCACGAATCCGACCTACCTCTAATTGATCAGTTTCCTATCATACAATTACCTTCTTGGAGATGCTTTAATTTTTAGCCACTTGAATCTGTATATTATGTTGACAGAAAACATTCGCCGTCGACTCTTCATACTGGTCAAATGAAGAAGATTTCAACACAGAAGAAGGTCTCGATTCAACTGGGGGTGTCGAGGCTAAATATCCTGCTTTCAGCAAAATCTCGTTTGCTGAAATATGTGTTGGAATGATGACATCCGACTTGAAATGGTTAAAAATTCCAGTTAGCGGCTCATCTCTTCTGGACCTTTTCAGAAGCGGTGCTCATGTACCGAGTGGCCTGGGACAAAGTGCATGGAACAACTTGGCTGGTAATTATGGGATGCCTTGCAATGCAATCAGGGAGGGCATAAATGTGAAAATATTTGGCAATATCGTTTCAAGAATTGGCTTTGCAAGTAATGTTGATGGAAGTTGCGCTTACCCTAGCTACGTCAGTGGACTAGGCACGCGTGTGTTTGCATGTGGCACTATATTTGATGGAGTGCCAATAAACCTTGCCTTAGGATTCATACTTATTAAATAAAAAGCGTACATTTGTCTGAAGGAAGAAATCACATGCACAATCAAGAACATTGGTTGATTTTGCTGTTTTTTAACAACAGTTGCAGAGTAGTTTTAAAACATTAGCTTGTATTTGATTTTGAGATAAAATTAAGGTATAAACAAATCAAAGGAGCGTTTAGAGCTTAGCTTTTAGCACTTGATTAATATAACGATTGGTCTTCAAAATGATGATTATGATGAGATATGTTGATTGATTCAATGAAATTACTCAGGTATTATTCCTGAGATGCAAAAAGAATACTTTGATCCATGCGCTCTTTCTATCTTTTGGTCAAAATTTCCCGTTCTCGAACATTCTCAAGTTTGCTAGAGAGGGTAAATTTTACCCTGGAGAGGATAAAATTGAAAGTCCTTTACATGGAAATAAATAAAAGAAAATTGACGACAGAAAATAAGACTTTGCCTCGACAACTTGCGTACATTGTTACAGTGAATGGCTGCTAAAGAAATTTTCACCGATAAAATGGGAGATTTTCACCTAAAAAACCTTGTTATAATTATATATAAAGCAAAGATTTTGAATGACAAAAGAGTCAGTTCGATTCTCTTTATTTTATAATGATGAAATTAAAATTGAGCTACAAGCCATTGATGGTTAACGACGAGCTAAAGACAAATTAAATAATTTTTCGAATACCGTGAATAAATTACAATGGACACCAAAAACTTCAAAATCCTTAAAGACTAGATAAAGCAAAATCTTTTTACTTACAAATTGATCAAAAAATAGCAAAACATACTCCAACATTCAATTTCAAACAGAATACGATACAGTGGTGCAACTAAAAATTTAATTCAAAACATATTCAATAAGAAAAAATTAAAATATACTTCAAGAATTTAAAGAATACAGGAACGACTTCTTCTAGGAAAATTGGTAAGTAAAACTGCTCTTTAGTAGCTGATGTAAACCTGGGAGAAAACTAGCTATAATCTACTCCATAAAGTAGGCCTTAAAAATGGCAATAAAGTAGGCCTTAAGAAAAAGAGTATTAGATAAAGTAGCCAAGCTAGAGTATCTAGGAACACTACACGCAGCTTATACAGAATTATGTATCAGGTTGTGAAAATGCAGAAAGTCTTGACGTGGCCCTTGGATAACACAGTTAATTTTTTCGACAAAACAAACTTCAATGTAGTGGCCCTCTTTCGATGCAAGGGAACGAGAAAAAGTGGATGTTCACTTACAACTGAATAAGTGGAAAAATGTTTTAGCCGCCAATAATCGAAGAAGATACGTTTAGTGAGTGAGTGCATTGTTATGAGGATCAATTGAAATATTAAGATATCAGCTACCACAATTGCTACAAAGACAAAGTAGCAATTAGTTGCTTGGGTAACGAATGCATCACTGCAAGTCAGCTGCCTTTCGGCCAAATCAGATGCAATGTCAAACAGCAATACCGAAAGACAGTTGCCACTTTGCAATGGCATTAGAGAAAGTCACCTTTGCGTAACGTTGCAACAAACACAGCCACAAATAGTTACAATGATTTGCGAACTTTCAGCAATATGTCGATGCAGTTGGCTGAATGCTTGGGAACACACTGAGAACTGTGGTCAAACTTTTCACTCGACAATCTCTGTGTTTGTTCCCCTCATGCGGTTCATGAGAAATGCATAGCACGACGTGCACACCAGTACCCTTTCTTCATACGCCGCAGGCGCTGAAAAGCAATTACATAGCTAGCATGCTGGTGAAACGAAAAGGGGGGACACAATGTATGCATCAAAAGTTGAGAAAATTTGTGTTGCCTATTCTAAAATAGTTTTGATAAAAAAAAAAAAGTTAGCTGAAATGACGATTTCCCGAAAAAGGTTTGAAGTCAGCTTGTATACCTTTAGAGACTAGGGAGCGACCATATCAATATTACTTTTGCAAGTCTTTTAACCCCTTCCAATTAAACCTGCATTCCATAAATGTTTGAAATTTTTTAAATAAATTCTGAATATTTTAAGACAAGCACACATATATCTAGAAAACGTTGTCAAAAAACCACTAAAAAGCTTTCACCAAGTTTTCGCTTCAATCCAACCTGTCCAGCCAACACCAACACGCCCACGCCCCCCCCCCCCCCCAATTATTGTGTCCCATCTCATCTTTAATGCACCAAGGTATACTATTGATCAAAGTATTTCAAATCCTAATCTACATTTAACCACAAAGTTTGCATTGCTGGTCAAAGTAGCTGTCCTGCAACAGGGGCTTGTTTCAGATCCTTTGCCATTACTAGTGGTCACTAGCCCATCTTGTTAGGCAAAGACATCTTAAAA
The DNA here is from genome assembly GCA_003864495.1 of Nemopilema nomurai. Classification (NCBI taxonomy): domain Eukaryota; kingdom Metazoa; phylum Cnidaria; class Scyphozoa; order Rhizostomeae; family Rhizostomatidae; genus Nemopilema; species Nemopilema nomurai. The sequence continues at coordinate 48,044 of ML133381.1, forward strand.
GGTTCAATCTGAGATTCAATTTGCCTTTGCAGAGATTTCTATACTACATGATGAGCTTCTCCGAACTGCAAATGCCTCAAATCTGTTTACTACTGCTGCTCTTACGGTAAAGGTAGCCTCGCTGTTGAATAACCGTCATTGAAAAAGAAAACCAAAATTTTTTTGATAAAGACCACAGCCTGAGAAAAAGAACGCGCCCATGATAAAATTCAAAGTATTTTATTTATAGAAACAACAGCGATGTTTTTCTCCCATTACCTGTAGCTCCAAACACAACTCGAGGAACCCGCTGATGGCAGCATTTTGAGCAGTAGCCGTAGCCGCAATGGCGACAGTAGGTCTAGAATTGATAATTGAACACAGATTACAGAAAAGGTACAGGAAATATTCTCACTACAAGCTGGCTATAATGTAAAAGCATTGGTGATGATAGAAATCATTGGGGAGAAAGAACCGAAATACAATAATAAAATCCCTAGAATACTCTCACTTACTCTTTTCTTCAAGATAGTTGAAAACTGGACATTGCAAGAGGAGCAATTGCCTGAAAACCAGATAACGAGGACCTGAGTTACCAGATAACGAGGAAGGGTAATTGTCAAACAAATATTCTGAATAAGAAGAGGTAGAAAAGAGAAGAAATGGAAAGAAAATAGAAATATAAAGCCAAATTTCCATCTTAAACAGCAAAGGTCTGATATAATTTTATTATGGTAACAACTTTAAAAAACATAATATCATTATAAAGTAAGAGGTTGAAAATTCCAAGATCCTGTAGGCTAAACAATTAAAAATTGCGCCAAGAGACAATGGAGGGTGGCACACCCTCTAAACGTCCCGAGGGAACTTCAGACACATAAAATTTTCAGCAGAAAAATATAACGTACATGCTTAATAGAAAAGTAAAAATAAACTTGTACAAATTATTGTGCCTGCAACTGTTGTTCCAAGCCGTTACGACTTCATGTTCTTTAGAGATTTTCAAGCAACCCTCGACCTTGCTGCAGAACAAATCTAATTCAGTTGGATCGTAGACATGGTTTTTGACAAACCTTGTCTTTGTCGACGACGAGTGAAACTTGACGCAAATTTTGATACAAAAGATAACCCTAGAATAAAGCCAGTTGCATCAATCGAGAGTGAAATTTTCTGATCATTTCAGAAAGGTGCTTGTACAACAACACAAATTGAGAGTTATATCTAAGACTGAGCATTTTAGGAGGTACTTCGCATTCTGCAAGAACAGAAATGGGGAGACTTTGTGAAGAGACATCAAAATATTTTTATAATCGTTTGAAAAAAACAACCCTTTAAAGAAATAACAGAAAACTCTGGGAAGTTAGCAGGTTTGAAGTGATTAGAAGTGCTTTTGTTCACAATCTAGTTTTGACTTAAAAATCCCCATTTTTCTTCAGATTAAGCCCTTTTTGTTTAAGACAAATCCATGTGCTTGGTTTAAAAATTTATCGAATTTAATGAATGTTGGGCTCTATGACGCTAGTAGTTCTTCAAACCATGTGGATTGGCAAATGCCCCCACACAACTTTATAGCTCTAGATTCGACAAAAGCCTTCAAAAGGCTTCTTTTGCACTCATTTTGGTAGTATATCTAAAACTAGCAATAAGAGAACATGAAGCAGAACAATAATTTAATTAGAAAATATATCCATTTGATAATTAAGAGTACGACTTTCAGTCAAACTTTTTGTCATTACTTGGACTTGAAATTTTTGTAGTTGAAGCATCAGAAATATGACTCTTAGTGTTACATAAGCAGGTCACTAATTTTGACATTCGCTGCCTACAAAATTTGCTGCTTAATTCTCAAAAAAAGGCTTTCAGTGCGCCTCAATGTTCTCAAAGGACATGCTGCCAGGAGACATGGCAGAAACCTCATTTGTATTTAACCTATTTAACGATACAACAAAACTAACATTAGAAACTAATATAACTAAAATATGAAACTAATGAAGATCAGTTGAGCTGTAAATGAACCAAAAAAAACCGCTTGAATTATAAGCCAAACCTGGTCTCTCTCTTTGTCTTTCCTGGTTTTGATCTAAAGTCATATCAACAGCAGACTGCAAAAAGCAAAACAAGCTTGTTATGGTCTCGAGCACAATATTCAACAATGAAAATGAATACAACAATTATTTGCCATTGTAAACATAGATGCCTTTAGCAAACGCAAAGTTGCAAGCTGGTAAGATAAGACATACCTATAACTGATATCAAGGTAGGTAATCATACAATAGAAAATGATGAAGAGATTGATAAACTATTTTTAAGCTTCAAATAGCCTGAATAATCGCAAATCAGATTTAAAGCTGAAGAATTCATTATGAAAACATGCGTACCTTCATCTCTGGTTTGACAGCCAAATCTTCAGAATCAGTTGAGGAGCTTGACTCAATGTCATCTTCCTGGGATGACATTTTTCCCTATAGATAAAGAAACAATTAACAAACAAAATTAATAAAACAGATAAAGAGCCTGGCTGATACAAAAGCTATTGCAAGAAGATGACAACCTTATATTTTATTTAAGCAGTAATACATTGTAACAAGTAAAAGTTTTCATGACATTTGCATCGCAACGTTTAAGCTTATTGATCAACAACTGACTATAAGTCTTTGTGGCAGTGTTTATGCTTTTCAAGATGCTAAATCCTTGAAACTGCAGGTTTGAATCTTGAATTTGTAAAACATCTAATGTCAAATTTGAGTCAAATTTGAGTCAGCGTCACAAAGATGAAGGTCACTTGTAGAAATGCAACCAACAAAGAACAAGAAACCATATAAAAACAAAATCAGGGATTCATTGCCAGCAGCTACAATCAAACAAGAACTTTGATTGATAATTCAAGGTTTAGCAGGGGGATCTTTTAATACATTTGATTTCTCAAATGGGCAGGCCAGTAATTTGTGCCTGAAAGCAGGACAGAGATTTGTGTACTCAAACCTGCATATCATAATGCTTTGATTCCAACTCCATGATGTCGGAATCAAAAACATCAGATGCTGTATCTTGTTTTTGATGTTCAAAGTGAGAAGGCTTTTCACAAAAATTGCTGAAGAAATCTTGTACAACTGTAAAAAAGAAAATTTTCATTGTTTAGTCTTTGAAGAGTCCTATTGGCTCCTATTCATTACAATTGGCTTCTATACATCAAGGTTGGGAGATAATTCTTAAATGAATTTTAAGAAGCCAAAAGATGACAAAAACTAAATTCTAAAAGGTTGGTTGCGGTGATGATGGGTTATATAACAATCAATAAATAAGTTCATACCAGCACAAATTTAAAAAATCAATTCCAAAATCAACAAAAGATTTGATTATTTACCTCTTTTAAAGCCTGAATTGAATAGAGAAAGTGCTAATAAAACACTGGCAACCATATATCTTGCATTCACAGTAAATACTCCAATAATGATACCGACAGTTGTCAAGTAAAACCTATAATTTGAAGTTTAAAACAAAAGTTAGTGGTAGCAGCTACTAATGGACAAAGTTAAGGATCAATGGAGATTACTTGAGTAGTGCTTATGTAGAAAGCAGCATTTATAAGGAGCCTGGTGATTGCATCAAGTGAGAAATGCTGGGTTGGATCTTAGAGCTGTCAAAATTAATACATATTAAATGTGTACAGCTCTGTCTTGAGTTTAGAAGTAGTAGTACTTTTGCATTTCACAAGTGAAACCAGTTTTTGCATACTTTTGCATACCGCACATGCCTGCACACACGCAAGTTAAATTGCATGTGCTTTTCACCACACGTGCAAACAGGTGTTTTTGCAGTTTTCTTCTAATACAATTTCCTGTTGTCTCATGATTGTTTACCCTTTTCCCTTGTTACCTGACTAGTACTTTTGACCACAAAATGATTTTTCCAAACTGGCTATTAATTTTGCCAGCTTTTGATTATTTGCGGCTGTTTGCATAATCTGAGGACTAGGTTTGCATAAGCTAGTTCCGCTTTTTCTTGCCAAATTGAGTTCTCTACTTTTAAAAAGTACAGCAAGCGGAGGTAATTGGTTACAAAACGGAAAGACGAAAATAAATTTTATTTGGTGCAAGCTATGTGCCAAGCACAAAAAAACTATCCTTGCTAATCCAACTTGAAAGGCTCAAAAATATACTTTCTGCAACAAATGGAACCGATTATTAAAATTGCCGGTAATGACAAAAATTGGTCAGCAAGAGAAAAAGAAGAAATTTTCGAGAGGGCTGTCGAAATTTATATGATGGAACGAAGAGAAATAAAAACATGTGAACCATCACAAAAGTGTGAATAAGCCAGTTGGAAGAAAATGATGATGATTCCATGGAAACAGCTAACATGTTTTCTGACGATGAAGGGGATGACGATTCTGACAATAGCTTGAATATTTCTGACAAAGAACTGTAATCGGTTACGCATTGATTTGAGTTGTGTTTCCTTCCCGTATTTGAGTGGTTTTTGCCTTTCTTGCTCCTATTACCAATTTCATCTGGTTGGCACTTCAAATTCTCTTACAAGTGCGATCTGCCACACACGCATAATTTTGGTCACGAAAAGGACTTTCCAACACTCCTCAGAGTATGCAAACGTTTGAAAATACTGAGCTGACAAAATAAAAAGCCAATTTTATGCCACAAAGCACTTTTAAATTGTAGATTATATAAATCAAGATAATTCAGCACTCACAGCAATGCTTCTTTCCATGGCTTCCAATAGATTAAGCTATAAGGCAAAAAATTTCTGAACGTATAAGAATTTCTGACAACGAAGGTTTAATGGTCACTTGCACTGTCGCTATCTTACCTTAATTATGGCCTACCTGCATTGTTGCATCTAATTAAATTTGTGCACATCTCAAAAAAATTTTTACCCAAATGTGGGGAAATTTTCTAGGGCTTTGAATACAGGCTCCATACAACAATAACCCCAACAGCTCAATGGCATTAAGAAAAACACTCTAAATGCCTATAAAACAGCCATTTCTCCTTTGATACTTTCTTAATGTTCCCTTAAATTTTCAGAGCTTATTGACTAAAAAATCAGTGAATAAACTCATATTCCGATGAGGAGCTTGATTGAGAAAAATGCTTTTGATTGATCATGATTAATATGCTTATGATCAAATTCAGGTCATTGAAGTGTGAAGAAGAATTGTCTTGAACATGCATGCTTGAAATAGTTTTGATAGTTTAGGATGAGAAAAATCAAAAGTAAAGTAAGGAAATTACCCACCTACATATAAATTCACATTTGTTTCCTATGATGTTGCAAATGTCTTGAACTTCAATCAAACTAAATAAAATACAAAATTATTAGATAAAATCAACATGGAGTAATTTCATGGCATTAAAACTAAAATTTTGTATTGCTATAAAAATGAAGAACCTGTGTTCAATCACAATATACCAATAAACCAATTATAATTTAAGTGCAAGATTTATATACTAGATATACAAATTTAGAAAACAAATTACTATGCGTTTTACAACATCATCACATTCTGGTGGTTTGCACCTGTACATAATCAAGAATAATCAAATAAATATTAGAATACAATATGGTATATAGATTGAAATAAAATTATCTTACATATCTATATACATATCCAAATGTGCTTGGGCTTTCAACATGGCATCTCTCTTTGCAATCTAGAAACCGTTTTTGAACTAAGTTAGTCTGGTAGCCTTTGTATATAGAAATAAATTGGAATCAAATTTGAAATTATACCAACATATCACATTAATACTTAGCTGACCTCATTTTTATTGCTATATTTCAATACTCTACTCTCTTCTAGCATCTCTACTTTATTTTCTCATCTTTAGTTACCTCATCTCTACTCGTCTTTATTAGAATGATTCTTTATCATTCTTGTCTGTAGGACAGCATCTTATAGACATTCCAGACTACTCAAAAATATATGATAATTATTAATCTAAAATTATCTAGAGTCTGCCACTTACAAACTCAGGGGATTCATCTTTCTTTACAAAGTAACTTTGATGACTTGCAACAGCGGCTCTACTAGTTGTTATTCCCTTGACCAATGTAACAAACATTGTTATTGGAACTGGAGCCAAACACATAGCCAACAAATATTCTACAATAAAATTGGCTAAAGTTTATACATATAAAAAGTTATAATGATGCACTATCGATATCCATGCCTACAATATCCAGGCGTTTGGATCCAGTCTGTTGGTTGGCATCAGCTTTTGTGATTACTTGCCATACATACTGACATGCAAAATGAAAAAACTTGGCTTCAAACTTCTCATCCCATGGTACAATATTATGTACGCTTCCTAATCTTGTTTCAAATTTCAATAGTTCAAGCTCGAAAAAACTTTGTTAAAAAAGGTTTTGCTCATATTTTCTGCCAAATAAGCTGGCATATATAAATAAATTTATTTATACAGCATAAAACAGGCTAATTTCACTGACCTGGCCAATGAATAATCATTATGATTGCTGCTGGTACCAAAAGAAATGTTGCGATTGGATACCTCCAGCTGGAATAGGACAAGTTAGTGTTGCAAATACAAACTTGAAAAAGCTATAGTGTGTCCAAAACTTTTTCAAAAGCTTCTCATCACTAGCCTTTATAGGAGAAATGTTCTACTTGATTAGATACATACTGAAGAAATCACAGCGACAAAAATGTTTATGTTGCTTGATAAATTAACACAATTCTTTATCTTTACAATATTGTTAGAGCAGGTTAGTTAAATGAGAGACTAGGTTACTTAATCATTAAAAAAAACTCCATATGAAACTTGGGTAGCAGTGCAATATCTTTTCAAACGTAGATCGTTTGATTTTCAAAATATCATATCTGCACATTGAACATTTCTGTTAACTTTTTCTAGCCGTGCTGCAAGTATTTCGTTGAAAATAGCACTCAAGGCGACAGTTTCCGTTACCTATTAACATTGTGTGGGCGAAAATGGCCTACGTCCACACGTGATGATACTATTAGCAAAAAGTATTCACAGCAAATCCATACCTGATAATAGATATCACAAAGTCTAAAAATGACATAAAAGGCTTCCCTTGCCTTTTCAATCGATTTACAGATGTAACGAATGTTCCGAGATCATATTTTGAAGTTTTACTATATCGACCTATGTCAGTTGTTTTGGTGGCCATCTTTAACTTCACCATGCGGAGGAGCTTACGAAAATAGGAACTTGTAAGCTTGTAATTACGAACTTGTTTCAGTGTGATAACATATAATAGGTTCTTATTCCAAGGGCAAAAAATAGAGACTGAAATTGATAGATGCATCATATATTTTAAAGAAACATCACTGCAATTGAAATAACCATGCGACAAGTAGCTTGCCACAAATGTTTTTATGAATAGCTTTTGGGATGAATATGAAGGCGAACGTATACCAACTGAAGCACTGCTCGTGAAAAATCTTTTATTTCAAATCTCACCGCAGCATTATAATCGCCAGTCTGGCATGATAAAAATTTGTCTGTGTTGGCTGTCAAAATCTGAGCACCCTCTTTTATGTAATAGCCAATGTTTTTGTTGAGATTCTGAGCTAAGAGTTGGTAATTGTGGCATAATTTAATTGCCAAATGGAAGAAACAGTATTGAATGCATCTCTTTATGAAGAATTCTAAAATTTTAAGGAAGGGATCCTTGGAATAAGAACCTTCATGCCCTGAAATTAATCCAAGTATCTTTTCAATAAGAACCTTTTTCAGCCTGAACCTCAAGAACAGTAGGTTCTTATATGGGGCATTTACTGTATGTAAAACGTTAGTCTTGTCAAAGCATCGGACCAAACACTAAGACACACTGTTTATTTCTATGGTTCAAAACACGAGCTTCAAAACTGCCGCGAAAAGTAGAACAATCCTTTATGTTCACTGCTTGGCGACAAGATGGAGACGAGTGTTACGATGGAAAAGAGACGAAAGAGAAAACAAAGAGGGAAAAGTATAATCTATATAGACTCATGAAATTTTTGACAAAACTCCAACTGGCTAATAGTATTTATAAAACTAGCACGTTGTTCGGAATATTTACAGTAGACAAGGACTTCAAACTCTTCCTCAACCTACAATATGGAAGGCAACTACATTACCAAGGCGCCTTAACCTTGACCAAGGCATAGTCACGTGCTCATAAACTAGACTTTACTGCTGGGCCTTGGTTAAAAGAGATTAGAACCGACGCACAGATTAACGTTGCCAAAGCGATGCGTAGACATGTGATCAGTTTATGATAAATTTGTCTAAACATGCATAAATAGTGGTATGTCGGGTTGTTATATTCACAACAGTGGCTTTGATTGGAAAGACTTCTCGATCGCTTATACTCTACTGCATGCTATCAATAGCCTTAGTGCCAGGTGATTCCCTGAAACACTGCCATGCCCTCCTCCACGTTTCTAGGATGCAAATTAAACGCGTTCAACAAGCACTCAATGGTCCTCTCTCTGCACAGCGCAATTGCTAATATATTGCTGTTAAAAATAGTATGTAGAAATGAGCAAGGTCCCAACAGCAGTTTCTAAATATTGAACTCGAATCAGCCCTGAATTACAAAAGCCCAAACGAAGATAAGGTCATTCTTTAATAGACAAAGGTCCGATTGTAATGCCATCTAGAACTATCAGTTCGCTAAAATCGCTAATGTATTTACATGATACGAAAACGTCGATTACGAGACAATCCCTTTTTCTGTGCAACGGTATGTTTGTTAGAATGCAGGGGACATGACCCTGCAGTGCACCAGAGCTGCCTGGGATGAACTCTACCGAATTCAACAACCAAAAATGAATATTAACAATTTTACAATTGATCCACTGATTCCGTGAAATGTTTTTTTAGTAATAATAAATAACCGTTCAGTTGGTGATGGTTCTGCAAAGGTTACTGTTGTGTGCATTGCTGCGGCTCGTCTTTTTCCTCTCTTCTGAAGGGTAAGTCTTCCGGATCGAAAAATGCTTTCTGGCCGACGTTTTCCTGTCCACTGGCATTAACTGCTAAAAGAACAAGAATCAATCAATATTCCTCTAAAAAATATTGCTTGTTTTGCTTGCTTATGAGATCTCTTTCGATCACTTGTCAAGTTTGCGCCTTTAACGAAAGGAAAACTCGACACGTGACATTACGGAGAAGAGTAAGCTACATTCATTTTTGATAAGAAACTAGGGTCAAGTGATGGTAAGCAGTTTCTTAAAATTTCCAACCATTTGTTAGCAAAAGGATTTAACATGTCTTTTGAGTTGAATGTGCTAATCTGAAGAATGATAAGTGATGGTGTACTCAGTTTCTCGATAACCTTCTCCAAAGAACTGCATGTCAAGTGCAAAATACTATAATGTAATATAGGTATAATTTAATATAGTATAATATAATATATTATATTTAATATAGTATAATATAGTATAATATAGTATAATATAGTATAATACAATATAATATATATCAGTGTATTATAAGTTTTAATATAATGTGATGTCCATTGCTGAGACTCTTTCGAGTGTCAACTCGGAAAATTAAAACAGCAGATTTTATAAAGTTTCTTAGCTTTTTCATCTGGGTAGAGTTTATTGCATGCTTCTTATAAACAGAAAATGCGTGTACCTGATTGAAAGAAATTAGCAAGCCCCAAAAGCTATATGTTTCTTTTGCGATACGCTATTTATCATGAGAAACAAAAACACTCATTAATTGCTCTTAGTACTCTTGTGTAAGAACTCAAGATGTTGAGCATTGCATTAACACAAAACACTTGCCCATACCTCAGACCGAAAGATTCGAATAAATAGGCAAAGATGCGATTGCTTGCTGAGGCAAAATATTCATGAAAATACGCCGGTTGGTTCATAAAAAAGATTGAACGTATTATCAGAAAGAGTGAAGCCTTCAAACCTGTTAGCGGTGGGCTTGATTCTTTGGTTGTCTGGGTTTTGACATCAGCTGATGCAGGTCGAAGGCCACGTTTCAAATGATAACATTCGGATTTCAAGTCATTGAATTTGAACCTGCAATTAATAGGGACGGGGCATTATGACAAATGAGGGACTGGGGCGACGAAGCAATGACAATGAGAAGCAGCAGTTGATTAGCTGCTTAGGCAGAGGCTACTTCAGTATTTCTTTTTCCTACCGGAAATACATAGATGCTCATTGTCATTTCGTAAAATCACAACAACAGGCAACAACAACAACAGCAACAGCAGCAAAACAGCAGAGGTGAAGAATACAATTTTGGAGGAAAGAAAAACATCAATTTTGCCCATCATCCAATCACGTAATCAAGCAAAACAAAATGACATCGAAAAAGCGATGAACTAGACACTTACTCGAGATTGAACTTCTCCAGCGCCAGAGCATTGTTCTTCTTGTTTAAGTCGTCCAGCTCTGCCTTCATCTTCGTATTGTCCCTTTCAAGTGTCGCCTTTTCTGACTTCAGTGTAAACAAAGCAGTCGACTCAATAACACTGCGAGCCTGCTTGATTCTGCAAGAAATGTTGACGACATAAATCAAACTTAACGGAAAATCGAAAATGGCCAAAGTGGCAAATGAGAAAGAAACAAGATCGGCAAAGCACAAAAGACGTGGTAAATTGACAATGCAATGAATAAACACCAAAATCCTATGAAAGAAATTTTGAGGAAGGAACTATTCCAGCAGTGAACTATGAATGAAGAAGAAACCTCATAGGGAATCCGGAAAAGATTGGTTCATTATTGACAACCGTCGCTTACATCGTCGCTTACGGACAGAAATGCCGTCGAAAACGATAGCATTGAACGAGGATAATAGAAAGATGAGAGCCACAAATTTTCTAAAAAGGTCGATGCCATAACATTAAATTGTTCTGGTAAAATACCATTGGAAAAGCACTGGAAATGGCTTTTTCAACTGCATCATGGTATGGAGTGGATCCCAAAGGCTTGTGAGGTGAGTGATGAGCAAAACTTTGAGAGAGAGAAAACGATGAAACAACAATAACTCACTCCTTCGCAGCAGGTTTGCCGTTCGCCTCGATTAATCTCTTCAGCTCTTGCTTCAAACCAGCCACTCTCTGCTCCTGGTACTCCTGGTAGCTCGTCATTGCCTTTTCGCTTTCGACCAACTTTTCTTTCAGCCTCTCGTTTTCTTTCTCCATTGAACCCACGTGGATGAAGTTCTCAAATTTCTTCTTTTTGATGGCTGATAGTTCTTCTCTAAGAGAACTGACAGCTTCGCTATCTGCTGAAATATTCTTCAGCTTTGAAAGTTCCTCCTTCAGTGCCTCTTCCTTATCCATAGAACATTTGACGGCTTTTCTCAATTGATATATCTCTTCGTCAGAGTCGTCAACCATTTCTGATAAAAGAAATGGCAGACTAATTAAGAACACAAAGTATGCAAACATGCATCATGTGCTTTACAATAGAGATAACAACAATGACATTCACTATGATTTTCGAAGCAGCGTTTTTCTTCATGAAAAAGCTAAAAAATAAAGCAATAATTATCGAATGTTTTCAGGAATGAAAAATGAAAACAGCTAGGTCTCATTAAAAGGTTATAAAGTCTACAAATAGCTTTAAAATTCAACTTACTCTCTAATTCCTTAATTTCGCCATCTTTTTTAGCCATTTCTTGTTTAAGTTTCATCATGTCATCTTTTAGATTTATGATTTCCTTTTTCAATTCAGGATTATTGTTTTCGTCACCACCACTCAAGTCTCCTCTTTGCGAAAGAAGTTCCTTCAGCTTCAAAAGCTCCTTTGTAGTAACTTCCTCCTTTTCACCAGAAGCTTTAAGTGCTAAATTCATTTTATACAATTCTTCATCTGAGTCGTCGACCATTTCTAGAAAGGGCAACAATGACAAAGTCAATAGATGCAACTAGCATGTCAATACATGAAGAGAGATGAAATGTGACAAAGAGTAAGATACACCCATGAAACCAAAGAAAATTAGTTGGCGAAACAGAAGATAATCACTTCTAACACGGTTGAGCTGATTTTTCAATTGACAGACAAATAAAAGATACCAGGTAAAAAAGTAACCTATCTAATATTAAACAGGCCAAACTCATAAAATTAATTCCAGAGAATTTAATCACAAAAATCTCACTCTCTAGCTTCTTGATTTCTTCTTCCTTTTTTTTATTTTCTTCTGAAAGATTTTGCAAATTGACCTTGAGTTTGAAAGTGTTTTCATTGGATTCACATTTGACATCTTCAGTTCTGACATTCACTTCTTTGTTTTCTGACATCTTTTCTAACTTCTCTTTCTTGATGGCTGATAGCTCTTCTCTAAGAGAACTGACAACTTCACTTTCTGCTGGATTATTTTTCAGTCTCGAAAGTTCTCCCTTCAAAGCATCTTCTTTATCCATAGAACATTTGACGGCTTTTCTTAATTGGTGGATCTCTTCGTCAGAATCGTCAACCATTTCTTATAAAAAAGACAGAATAATTTAGGAAAACAAAGAATTAAGACTAATTCGCTTTCAGAAATTTAGCCTGTGTTAAACAATCAAGACAACTACCCTCGTCAATAACTTTTACCCAGGCTCTTGGAGCAGGTATTCCATATGAAAAACCTAGTATATTCACTGAGCCCTTGAATGAAAGCAGATGAACATAGAACCTTGTCCGATCACATTCAAAATAAAAAGGTTTGCAAAAAGACAAGAAAATCAACTTACTTTCCAATTCCATAATTTCAGCCTCCTTTTTGACCATTTCTTGTCTAAGTTTCGTCATGTCATCTTTTAGGTCTGTTATTTCCTTCTCCAATTCAGAATTATTGTTTTCTTCACCACTACCCAAGCCTTTTCTTTCCGAAAGTAATTCCTTCAGTTTTAAAAGCTCGTTGGTAGTAGATGCCTCCTTTTCTCCTGAAGCTTTAAGTGCTAAATTCATCTTATACAATTCTTTGTCTGAATCATCGACCATTTCTAGAAAGAGCAACAATGACGAAAGTCATTAGTTGTAAAAAGCATGTCAAATACATGAAGAGAAAGGAAACGCGATGAATAGCAAGACACACCCTTGTAACCAAAGAAAAAGATCAAAACCAAAACCAAAGCTTGTTTGTTTGATGTGGTCCCCAGTGGAAGATCATTTGGTCAATTAGCTTCCATTTTTGGCGCTAAGAATAGATTAATCTATCTAACATCAAAAAGCGGAAAATAACAAAGCAGAAGTAGTCCAGAGAACTCGACTAAAAAACCCACTCTCTAGCTTCTTGATTTCATCGTCCTTTTTCTCATTTTGTTCTGAAACATCTTGCAGACTGGCCTTCAGTTCTAAAATTTCTTCGTTTAACTCAAACTGGATGGTTTCGGTTTGGACATTTGCTTCCTTACTTTCAGAGTAAAGGTCCTTCAATACAGCAAGCTCCTCGACGACAGCCTTTTCTCTTCGGATCGTGCTTTCTAACTCTTCTGATAACTTAGTCGGCTGGATTTCTGTCTTCGCACATGTGTTATTGGCTGTTTCTAAGAAAGGGGTAGTAACACAAGAAGCTTAATTAAAATATCAACAGATTGATAACAAAATACTTTGATGGGAAAAAGTGAAGATTTTTGGCGCAACAAAGTAAACAACCGTGAAAACCTCGAAAGACTTCTGCATTCCGCAATTTTACCTACCAAGAGCGGTGCAGTAGGTTCTTCGTAAGAATAAATATGATGTATATATTACGTTTAAATACGAAAACTCACCTTTGAGCTTTCTAATTTCTTCATTCTTCGTATCAATCTCAACGTGTGCCTTCTCCAAAGCCTTCTTCGTGCCTTCGATTTCCTGACATAACTCAAGACATCTTGCAGCCGTCTCCTCAATTGCGAGCTCTTTCTCTTTGTATTCGGTTTGCAGTTGAGAAAGTTTATCGTAACTGTCTTGTTCTTTTTCGGTCAGCGTCTTTAGCGCATCTCGGAGCCTTTCAGTTTCTTTTACCGATACATCTTCCTTGGAATCGATCGATTCTACAAACGAAGAAAAAAAGGTGGCCAAACTGATATTCAAATAACAAAACAAAAATGATGGCATTATTTGATATGGCTTGCTCAATTCTCATCAAATAATACGGCCATTTGCAATATACAAAAAAACATAGATAGTGTTAAACACATCAACGTCCAGAAGCCAATACTCATGAAACACCAATGATGGCATTATGATATAGCTTGCTCAATTCTCATCAAATAATAATGCCATTTTCAATATCTTGTTGTGTGCCATTTTGAATATTGAAAAGAAGTTGTAAATTGGAGTTGAAACACTATTCATAACGAATATAGAGAATGACAACTTTTGATAAAAATTAAATTGTTAACACACTGCCCATAGACTTTGAAGCGAATAATTGTAAGGACTTTTTATTTATTTGTAGAATATTCTATGACTATCTAAATAAAATGCGACCGATTCCATGCATTGAAAATAAGATTGAATGAGGCAAGCAATATTTCGCGATACAAAAGCAACGCAGACTTTGCCATAGGTTGTTTTCTTCCACAGTTTGTGATCTTCAAATTGAAGCACCGCGTTTGTGAGAAACTATAGACAGTCTGCTCTGTTTTATATTACGTTTGCAAAATAGAACCACTAGGTAGTAAATTCTTAAGGACAAAACTAGTTAAAACAGGAATCACTAGGCTTAAGTTGATTACTCACCCTCAAGTTTCTTTATTTTCTCCAACTTTCTCGCATCGTCTTGCTTGAGCTCGTGAAATTCTGCATTGGCAGTGATGATTTTTTCAAGCAGTTCGGATTGCTTTCTTTCCCCAGTAGCAATCGACTCCTCTTTTTCGGCAAGCAGTGCTTTCAAATTAGTTATTTCCTCCAAAGCCACCTTCTCCTTTTCTGAAACAGCTTTGATCGAATCGGTCATTTTAAGCATCTCTTTATTCATAGATCTTCTTCGTCTTTCTTCAGTTCTAAAAGTCAACGTACACGTGTAGAAAATCCGGATGCCATCCTTAGAAACAAGCTCAGAATGGCTTCAAAACACTCAAATCATAGATAATGAGTGATAAAACTCTTATGGGCTAAACAGACCTATATGGCGGAGTGTTGGGGAGAGAGATATTTTAAAAAGACAGGACCGGTCAAAACAACCGCAGAAAGATAATCCTTTTGGTCATCACTGCTTTCCCTGTCCTATCATGAGCCAATGAATAATGGCCTAGACAAAAACCGTTCGCAGACTTGCAAATATTTTTCTCAAAATCTAAGAAAGATGGCAAAAAATCCCAACTGAATGCTGCACAAATAAAATTAAACTAAAACACAAGGAACTTCATGAAATTGCAAAACTTTTGCAATGTGAAAATTTTTCTCCCTTCAGCACTATTGCAACCGACAGTAACTAGCCCTTGTCAAGTGTCAAGCTAAGGAATATTTGGATCTCCCATTAGAAAATGAGCCAGTTTTTACAAAAGCTTTAGCAAAAATGCTCACTTTCTAGTCGCGATATCTCATCGTCCTTTTCAGCGCTTGCTGTATTCAGCTGTTGTAGATCTTCCTTCAGCTGTTCAATCTCTCTGCACAGTTCCGCCTGTCTTTCTTCGTGCTCTGCTTGAGATTCTACAGTTTCTAGATTTCTTTCCTTCAACTGCGAAATCTCCATCGTAGCCTTGCGTTCACGATCAGCAAGCGTTTTTAGTTCAGCTTCAAGTTGGCCAATCCTGTCACTCGCCTCCTTGAGCATTTCTAGAAAGTAATGTAGGCTGAGTCAGAAAGCGTGGCCTAATAATGTCCCGAAATAGATGACCATTTATAGTAAGCTCAATGCAGAGCTAGTATTACTCACCAAATACAAACAGACCTGGCAAATTCAAAAAACCAAGTTAGCTAATAAAAAGACGTTTAAAAGCGAACATACCCTCCAAGTCAGCTCTTTTCTCATCATTTTTGATGCTCTCTTCATTCAGATGTTCAATGTCATTCTCAAGTTTTTGAATTTCCTGACAACGCTTCGAACACTCTTCTTCGCTTTTCAGTCTCGTGTCCTCCGCAGTTCTTGCTTTCTCAGCAAGATCACTGCATTCCTTGTTTGCCGTAAATAGCTTACTTTCTAAAATTTCGTTAATATCTGGCAGACAAGAGAAAATAAGACTCAAAACAAGAGGAAAAAAGACCTTTGCAGTGTTTTTAGAGATTAAATGTGAACTAAGATTTTATTCATGACATACATCAATAAGTGAATGTTGCGCCATTTTGCGCATTAAGAATTTATCGCAAAATTGAGAATGTTTAGGCTTGAAAGAAAGTTACAGGCTGCGCTTTGGACCAAAGTTACTGATATGTCATACCTTTAAGCGCAGATATCTCCTCATTTAAGCAAGCAGCCAGCTCTTCACTTTGATTCAAATTTACACCATTTGACTCAACTGCTTCAGATCCGTTTTGCAATTCTTTAGTCAACTGATCTTTTAGCTCCACTAAAAGAGACATAAAAATCCATCAAAATTCTTTCACGCCTTGATGGTCATCCGGGATGTGTAAAAGGTTCTTCAAAGAAGACACCGGGAGACCGTGAAGTTGCAAGGAGGGAAAAAAAATTCTTTGGTGTGGCGTTGTGAATTCTAGTTGGAATTATGACAGAAATGCATACTTTCTCGTTCGTGATCTTTTTGAAGCTGGTTCAGCTTCGCGAGCAAGGCCATATTTTCCTCCTCGGCTGTCTGTAAGTCATTGGACAACATCGACAATTGACTGGACATTTTCGAACATTTTTCTTCCATTTTTAAAGCCTTCTCTTCTAATTCGGCGTTGTTTTCTGCAATGAGATGTATTGGCTCACATCAAAATGACTTTTGCATTGTTTACATACAGGCAGTGAAAAATACTGTTTGAAGAATCTAATTTCCAAACAATTTAAGCTCATAACTAGAAAATGTAGCCTACTTTCCCGTACGAAGAGTAAAAATTTGAGGATCTTTTCTAAGTGACGTCTTTGAACTAACAATATTCTCCGCAGCTTTCCAGAATTGAAAGTCTAAATCGATCTAGCCACATCATTTGTCGTGACGCAAAAAGAGGAAGGGCAAGAGATACCTGTCGAAACACTTGACATTTTATCCTTGAGCGTCGCTAGCTGTTCTTCTTTTTCTCGGAGCTGCACCCTCAGATCCTCGACCAGTGCTTGAAGTTCATTTACAAGACACTCGCTTTTTCCATCTATCAGAGAAAAAAGGCGACATTACGATGTGATGTCGGTCCATTAACTCTCACGCAAATTGTTCATGGATTACATTTTAGAAACATTATGTCTTGTCGATGAAACTTCGTCATCACAAACTAATGAAAAAAAACAAGACTGTCGTAGTTCCAAATCCAATGCTAAAAGATAGACTTCCATCTTTTGAGAAGAAAAACGTCTAGCTCTGGTTCTTTCGTCTTAATTCTGGCACGTCTAGTTATTCGAAGCAAAATTATTCTAACGAAATAAGTTTTCTTAGGCAAAGATTCTCACCGTCTGCCCCATCACTTTGCGTCAAACTGTTTATCTTTTCGAGTAATGCCACATTCTCATCTTCTGCTGACTGCAAATCATTTGACAACAAGCACAACTGTTGAGACATTGCTGAGCACTTCGTTTCCAGTGTCACGACCTTTCCCTCTAATTCTGAATTGCTTTGTTTCATTTCTAATGCTGTACTTTTCAGCTCACAGTTTTCTTGTTGAATTTCATTGGAGCCTGCAACGCAGTGTTACCATGAAAAATAACTCTATCTATGCACCAGATCACGGCTCAGTTAAGCACTAAATGAAGCCAGACTAAGCAGGCTGGACGTAAAAGTTGTGCAGAAATTCTTTGCATACAAAACTGTGGAGGAACAAGCATTAGCCTAGCAAAGTTAAAACACTCGGTATCAATTATAAATATGTTTCTTACTCACCAATGAAATTCAGAGGCAAATGTGAATAAAACTTGCATAAATGCATTGGACGATAAATAATCAATTCCGTACTTGATATAGACACTTCAGAGTTGGATAGTTTTTCCTGTAAGTCGTTGTTTTCTTTTTCCAGCGATTGAGTCCTCGCCACAAGCTCTTCTTTGTTTTCCTCTAGCTCCATTATCTTCATGGTCATCTGTTCGAAGTGCTCTTCGGTCGACTCATTGTGAACGTCACCTGAAATTTAGGCATTCGCTTACTAAAATACAGCTACTGGTTTCCCATGCAAACGTCAAAGAGGGAATGAGGTAGGGCGAGATACTCGAAATCAATTGCCAAAACTTGCCGGCGCAATAGTTATCATCACCAGTAATAATGAATTAAAAATGACTTGAAACTAAAATTGTTCATACCACGAGTCTGGCTTTTCAACTGCTCCAACTCCACCTTCAGCAATGACAACTCCTCAACAACAACTTCCTTCTCTTTGACAGCAACTTCATAATCCAGCAGTCTCTGCTGTAAATCTTCATTCAATTTCTCTAGTTTGGTAAATTTACATTTCGATTCTTCCAGTTCATTTTTCAAAATCACAGATACCTTGTTCTCGTCCTTAGAGATCGAAACACAACTTTGGAGTTCGGCATTCTCCTTCTCTAGCCCAGTCACTTTTGACTTCAACTTTTCTATTTCAGAATCATTTTTACTTTCTATTTCAGATACTTCGGGAATTTCGATTTTGATTTGAATACCTTCTTCAAGTTGTTTGTTGATTTGCTCTAATTCTGCAACTCTGCATTTCAATAAACCGATTTCTTCTTCATTGGCTGTTTCTTTAACTGCCTCTAGAGCTTCTTGTTTCTCAAGAATTTCCATTCGAAGCTCTTCATTCGTCTTCTCCAGTTCTACGATCTTCATTTGCAAAGTATCCATCTCTTCTCTTCCAGCAGCATCTTCACTTTCTTTATCGGCAGCTTTTTTACTTTCACATTCCAATTTACCCATCAACTCTTCGTTCGCATTCCCTAATCTTTCAATTTCTGCCTTCAACTCATCAATCTCTTTATGCAGAAAAGCAAAGTCGTGCTTCTCTTCTTCTTTGGTGCTAACTGCAACCGTTTCATGTACACTACTTCGGAGCTCTTCATTCACCCTTCCCAATTCTTCCAAATCAAGCTTCAACTTCTTAATTTCATTCTGCAATGCCGTTTCCTTCTCTTCAGTAATAACTACTTGGTTGCTCTCTTTTATCTTCACTTCAAGCTGGTTATTCACGTCCAGAAGCCTTTCAATTTCTAGCTCTAACTCTTCCGCTTTTTCACCATCACCTTGCTCAGCCAAAAGTTCTTCTTTCTTAACACTTAAGGTTTTTGTTTACCTCTTCGAGTTGATCAAACTCTAGAGCTAGCTTGTCAAACGTTTCGCTTGAGACTACATTTTGGGCATCACTTTGAAGCTTCTGGTTGATTTCATCTAACTCAAGTACCTTTAATTTCAAAGCTTCAATCTCCTTTTCAGTAATTCCATCTAAACTGTTTTCATTTGAAAAGGTCTCTGTTAAACCAGAACTCCCGTTTTCAAGAACTTGACCATAACCATTTGCTGTATTACTACTTTCTGTGGCTTCGCAATCAGATGCATTCTGTTTTTCCAGAGATTTTTCATCGGCAGCTTTTGCAAGTTCTTCATTAATTTTTACCAACTCCTCAATTCTCGTCTTCATTTCCTCAACCTCGTTCTCGTGCATCTCAGTTGTGCGAGTCACTAAAAAAACAAAATCAGTAATGTCCATGTAATCATATCTCACTGAATCACTCTCTTAAAAATGCGCCCTTTTCTTCAAAGTTCACCTTTTTCACATTACACCCATTGAACAAGATTAACAGCCTGGATGGATATAGCAATCAATCAGAGGACATGGAAACTTTTCGTGAAAACTTACATTTTGCAGAAAAACATCAAACTTGAATTAGGTACGAAAGGTCTTCTGAGAATGATTCAGCTTATGAATGTATGAAAATGAATGTATGAAAATGAATGTATGAAAATGAATGTATGAAAATGAATGTATGAAAATGAAGCCTAAAGGGAGACTTAAAAATCCTTAAATTCCATGGCTCCATCGCATTGTACAACGTGACAAATCACACAGGTAGTTTTAATATAAATTAAGAATGCAAGATAAACATCCTGATGAAATAATGAAGAGAAATCTGGCACAATGAGGGCTTGTAAAACTTACTGGTCAATTCCTTGATGATTTTATCCTTTGCAGCAAGCTCTTGAATAAAATTGATTTTTTCCTCGTCATTTTCACTTCCATTGGTGGCTTCGGCTTGCAGCTCTTCGATTGTTTGTTCCAATTCACGAACTTTCAAGAGCATTTCCTCGCTCATCTGGTATTCTTTATCAATCGAGTTGTCGCCATTATTGACTGAAAAATGGAAGTTTATGATTAATGATTTCGAAAAATGTTGGCATCAATATCTTACATCAACATGACTTGCAATCAATATTTTCAAAAAAAACTATTTTTAAAAACCTGTACGGAGGGAGGGTCTTGGAGCAAAATCTAGCCAACGTATTGAGATACAGGACATACTTCAGACAAGTTAACATTGAACTTTGGTAAGTTAACATATGTGTGGCAAATGACAACGTGTCATCAATGTATCGAAAGACATTTCTATGACTTAATTACAATCCTAAGCAAACAAAGTGATTCCTAAGCAAAGTGAATGCTATTACAAATTGAGTTTTTAGGCTTTAGCAGTGGAGATGTAAGCGAAAAATGGCTCAACAAGCAGCTCGACAGTTTTCTTTCTCAAAGAAAAGAGTCAGAATTGATTATAAACAAGCATGAACTTACCTTCTTCTAGTTTGCTCCTTTCATTTAGGCAACTTATTTCAGCTTGAAAACTCAAGTTATCTTTCGCCAGCATTTCGAGGTGTGACTCTTGTTGCTTGTTCTTGCTCTTCAGCGATTCGTTCTCAAGTTGCAATTCTTCAATCTTAAAATGAAGTTCCTCGACAGCCGCAGCACGCTCCATGAATGCTGCCTCTAAGTCTGCAATTAATCAACAGCAAATGCACGTCATGGCACATGAAAAACCCACCCTTGGCGTGTACCTCTACTTGAGCGATTTTATACCACTGATCGAATCTTGCAATGAACCGAAAATACAATCTGATATGCGTGAATGTGTTTTAGTACCTGTACCAGTCATCAAGGTGAATATAACATTGGCACAAATCACAATGTAAAAGACTTAAGAGCTGAGGTAGATCGCTTGCATTAGTATAAAAACCTACCACTATCTCGAAATAATTTCCAGTAGGAGATAGTTGCACAAACGTGTATAAAAACTATTTTGGTAGAAACGTGATTCCATATTTGGTCCCTAAAAAATTCACGTGTGCAGGGCAGTAGGCAAAAAAGGAAAACAAAAACCAAAAAATTTTGGAAATTGGTGATCAGCGCTGATTGAGTCAATTTTTGAATGAAACCATAGTTGTTGGTTCCATGACCGGCCATTACTGACCCAGAGGTCACAAATAAGCGAGATTAATGGAGGCTATTGGGCCACCATAAAATCAACTGAAGATGACACAAACCATTCAATTTGGCGGTGTCGTTGAGCATGCTTTCTTCGTGCTTCACAAACGAATCGGCCCCTGATGCATATTGGGAGGCCTTTTCCACTTCAAGTTCTTCGATCTTCAAAAGAAGTTCAGCTCTTGTTCCTGCGGGTTCAAAACATACAAATATAAACCAGGATATTATAAGAAGTTCAAGATCAAATAGCCAGGGCGAAATAAACTTTTCGGAGGTTTCACAGTCTGGACTACAAACACCAGAGCCTCAAATTTCTTTTACATGCTCATTACATCATGAAATTTATCATCCAGTGAATCGAGCCAGACGTACCTTCGAGGTCTTCAACATGCAGTTTGATGGCTGCAAGCTCCTCGATGAGCTTTGCGGCTTCTGGTTGAGCATCGCTTTCTCCCTTGCCATTGGACATTTTAGACTCCTCTAGCTCCTTCAACCTCCACATGAGATCTTCATTTTGTACTAGAACAGACAGGTGATCAGTTAGAATCCGGGGGTGTGCAAAATCTAGATTCAATTCATACCAACTCTGGATTCATCAAGTAGCAACTGAGAAACGCCATGATTAGGCCCACCTTTCAGCCTTTGAAGTTTGCTCTCAGTGTGAACAAACCCATCCCTCTCTTCTTGAAACATTGACTCCAACTTCTTGAATTCCTCATTCTTCTCATCAAGGCTTTTTTCCACCTCCTCCTTTGACTATCAAAAAAGAAAACAAAAACATTAACTCTACCTTTAAAATTCCACGCTCATTAAAATTAACAACAGCTTCCCAGAACGTGGACAAAAGGACAAAAAGACAAAAAAGTTAACCTTGCGCAGCTCCTGACATTCTGTTGTGAGACTGTCAACATCGGCAGTTAGTGACGTAATCTTCTCCTCCGCGTGGCTTTTCGCGTCGTCGTTATACTCTAAACTGGAAATCTCATCTTCAAGCTCCTTAATAGCGCACTCCTTTTCACGCAGCCTGCCCTGCGCCTGCCGCAACTGGGTCTCAAGCTCTTCTGTTTGGCAGTCCTTTTCGAGAATAATGAAGTTAGCCAAACTCAGTTCCTCTTTTAATTCAGTCTTGCTTGGTGACGTCTCGCCTTCCTACCGCAGATGAGAAACTCAAGTCATCAACAAGGACTACATCTGAAAAAGCGTAAGCCAGATTTCAAAGAGGACTGCTTGTAGGCTTCGCACAACCAAGAGGCTCTCTTTTCAAAACCGCAAGTCATCACATAAGCGGGAATTCTAAAACTACCAGCCTCCTACTTAGTATTCCCATTAACACTTTCAATCAAACATACTAGTGCAAGACAGAACGTAATGTTACCTTTGTCGCCTTTGGTGTCAAGAGTCCTAGGACAGCAGCCTCGTTGTGGTCCAACAATTGCCTTGGAAAACAAAACTCCATTACAAAGACTACCTTGCTTGTTGCTTCCACAATCAACAAGACAACAAAACAAACTGACATAAACGGAATTGATTTCATTCACATTTTTGCATAAAAAGAAATCTTAAAGATGAATAAATTGATTTTTTTTCAATGTATCGCAAGCACATACATCTTTTTCGAAGGCTGCGCTTCTCCACTCGGGTGCTCCAGTTTTCGTCGAGTCCCAATAATCGATCTCGGTGATTTTTGCAATTCTTCTTTCGCGTCTTCTGGTAAGGTAAACAGAGAAATTAACCGTGGCGTTATAATGAAAAGCTGCAGGTAGGTACAGCCCACAAAACTAAGCAACTGGAACCTATTTCATGACAAAAGACGCGCACTTGAAATCTGGCTAAGATACACGAATGCAAGGAAGGTATAAAACACTCCAATTAACCAATGAAACCCAATACGTCATCATACGGGTAGATATACTATCTTCAAATGAAGTCAGGTTTTGCAGGTCGAGGCACGTATAAACTGCATGACGCAATGGGTCAATCTCTAAGGATGGGTGCACTATGGTACTGTAGCACACTGAAATACCTGTGACTTCTGATGGATGATTGGCATTGTACTCCTCCAAGCGTAGCTGCAGTAGAGAGATGATCTCGCATTGCTCTTCCTTCTCGGCTGAAAGGATCAAAAACCCATCAGTCAAAATCATCAGCCACAAAAACCATCTCAAATTTCTATGGCACTTAAAATAATTTTTGGTTTTTTCATAGGACTAGAAGTTTTAGAAATTGACTTTAGTACGGGTACAGTCAATAACTAAGTAGTACAGTCTATAATTGTCATCACCTGTTAATTTTTGAAGTTTTTCCATCAATGTATCCTCGTCGACATTATGTCCAGATGGTTCTTTGGTATCTCCTTCTTCTTCGCGTGTTGGCTGTGATCAAACAAACAAAAACAACGTGCACTGGTGAAAAATGCTTTGACTACCATCGTCCTTTCAATATTAGCCTTGGAGTTCTAACAAATAACAGATTCTCGGCAGTCTGAAAGGAAACTAGTAAAAAACGAGGCTTACCTCTGTCTGACAAGCTTGGTTCACCTTTAAAGTGAGGTTTGTCCCTACTTGATATGACCTATAACATTTTAAACGAATGCTATTAAATATGGCTGTAGTTTCTAATTCAGAAAGAGCAAAGAGGTGGAGGGGCAATGTTTCCTACTTTTGAATAGTATCAAAAACCTTAGCCTTAGTATCAAAAACTTAGGTAAATGTTTAATAGAAGAAACATCTTGAATAGCAAATCTCCTGAATCTTCTTTTCCTGAAAGTCGGACAGCCATCAAACCAGATTGCTTGATGCATTGCAAGGTAAAGATTTTCAAATAGATTTGTAAAAACATAATGTGGAGGGCGCCTGTCTATGATGGAGTTTCCTGGGAAATTCTTCTAGTTCCAGCCCCTCTAATTCTCACCTTGCGAGCCTCGCAAAAAGGAAAAAGCATAAAACCTGGAAAAATTGCTGTTAGTTAGACGAAATCAGGCTGATGTGACCATTGTCTATTATTGACTTCATCAAGACCCAAAAAAACACTCATGTTTACCTTCTGTATTGAGCTTTCTGTCTTAAGCTGCCATCTTTAGAGCTCCTTCTCTTCAGTTGCTCCAGAGACTTCCTCTCTTCTTTTTCGAGTTCCATAATAAAACCTACAAGGGGCGGATAACATAATGCTCGCAAATTGCATTGATTCAAACAGCTTGACGCTTGGCAAACGCGTGGCCTGTCTACCGATGAAATAAAAGTGCAAGCAAATGACCTTCGCTAGACGGTAACAGCAATCAGAAGACCTTAATGAACGTCATCAATTGCCTTAGGCCTTCATGAGGACTTAAACAAGCCGTTTTAAATCAATGATTTGTGACAAGGCGTCAGGTTAAATTCCACTTTTCTCACTTTCCAAGGGTAGGACTAGCGTAGTGGGAGATAGAACAACTATTTTCTCCCCTTCTTACTCGATTATGAATGTATTCGGAAACAAGGTCATACAGAAGTTTCGACCGACTATGAAATGAAGGCTTTATACATGCAAGGCAGGGCTACTTGAAAGCGTATACGACGTATATGGCGCATAGTCGTTACCAGCTGTATTTTCACTGAAGGATATTCCTTCCTCTTCGGTTTCATCTTCGCTGCTTATGCTCAAAAGCAGGGATGGCCGGTCGATGGACGCCCTTGCCAGGCTGCGCTTCAGTTTGCCCGGACACCATGTCTCCCTCCTTGCGCCTTTCAGCAGCTTCTAAAACAAAAGCAAATGGCAGTGTCTTAATCTCCATACAGTAGTTACAAAGAATGCAACCTGCTTTTGCAAGGATGTGCCAAGATTACAACAGGATGATGATGGATGTTACATGGAAGATGGGTACAGGGTGTGTTGAAGATGAGGAGATAAGTCTTCGAAGGTAACGCAATGACATTACCGTCAACATCTATCATGTACAATAGCATCGTCAAAAATGTTAATGATGGCTCTAAATTCTCTCTTTAGATTCGGAGACTCGAAATACAAAATGAAATGGAAAATACGAAACCTTTCTCTTATTAAAAGTTTCCTCTGTGGCTGAAATAATCATTTTCTGGAGACTGTTTATTTTCGATTGTTGCTCTCTCTAAGATTCAAGAAAAAGAACCAGGAATTAGATATAAGATTGTAAGGTCTATTCAACAATCCAATTTAACACGTATTGAAACACTTGTATACTGTCCTGTAAAAAAAGGTTTAAAGTTGTTAGCGAAGAATTATTGGAGAAGAGCCTTCCCTTTTAATTCAGCTTTATATTTCAAACTCACAAGAGAATAAGATTGAAGTTCAAAAGATAATTAGGGGTTGAGCTTCGCAGGCCGTGTGCAAATTTCTCTCAACTTTAAAAGCTGGCTACTCTGCATCATGATAAATTACCAACATCTGATCGAAAGTTTGCATCGGCAGCAAAACGTACCCTCATCTTTTCATTTTCTTCCAACAGTTGTTCCATCTGCAAAATGAAAAAGCAGTGATCAAGTAAGACCAGACTTGTAAGGAATGTGGCCAAAGAGGTTGGTGACGTCATGTTTCCACTACGTCATGCATTTACCACTTCATGCCATATTTATTTAGTAAATATTACCATCCTTCCCTATCTCCTGCGCAGCAAATTATTGACACGTGTTTTAGGAAATAATTAAATTTTCTCAGTATCTTATTAAATTTAATAATCAAATTTGTTAAAATTTCAAATACCTTCTCATTCTCTGTTTTTAGGGTCTTCAAGTTGGTTAAATCTTGTATCTGGGAAAGAATATAAAGTCCTTACACTAAGAAAAAAATAAAGTAAAATGAAGTTTCGAATTAAGCATGTTTTAAAATAAGGAAATTCTCTATTTTACAACTAAAATACAAACACGGAGCAAAGGAGAAAACACGTTTGGCAGCACAAATATGACGAAATGTAGTTACCTCGTCAATTTGCTTCTTGAGCATATTAATTCTTTGCGATATTTCTTTATCATTGTGTCTCCATCCAGAACCTGCAAACAAAATTGTAATCTGATTCTATGATAATCCACTTTTTATAGCGAAAAACGTTGCCAGGAATATTAGAAGAATTATCAAAGGGAGCGTATATGATTGTCTCTTTCTCGCTGACAAAACAATGCGGATGGGTGAGTGGTTGATGGTGGTTCAAGAAAAACACGGTGCAGTTGTTCTGCGTTCAAAGTCGTCGTACCCTGCCGCGACACTAGAATGTTGCTATTGATGATATGCGTTTATCAATGATGCCAATTCAAAACGTTTAAGGGGTGACTTTCTGGCGATTGCCTTTGCATGAATATGTTGAGAGCGGGGGGGGGGGAGAAGGAAAAGAGCACGGCAAGAAGGAAGATGGGAAAGAAGTCAGAAAAAGGGAGTGAGGAAGGGAGGAAAACAGAGAGGGTAATAGGGATTTTATTGAAAAGAGCAAGAAGGAAGATAGGCAGAAAGGCTGGTCGTGAAAGAAAGGGTAAAGAAGGTAAGAAAGAGGGCAGGCCGGATGATAAGGATGGAGGGGCGAGAAAGACATTCTTATAGAAGACAACATACCTCGTTAACTTTCGGTTTGTTCTTGATGGTCTTTGCTCTACTGGCGAACTAAATAATAAACTTTCAATGTATCATAGATCAAATGATTAGATGCTGTGGAAAGAACATCAACGAGATTCTAAGGCTGAAAATCAACGTGTCTTGACGCTACAAATATATTGTGGTTAATCTGGAAATTTAGTGATATACAGAACTGAGTTGGGTGAACAACCCAACCCACACCCCCACCCTTTTTCAAGTGGCTTTGCACTGACCGTTTACTAACTTGAACCCAGTCTCTTTTTGATTACCCAGAAACTTGATAATCATAGGTTCAAAAAAAGCAACAATGTTTAATCTCAGCTTCAGGTTAAGTTTACAATGAATAACATACCCTGGAATATTCTTCGACAAGCATTAATGAATTTATGCTTAATTATTTACCCATAAACCATAGGCGCGGGTCAAGTTTAGGAATGACGGACTCTAACAAACTGGTCAACTTTTCGAAACCTACATGGGCTTCATAAGAAGGATCAGAGAAATTCATTTCTTCAGTGAAAAGGCCCAAAGCAAAACGCTATAGGTGGGTACCATGCCAGCGAGCTGAAGTTACCTTGAGAGTTGAAAAAGTCTCATCTCCTGCCGCTGCAGATACGGTGGCTATGACGGATGTTTTTGCGTTGCCCCCGAGGGAGTTCTGCAGGATTCTGGTCAGCTTCGAGTCTCGGTATGGCACAAAACTTCTGCAAAGACAAGCAACTAGAGCTAGGAAAATGAAACCAATTCGCAAAGGCCATCATTAGATGTTTTCATTGAAAACCTTTCGGGGAAAACTTCTGTCTGCCTTTGACAAAAATGTTTAAATTGCTTTTTCCTTCTTCTGGATAATTTTCGTTATTCTATCATAGTTTCATATTATTTCTCTCATTACTTCGATTGTCTTTCTTAAAAAGATTAATGTCTTCATTCTTTGAGCTACAAATGCTATTAAAAATTGTTTTCAAACACTTTCAAATGTCCTTTGGGATAATTCCTTAAAAGATTAAAGATAAAAAAGTATTTCAAAGAACCTTTAGGGCTCGGAGCATTCTTTCTTGATGAGATATCATATATCTGTTTTAAGATTCTTTCAAACAGGATTATGTTATCATTATAGGCAGATGTGTCTCTATCTCGAATTTGATGATGACATCTTGACATCAAGTCTGTGTAGTATTCTTTGTTAAATTCTTGAGACATGAGTTGGAACAAACCTCTCTTCTCCGGCTGAAGACAACTTTGAAATGACAGTACCAAGTGAAAGCAAACTCTTATTGATGAATCCACTTTCCTTCAGACGAGTACCTAAAATCAGACATATTATATAAATCGGACTATATTGTATACAGAGAAATACTCTATTTATTCAAGTTACCCAACTCTATCAACCATAGCAATAAGCTACAGATACATACATTTCAGTCACATACATTTTAAGCAGCAAGCTCCATTCAAAACAATACAAAACTGATTCCACGATTAGTGATTTGGCAATTACCTATCTAATATTGTAGTAATTATGAATTAGCAGCATCTACCTCCTTTAACAGACAAAGCCCTTCCCTTTTCATATTTCATATACACAGGCCTATACATACGCAAGCCCCTCTCAGACACACGAAGGTCCTTCTTGTACACACATAAGACTCTGTCTCACATACAGGTCTTTCAGCCTTCCACACAAGTCTAGCACATAAACGTATGATTCTCTCTCACAAACACAGGCCTCTTGCTTACGTAAGACTCACATACGCTTCCCAAAACCAGCCTACTCTTTTATGAAACATGCAGCGATTGATGATTCTAGAAAGTGATTCAAGATGAAAAAATCAAATATAGCCACCTTGAGCACCGGTTTGAGCAGCTCGCTCCGATCCAGCCAGGTCCACTAAATTCTGCGAACAAACGTGAGGGTATTGTTAATGAAAATCTACACAAAAAGGTGTGTGATTAGTCTTATGTAGACAGGAAAGCCTGAAAGTGAAATGCGGTGCAATACTTTGAGCAGAGAAGCTTTTTACCAGGACAGCTAATTTCCGTTGTTTTCTGAATTTTTTTCAGGTGACACTGTCATCGTCGCTGAGATTCGAAAACGATTCTTACGTTTCGTTGTTCTTGCGTTGCCAACTGAGATGCTTCAGATTATTAGTAAGGGGGAACATGACATCAAATTGATGGTATTAATTGCGATGGGTTCAGAGGAACGTAGAAGGTTTTTGCGTAGCCGTTGCATGGCTCAGAGGAGGAAGACATTTACGAAGTACTAGGCGATTAAGTAAGAGGGAATGGTAAAAAATCTCTTCAGAAGATACTCCCATTTACGACAGCTGGCTTGTAGCTAATAGCAACAGGTAGCCTAGACAGCATCCATTGAAACGACTTCGAGTTGAACAATTTGCTGCAGTCATTAATAAGGTCATGTGCCATAATTTTGTCACTTATGAGGAAAGATGGAAGACAGTAGTGAATCGACTCACGAGTTGAGAAACTATAACAGCTCCGCTGTCCTGTGCGGTGTCGTCTGGGTTCACGGACCGAAGTTTACTTTCGATGGTCTGTGAAAGGAAAAGGGCGTTGCATTTATCACGAAGACTGCATTTTGACAAATATCAGTGAAATCGCATCCAAAAAGGATTGTTACGACGTGAAATCCAATGGGTCTCGCGCCTTCGTAGCCTATAGAACGGCCTATTGCTAATGTGAAATTCGACGAAACAATTAATGGCAATACTACAATCCTAGCAAACATGCTGAGACACTTGCGGAAAATTGAGCTAGTTCCAAATCATCCCGCCCCCTCCCCCAAATGAATGTTGTTATGGGAGTGTGAAAACCCAACATCGGGGGGAACGGGGGTGTGGGCCATCAGCGCCCGTTGTATTAAGATAAGCACCCTTTGATAGAAGTCTCAGCTATTATTTGCCAAAATTGTAGGCTACCGATGTTATTGAAAGGGCAAAACTTTTTATCAACGTACAACACGAAATATTGTGTGCGATCGACTGCTACGTTCATTCATATTTGTCTCAGCAAATCGTCGTAGGCCTAGAAAAACGAAAACAAGAATGAAATAGCAAAGTAAAAAAGATAGTCAAGTATCAAGCCAGAATGAATTGCCACGCGCAACCAACTCTGAAAATGCAACGAAAGAGTGGTTCAGATGCAGTGATGGTTTTGCAGTCAGTTGAGCTTAGTCAAGAGGAGGTTACAGGAAAGTATGGCTTGAGCATTGATGGTGGGTATAACAGTGGCTCAAGCCTGAGGTCTGGTTAAAGGCAGCTAGTCAGAAGAGATCAACTAACGGGTTTGGGCATTTGCGAAAGCATTTCACTATCTATTTCTCGTTATTTTTTAACAACTTCTAATACCCTTCAGAGTATGCTTCGAAAAACAAGCAGAGCTTTTTCCCGACCAAAAAAGATAAACAATAAGGTAATACAGGTAAACAAATTTTTATGCTTTCATAGAAATATCAAAGAGCTGTTCTTACGAATATAACACAAGCTGGTTTGGGGAAGTAAACTCACGTTCTCCATTTTGTAAATATGATAGAGCATCTTCCGGTGACCTTATTGGGACTTCAGAGAGATTTTCTACAAAAACTTCATTTTTCTCGTTATTTCTAACTTTCAGGTGCGAGCTCTCTACCTTCAGTAAGTCGGTTATGACCTGCAATGTGAAAGCGTTATGTCTATGTTACATAGCCATGCACCAACTACACAGTTATGGTAGAAATGCAGTTCCACTTGAATCACTAGAAAAACTGGCCCTCAATTTTTAGGAAAACGATATGGGCATTCAACGGTAGAGGTGAATGTATGGAAAAGGCCAGCAGTAGAATCTTCTTTCCGAAGAGCCAAATTTTTGCAATACACATAATCTTTGTTCGAGTAGCAATACTTTAATATTGGTAACACAAGGTTTAAAAAACAGAAATGCTTATACCTCATTGTAAATTTCCATATATGAGACGCGAATGAGAAATTCTCTGTCTGGTGCCTGGATAATAAAAACAAATAGTTCTGTTTCATTTGCACAGGAACAGAGATAAATAGAGTTTACTAGGGGCTAGTTTTATGTTGACAAACATTCAGACTTTATATTTTCTTTCTTTTATAGAACAAGGGTTTTATCAGCATTGCCTTATCTATGTAAAAATCTCCAGTTTCCCTAGCATCCAACAATGATGAAGAGGTCAAAACAGAATTTTCAAAAATTTAGGTGATATGCTGCAAATAGAGTTTAGAAATTAGATGTAAATACTGAGTTATAGGATGTTAGAGTGTGGTCATCAATATGTAACATCTGATAATTTGGACCTGATACAAGGTACTGAGCTGAAATTTCCTGTGTATTTTCAAATTATAAAAGGGACTACCTGACAAAAATTTGGAATAAATCTGAGTTTATGGGTGTCACAGAAGTGAAGGCTGTGTTGATTTGACATGGAATCTTAGCTATACTAGTGTGGTATATTCTACACATATGCATACCATGTGGACCAGGTCAAATACGT
Source organism: Nemopilema nomurai (assembly GCA_003864495.1). Taxonomy (NCBI): domain Eukaryota; kingdom Metazoa; phylum Cnidaria; class Scyphozoa; order Rhizostomeae; family Rhizostomatidae; genus Nemopilema; species Nemopilema nomurai. The sequence goes on from ML133381.1 coordinate 79,570, forward strand.
CATTAATTGCTCTTGGTATCACACCAGGATTTTCAGGTAGGCCCATCATTGTAAATGTTTTGCCTGTTCCAGTCTGTCCATATGCAAATATTGTTCCTATACAAACAGAGATTCAATGAAAATGCTAAATCAACATCAATAAAAAAGTGCCATAAAGTTACACAGGAAATTATTAGAAGCAACACTTTTCAGGTGGCAGACATTTCATTATCACACATAACATTTTTTGAAAAAATTCTTAAACTTAGGTTGTTGAAACAGATTCTACATAGGAGGGGGCTCTGTACCCTGTTAAGAGAAGAAGGGTTACATTGATATGCTATTTTGTTACAAAAGCCTGACCCTGAAGTGAAGTGATGATATAAAAAGTGACAAATAAAATTGTCATAAAATATAACCAAAGGCTTCTTTTCAGCAATTGGTTGCATGAATTTGATCTGGCAATGCCTGTAGCAATTGAAGTTAAATGCACATCATTTATCACAAAGAATGAGATTTGAACATAATTTGAAATGACCCAGTCATTTTTTATGCTAAGAAACAAAAAAAGCTATCTCACCATTGAACCCTTCCATTGCCTTTAAAACAAGGGGCTTTGCAAATTCATCATACAAGCTTTCAGTGGTATCATTTCCAGAATACACTTTATCTGCAAAATGCATTTGATGCAATCAGTGCATTGTATTAAAGGCCAAGTTAAATGTATGATACATTTCACAGAAAAATATTAGATACATTTCACATGAAAGCATTTCTATAGCTATAAAACAAGGAAAACCTAATCACTTGAAAGCAGACACAACTGGAGTTCTTTAACTTCTAAAAAGTTGGCCTGTTTTTCAAGCCTCAAATTTTTTAAGCCATCAAAATCAGGTTAGGATTTATCAATGAATAAGCTAAACCAGATGTAGACACATGGCTGTTGAATGCTGACTTTTCATGGTCAACAACATGCCATTCAAAGCTTCACACTTTGCAACTTTGAATCAATTGATCAAAAATTCTTGATAAAAACACTAAAAGTCTTGTAACTAAAAAGTATTGTTACATAAAAATATTTTACTCGACTAGCCCAGGTTTCCTTTACAACAATCATAAGAATGTTAATCTGTGGCTCAAAAGATAGCTAGTACACATTGCAAACCTTAGGATTTCCTAAGTGGCAAATTTTACTATATTTTACCAGGTTTTTCCAGAAATGGGTCATGTAGAGCTGTTATTTATAAATGAAAATTACTAGAACTATCAAAAGGTTTTAAATAATGAGCTCACCAAAAATGAAAGCAGTGGGATTGATAATGCTTGATGGAACAGGAACTCCATGCTCAAGTTGATAAATTGTGTTACCATTAACTTTCCAATGCTCTTCTGAATCTTTGAGAAGTTCCCTTTAACAAAAATAAAACTATGAAGATGCATGTGTTGAAAATTTGGTCGAACAATGACTACTAAACTAACAGATTGAACTAACAATCATCAGTAAAAAGTGAAAAACACATAAATAAGTTAGGCAGGGTAGATCAGTTAAGTGACAGTCTTTGGAAATTATTCAAAGAAAAGCAATCTTCAAACTAGGAACATACCTCTGGACCATTGGACGAACCCTGATTGCCACCCCGATATTATCCATGGTGGCTTCTTCAAGTAACAGCTAACTAAGTGGCTGCCCTTGCAAAAGGAAAAAACAGAACTTGAAATGAATTCAGTCATAATATTTCTGTAAAGAGTGTGTATTTTAGTTATTGAAAAACATATATGACCTTAATTCTGAGCAATGGGAATCAGAAATATTTGCCAAAGCATTTTACTATATATTCACCATTATTCTTTAACAACTTCTAATATCCTTCAGAGTACGCTTCTAGAAACAAGCAGAGGTTTTCCCTACCAAAAAAGAAATACAGGCACACAAATGTTTATGCTTTTCATTGAAAGATCAAGGAGCTGTTCTTACGAATATGACAATAGCTGGTTGGGGAAAGTAAACTCGCGCTTTGAAAATCGCCATCTGAGTCAGTGTCATTTGACTCAAGATGAGTATGCACTATTTTGAAACATTATCACAATACAAAGAGGTGCTTGTTGGAAGTTAACTTGTGGGATTTTATTGTGAAAATCGTATTCACCAATCAATATAACAACTGTTGGATTCCATATACCAAGACTTAGTATTCCCTGAATGGCCATTTATAAGTTTTTTTCAATCACATTTGGTCGTTTTCCAAGCAGTTAACTTGTAAAGTGATAGATAGGGGTGAATCTTCGAAATGATCTATGACCAATTGCCCAGCGTTTGGGTCGATAAAGTGGACATCATACAGAACGACTAAGAGCAAAAGGTGCAAGTAGCCCACTGTGTATTGGAATGACTAAAGAATTAAGAAATCAGCCAATATTGAAGACAAAACGCGCTGCTACGCAAACATTTTCTGGAAATAGCCACGGAAAATTGATAGGAAGGCCTAACTACCCAAAGACTAAAGAGCCCTGAAAACTTTATTTACCACTCAACTTCCACGCTTTATTTAATTACATAAGAAATTCAGCAATCTATGGAGTATATTTAATTTTAAAAAAAAACGATTGATTACCTGATGCACCCTAGGCAATCAAAGCCACGAAGTTATACCAGCAGCAATCGTTAAAACTTAGTTTCTTGATTCCGATCGATTTAACCGCCAAAAGTCGGTGAGGCCAATCACACGACTGATGTATTCGCCTGCGCAGGAGCGCCAACCCAACTACAGAACAGAATATAAACAAACTACCATTATTTCAAAGCTATATACTCTAAGTTTTTACTATTAAGCGATTTTCAAAGAATACCGACATTTAATACTGCAGAAAGTAATGCAAAATTACCACAAAAGAGTGAACATTGAGCCGTTTTGAATCGTAATTTCTGCTTAAAAGTTATTTTTGTTAACCATCTGACGTATTAAGGACCCTAATACCTTGAAACGCTATAATATTTCCTGTTTTGGCCTATTCTCTAACCAGATAGTAAATGAATTAAACTGTTAGAAACTTTAAAGAAATGTACATTATTTGAGGTTGTGTTAAACTTAGAACTTGAGAATAGCAAGAGCAATAAATGTATTGGCTAATTTTACTTATATTAAACGAAGCTCTAGCAGTAAAAATGTTAATTTGTAAGCAAAAGCTCTTTCATGCAATATTTTTCTTTAATGTCGACCTCAGGCACCATGAAATGGGGTTTGGGGTAATTAAGTTAATTGCAGGCTACATCCTTTAGCCGCGATTGGACACTGCAAAACATTAAAATGTATCGTATTTGGAGTAAATCTAATACTTCCTCTACGTATTTGAGCGAACTAGAATATCGATTCTAAAGAAAGCTGGGGGATGTATTCCCCTTGCCCCACGATGGGGCTGCTGTCAAGTGATCAACCTGAAGCTGATGCGGTCTTCATGGTGAGCCTGGATTCTAGAAGCTTGATCTTTTGCTCCAGTCGCGTCAGTGGTTTTGGAGAAGTGGATATCCGACCGGTTCGCCTTGCAGGTTACAGGCTGGTTTATATCTTCTTCTATTCGTAGACAGTTTTCAATCACATCAATATCTAAAAGTCTGCCATTTTCGGCTTTAGGCTCTCTTTGCTTGATATTTCAAGAGCTAGACATTTCAGGGTCCAGCTGGATGTTTTAACTTTGAGGCCCATTAAAAACTTCGAGGCTGAATTTGACAGTAAGTGTGAATGTGAAATAAAATAGGACAAAAGATAGCTTTTACTCCAGGCAATAGCAGACCACTGGTGGTGAGTGCGTCGTTTTGAGTGGCTTTTCCCACTAATCAGAGTCGTCATTAGAAATATTCAGCCAGGAAGGATGCAAGCTCTCCATTTGCAGGTTGGTGGGCGTGGCCTTCGAATGTGGCTTTCATTCTCACGCGCTACTTGTGCTTCTGAATGAATAATCAATCGAAGTTATTTTAGAAATTGCTCATTCATACTTATTGCTGAAAGGTCTCCAAATTTGATTTGCGCTCTGCCAACATCTGCTAAATTTGCGGACAGAAGTTTGGAGTAGTGGCTCTTGAGGGAGGACAGTATGACAACTGAGCAATATATTTGTCATTAGTGCAGCAACGCCATAAACTGCAAAATCTGTTGACTGTTTAGGCCGAAATCAAAGGATCGAAGCATTCTTATGCAATTTCGTGACATTTTGGCAATCGCAGGTGCTTCCTTGATTGCTTCATTGTCTGGTGTTCTTGAATTTTGCAACCCACGTGATTCATTGAGTAGATGTAACAAAGTGACGTAGACTGAAACTAGCGCCCAGATTCCATTTAAATCTAATTGTGTTTTGTTGTATTTAGAACAGTAGTAGCACCAGTGATACAAAAGTATTTCATAGGGATGCAGGAATGATGTTGAATGATGTAGTAGTATATTAAATGTTGCAGATCTTTCTAGTCGACGTTATAATTCTGCTTCGAATTCTGGATTTTAGTTTCGGAACAACCCTGATTAGGTGGTGATGATTGTCTTGCAATGCCTTGTCAGGTCCAATCAAATAGCATACTGTAATCACGTGACATTTCATTTATGATTAATTAGGGTATATCAATCGAGAGTTTGGAAATAAGAGAGGTTCGTTTGGATCACATTTGAATGCAGAAAAAAGTTTTGTTCTTTTTAAACGCTCTATCGTTACAACCTACCCCTCCCCCCCCCCCAACTGATGGAGGGCAAGTAGCTGTGAAAGGTTTTCGATGATGCTGTTCGTTGTAATCGTTTATGATCGTTGTAATGGCTTAAAGGTTTTCGATGATGCTCTCTCTGTTTGTCCGATTTCGAAATTTATGACACGCACTTACTGGTGTAGAAAGCACTTAATTCATCAGATCAGTTCAGCCGTCAGACTGCATGAAGTCGTGTGTGGTATGGGCATGTCTCCTAACGGTTAAGCTTGGCCTTGAGAAGGTGAACCAACACGGGCCAGACTAATCAACAAAATGACCACTAACCTGGAATCAGCCAAACCAGTCTCTAATTAAATTTTCATTAAAACACCTAATCATGTGATACAATCATGGGATATGTCTGTAGAAAGTTTCTGTTGGTCGAAGATGTTGCGTATTTTGACTACTCCAAAATAGGCCATACATGTGACAGAAAGAGAAGATGAATTATTGGTAGTTCGAGTCAGCTCTTGCCACAAAACAAGGCTGTTGGGATTATAAACCACAAACCGATTCGAAAATGTGTTTTTACTAAAACCGAGCTAATTCCCAAAAGCGATTCCGGCAACGTTCATATCAATTAAGAGTAGTGCCCGAAAACATTTTCATATGCTCCAATATTCGCGGTAGCTACCTGGAATAACTCGGAGCTGATCGTAGTTCTGCATCAACTCGAGGCTAGAGCTCTAATCGAGGTTACCAGACAATCCTTTCACAGTGCAAGTGCGGCAAAGTGCGCCCGCAAACACGATTCTACTTTTCGTAAAGGCGACAATTTTTAAAAAGAAGCAAGCAAGTCATTAGTGGATAATTAAATAGATATAGTTTAACATTTCTTATTTCAACAGTCACCTAAGCAGTAGCTAGTATAGGCAAATGGTTGGGGATAGACGCAATGTGTGTCCCTATGTAATTTATCTGGCTAATTTTTGGTAGCTGACACAAAGAAGAAAAATTTAGAGCAAGATGCTTGTGTTGAAGTATGTTCAAATATAAGCATTAAAATTCAGATATTTCATGCACGTGAATAGAGCCAATGAACAAATTAATGAACCAAAATTGGTATTGAACCAAGAACAAAGATGTAAACGTCACAGATATACAAATGCCTCCCTCTCCCTCCTCCACCACGCCCTTTACTTACAGGATAGCTTTTCTCAAACGATTGCAGTCTCATTTGTAGTTGTCCGAAAAAGCAAACCAGACTGTCACCTAATTTGGCCATGAAGGTCGTTCTGACGAATATCCGTTTCCTTTCAAAGGGCCTCTTCCTTGCAGTTGTCATCTATCGTTTTCCTTCCAGACACCATGTCCTTCCTGTAAGAGCGTTGCCACTGTTGTCTTATTGGAAGGAGCCAGCCACCACTACAACGAGACATGAATGCTCTCGTAAATTTGCGTCAATTAGCCATAAAGGCAAGGGAGTTTTGCTTCTGTGACTTGTAATTGCTTTGATGGGCCTTGCTCTTTGTTCAGTTTACCTTGGCCATGAGGTGCGATGTAGATGCACCGTTTCATCAGCCCAGCTATCATCGTAAACAGCTTTTTCTGAGTTAAATGCCGGAGTAGGTTTCCAATCATTGCTGAGAAGGACAGTCACGACCTGATTCTATCGGGCTCTCTCGCACTTAACTTTAAGGCCATGATTTTCTACCTCAATCTAATTCTAGCTTTTTGGCCTCGTTCTACTTCAAGCTTTTTGGCCTCGTTCTACTTCAAGCTTTTTGGCCTCGTTCTACTTCAAGCTTTTTGGCCTCGTTCTACTTCTAGCTTTTTTGCCTCGTTCTACTTCGGCACTGTCTCTTTTTCAGTGCCACATGCCTTGCACTTAACAAAAATATACAATACCACAAAAGCTCTTTGTATGGAGCTGATCACTGCGCTATTGGTATTAATTAACGATATCCCCAAGGGGCATTGTAGTTTCTGCTCACTCTGATTGCTCGCGTCAGCCATCTTTATTTCTTTGGCATATCAAGGCCTAGACCACACGTAGCTTTGCACTGCTGCACTGTCGCACCAAATCCAAGCCACAGGTCCATTGATGGAGGGCGGTGGTTAGCGTTAAGTTAGCTAGGCAAGAAAGTCACCGTAATCATCCCTCAATATGAGCTTCTTTCAAATATGAGTTATGATCTTCCATTAGTAATCGCATTTTCGTCCCACCAGGTAGAGTTGACTTCATCGCTGCATTGAAAAGTCACGAAGCCATTAAGCTATCTATTTCTCGTTAGGACGAACAGGCCGCCGCGGTACAGATGCTTTGATGCGATTAAGTGGGAAACAGTAAAATGGAAAGATATATCTTAAAGGAAAAGAGGTCATTTGCAAGAAATTAAAGAAGGAATGGAGCTTACTCCCAAGCAGCTGTTGGATAATCTAAAAGATCTTGTTTCTAGATGTCATTCACACATTTTTGTCGTATCAGCACATAAAGACCGTTTCCACTATGTACCATTGCTGTTGGAATTTAAATTGATATAACACACAGATATTAATCTGTCCTGGAAATGGTAACGTGGGACTAGTTTTTGAGAAAAGAAAAGCAGGATATATTGCTGATCAAAAGCATAATTCAAGTGGTAGCTTGCTGATAGCTATTACAAAAAGTCATTAAGTGGTCAATAAAAATTGCAACTTCGATCTATAGAACAAGAAACTCAATCTCACCAACACTGGGATAATTGTATTCAAAACCTTGAGGGGTGAAACGATCTAAATTGACAAACCTACCACATTTGCATTGTCAGATAGAGGTTAATCTAACTTTGAACCACATATCAGATAGGAAATAGCACATGACTTATAGTATGAATGAACACAAAATATACAAAATAGCTTCTGATCCATTCACAAACAGAGAAATGTCACACAAACATGCAAATGTGCTATCTGACAAGGTTTGGGCCACAAAACGTGATGCAAAAAGCTCTCCAAACACTCAAGTGTGAAATGAAATGGATTAAAAAGACAGTCATCTTTTCGATAATCGTAATGGACAAGTCCCTGCTATGATAAGGGGCTCACCTTTTTCTGTCAAAACGCACCTGTTTAGCCTGTTGAAAAGGTCTGTCAAAACGGACCTTGTTTAACCTGTTGAAAAGGTTAAACATCTCTAACGTTAGGTATGTTGGTGGACATGTATTCTCTGTAATGAGAAACTGTTGATCACTCTTTATAGAATCAACTAGCGATTTTTCCTCCAGCCTCTAATTCTTCAATTAAATCCCTTTTTCCATCGTTTGTGTTTGTTTTTAATGAGCACATTCACAGTGACCCATTGTTTATGGACCTACTGGGCCCGGGCCCCCTTCAGGTTTTTAATGACCCAAGGTTTTCAGTCAATACAAGTGCTATTGATGAGTTGAGTAGCATAACACGAACTACTTTGGCCTATAATAGGGGACACCATCAACTTTGGGCCCAAGGCCCCGACAGTCGTAAATGCTGCCCTGGTCACAATCACAAGAATGAAGTATCTGCTTACATTCTCCTTTACTTTGCGGTGAACGTATTAGCAAAAACAGATAGCTGTACATTTAGTGCGAAAGGTGTACATGCCTTCAACTGTCGTTGTAAAACTACAAGGATCAGAGTCTTATACTGCACAATCTAAAGCTGGAGACCAATCGTCTTTTCTGTGGCCTCATTTCCATGCAGAGCACTGGAAATATTTAATATATTTTAGGGTCCCACCTACCCTGGGTACCAGACCCACTATGTATCAAGGAATATTCGTGGTTTAGGCTCGGTGCAGCAAAATTAAAAACTACACCCGTCTCAAGAGATCAGAAAGAAGGATAGCGGCTCTCGTTTTCTCAGTAAATGACCTCTCCGTCTGCATGAAACTCGGGGGGAGAATTCATCCTTGAAAGGCCTTGTATTAAAACCTGAACAGCTTGTTTGTTTACGGATCTCTTCACCATTATGTACGAAGCAGTTGCAGCAGAGTTTCCCCCTCAATGCACAGTGGCTTCTGGGTCGATATGGAAAAACACAAACTTGGAGTTCACAGCCATTTTCTCCAAAGGCGGACATGAAAGCTGAGCGGCAGCCTTGCTCTTTACTGCCACGCCAACAAAAAACAGTGGAAGGAATTATGTCTCTTGTGCATCTTAGCAACTGCAGAAACTGGCTCTACTTTCTTGAAAACACTGCTCCAAACAGTGGTGGCTCCAGCACATGAAAGGTGGGGTGGACAAGGGGGTCTGGGGCGTGGTCTCTGGAAAATTAGTTTGGGCCACGCCCTTTTTATGTAGTATCAATCAGAAAAAGTCAATCTATCAACAGAGTCTGTAACGTACATACCCCCCCCCTTCCGTAGTTTTCTCATCAGATTTGCAATAATCTCAAGGGTCATCTTTTTAAAAAAGTTGGGGGGAGGGACTAGTCCCCCCTATTCCCCCCTGGCTCCGCCACTGGCTCCGAAGACTTCCAAGCTTCAAATACCGATGAATTGAGAGGTTCCTTTCAATTACATACCGTAAATCCTCGAATTGGCCCTCCCTTGTAAAAGCCCCCCCTCTTTGAAAATAAGCCCCCACCCTAGAACTACAAATTTTCAATAAGCCCCCCTCGAAAAAGCCCCCCACGATTTGTTGATTTTTGACTCCTTAGGTTGCCTTTAGCATTTTAGTGAATTACCAAAAAAACTCATATTTTAGTTAATAATTTAATTAAATGCTACTTTATAGTTTAAGAAAGAAAAGAAATAAATTTCAAAAATTATCTTTTTGTGTGGCGTGTTCCAGGTAATTTATAAGCCCCCCCTCGAATAAGCCCCCATCCAAAAATATAAAAAATAAATAAGCCTCCAGGGGGCTAATTCGAGGATTTACGGTACTCATGAGCATCTCTGAATAGACGTCCCGACTTTCAAATTGCTCCAATCACACTAGATGATTTCTCGAAAACTCGAAACTTCACTCTAACTGGCTCTTACACCCCAGACGTCTCAAAAAGGTGTGCGTTCACCCTTGAAGATACTACTAAAAGTATATGGGAAACGCAACTCAGAATGTGCCAAGTTATTTGCCTAGAATGATAATTCTGATAGTTCTGGTAATTTCTTTGGTTTGGTATAGGATTCATTATGCAGATCTTTCAATGACTTGGTATTAAATTTGGTATTCAAGTTTTTCATTGAATCAAAAATTGAGCAGATAGTTTATTATAAGTGACAATCGTCGATAAAATGTTTGTTGGAAAGCTCATAAATACAGTTATTCTTTGCTGCTGTAAAGACATTGTAACTCTTTTCTTTCTCAATCAAAGTGCAGTAGCTAGAAAAGGAAACATGGAAAGGGAAACATGGAAAGGGAAAAGGTTGGAAGGCAAGACCTTTTCGTAGAAATGTCAACGACCCATTCCAGTTCTTGGTAGTAGTTAGAATGAAAACGGAAGACAGACGTTATGGTGTGTATGGTTTTACAAACGTTCTTTCGATGATGTCACACAAATATTTTAAGTGCTAGACATTACGTCCAGGAATAGATGGTTTTCAATGAAGTAATGTCCACAATTCAAGAGGTGAATTTCAGTGACAGTTAAAAAAATGGGGTGACATGCAAAAGTGGGTTGAAATGTTTACTACTTGAGCGCTTCCAGGAATGTTTTTGAGACACTTTCATGGTAAACAATTGTGGCACATTCCTTTAAAAACATTTTGGAGAGATCCTTTCAAGGATGAACTTCAAAGCACTGACTTTATAGAGCCGTTGGTATTTTGTGTAATAAGCCCCATGAAAGGAGTGTTTTCGAATGGGTTTTCCTGAAAGTTTAACTTTCATTGTGAAGCAAATAGCAAAGGAGCCATCTACTGTATTGAGGATAAAATTTTAGGGCTCTTTTAAGCCAAATGACTACGGGAAATAAACAACCGGTATTTCGAAAAGGGCGATGTGACATAGTGCAGGTTCCAAGGCAGTTGGGCGTGACTATGCCAAATCCAAATGGGATTCATTCCACGAATTCATTCTCTTGGGCGGTAGTTTTGTGCCTTGTTAGAAGCCCTGAAAGCCTAGTCAGTCGGTGTCAGCAAAAACATAGTTAGAAATTGTGGACATCAGACTGGAAATTTCTCCCAAGTTTTATCTAGAATCGGTTTAGTAAATCGCCAAAATTCGAATTTTAGTAGGAATCTTCTGCAAATGTCATTTCCAAGCGCTCAGGATCGCACAATCACATTGGCCGGACGCCCAGGGACAGAAGGCCACAAAAATGCAGCCCGCTTTGGCGCAAGTCACCCCGGGCATCTACAACTGAAACATCGAAAGCCTTTTGTCACTGTTGAAATGCATCAAAAAGATGAAATGCATTAAACCATTCTGTGCCTTATTCCCGTATCAATGACTATTTGGATCGGAAGAAAACCTGCTTCTTCTAGTAAAAAGATTGGTCAGTTCTCAGCACCTTGCTACGTATGTTTCTGGTAACAAAATCGAATAACATTCAAGCAATGAAGAGGCAGATCCAAGTCAATAAAACATCGGGATAAGCAGTGTTTTCTGCCAAAATTAAGTTGGGAATCAACGAAATGGCGATACCTTTCAAGCAGTGACGTAGAAAAAATCTAAAAAGTGGGGGAGGAGCAGATGAAAAAAGGGCACATGAACACTACCATTTTTGGTATCTGAAGTGTGGCATGTTTGGTCTTGCGGGGTTACTATTTGGTTTGGAAGGGGCATGGTTTGCCAGGAAGTGGGGGAGGGAGGGGGGTCAATGGCCACAGCCCCGACTGGTGCACAACAACCACAACTTGTATAGATTATGTTCATTGGCCATTCGAAACCAAATCTATCGAGTTCCCAAAATACTGGATTTATGCGCAAATGTGCATGCACTACTACGTCACAAAACAAGTTGTAAAAAGAACAAAAAAGTACACCATCAACGACTACTGAAAATAAGTGAGCAGATATTTTCTCGCTTTAGATGTTTGTTGCTGATGTGAGAATGGGTGTGTCGTTTGTTTATATTAGTGCTTCCTCTATTATTACCAGTTTAGAAGCAAGAAAAGTTAGCAAGTCTTTCAAAGTCCATTATGGCGATGTCAAGGACAATCGCGGATGACTTTTGACATAAAAACGATTTGAAACCCTGGATTTGCGGTGTGTTTATCACCAACTTGTGCTATTTTTGCTTCATCCGAAAAAAACAAGTTGTTTAGCAATGACCAAAGAGCTTAAGTATCTAATTGGAAATAGAGATGTATTTTCTGGCGGGCCCTGGACTTCTGGAAAAGTTGGGCGGCAGAGTCTTCTGGTCTGATTCTCAGCCTATAGAGGAGTAGGGAGTAAAATTTTTAGGGAATTATGCCATGTTTTATAGACTGCTCCATCAGCATAGATTGGGAAGGATTAAAAGACATGCACCACACCTTCCAACATCGACTGCTTCAGTCAATTGTCGAAGCTCAAAAGGACATACTGCACCTACTGATCTTTAGAAAGGTCGTGGCTTCATTGTAATTGATTTTAGTTGTGGGCATCGCCAGACCAGTTGCGTGTCGTGTGCTGCAAATGACACGAGTTTCTTGAAAAACCCCTTCCAGCACTAGCGACACTTTTGTTGGACAGCTACCGTGGAGTAGGCCTTGGGCGTTACCCCGGCTTTCCTACCAACCCTAGGGTACTATGCAGAATAATAATTTAAAAAAGAAAGCAAGTCATAACCCAATGAGCACGGACCAAAAATGAGACGATGAATCGATGAAAAAATTAAATTGGAAATACAGAAATAGTAGGTAGGTGACAGTCAGCAGTGACGACTTGTGGCTGTTACAAGGTTCCTTGTGCTTCATCAGTATCTTAGTGACCTATGATCTGTTTTCCTGGTTCAATGTCTAGAATTTGAACTTCTAAGGACTCTTTAAAAGTACTTAAATAGTGGAAAAGGGAAGTCATAAAATTGAAAAGCATGCATTGAGAGGCTATCCAATTATTGACTTTTTGTTGATCAGGAGAAAACTAGGCCAGTGCCATCTGGCAAAGTTCAAAGAGTGTTTACAGTTCACTTCTAAGACATTTGTTTGATGTTTCATGTTTGATGGAAAGTAATTTTCGATCGAGGATGGAGAAGCTCAGGATAATCCGAATCTGGCTTTCAGCGGATGGGTGGGACCCGCAGTCCAGATAGAAAGCAAAATAGTTTGGCCTAGTACCCACACCGGAGCCTAGTGCACTGAATAACATCGATGTTGAAATTCTACAAGAGAGTCCTTTGCGCTGCAAGCTGGGTTGAAAAAAAGTTATCACAATCCTGACTCAGGCAAAAGAGGCTGAACCGCCCTGGGATCCCACATTACCCTCTAAAAAGATTCGATGCTGATGCATTAATTCAACTTGAGTTGATGGTAAAAACTTGAATAGGGAAAAAGTAAACCTGAGATTATAACGTTTGTCTTTGAGAGATAACTTTGTCTAGAAAGCTTTACAACAAAACATAAAAATTTGCTTCTAAAAATTTGATTTCTAAAGCCTTCGTCAGTGTTCGACCGAAGCATTTCAAAATTTTTCCGGCGTCCATGGCTGGCCTACCTCTAAACGTTTGAGCGTCAAAAATTGATATTGACAAAAATTAAGATTGCTGCTTTTATCACAATTATCCCCTCCTTTCTCGAATGATAAGCCACAAAGGAATTTATATGAATTTCATCAAAATTTGATTTATAGAGGCTGGCTTAAGCGTTTTTGAGACGATAAACGTATACACTTGAATAAAAAGGAAGGAAAGATAAGGATGTTGAATCATAAACTGGACAAAGAATCGACGAGGGCAAAGACTAGGCGATGTCAATTGGTTTGATAAAGACATGGTTTGGTTTTGTCTGAAACCGGAATATTAGTATCAGCAGAATCTTCAAGGCGTGACTGTCTTTTTCGAACAAATGTTATTGTGGCCCTTTTCCATGACAAGTACACAATGGCGATCCTTTCGTCGAAAGTGGTTTTTGCGTGTCAATCAATGGCAACTACAGGCCAACAGGAGCAGGAGTAAATGCATTATCATTAAAAGCATTGAAAGTCACCATTAGACAGATAAACTTCACGTGTATTTAGGCTACATCGTTTACAACCAAAATGAATACAAAGGCATACAGAATGAAGCTATACACGACATCAAACATGCCCCCTTCATCAATGTATGGTGTAATGCCATTGCTATTGACACAAGGTCGGTCTAAAAGAATCTCTACTTAAACATGTCAACGTTTAATTATTCCCTTTGCCTTCGTAGGCTGTTCATTTAATCTGACTCGGCTTCTCCTTCAACAGGTGGGTCGATACTCCCAACTTTGCTACGCGGAGAGACAGAAGTACACTAAAATACTGTATCCATATTTCCTAAAAGTATACTTTCTGTTACTTTATCACTTTAAAAGTTAATAAGCACTTTTCTGTCGTAAGGAATGCCTGTCAACATTGAGCTCTCTGTGTTTCTGCAAGTATGCTTCTGCCATAATCACTTCTACGCAAGATCAAGACAACTTTCTGCATCTTTAAAACATTAAACGGTTTCTAGCATCTCAACTAAGAGCCGAATTGTTTCGTTACATGTCTATAATTTTCCAGCTAAGTTGACTATACGAAAGTGGTGAAAGGAAATTGTGACAAGCTGGGTTTCAACAATGAAATAAGGGCAATAGTATTTTATTTCGAAGACAAAAGCTTCGAGTAATTTGATGAGAAAGAATATCACTCTAGCGACTCGTCAAGAAATTATTGATTAATTTCTGAGAAAATTCAGCTTTGCAATCTAGATGATAGGCCAAACATTTGAAAAAGTTCAGATTTTGTCAGGAAAAATGATGCCAGGTTTCTCTAGAAAAAGGAATAAAAACAGCTGAACAGTATCCTGAAAATCCAGCAAAAAACCCGGAGTGGGAAGTATGGAGAAGATGACATCAAAAGATGATACCATAGATAGGGTATGGTGGCAGAGGAGAGGTAAAAAACATAAATCTTTCGCACAATGTTGTCACCATTCTGTTCGTTTGAGTATGATAATTTTTTTGGTCTAATTACAGAAGCAAATATTGAGCAGATAAGAAGAATCTTTTTGGTTCTATAAAATCAACGGAGTTATTCTTCGTTCTCAGTGACAAAGAAACCTCACAAAAGAGATTCTAAAGAATAGGCTTTGTTTTTTTTAAACAATAAATTTACTTGAGTACTGGGTGTATAAGGCAGATCTTGAAACTGCGAGCGACTTGCGAATTGCTGACTTTCCTTTTGAGTATATTACAAACAGAGGGAATTTTCTTGTGGTGTTAAAGCGAATTTTTCTTAGGCGTTTAAGAAAAACGTTCGAGAAAAACCTCTTAAATCCTTCTGTGTTTGGGTCTCATAGCCGGGGAGGAGCGAGGAGTTTGTGCTTTTCGTGACAACAAAATTGGACGAAATATTGTAAATTTGTCCATCGCCAGCGTTTCAACAACGCTTTACGACATGTCAACAAGTGTTGCATCGAAGCTCAGCTGTGAAATAAGGAAATGAGATATCACCAGTAATGTAAGCACGTTTGGTAATTTTATGGCAGTATTGCGCAAAGGTAATTGCGGCCCTTCCACTGGAAATTTAACAGTCGTTAATAACAGCACAACTAGAGGGCTCCTTTGTAGTCCATGGGAAAGCACCGAATATTGAAAGCAGAAGGAAGACCATTGCCTAATACCACCATAGATCAATGATAGGAAAGGGCACGCCTCCATCCAAATAAAGTACTTTATCTCGATACTTGGGCATGGCATCCGATTACGACGTCGCCTCGTCGCTTCAGACAACAATCCCCGATGTGGTTGAGTTTTTGCCGCGTTAGGAGAAATACTCGCGGAATGCGTCACGCTCCGATGCTGATACTACATACAATCGCTACACACAATTTGGGGAACTTAAAAGGCCGGTAGCGGGTGAGTGGACTGCCACGAGCGATCTTTCATCAGTCCAGAGCTGCACAGCCGCGGAACAGGTCACTCGTACGGACGATTGTTCAATGGAAGCACAGTGACGGGTCTACTAGGGAGTTCAGTAGCGATGGGAATTTCATCTTCAATATTCAAACTTTTGCTTACATTATTAATAATGCACAATCTTATCGGCTCTGCAACGCCCAGTATTCCAGTCGAGTACAGCTCGGCATTTTCTGCCAACAGTGAGCCGATGTTTCCAGAGCTGCGGGCGTTTGCCAGCCACAGAGAGCGTAACACGAACTTCAGTGGACATTTTGGTGGAGAACTTTTGACGTCCTATGGAAGCAAACATTTCGACGAGCGTGCACAAGCCTGGGATATATCCAAGCTATTGTCATATGAAACTGTTTGGCCGAACGGAAAACGGGTAACAACAAACATAAAGGTCGAAAGCCACTCGTTGCCCCATTTAAATTGGCACGATCACGGAGCATTGCCCACCTTCAATTTCACTGTTATCAAAGAAGCAGAAAAACGTCACCGAAGAAAAAGAAACAGTAGGCGGAAGAGGCGAATGGTTTACGGCGCGGACGACCGATTTTATATCCCGGTGTCAATTTTTGGGAATATGCAACCGTATAGTTCGTCAGTTAGAATTTCATCTGGCTGCACGGGGGTTGTTGTGTCGCCCCGTCACGTACTAACTGCAGCTCATTGTGTCCACGACCAGAAGGATTTTGTCGAAGGAATTAAAGACTTGAAGGTTGGCTTTTTGGAATCCGGGTCAAAGTGGACATGGATCGAGGTGCAGAATCTGCGAATATCCAAAGGCTGGGTGGACGGCGATCGAATAACCGGTCCGTGCTTCGATTATGCGCTGCTCCGGTTGAAGAAGAAGCACGACCGCCCCTACCTGCGAATGTCGGTGAGCCCCGAAGGCGATCGAGGCATAGGGGAGCGGATCTACTTTACCAGTTTCGAAGATGACAAACCACAGAACACAATGTGGTACAGGTACGTTTTCGTCACTTCCCAGTCGTAGAACACGCATTTCATTTGCTGGGTTTGGTGTATGACGTAGAGGGCAATTCTCTATCATGTGTAGCTCATCAAAATCACAGCACATCAGGTTCATCAAAATACGTTTCCATCTTCTAGTGAAACCGCACTTAGCAGAAGGAAATCCCATTTGACCGGACCATAATGTGAAGCGTAGAGAAATCTAAGAGACGTTAGATCGTCTACTGACCAATACACAAACGATTGATAGCATCAGATTGTTAAATGCTCCCCTTTGAACGGGATACGTCGATTAAACGCTCGTGTACAAGAACCTATTGCGTAAAATTAGCATCATGTTTGTAATTTGACGAACTATAAACATGGCGATCGGATTCGCGGGAGTGCCTTGCCCCGTTGCCCTCCTCAAGGACAGGCAGCGTACTCGATTCTCCGTGGCAACGGAGAGCATGCCGTTTTTTATTCCCCTTGATGAAAGGTATTTGTTTCCCAAGGGTATGATCTGTTGGCACAGCCTTCCGGCAGCAAAAAGTCCTTGGATTACAATCGGTGGTTTTTCGACATTGCTTCCTATATTAGTTCAAGTGATTCGCAGCCTTATCTCATTTGAAGACGACCGCAAAGGACTCGATGTATTGCATTTGTTGCTCAGTTTTCACTGGGTGGCAGCGCAAAGTCGCTGGTCTGCGAAGTTAACGTGAAAATATTTAGCAAAAACCGGTGCGGGGCAAAAACTGGTGCGGGGCAAAAACCGGTGCGGGGTAAAAACAAAGTAGCATGATTTTTGCACCTTAACGAGACCAATGCAAAAACGCGATATTGTCTGAAATTAGAGCACTCCCTGTAAATATCCAGCAATTTGTTAAAATTGTGCTGTTTCCCTTTTCATTGGTTTTTGTTCAGGGAACAGGGTAAACAACTCATTTCTGTGACAAGGGACTTCGAGCACCGCACTGCTGGGATTCGACTACTCGCAACACGTGAACGGCGTTCTGCTCGTGTGCTCGAAGGATGCTGCTTATACTTTTATCAGAGATTGCTCGGTTGTTCGCATTGTAAATCTACCTTAAGACCAATTCGATTTCCAGAAAATCCGAATGATGTCTGCAAGGTTTACCAGACGAACGATCGCCGAAAGTACAATAAACCTCCGACTACCTTTCAATACGGCCATTCTCCTGACTTGCATAATAAAACTGCTAATGCAGGATACATGATAACTAAATAACCTCTATGCGGAAATGGGGTGGGGAGTTGTGAGTCGTTATCCATAGTGCTAAGGAAATTCTCCAGTCATGCAAAACCACAACATCGCAGTCTGAATAACTGAAATTCGTGTTTTTTGTCTCTTATTTCTGATAGCAATGTTCCGATATTTGGAAGCGTGCAACAAACCATCGTTAA
The DNA here is from genome assembly GCA_003864495.1 of Nemopilema nomurai. NCBI lineage: Eukaryota > Metazoa > Cnidaria > Scyphozoa > Rhizostomeae > Rhizostomatidae > Nemopilema > Nemopilema nomurai. The sequence continues at coordinate 97,608 of ML133381.1, forward strand.
AAAGGGTCGATAAGGGATGTAGCAAGCCGCTTAACGACTAGACATGCATTCTTGAAGGAATTCGGGCAATTAGAACGAAGTTTAGAAAGAATCCATGTTTACTTGTATAAAGTATCAATGGTAGCTGCCTGGCTATTGCTGACGCTGCCATGCGGCCTTAAGGGTGGGTATCATTGGACAACTTCGTGCCGTGATTATTTACTAAGGACTCTCAAAGCCATACATGATAACATGTATTGTTGCGGTCACTTAAAGCTTATAGTTTAAAACCGCGGTTCGTCCACATTTTAAAATGTCAACAATTGCTAGCTAGCTGTAGACTGTGCAAAGTAAGTCGGAGAAAAGAGGCCAGTCATAGTGCTTTAATAACATAGGAATAGGTGATTAAATTCCAGGAACCGTCACGATGTAGGGATTTACGGCACCCCTTCGGAACCACGGCTGTTTATTATTTTCTTGAAAATGAGATTATATCCTTTCCCATTTCTTTATAGATTAGAAAAGGGCGTAAGGGATTTTCACAAACCCCTTCTCCAAAAGATTGTGCACGCTAAACCCTTTGGTAATCATAAGGACATATCTAGCTATCTCAATACTACCGAAGCAAAAACCCCAAATTCTGTGTGATAAGGCGCCAGACAGTCCAAAAACAGACGTCTAAAAGCGGAAAGACTTTAGGGGACTGCGTACTACCAAACGGAGAGGCAGTTATAAACAGTTTCGCAATATTTGCGTTGTTGAACTTTCAGCAGTTTGGAAGCTATCTTCAAAGATTGTTCTTAAGGAAAAGATTACAAGAGAGAAAAACCAGAACACATGTCTTCAAGATCAAGCCATGAAGGGCGGTAGGGAGAAGCACGATTCGCTGCTAGTTTTCTATTCCAGGTTTCACTGAATTTTTCCTGACACCAAGCGCGGTGGTATCTATCGCAGGACCGGTAATCAGGGGCTGGCCGAGCACCTTTTGGTTGCGCTGTGCTAAAAGCCTACTCTATTTTACAGCTGAATTACAGAACCGACATGCCATTTTGCGGAATGGAGTGGTGATTTACCAATTAGACATGAGAGGTCAATCCGCTTCTGCCCGTCATTCACATTCTCTTTTACACAATATATTTTGGTTTTAAGGGGTCTTGCCACCTTCCTCGCCACCTTCATCGCCAAGGTCATGTAACGCTGTATCCTCGGAAGAGCGAGCAAGATGCCAAAAAAGGAAGCCTCCGCCCCAGACTCCAAATCCTTTGGGGCCTGGGACTCAGGCTAAAAGAGGGGTGTTGGGTTACAGTGAACCAGTTTTACAGCTCAACATAGCAATTCAACGCACCACGACCAACCTGGAAACGACCTGCATGCGAAATTCGTCCGAAACTAGGGCACTGTTTCTGTCTGGACGGTCGATAAGGTTATATGCGATGTAACGAAATCACTATTGAAGGAATCCGTCATTTTATGCGTTTCCAAACTTTGGTTGACCACTAATATCAATAATGACAAGCTTGAACGTTCAATTTTATACGTTTGAACAAATCTATTCATTGCAAGATATACTATAAAAAGGGGAACTATCACACAGAAAGGTTGCCTTAATAATATGAAGGAAAATTTGACGCCTGTCAACGACCCTCTAATGTGTTCAGGGGATCTTAAAGATTCACCCCAGAATAGCCGTAAATGAATCGGTGTACGATCATTTGCTAGGTCACATCACATCACATCACATCACTTCACATCACATCACATCACATCACATCACATTACATCACATCACATTACATCACATTACATCACATCACATTACATCACATCACATTACATCACATCACATCACATTACATCACATCACATTACATCACATCACATCACATCATTAATGTCACCGGTAGGGGTCCCATACTGGCCCTAGAGCCTCCAAATCCTCTCGACGGCTCTGGCAACTGCCTCTCTCTATTACGTATGTGGTTTTTCATCGAAACTTTTTATTCTCTTTCTCTATAATATGAAATGATACGTAATTAATGCAGATGAGACGTGCTCCAAACAATTAATGCCTGGTCGTTCCTTGATCTTCGACGAATTAGACGCGCGGTGCACACTCGAACGAATTCCGCTCGCTATTTCTCCGTTTTCAAACGCAGCCAAGGGTGGAGGAAAGTTGAGACGGTGATCGTGCAAATCCCCGGTGTCCTCTTTTGCAAAATTTCAACGGAGAGGATGCGACACGCTTCCTGCATCCATGCGCTCAGCTGAACTCATTCGAGGGTGGTATTTTCAGAGTACACAAGAAGCGACGAAAGACGAAGGGGACTTATTTTCTCCCCTCTTGTGCCAACCTTATTTGTACATTTATAAAACTTGATTGCGACAAATATTCTGATTTGTTTGAAAAACTTGACAGCAGTATTGTTAACAAAAGACCAATAAAGTAATAAAAACAAGTAAAGTCGTTCTGGATCAGGAGTACGAGCGATGTGGTTTCATAACTGTGCTAGCGTTGACCGCATTCACATCTGACCTCGTTTGTTCTCGTGTCGCCCTTTTCTCACAAATTTTGTAACTTGGAGTTATAGGAGAAAGAGGAGTAAATTAAAAGGTTGGTAATGCCGGGGTTAGCTTTTGGACACAAACAGATGCTTAGTGTCTCCATACGTTGGCCCTGTTTCTCCCATTACAGACAACCTACTGCCCATCCCCACCATTCATGTCTGTCGTTTGCCACACAGCCCAAGGCGGACTTCCAAAGCGACCACGAAAACCAAATTCAGTTTTAAGGATAACTCAATTTGCCCTGGAGAAGTCGGTCTTGAGACTTGAGAAAACGAAAGGAGAGGAAATTAGCGGAAAATCTTGTTTTGGCCTGGTAGGAAGACTTTGTCTTAAGAATTTCATTTTTGTGTGCTTTGTAAGCATGAATGATGATCTCATAACTTACTAGGGATTAACAGCTGAACCAGTTAGTTGGAACTTGTTCGCAGCCTTTCACCGAGGTTGCTGATGTAACCACCAAATCAATTTGCTATATTTGATTGGAAATAATTTCCAGATCCACCCAATTCTTCAGAAAATGCTTATAAATTACAGGTAATACGAAAATGTGAAAGCATGTGCAATTGAGTTAAACGTGATAGACGACAATTTGACATAAAAGTGGAATCGAGCATCACCCGTAACTTCGTTTCCAAAGTGCTCATTTCTCCACAGTAACATGATGTTTCTGTTTAGTGGAACAAAAAATGGTCGAAAGCTCCGATATTAACCATAACTGATCCCCTGCGCTATGCAGTTAATCCTTGGCTTCTTCCGAGGGTTTATACACTTTGAGGCGAGTATCTTCTACTCTAAGTTAAAAGGGCGTTCCCGGGTAGAGTGCCACCAGTTTCAAATGGATTGCTAATTTGATGCATGGAAGTCAAGCGGAGATATCGAAAAGGCATAAATACGGATACATTAACCGCTTAACGTGATCCTGTAAGTAAAGCCAGCTGACGTGTAATGGATCTCTCGGCAAGTATTAGAGTGAAAGGAATTAGAGAGCCTTTCCTGACACTTAAATACCCATTTTGAATGTCACTCCTTAATAGTGATGAGATTTAACAAATTCATCCGATAATCCAAGTCTCTTATACTTTCAAGGGGGCTTTTTCTTGTGTCACAAGACCAAAGATGGATGTTTTGCCACATAACAATGTGTCCCGCATAGGTAATGTAGCAACTTGGTACTGACACCCAGAAAACCTGGCACAATCCATCGATTTTTGCTGGCCACTATTGCCGGCTCAACAATGAATGTACGTGCTCTTGTCACTCTCTTGTCTTGACTGTGACCCTTTTATGTTTCTACCGTGCACCAAGGACACCCAGCTTGATACCATCATTTTGCGTATACACGGTAATAGAGTTCATAGTCAGCTACCAACCAGCGTTAAACGACTCCAGGCATCTCCAGATAAAAGTGACCCGTGCAAATATGCTGTCTTTGTGTGGTGGAAATTCTTTATCCCTTACAGATGCCTATGCCTAATAAATACCATACTGCAAGTCGGTGTTCAACGTGACTTAATTCTCTGTGGCCTCTTCTTTGCATCGAGGCTCTCGTTCGATTTACAGATAGCTCTTGATTGGATGGCTGCCATTAGAAGATCTCGAACTCAAATCCAACTTCGCAGAGGTCCCATCAAGCTTTTATTTCCAATACGTGGAACTTAGAAAAATAATATATAGAATAAACAATGCGATATTTACTTGTGCATTTCCATTGCACGACTATTGTAAACCACTCTTCTTTGGCCAACTCACAAATCAACTACTTGGTTGAAGAACGATAATAATTACCTCACATGGAAAAAGATCGAATGTTTTAGGCCGATACCATTAACTCTATCCTCAAATCAAATAAGAATAATCGGCTCAAAAGGAAACTCCCCCCGAATTCTTGCCTAATCAAATGAAGACTTATCCTAAACCAGTTAAGTGCGACACTGAACCGACTTTGGGTGGGGGGTTGGTTTCGACCTCTTCTGTCCGCGGTTGGCTTCCTATTGGCTACCTATCGCTGCCAGGGGCTCCAGCGCAGTGTCCAGCTACGCACCATCCAATCATCAAGATAATAAAGCTAATCAAAACTACTGTGGTTAAACCGAGGGCTAAAGGTAGCTTTGTTAATCAAAACAAAGGCACGTGGGCTAAGAACCTAATAGCAAATTACGTGACCCACTTCTTGATGGCTTGGATTAATGAGCCGGGGATATGCCGTCAATCGGCATCATCGCAGTTGGATCAGACAAAGTTCAAACGCCAACATCAGTGAGCGAATAGCACAGTTGCTCCTGCGCGAATGTAAACGTCATTGTTCAGTCGCTGTTAGCCACAGTATGACGCTGCGGGGCCGTGAGCTGTCCAGCAGCCTTAGACGTGGAGAGCCTATCAGGCTCGATGCAAAAAGTACGCCTGTTCAGACCATCAGCAAAATGCCACGAATTGCATAACTGGTGAGCACGCAACTGAATGCTTCTTGTCGTTGCGTGCCTAATCAATGCGATCCATTTAGCTCTATCGTCTCTATCTCGTTTGATTGTTTTCATAACTAAACAGTTATGATCCCTCTTGTGAGTAATCCGAAAACATCTTGGTTATAAGATGCCTTTGTGTTTCGAAGGCCTGTGAATTTGGATCGCATTCACCACAGCACGACTGTTTTCAGGCAGTCATTTGAGACAATGATTCCAACTGTACTCGTTAGAGATCTAACGCTCCATTGAAGGAGAGTCAGCTATTGGTACAGTGGTAGTCCAAGGTCACGTCTCATCTGCCTTGTCTAATCCGAAATAAGAAAAAGGTTGAAATTTCTTAAGTTTCCGATGAAAGAGTAAGAGGAGGAGAAAGGGGAACGAATTATTATCAGTCAAAAGGATTTTGCCCGCTAATACTCTGATTTCTAAAGGCCTGCGGCTGGAATTCAGAACCATGTTTGAAGAATTACTACGGTTATGATGAAAAGCGCCCGTAACGTGCTTTCAGAGCTTGAAGTTGCGCGCAAATTCACCCGCGCGGGAAACCAGACTGATGCGCAAGCTTGGTGCTGCAATAGCGCGGCATCATGCGGCCAATGGGGTTTACGGCGTAGAGAGCTTCCTTTGCTGGAAGGCCGTCGCAGGCAAGTCATAATACATCGAGCAAATAGCCCATTTCTGGGTTCTCTGGCAAAATTAGAGAGCAATTCAGGAAGCCCTAAAGTGTGTATGTGTCGAAATCAAACGATTCAGTGTATGGAGCCCTGGGAATGCGGTGCAGTTTAAATATCAAAGCGGCCGAATGACATTCTTTGTTTTATTGCAAATGACATTCGATAGTTATGACCAAGGATAAGTTTCCCCGTGGATAAAGGGTCTTTGAAAAAAGTGGTTTATCTAGGCGCGGTATTGATGTTCCGGAAAGGATTCTCTATTCAGCCCATTTGAACGGGATTTCGCATTTGTGGCCATTGAAGTCAGAAATCTAGTACGGCGCTAGCCCTGGTGAATAGTTTTTTGCTTGTAAAATAAATATTATACTAGTTTTAAAAAATACTGATATAAGATAGCCACACTTTTCCTTCTAAATCGTAACACCGGCGGAGTGCAAGGCTTTGAGACAATGGTTAGGCCACTAAGTCGCGATCCCTTTCTCCGACAGAAGTGCAGAAATCGAGATTGCCTTGGTGCAGCTACTTCAACAGGCACCAAATATGATTGGTTCTTCCTGCATAAGACGAAAACAGCAATCTACTAGTGGTCTTCTAAATACAGTGTGCTATCCAGAATACCCTATTATAAACGTTAAATTTCCATATCAAAACTTAGTTTCTTCAGGTAACATGATATTGGCCAATTTTGATACTCTCTTAGGCCTTCTGTGACTCGACTGATGACACCACGTTTTCATGCGTTACAGGTCTTGCAGCATCGAGGCCGATGACAGTCACTTCATGTACCATTACTGTGATGCGTGGAAGGGATCTTCAGGATCGGGGGTTTACGCATGGCAGTTCGACAAGAGCTCCGACAAATGGGGAAGGCAGCTGATCGGAATATTCACTGGCAACCGATGGCTGGCGGAGGACGACTGGTTCCTAACTGCGAAGAATTTCAATGCCGCTGTCAAGATCACGCCGTCGAAGTACGTGCAGTTGTGCGAATGGATGGGCGGATACGGAAAGAAACTTTGCAATCATTCAAAAAATGGAGAACTAGTGCCTCATTCGTACTACTGAGACTTCATTTGGCTGCCAGCTCTAAGCATTAAATAGTTTCGAGGAGTAATTAACACCACAATTCTGCAAATGCCTTGGTAGTCGCAACTTGACCCAGCACAACGGCACCTCCTTGAATTGGTGCAATTTTACAAGTGAGCCCATCACCCCGAATTCACAGGGAAACGTGGGGGCTTTCCTTGGTTAAGGTACTTGATGTGCCCCCTATAATTTTGACGAATGCTACCCACCGGCTTGAAACGCTGCCCTATTCAAACGAGTAAAACCAGGCTACAGACATCTTAAGCCTTTTTGAATTGCCTCGTGTTTAACGATGGGGATTTTTCCTGTTAAACATTTGACATTTATTTGAGCATAAGCCTTCCTAAAGCAGGCTTGTATGTCTTCGAGATCCTTTTAATGCAAATTTAATTGTGAATATCACATCGATCCTTAAAGGAATTAAGGTATCAGCGAGGGCGGCTTTCGCAGGCTGAACAACTTGTTCACGATTGTATTGCTAAAGACCAAGTAAAAAGAAAATAGACTCTAGGGCTTGTTGGTTGTAGAACATGTTTTTATCCCGCATTTTGTAAAACATATTTATGTCTATGTTGCATGTTGATTTCTGTCACCCAACACTTTTCGTGAATATGATTTATATTGATAATGATGGATTAATTTGAATGACGTCACGCGATAGCTTGGTAGGCTGTTTGGTTGAAGCCATGTCCTTGGAGGTATATGACTGAATGTGCTAGTTTAGCATGCAGGCTAGGCACATGATCATGAGCGCCGTAATGAAAGTATCGATTCATTAGGCTTCTTGTAATTGGGTTTATGTCCCCCAAGGGTCTTTTGCAATGCCTTAGAGAAATCTTACAGTACCAGCAACAATTAAAGAATACCCTGAAATTGTCCTCCAACGAAGTAAACGAATTGATCAGAGGACCAACCTCTTTTCCACGTGCAGAACGACCCATTAGGCCTGTGGTCCTCTGTCTGCTTTTCATTAATGTTGATGTTGTCGTCGTCTTTGCCTCGAACGGGGCTTTTGCATACGGTAAAAGTGGCAGTATTTTACGTAAATTTTAATGTGTACTTTTAATGATACAGATATATTTATTGGAAAAATTCAGAGTTATGTAACCTGTCGAATAGAATGACAGTAAGCAAATGATTTACTGCACACGATTCGTACTTGTTGATTCATCGCACGGAGAAGCACTAGCGAATAAACTGCATCACAATATGATATTGTATTACCATATCATTGTTACAAGCTTAACGTGTACCACGAGAACTCTACCGAGATACTCATAACCCATTCGAGGCTCCTATTCGCTTTCAAAGGGGTGTTAAAGTGCAGTTAGAACCCATTGCTATCTTTCCTTTTCGAGTGCACGAAGTCACAATTCCAATCCTTGCTGTTGGTGTGTCGGCCATAGAGTCCTGCTTCCCTGCAGACGCGTGCAACATGACTTTTCTGCATTCTTACTGGGTCCTGCCTCCCTGCAGACGCGTGCAACATGACTTTTCTGCATTCTTACTGGGTCCTGCCTCCCTACAGGCGCGTGCAACATGACTTTTCTGCATTCTTACTGGCCTAACTACGGCTAAAGAATTTCCCTACCACAAACAGTCATCGTAAAAATTGATTAAATACTCGTAAAAATTGCGCTAATCAACATTTTATTCACCTAAGCTGTCTAAATTAATAGCTACGTGCATCCTTACTTGTCCTTTTCCATCAGTTCTTTGTACAAGATTTTGATCGCATCAGCGTACCGTTCCTCCACCACTTTCCTTTTCACTTTCATTGTTGGAGTCAACAGGTCGTTTTCAATAGAGAACGGCTCCACTAGTAAATGAACTGCTTTTGCCTGGAAAATCGAGAATGAATATCAAAATGCCTGCTTTTCTATGATTACTACATAATCAAATGTAAACTTCTATTCATAAAAATACCACTTAACCTTCATGGTATCATCACAGTATAACACAATATTGTAGTCACACGAATACATTTTTTATAAATTGTTCACACTTCACGGGGAAGGTTTATATAGATTTGCGACGGTGTGACAATAAATGAGCATTCGGTGAGGGTTGGCTATTAGGACTGATATATGATAACATTAAGCATATTCAGAGATTTCGTTTTTCAGGAGCAGGGCCGAAGAGGGTAGCTACTTTTTCCAAAACGCTCATTTCTATGCATATAGTCTGAGTTCTCTCAGCTGAGGAAGCAAATGAACCGACATCAAGTTGCTCTTGTCAGAGCTCTGCTCATCTTTTGTGAAACTACTGGAAACTGGCGAGAAAAAAATCATATTTTTCATTGAAAATCATTGAGAATCAAGCTAGAAATTCTCTGTTATTAGAACTTTAAATTTCCAAATAGTACTATAGGACTAGAGACTCTGACAACTTGTCACCAAAGCTACTTAAATGGAAAAGGACCATGTGGCAGACAGACGTGCAATGGACCAGATGAGCAAATAATCAGTAACCAAAAATCGACCGAATTCTCATAAAGCGGATGAGAGTGGCAGCACGATTGAAGGTTAGAGCTGTTTAGAACGCACCACTTAGAGGATAAGGTATCACAATTTCTACTAAAAGTAAGCAGCAGCAATGCTTCGATCGTCTTTTAACATATGCCTTTTAACATATTAGGCAATTCGTCTTTCATTAGTATCCAAAAAATCAAAAACGGGCACTTGTTTTAGACCTTACACATTAAATGAAGAATATTTCAAACGACTGGTTTTAAAATGAAAGGAGAGAAATGTTTCTGAAAGCACTTTATAAAAGATCTGTCTCTGCTAGGCCCGAAGTAGAACTGCACGAGCGGCTGCTCAGAACTTTAAACGCTTAATCGCAGAGACAATGCTTGGCATCTTGACTCACCACCTTCCTTAAAAGGCAAGCAATAACTTAGATATACGTCTACAATTCTTACAAGCAATTAAAGATTTTTGCTTGAGGGTTGGTCTTAATTGGAGAGATTGGGAGTAGCTACGTAACAGGGCTATAAGTTTTCTTGGAAATACAGGTTCCTTTTTTTGGGAAAGGGCGAAGATGGAGATAATTGCAAATATGGGCCTCGAAAATTGTCAGTCCCTGAAAAGATGGGTGTTTCTTCCATTGAAGGTCAAGCAACAAAATTATGTGTGCCGTAAAGAGGATCCTTTCTTCAATTTCTTACAAAAGAGACTTCAGTTTACAACAGTACTTGAACAGGAAATGAGGACAAACTCGAGGATTAGACATGTTTCGCACAACAAAGTTCCAACATAGTACTAGGCTGGGACGGTTTAGCTATTTTTTGGCGTTTGTATACTCTGTGCATCCCTTCTCCCCCTCCTTTGCACTATCCTCTCTCCCAACTCTGCTCGCTCCTCTCTTCCTCCCTTGCTTTTTCCTTTACACCCTCCTTTGCAACCTGATCTCTTCCTTTTGAACTCCTTCCTTCAATCCCTCCTACACTCCCTCTTTCGCTTCCACCTCCTAACTTGTAACACACCACACTCCGGTTTGAACATTCACTCCATCAAACCATTTCACCTGCCACATTCCAACAATTTAAGGAACGAATTGGCTGAAAATTGCTTTAATTTGAAAGAAAGGAAAATTTGAGGCCAAAATATTTGTTATATGAACCATAAGAAGTGAAATCTTATATTTAAGAATTATCAAGAGAATTCACGAGATGCGTTTGAGAAAAATTGATAGTCAACTATGACAAAGCTTGTCCGGAAACCGGAAATCCAAAAGGTCATGGGCCCTGGACCCTGAGGAAAGAAGTAAAGAAGTAATGAATTATTAAGCCGCGTTCAAGCAATTGAATTAGGCTATTATGCATTCATTATACAGCACAACATTTTACTGACGTTTTCACTGAAGTCCCCAAAAATCTGCTTCTGGCAAAATGATTCTTTTTGCGTCATCGTGCTTAGAATTATGAGTTTTTGGAAAAAGAAGTATTAGGAAAATTTGAGCCGGAAACTTGTAAATACTTTAGGCTACGCATTTTATACTGATATCAGATAAGTGAAATGGAAAGGACTTTGAACTCTTTTCCCTTCTACAACCAGCAGCATCTTAATCATCAAAGGGACAATTGACAAAAGTCATCTTTGTAAAATCCTTTGAAAACGGACATCCGAAGGAGAAAGGGGCTAAATTCATTTGATGCCGTCATAAATGTCCGCAATAGCACTCTTCTCTTACTACTTTCAGGAGCAAACGAACTTTGACAAGTTGCATAACACCGACTATCCTTTGCCCCGCCCCTGAGGAGTCCTCATTTCGAAAGCCTCAGCCAATTAAAACAATTATGATGAGCCTTGATTAAATTTCTCTTGTCATTCCTGCCGCTCATTATCAACTACCTAGTTAATTAACCCTGTCTTTGGATTTTATTTTGGCAGACAGAGAAAGCTGAAGGCTAATTTCTGAGGGACAGGGTTGAATTGAAGAGGGAAAGCCTGCCTCGATAAGGGATTGGAAGGTTAATTAACAAGATTCAAGTTGATGAGAAACAGGATTTCGGTGGAGCAACATCCTTGCATTTTCATTTCCCAAAGGCAAAGAAACAACTACAGAGACAAATAATTTAGGGCTCAATTCGCTGTCTGCGGTTTCTAAAAAAGTCATCACCTAAAGAATATGACATTTCCTTTTTTATGCATTGTCACTTGCCTCGAGGGCATGATATCAATGCCTCAATTATATGGCATTGCAACAGTTACCACTTGCATTGAGAATTAAATGTTATCGAAAGTGGAGAGAAAATTCCGCTGCTGCTGCTTAATATCTTGGGCAGGATTGCGGAATGAAGATAAGATACTGGTGCAGATAACGGGACTGCATATGGAGCAACAACGGACTGGTCTTCTTTCGCTCGCACCCCGCCCAGCTGATATATGCGAAGTGGTATTTCTCAGAGCGCACCGAAATTGTTGTAAGGAAATTTGTGGAGAGACTGGGGAGCCATAGACATTTGACTAATACAGGCGAAAGGAAATTGGGCTTTCATCGGATAGACATAACTGCTTTTCGGTGACAGAGTAACTTCTTTCGCGAAGCTTGACCGCTAATTTTTCCCCCTGAAGCAACGCTGTCACAAAAATGTAGCTACCGTCACATTCAAGTTCCTATGACGTATTAAACTGTATTAATAGCAAACTGTATTCACTCGACTAAGTGCAATTAAGTGCTTGCTTTAATTCCATCACTGTAAGAAGGTGATTATCCACAGGAACTGTTTTTCGATGGGCGCACTGGTTTATGGCCAATTAAGGTGCCTTTCTCTGATGTGGCGTTTCAGCTAGTGAAAATGAGATTTAAAATGCCTTTCCCTCTGAAAAGCAAACAACCTTGGATAGAAATTGAGAGATAGACAGAGGTTTCTTGGAATTCTCAGAGATCAGGTGGAGCATTGAGCTGCCTCCCACGGTCGAAGCCCCGTTATTGGAAGGAAATTTAGTCAGTGGCTTTTTTGTTGACAAAATCCTTTCACGGAGTTGCAGAGATAACGGATCTGTTATCGTTGACGTTTCCAAACCATTTCAACATGGAACGTGGCTTTGTGGCAACTATCCCACCCCTAAGCCACGCCCCAACACTAGTTTGTTATTGCCTGTTCACGAATAGCTGTCGTTGGTTTCAATGGGCAGGTCTTTCTGCGAGCGAGGGGCTTCTAAAACCGGTGCCGCAAAAGAAGGGAATGCGCTTAGCTCACATTGAATGTACACACCCATCGCGGCCCCTTTTGAGGTTGGGAACAAAAATTTCAAGCATTATGAACTGAAATATGATTTGCAGCTTAGCATTGAATTGGCGATGTCATGAGTCAATAGCAAACTGCAGATGTTTGTTTTTGCTTGTTCTGCAGTGAGCAAATTTGCGATCACGTCCAAAACATTGGGCACGTGAGAGGCAATTCAAACGAGACCCATTTAAGGGAAGTAGAGAATACCCTTTTGTAGAGGGGTAGATTAGAGCCCCCCATTTAAGATGCACCTGGATGCCGGTATAGGTTATGCAGGCTTTCTCGTTTCGGTTAACCAGTTGATCGTTTTATTATTGAAGCAAACGGAAATTCTTCTGCCTTGAGAACTGGACAAAGTGCGAAAATCTGTGACGTCATGGATGTAAAAAACGAAATGACAGAAAGGACCGACATCTGGAAATACCGTACCTGCTAAAGAAAGCTAAAACACGTACCTGCTCAAGTGAATTTAGCCCGGATTCAGAGCCCACTTCTCTGATACTGGCCAACACGGCTTCTCTGGCTTCCTATAAAGAAATAATATTGCTTCATTTAAACCCTTTGTCACGTCACAGTACTTATTCTAGCTTAGGGTGCCTTCCAATCTTCAGCGCACAGTAACTTTTAAATAGGAAACTTTGCTCGATTCTTGCAGCTGTATTTTTGAATAACAGAATTTTAGCACAATCGATCTCTAGCCGATCTCTCATGGAAACGACCTAATTTTTCTAAATCCATCACCGATCCGCCATTAAGTGTGGTCACCAGTTCGCAGGGACACGAATGCTTTTTCACAAAACAAAACATATTCTTTAACCAAACTGGGCAAACTTCAAAGTAAAAACAAACAGCGTTGCAGTGACATTCAATATGATTTATTGCTCTTTACGTTCAATATGATCACCTGCCCCTTCAAGATATAACCCAGATTTCTTCAGTCGAATTATCAGGAGTCGCATCAAATCATGAGCAATATTATCAAGAGTTGCAATATTGAAACTTCACAACAGAAGCGTTTTGAGTCAATAGCCCCAGAAAAACGCTGCACCGAATAACCAAGTCGTTTTATAAGGAGCGAATGCGAAGAAATTAGGAGTGCTTATGAAAGGCACAATTCTAGAATCATTCGTCACGTGATTCTTGACCAGGCTCCCTACAACGGGTTCGTCATTCATACGAGACTTATACCCAGTTCTGGGCGGCGCACAATAAAATCGAAGCCGTGTAGAGAAGTGTTAGGGAACATTTCAAAAATTGAACATGATTGGATTGGAATTGTACGAAAAATTTCCCCAACCAATCTGGGTTTTCTAACTTCAATCTAATCCTTTCTTCTACTCGTACATTTGTTCTAGAGCCCGTTATTATTATATCCGTTCCAAACTTTCCCATCCTAGACAATGTAACCGTTTCATATTGTTGGGTGCTCCGGAATGATGGATGAGAGCAAGCTTTACGTTTTTGAATTACGGTTCGTTTTAGTGGTGTCACAATGCCCGATACAATAAAGAAAAAGGATAAAGTGACAAAGACCAACCGGTTATTTTGCTTATAAAAAGCAGAAAATGAATTTACTAACCTCTGTTTGATTAAATTGACTAAATAGTATTAGAAACATATATTTGCCCTTAGAAGCTTGTCCAGAAATGTTTGCCATTAGAGTTACAGATCATAGCAAACATATGCAGCACTCCAGACATTGCCCTTTTGTCTAGCCTATGTCACTTTCAAAGTTGAATTTTCTGGTCGGGAAACCTTTAGCTAGCAAGTTGAAAAACATAAATAAATATGGCAGAAATGGTTAACAAAAATAATGTATGAATGGAGAAATATATGGAACGTATAGAAATAATAGAAACATAAGAAACGCGTATAATATGGAGAGAATGAAGCATAAGTTTCTGAATGACGCTGAAAACCAGACTAAGTCTAGATAGGAAAATGGTGTTTGGCCATACCTCTTTTGTGCACAAATCTTCGAAACTTCCTCGTATATTATGTCTTTTTGCCCACTCTTCCAATGTCTCTTTTTCAGGACAAACAAGAGCAACTGTGCAAGTCTAATGGAAAGTAAATTGAATTAAGTCTCTTGCAACTTTACTGTGGCTGAATTTTAATGTAGGGGTGCAAAACGTTTATGAACTATAGCAAAGTTTTGAAAATCGGAGTCACAAATCAAAGAGTCACAAATCGGAAATGCAAGTATGTATCTTTATTAACCATGCCATTTGCAAAGCGTAGTTACAGTGAGGACAAATCTTATCAGGGGAGGCAGATCTACGTCTTTTTTGCAAATTCGGTAGCGTTACTTTTACTTTGAATAATTGCAAAAAGCATTAGGTGGATTTTTACGTCCTAGATATTTTGCAAAAAGTATCCAAAGGTGTCACTAAGTCTGCAGTTGAAGCTTCAAAATGCATCACGGCGACTACTCTCGTCTGAGCAACAACAGACTACAAATTTCTCAATAAACAAAGCCACTGTTTGAATACTTGAAACATGAAGACCAATTTGTTAATCTACCCCGCAAGCCAATTGAAAAGCCGTCTTTTGCCGGGATTTTTGCAGATTAACCGAAAGAATGAACAAAACGGGTCTTCACATGCAACATATGCAACTTTCTCGCTTTAATCATTGAAGGAATTATCGAAGAAAGGCTATTGTTTCATCTTGTCTCGATAGGAAATTATATCAATTCGTACAATGACAACGGAAGACTCATACTTTTCCCTCGCTAACTAACCCGCATGGCGCCGAGGAGAAGGTTCTGAAAGATTGAAATCTCCAAATCTGCAAAGCAGCTGAATGATGTTTAAAGACACTCATTCATCGATCGGCCGAAAGGAGGGCAAATTGCTGGGGCAAGAGCATAACGTGATTATCAAGTCCAACTAAACTATGATTATAAAACAGCAGCTAGACCAATCCTTCGTGGTGGTCAAAAAGGTCTCCAGACTAATGCTGCGAAACAGACTCAAACAACTCAATGACCGTCATTTGCTTGTGTTGCTAATGCCTATTGGTTGCTCAAATATATTCAGACAATACCATCTCACAAGTCCGTGAGGGCTCCATGCAGCACCAATTGTAAGTCGGAAAAATTTACAGCACAGGCCTTAGGCCTAATCAACTTTTCTAGGCCTGGCTCGAAGAAAAAAAGTTTGCCCAAGAAATTAGTTCTTCGTTCAAATGTCCCATTTTTTTCTCTTGCCGTCTCGTTGTTAACAGAACGAAAACGCATTGAATCAATTCTCTACAACCTAACCCCTTATGTGGTGCTTCTCAAGAATGCATAATCGTAATTAGAGAACAGTATGGCAGAAACACATTTGAATGCAATAACTACTCAGTGTTCCACTGGGTAAGCAATTTGCTGATATAACTTTCTAGTAATGATTGCAACTGTTATGGAAAGATAGCCTCACAGACATTCTTTGATTTTTAACTGATAAGGACCTAAACGTACAACTGAAAACGTTTCTAACTCTGCATAGATTGTACTTCGTGAAACATGTCTGTATGTAATAACAACGAAATTGGAGGCTCTATGTTATCAAAGTGAAATATACCTACCCTCAAACTGTCTCCAGTGACAAAGACTTGCGACACGAGTGAAGATCTTAAGTATACTATCTCGATCTTTTCAGGCGCAATGTATTCACCCTTTAATGAAAAAAGCAAGCATCAAAATAAGGCATTCAAGTTATTGAAGGACAATAGGGTATTCATTAGTGATCATTTCTACCAGCAAATTCTAAGAGTATTCTCAGTATATTTATTATATCAAGAAATTTAGAGAATCTGAAAACCACAACGATCCAAGCCTACATAGCCTATAGGGTAGTCCTTTTCTTCCACCACTGACCCTGTTGTGTTCAGCACTCCAAAGGGGTAAAAGCTTCTATCAAATCAACAGAGATTTGATATTCTTAACATGTGCTGTAATACTCTTCTGTAGCAAAAAAGTTAACTAGAGCCAAACTGACAAAAACATTGACCATATATACGGATATGTTGAAAATAATGTGCAATTAAATCAACGCAGCGTAGTTTGATATACGAGATAAGACATTTATAAAACATTAAAACTACAGGCACTGCAGAAGCCAGATAGCAGGGACCGTTTGGTTGAAACCACAAGCGGATCGAGCTGTTATATGGTGATTAGAGAACAGGGGGTCATTTCAAGAGTCAATCTGTTATGGCTGAGATGAAACTGACGAGCCCGTGAAATTGCAAATTCCATGGAATTGGTCATATTTCCATGAACATTATTACTTGTCCACTTCACCGAGTGTCGCATAGAAACCAGGTGTCCTTCGTTTCTCAATCCAAGTCTGCACACTTTTATATAAGAATATTTTAGAGTCTATAAGAGTATCGAGGCTTAAAATTGCTAAAATTCAAGGGTAATTTGAGAATAATGCCAGATTAAACCGTCATCAAGACTTAAATTTCTTCTTAATCTGAGTTCTCTCCCATAGCAAAACAACTGTCATAATGATCATAAGATGACCGTATTTGTATCATTGGATTTCGCATTTTGAAATCAAATTTGTTGTTCTATTTGTTCTTGTTGAAATTTTGCGATGAAGCAACACACCAAGAAAGATTTAATATTGTTCTTTGAACTTAAGGCCAATTTACACCTTGTGTTGGGCAATAATAACTAAAGAATAATCTTAGGCTCAAAATCGAAAATTTTCAAGAATTTGGAGGCTCGGCAAAAATTAAGTATTCTTATAAAAAAGTGTGTAGACCGTGAACTCAAATGTATCCAAAAATCAACTCCAGCAAATGTTTTGATAAGAATATAGGCTAAAATATAGGCTAAAATATACGCTAAAATACTAAATTAGTGACGTATTACATAGTAAGTCTGGTACCCAGGGTACCTTGCTGATGGCATATAGATATTCTCATGGCGAACCTTCCATTTTTGCTAAACATTGCAGCAGCATTTATCCCTCGTGACGTCATCAATATGACCTCCAAGATATGACTTGTATAGAAAACACCTACCTGCGCAAGCTTGAAGATGTGTTTCTTTCTGTCTATGATGGTTAATGTACCATTCTGAAATAAAAAAAGTTGTAAGTAGATGTAACAACAAACGGAGAAGTGGAACATGTGCTCCCAAAATCCTGAGCTCAGGTAGCTTCCAATTTAAGGAAATTAAAGTGAAATCACCAGTAGATGAGTTAAAGCCTGTCAGGGTTGAACAATTTCGGAAACACGCCTCGATTTCATCGCACTTGCTGTTATATACCCATTCACTTGAGACAAAATGAAAAAACATACATGCCAACTCTGCATGTGCATATGTTTGGTTACCATTATAGCATATACCAAACGTTGACAGGTAGCAAAAGCATTTTTCCGGATGGAGGAGCATCTACGGTCCTGCGCAGGGTCCCTGAGTTTTGCTTCTAGACCCTTGCTTACAGTTTTCCTTAGAAATGCTCCTTACTAGTGTTTGATTTTCTTACAATGGTAGCTAATATGCATGTTCATTTTTTTGTTCTTATTCACCTATGGAAGAACTAATCTATATTTTCTTGATAACGCGACAACAAGCATCAATGTATAATAGCATACAGAGCCTAAACTTTAAAAAAATCGAAACGAGATTGATACATAATTGCAAACGGTTATGTTTTCAGTTTGTTTCTTGTCTCCACCTCTCGCGCATAAATAGTAGATTTAGACCCCGTTTACACTGTTACGGGACGGTTCCAGTTGTTCCGTTTAGCCGTTGCGTTTACACTGTACCGGTACGACCTTAATTCGATGGTAGAACATTGTTCAAAGGAGGCTGTATTTCGTCAACCGAGGATTTTATTTTGCCGCCAAAATCAACATTCAAAATTTTATGAAAGAGAACATTTTAGAAGGCGAAGACGGTGGTAGCCATCGTAAATGGCTGCTAATTATATATTCAGCCCAGCGATCACTATCACTGATTTTTACAAGGTATTAAGGAATTTGACAACCTCGTTTTGATTTTCAACAGCCATCCTGACAATTCCCTGGTCTAAAAAATTGGGCAAAAATCAAAGCCTCGATTACCCGAAGCAGCAATACAAAGACCTCTTTGTGAATCCGTGACAAATCGTCTCGGATAGGTGTTTTCACTGTCCCGTTCAAAAACGGAACCGTAACGGTACAAAATTCGTTCGCTTTCAAAGCAGGGTCAAAACTGTTCCGGATAGCAGAGCAAAATCGTCACGGTTCCACAGTGCTACTGTAAACGGAAGGGCGGACCGCGACGGTTTTGTCACGGTTCCAAACTTGCACGGGACAGTGTAAACGGGGTCTTAGCTTTAAGAAAGCCATAGTTAATGTAATGGGATTCTTAGGGTGTGATTAAAGAGCATTGTATGGTTTAAGAGAGTAATGGCTTTTTAGAGTGCGTGAAATTACATTGTCAATTTTTGTACCAGCTATTAACTATAGCGTCTTGTAAACCAAAGCTATTTTGTAATTTTACTTGCTTGGACTTGACTTAATTTCGATATCTCGGGAATCTATGGAATTGCCAATGGAGAATGCCTTATTCACTAAATCCGATTGGGAATCAAGATCAGTGGCGTGTGGACAACTTAAAAATACTGCTAGACACATCTCTGTTTTTAGACAAAGATTAGAAAAAAGATTATGGTAAAGGAGGGCATTCTTGGTAAGAATTAGAGAGTAAGAACGAGTATCAGGGAGATATGATGAACAGCAGACATATTGTTAACTCAAATAAAGTCTATTTGGCTTGATAAAATATACATGACAGTAATGGGGTGAATTTAGTCAAAAAAAGGAAAACAGGGAGAGAACAGGACATTGGTTGGATCTCTAATGAACGTCTTAATTGGTTGTCTTTCCCTCAATCAAAGTTCCAATAATATTTTCACATAGTAGTTTTGCCTAAGTGTTTCAAGGTTCTAAAGCAAGAAAGCTTCAAGTGAATCAAAAAGGTACTCAGTTTCAGTTAAACGAAACACGATACCATATGCCAGAGTCATGGGCACCGTACAGAACCAATAATCAATCATGAATGAAATTGTTTGTCTTACAAACGAGGAAACTAATTTGCTTTAGTTTGCATCTAGCAAGCAATCTTCTGAAGGGATCCGGCATGGGCTATTTTCGGAGCTTTCTAGCAAGGAAAAGGGTCATGGTTCTCCAGTCACATTAAGTCAAAGAAGCTATGTAACAGCATACTCCAAATGTAGCAATGATTACAGATTAAACCATGTACCAAATGACCGTTAGCACCCTCGAGTAGATGTCCATAGCTCAGATACCATCGCCTTCAGGTACTCTGGACTTCCACTTGTGGCAGAGAACAGAGAGACACGTACTCAGCCTGGCAACGTTTGACATAATGCTCCTACCGCTTCAACACATTTATACAGGTTTGTGTTCCCGATGTTCCAGCAAAAAATAAATCGACAATTTCTAATCACATGTAACATTTCCAAAGCTGTGTACATTCGACACGGTTGTATCTATTGGCTAAATCTTGGACACGTGCTACCATTTCTAATTATGCTATGAGACCGGGAGAGTTTTCACCTAGGTTTTCACCTTAGAACAGCTATCCCATATACCCGGCCGCCATGACAAATCACAATGAAGCGGTCTCAAGAAACGAAACAGCCGCCTTGCTTCCTTCCTACACCAACTTCCTAGGGAGGAAGGTCTAGCCTCGTCTGAACGGCAAGTCGATAACCTCAAAAAATATAGCGGATGGTGGAATTTCCCGTCTTTGGTCTACTGCAAAAACAGTCCCTAATGCATAGCCATCTTCTGGAAACCACAAACGAGGACAATGTCACTCGTCATTGGACGATTTCTGGCCAATTACATTAGCCATTCTCTAAGGAAATAATAAAAACTACCAACGATGGCAGGTTAATGAAAAATGACAAACTCAAAAAACCACCGTGGATATTGGGACGGCCTCCGCGCAAAATCCAACATCGTTGCGCCAACTTTCACTCAATATCAAGTATAAAAACTATTAAAGGTCCTGACAGACATGAACATAACTATTCAATCATTTACATGTCATTGCGTAAGACTTCGCCTTGGATGATTGTGGCATTGGGCCAGGTAACATCTGCAACATGCCTGTTGCCGTTAAGATATCTCTCAAACAGTGTATGTTGCATCTCAGTGACAAAGATATCGCGAGGAAACATTCCTTTCCCAGACGTTTTTGCTTCGCTAATTAAACTAAGATCCAAGACATTGGAAGTCTTGTCACAGTCATTACCAAATTGACCTGGCCTAAATTCAGAAATACTTTTCGAGTCCTATAATACAGATAATAAAGTTAAACAAGAAAGAATTTTCCGCTGCTTTAAGCCTTAAGAATCTCTTCGACCAAATTTTAAACACTCATTGCTAACAAAGATCCCTTGCACGCCTTAAATCGTCCAAGCGAGCATCAAAAAATGGCCGTGAATTTCAACGGATCGCCAGTTCGGGGCGTTTAGATTTTATGCCCTTTTTCTCTTGCACTCCAAATCTCAAGTCCTGTTTTGCCAAAGTTTTCAAACCAGTCCACAATGATCGCTAACTAGGCTATGCTCTGGTCTTAAAATGGCGACTGGATGTCGATGAGCTATTCAGATTAAACTCTCTTCTACACTTTCATTAGAGAACTGATTATAAAAAAGATAGCAGTTCTTTGTACTCCAAGCAGCTGCATTTTCTATCCAACCATGTTAGGACCAAATTCCCAATTTAGCAGAAAGGAGAATTTGAGAAAGGGCGAAAGATTTGCTTACTTGGAGAAAACAACAAAATCAGTATCAAAACATTGTTGGTCTTCGCAATATCATTTTCATACTTCAAATTTTCATTATATTCAAACTATTATCCGAGTTTAAACCTTTTCCCTTACAAGTTGTCGAATACGTTGCATAATCATCAATCAAGCAATTGTATTGAGATCTAAAAACGATGTTTCATCCAAAAAGAAATCATTTTCCAATCTTGTTACAGAAATCAAAGCACAAAGGAAAAGCTTTACCGAGTTAGAAACGGAAAGCTCAGCAATTTTAATTTGTACTGTCTCTAACCGCAAAACATCAAATGGACAGAAAAGTCGGCATCGTTAGCAAAACCTAAGCCCAAAACCAATTCTGACAGATTCAGCATGCTTAAGACATATCATTTCCACTCACAAAGACGAATAACAATTAAAGATAATAAACCCTCAAATTTCTGCGCACAAAAAGCCAATTGGGACGATTAAACCTTGCTTGGTGTGAATCCTTATTTTTACAGGCTTCGATCGCCCAGAATCAATCCATAGCCTGGTGACATTTCATCGCTCATCTACATTCACCTAATTCAAACTTCAAGAATTTTTGATTCAAGAACGCCAGTTTCTTCACGACTCACGATAGACACGAATAACACCGGGTGAGCGAATTTTTCGAACCGCAGAGCCGTGATTTTCCTGTGATTAACGTACTTTGTTGTCTGACTTTCCAGAGGGTGCAACGTTAGAAATTTCGAAAAGCTGATACAATAAATAGCCAATTGCAGATCGAAAGCGACTTGAGAGGTTGTGATGAATTAAACGTGATTGACTGTATTACGATAAATCAGCTCCTTTTACACTTTTCTTAGAAGGAACGAAGTGAAAACACTTCCTGTCTGCAAAGAACTTCCCGAACGCGATGTGTCACTCTCATATGTCACTCAACTTCACTTCAATGTACAATTTCAGTTTTCAATATAATATTCTCAAAGACGTCTTATAATATTCTGTTGCTTGCAAGACACAGAAGAACAACAGAATTACCGAAATTGGGGATGGGAATTAGCGAGAGTTTGAAACAGATATTGCAGAAAAATTTACACTGCAATTGTCCTTTTGTAATCACCGACGAGGAAGCATAGTAGTCAGTAGTCACTTCCTGTGGTTTAAACAAGTGCACCAATCTGGCAACATTTGTTTGGCATATAGACGAGTAAAACCTCTCTTCAAACAAACAAATAAACAAACAAACAAACAAGCAAGCAAACAAACAAACAAACAAACAAACAAATTAGAGAATAATGTAGCTGGACAACTCACCGGGAGCCATTTGCCAATGTCCCCAGTATGCAGCCACCCCTCTTCATCAAGAGCCTCCTTGGTCTTTTCTGGCTCTTTCAAATAACCCATAAACACACCCGGGCCTTGAATACACACCTAGAAATCAATTCGATAAAAAACCATTCTAATTTATCCACATAGCGACATTCTAATACAATGGTGGCCAAGTTTAGGCGTGTCTGATGACATACAACCGAGGTAAGTAGGTAAGGATAAAGGGAAATAGTTATGGAGGTATGTAAGTAAGCAAGGAAGTAGGTACATTGGTAGATAGGTAATAATTGAAGTAGGGAAGTAAGAAAGTAAATAAATTGGTACGTAGATAAAAAAGTAAGTAAGGAAGTACTGAAAATAGTAGGCACGTGAACAGGGAAGTAAGGAAGAGCGTAAATAAATAGGAAAGATGGTAAGTAAGGAGGTAGGTAGGTAGGCGCCAGTGAGTTTGTTGGCCATAGTAGGAGGCGACCCAAAGGCTTTGAGAACTACCTACTGCCAGTCAAATTTCTAATGCCATATGCTAAGCATAGAGCCATTCAGTACCACCTAAATGCCTTCTTATGACCATGTCGTGATCCGACCCTCTGTGCACAAAGAAAGCACTCCGCACCGAGACGTTCGGTATCCGTGGAATACAAAACAAGCTTAGAGTTTTTCAGTACTGCCCGACATTGCAAATTTGGACTTCTTGAGAGTTTGTGCTTTTTATCTGAAGAGAATATCCAGTAGGGCCTTTGCCACAATAACAGAAGAGAGTGAATAGCTTCCGTTTAGTTGAAAATTAACCCCCAATTAATGGAAGTTACGGGCAAAAAGACGACGCAAGATTTTTAACTAGATTAACACAAGGCCTTCTGACAGATAACAAAAGTCAAAGGAAAAGTATACAGATAAAAGAGACTTCAAAAATAATTCGCTTCTTCTAAATTCGCTGAATCCTTTCGAGTAGCTTTGCGTTTCAGTGAAGTTCTTGCATAAAGCGGGCGCAACATGCTTTATTATTGGTTGAAAGAACATACTTCTCCTTTGGAGTCCTTTGCAAAATAGTCCATGCTTGGAACATCGATCAGCTTGACTCTGCAGTGATTCATCGGTGGGCCAACGTGACCTACAGGTTATAAAAATCATGGATGATCTCTTATTCCATTTTGCATCTCGAGTCAAACGCTATAAAACCACTCCTGGACATTAAAGAGTAGAATAGAGAATTTACTTTTAACAAGCTGTTCATCAAGGTGCTGAATGTTGCATATTTTGAAATCAAACTACTAGCATGTCGATCTGTCGGGCTCACAGGATTGAAACATAAACGTAAATTCAGGACTCTGATGATCTGGAGCCTTGATTTAGAACAGGTTGTGCATCATCCACAACATCCACAGCAAAGCTAGATATATTAAGCTTCTGTAGAACTTTAAGCTCCTGTTCGCAAAGGCCTGATGGCAGGTTTGGTTTTTTGCTCAGCTATTAAACAAAATTTCCTAAATTAATCTCACAGCGAATCATACAACTGACATCATGCAACACATGACTGCCTGGCTTGGCTTTAATTTTTGTACATCAATCATTTGTCGTTTTACAAAGACAATACAACGGACGTCTTCTGGGACTTGACGTTTCAAGACGTTAGAATCATAACCTCATAGACATCAACAGATTGTTGCAACAATATG
The DNA here is from genome assembly GCA_003864495.1 of Nemopilema nomurai. Taxonomy (NCBI): domain Eukaryota; kingdom Metazoa; phylum Cnidaria; class Scyphozoa; order Rhizostomeae; family Rhizostomatidae; genus Nemopilema; species Nemopilema nomurai. Next base: position 121,892 of record ML133381.1, read on the forward strand.
CTAACAAATGCATTAATTAATAACGATCGCAACGAGTAATTAAAATTGACATGCATCAGTAAAGCGTATATGAGAACAGTTCTAGCAGTGCTGGCAAACAAGTTTTTTAGCTAATGCATAGGATCAAGGGGCAATAGCCAAAAAATATCTCAAAATTGTGAATAAAGTCAAATGGAAAAGATTTCAAAATCTTTCTGAAACCCTAAACTAGAAAATTTCAATAAACATTGGAATGCTGTCTATTGTTAGCAGTTAATCTGAGCTTTACAAGGGAATTACCTAACAAATTATCGCAGGCCAACCAAATGCATAGAAAAACTGAAACCCGGAGAAATCTCAAACATATCGAATTTCTTCGGTACATGCTCGAGAAGGAGAAATCTTCCAACTTATTAAGGGAGAAGAATTTAAAGAGAAATTTTACGATCCTCTGATTGTCACTTCAGAAGAGAAGAAGATGCCAATTTTTTAAATTATAATATTGTGACTAGGCTTTCTTCAGTAGGTTGTGAATCTGAAATATTGGTAGCTTGACTGATGCGATAAACTCTCTGCACAGAAAAAGCTTTAAATTCATTTTTTCTTAGATGGGGCCAATCTTATAATCTAGGATAGGGCTTCTCATCGATGGGGCCAATCTTATAATCTAGGATAGGGCCTCTCATCGATGGGGCCAATCTTATAATCTAGGATAGGGCTTCTCATCGATGGGGCCAATATACCAGATAATGGATCCCTAGATTGTTGCAAATTCTAATTTGACATCATTCTGTAAAAAGATACCGAAGCACTTCTTGCAAATCTTCTAAAAAGGCCCATGCTCGTGCTTCAAAACCAAAAAAAGATTTTACTTCTCCCTTTTCCATCTTTGAAATTTCACGAAGGGCTTGGAAATAGAGTATTTTTTTTATAAAACATCCATTTGAAGTACATGTCTTTGTAGATTTGAACATAAATGCATTTTCTATGCACTTAAAACAGCCTATAACAGCTGACATTTCTTATAAGCCACAGCTTCTCTGTCTGCATTGTTAACACCTTGAAGTGGCTTTAAAAAATCTGTTAACATGAGCCAAAGCGAATAGTGTACAATTCATACACATGGGACGTGCAGGAGACAAGACTTGGAATATACAAAATTACGATGATCGAATCATCGACATATTTGATCGAAAAAAACGTTACAATACCTAGAGCTGGGTCGAATGGAGATCCCATTGTGCCGATTGCGGTACATTCAGTTTGTCCATAGCCTTCACAGACCTATCACGAATGATGTCACTGTCATGGTAGATGACGCCATATTTACAGATAACTAAGTTAAAAGCAATTAGGTATCTTCCAGCAATGCTGTGACTAAATAAAAAGCGATTTAAAGCTTGCATTAATATTCTTACTACAGATAACCTATGCTGATATTCAACGGCCCTACTATAGTTGTGATCAACAGGAGATGGGCTTTATTTGAAGCGAAAAGGGTGTGATAGGAAGAAAATACACAAACAAATGAAATAATCAAAAGGAGATTTAATTGAAAGGAGTATAACTGGCTTGTGTCAGATATCTGTATGAAACATGCTTGGAGTCGTAATTTTACCAAACACTCAATGACAAGGTGTTCTCGTTTCATGTTTTGGTGAACATTTACTGCACAAAACCACAGGCACAAAGACAGTAGCTAAAGGATCGTTAATCAACGCCTGGTTTGTCAGGCTTGCAAAATGGTCAAAGCTGACATTAGGGTCAAATGCTCATTGCTTTTGGCCCTATCCATGGTCAGGCTTTTGGTTGAATATTGTCACAACACATTAACTAGGCATCAGCGTCACAAGCAACCTGTACCAGAAAGCAAACTTGTCACGTTTGAAAGGACGATTGGCACAGCTGCGTAGGTTTTGCCAGTGGTTCATTCTAAGAACAAGCGGAACTCACCCCATACAACGACAAGGAAAGTAGCATATCTGCTGTCTGGACAGGTGATTATTTCTCAATTTGATGAAGACTTATTTAGGTAGCTTAGTGGCACGAATACGGTTGCTTCAATGATTACATTACAGGTCCTCAGGGCAGGAACAGCGCTTATGGGATCATCCCGACAAGAACCTTTAGTGAGGAATGACACCTTACTTTTGCTAATTAGAAACCACATGCAAAAGAGAATACGGGGAATGTTAACAACATTACTCCTGATAATATTAGTAGATTTTGCTCTTTGGTCTCAGACACAAGGTTAATCTGGTTATGGTAATCCAGTAAGGAGGGATCGATATGAAATGCAAACTGGAAAGGGTAATCAGAGGGGCAGGTCATTCACTGTGGCGTTTGAAAACTCCCACTTTGCTACTGGAGGTGGCGATTGTTGATGGCATGCCATCTGACAAACAAGACGAGTCTGAAAATTGCTCCCAAAAAACAATACAGGGGAAGGGGTAAAATACAGGGGAGGGGGTGAAATAGGGGAGGGGTAATAACGTTCAGTGTGAAAGACAGGACAGAATTTCAGTGTGGGCAAAGCAAATCCTAGCCATGACCCAGCCGGCAGTTCTCTATCAATAGCTCGCTAATCCTTGTTCTGAAGAATATCGTTCTGCACGTTAAAAGGCTTTCAAAACATCTGCAGATAACCATTTGCTACAACTATGGGAAGTTACTTGACTTTTGGTCCAGTTCAACAAATGTTTGTTATCGATGTACAGCCAGAAGCTTTCCGGCTTTCCGTCCGTTGACACCCAACAACATGTGGGAAATATCAAAAGCTTGCAGAGGGTACTTGACATCCAAACATAAAACAGCTTTGCAGTCACGTCTTCTTGGGAGGGGGGCAGGGGTAATCAAGACATGGTGCTAACATCAAGTGTTAGCCATATATTGTGAAAAATTGCAGTATGCGAAATCTCACCATACAGCCAAAAGCACACTTGAGAAATCGCTTGACTTCCACAGAAAGAGGAGCAGCTCCTGATATGATCACTGTCACTCGACCGCCAAGAATGTTCTGCACACAAACAAAAAGGGTGAGCACTGTTAAAATAGGCGAAAAGTTAATTGCCGTTAAAAAGAGTTATTCTACTCCAACTGTGAAATCCATGAAATAACTGTGAATTCTTTACAGATCATTTAGTAAAGTTAGCAACTAAAGTACTCATTGCATTACGAAGTAGTTTTTGCTTCGTAAGACTAAAATCAGTCGCTTAAGAGAAGCCTTGACCTATGTTGACGAACAGTTGCAGACAGATCGTGAGACTAGATGACAGGTTGCGGTTCAAAACAAATGAGCGGTGTCAAGTTTGTTCTTAAATCCCTAATTTGCCATATATTTACACGAAAAATAAAACGAGATACCGGGATAAATTGCTTTTTCCAGAAAAAACTCTCAAGAAAAGATTTTTAATTAGAATGAACAAGATTTTGTGCGGTAGATTTTCCTCCAAATGTAGGTTCATCACGTTTAGTTGCGAAAACATGCCCTGGACAAACACGTCGGGAAATAGACCAATTAAAAGATCCAATTATGAATTAAGTCCAAAAAGATGTTTGACGTTTTTCTTCTCAAAGCCTTAAATTTTTCTACACGAAACGATTCGATCCTAATAAAGTTGGAATAACCCTGTTAAAACATAAAGTTAACGCATTTATTGAGGTCGAGTCATTGTTGATCAAAACAGACCACACTCGCGTGTGAGGTAATGAAAGATATACACAATTGCTTTGTAGAACGATAGCATTCCTTTCACGCAATATATCAATTGCTTTTAGCAATAAGGGATTAAGCCATAACACGCTTCAAATACGACTTATTCAGCACAATTCGGTTTGAAAACAAACCCTCGCATCAGAAAATGTTCAAGATCATGCTAAACACTGCGGTAAAAATAATTACAAAGCGAGGAAAATCGTAACTCTCTACAAACTAAGCAATTCTACCATACCGAACCTTTCCCGAAAATAAAATCTCCTATTTAGATGGCACCATCCTTGTTTTCAGCATTGGAAGCAAAATTACATTCAGAACTCAAAATGGTAGAACTAACATGACATAGATAGATCGAGATCAGCAAAATGCAAGCACTAGTTGTCCATGCACAGCCTTCAAAGACAACAAGTCAAGATTGATAAGACATTTTCAATTACTAAATTGCTATATTTCTAGGTAATCTGACACGTAACGAACTATTTGAAAAATACCTGGATTTTGTTGAAAACAATCTTGTCCCAGAATCCATTCTTTCTTATCACGCCCCTAAAACAAATTATGATATCTACAATGAATTTGAAAATGAGAAAGCGGCTTTTCACCAAAACAATTATGAGGGTACCTGAAAGAAAATGCAGCCTGAAAAATTATTGAGTGTGTCAAAATATTCAACTTCAGCAAACGAACCCCATTTATTTTCATTTACCTCTTACTTAAATCTCGTAATTGAAGGTGCTTTCAATTGCATAATCTAATAATTCTGACACTTTTCTGGACAATTAATCCATATGGGCGACTATCAAAACTATAACATAATAGTTCATTGCCTGTTAGTTTAGATTCCTTGGAAACATCGATCTTCAATTTGAAAGTATTGAGCATCAGCACTTTTGAATACAAAGTGCCATTGTAAAAGTGGGGGAAACCTGGCGTTCAAAAGAGCAATAATTCCTGACCATTCTAAACTGCGTCTTACAGGCAGTTGTTCCAGGCGAACATATCTTATCACAATTTCTGGAATCTACAAGTTTAATTACGTCTTCATTTTCGGAGTTTGAATGCCTCCCAGTGTCGAAACTCTGTCTTTTTTGGAAAAACGTTTTCAGGAAAAACAGAAAATCTGAAGTGTCCCTTAAAGAAGGTATTCCACAGACTATGTCTTTCACACACTATCTTTAGCCTGATTGAGTTACTGAAAGTAAAATTTGATTATTACCGACAATAAACCCCCTCACACACCCCCCCCCAATTTAATTTAGTTTGGTTTTCCCTATCCATCTGCTAATCTCTCCTACCCTTACCCTTGCTCTCAATTCATGAACAGAAAGCCGAAAGGAATTGAAAGATTACCTTGAAATAGCTTGGGATCAGAAAAAAAGGTAACCACAGCGAGGACTTAATCTCTTTCACAGACAGCCAAATATATTCATAGGAGAAAGTTAATAGCGACCAAGATGGGATGAATATAAAAATAACAAATGAATAAGCACAATTTTTCTTTCTTTAGAGAGGAAGAAAGTACATCAAAAGTGGATATACCCTCTGCAAAACCCCTTTAAAAGCCAAAAACGGGTACTTTGAATCTAAAATTGGGATCCGAGAATGAGGCTTTAAATGTAATATTTGGGTTTTGTCAATAGAATCTCCCGCTGAATATGTTTTCCATCAAGAATTGTAACTAAATGTTGTTTGGTTGGAATGTAAGTGGCTTGAAAAAGTAAGTCAATCAGAAGATACCACATACACTTTTGCGAAAATGTGGAAAACGTCCATCTTTAAAGAGGGTAATAATTCACATAAGGCTAGACATACGAGGCTGGAATTTTAATGATGTGTTTATGGTCATAGCATGTGAGCAAATGATGCGAAAACCTTATACTTAACGGTTACAGCGTCTAGGTGATTAAACATGGAAAACCTAAGGAAATCTGTGTCAAGGAATCAAACTTGAGCCTCAATCACATTGGACATTTCTCATTGGATGACTAGGTGTCTTTATTTCAAAACAACAAGGCTTCAAAAAATATTTGATTCAGATGTCGTGAAATAACGAACCTTGAAACCTCTTTTTCTTTCGCAGATAAAGCAAAATTCATCAATGCACTTTTAATCCAGCTTCTTGACACTTCGTTCATCACCTATGTTAAAAAACCGTCTAGAATTTATTCTCTTTAATTGCTGATTGGTATCACTTTTAACTGTCTGCCTATTTTTGTTCCCGTCTATAATCGCGAGGTAGTTACAAAGAGCATGGCCAGTTCGCTATGCCAGCATTTCATAGCATCCTGCTCTTTACTGACCACAGGCACCAGATCTCCTTCTATATGGAAGCAAGAAAGACGGGGACAAAATCACTCCAGCAGTAACAAGCAAAAAAGTCCAACTACGATTCAAGCTGATCAATGAGAGACAAAGACACTGTTTATCCATGGTTTGGTGTGAGAAAAAAAATTATAGACTGGAGAGTTGAATATACTTGATCAGCACATAATTCTAATGATTACCATCTTTGTAGACAAAAAATAGAAACTCTCCCAAAATGAGTAGTTAGAACTGTGATAAGCGTAAAATCTTTGGACCAACTGCATTAATCAATAAGACCAATAAGTTAGGTAGGCCAATAAATAAAATAATCCTCTACCACTCGTTAAAGATGTTGCTGTTATGTAGCAACTGAATTGGACACTTCAAAAAGCTTTTCCGATATGAACATAACTGGTGAACTAATTAAGTGGCATAGGCAAAGGAGAAGCAAAAGACAAAAATCAAAAAAAAAGCAAAAACATTTCTTTGAAATGAACTCCTAACAGTAACCATAAAGATATGCGCCAAATTATTCAGTACGTGATGACTGGGGAACTCAGGTGTAAAGAATTAAAATTTTGAGAAAGGCGGATTGTTAGATCTCTTACCTTGCTATAAATGACATTCAGAACCCTTGGGACAGCAGGGAAAAATGAAGGCCTAGAGGGAAGCGGACACAAACCCTTCAGAAACAGATTCGCTAAAATTCAGTCACATTGATTTTACACATACAACGAGAACCCGCAAAATAGAAACCACTTTATAGAAACCTCAGCTTGATAATTTTTAAGAAATGAGACACTCGTATAGGAATCTTGCCAGCCTGATTTTAGGAAGGTTCCTTATAGGAGGATCACAAGTATACAACATACTTCATCGTGGCTGAATAATTTATGATGAGGTCATTTACCAATGCATACAGCCACGAAGAAGCATATAAATTTGCTTAACTTGCATTTTTGATCATCTTAAATCACAGTTTATTATGTGCAATAGTGCATTTACAGTATAATCAGTTTTACACCTGTTTTTTTAATGAAAGCCAACCTGTATTTTTGTAAAGATATTTAGCTTGAAGTCATTGAAAGTTTCAACCCTATTATAATAAACATCTCGGCCTCTTTCCTTGATAAATGTCCCGTTAATAGGAAACTAAAAAAGGCTGTTTTGAAGAAACGCATTTCTATTTTGTGGGTTCTTACTGTAGTCTTCTTCAACTGGCTTCACTCGCCCCATTTTACACATGCATTGAAAAGGTTGCTCATATTAAATAGCAGCAAAGCAAATGCTCTTTTTCGAAAAGGAATAATTCATCATAAAATTGGACAAAACTAAGCTTAGTAAGGAAGGCAAGTTACTACGGGACATATCTCATTATTCAGGTTTTTTGAAAAAGGGCACGATAAAGAAGAGACTACTGTCAATCAAACAAAAACAATAGTGGCCTTTTTAGGCATAGCTATCTGCATCACCGTTTCATCGAACAGATAAAAGTTAAAGCGTTCGTTTGGAACCAAAAGGGGGAGAAATGGGTAATGCCCTTTTTCTTCACAATAAAGCATACATAAAAAAGCCTACCCTTTTGTATATAGGACTTGGCAAAAAATTTTCTTTAGATAGAGGTTTAATTAGAAACCTGAATTCTATGGTCATAATAGTTTCCTAGAAGCTCATGATTGGAAAAATTGATCATTCTAAAATAAAATGCATATTATTCCTCATTTTCTCGACTACCGATAAAGTGCAATGTGTTCCACATTTAGATCTAAATATGTATTTTGAACTTACAAATAGCCTATTAGTCAAAAGGAAACTAAATTGATTAAAGCTAGCGAAGTTTTTCTTTAAGTGGTAGAGATTCCCGTTTAGAGTACATTTTCTTGCATGTGAGCTTGTATCAAACAAAGAAGATGTCGGAAGAACAAAAGAGGTAAGAAGATAAAAACCATCTGTTCCAATATCATATTCTTTGATACCCACTTTGAGACACTCATTTCTAGATTCCTGATAACTTAGTGCTGGTATAGCTGAGAGACAAAAGGGAGAAAAAAATAGAATTTTCTGCTTATTTTCCTGTTTCATGTTTTTTATCATTTGTAAAATCTGCCAATAACTCATACCAAAACGAGAAGCGGAAGGAAAGCTTAATGAACTTCCGATGAATTACCGGTCACCGAATCTAAACACTTCAAAGTCAAAACATTGTTCCCTTCTGGAGTGAAAATTAAAATGAAGAAATCTAAACACGTGAACAAAATAAAGCTTTACCTCAAAACCTGTATGTCCTGCACTAGCTCCTTGACGTTGCCACGAAAGAATCCTATCCTACCACCACCGCTCATTACTATGTACTGCAAAACAAAGAAAACAGTTGATAGCACAGCACACTGACTCTAAGCATCAAATCTCAACTCATGAACTAATTGCTTTCAGATTAGAGATCACGACAAGCTCTTCCATTGAAAACTTCCTTTATTTTGTTTCAGACACGTTTAATGTGCAAAGATTCGCGAAGCATGGATCAATCTGACCAACAAAACAGGAAAATGAAACGAAATTGGATGGTTGTCTCATTTATATAGCAAGGGAATCAAATAGCATACAAAAAGCTTTTTAGTCTTACCTGACCAGTACGTTCATACATATGACTTAGAGGTAGATAACTGATATAGCTATCCGATGAAGTCGTTTGGTAAAACTGCAAAAAAACAAAAAACGTTTGGTCACATCGAAAGAAAATAAATACATCAAGTGATTTATCCACCATACATCACAATAATTGGGAGGGTTTGAGAGCAAAGCTAGATGTTTTTAGATATTTCAAATGATTTGGTGAGCGAAAGAAATGTGGTACCTATGCATTAGGAGCTTTCTCATGGAAGGTACATTTGACTATGAGCCATACAATGACAAGACCTTGGCACGCAATGGTACTTATTGTGGTACTAATGCAGAAACTTACTGTGTCACTAAAGATGGAAAAGCCAGCGACATTCGCTACAAGGTTTGCATGACTCAGCATAACACCCTTGGGATTGCCTGTAGTGACAAAGAGAACGATACCAGAATGTTTTTCAAAACGAATAGCAGAACATTAAAAAAGGAAGAGAAAGTAGCATTTTACGCAATCGGAACTCTGAGGTAATCAAAAAAGGTATACTATAGCACACGAAAACTACTATAGTGTTACATATTTAACGTATATTCAGGGTCCTAAACCTTTTCCCTTATATTTTGAGTTCTCTGACCACTTTTTACTTCTCACATTTAGCGCGATTAGGTTATATACCATACTGCTTATAGCCTGGAAGTCTTTGGTAGTGCTTAGTGCGAGGCAAATATAACTTATAAACTTGTTCAAGAGAGTGGATATCCAGATTTAAAAGCAACACAGTCTGCGCATCAAAATTGAGCCTTGGCGCTTATAAATAAAGGAATGTGCATTACTCTTTCTAGTTTACAGGCACATGTGGAAAATAAAAAAAAAATAAAATAAGATGAAGACTAGGTGTACCTGTTGTGCCACTCGTGTAACAAATCAAGGCCAGGTCATTAGGACTCGGAGGCTGTCGGGGAAAAAATTATTCGCAATTGGCTTAAGAGCAAATGGTATTCGCACGAAATATATATACGGAAGCACCTTAAATACACTTGAGTGAAAATAATAGTTTAAACGCCTATTTCCCAATCCAGATCGCAATTCTTGATTTACATTACTTGATTTACATTACTGGACATGCAGTTCACAAGCGACACCCCTCCTTAAAAGCGAAAACTTAGCGAAAAGTGGAACACAGGCCCTATTCCTTATCTCTAGTTATGCCTAAATCTTGTATTTTTCCTGACTTCATTATCTACCAGAACTATAAAAAATATGCTCACTTCGCGCTCGTGTTGATTTCTTTCCCCAAGTTCCTGAAAATTAAGATTGAAAGAAATAAAATACTATCCCATGAATACTCTTTCGAACGGTTCATGTATCTTAGATTCATGGTTTGAGGAATTCTTTGAATTGATATCAAGGAAATCGAAGGAATACTTCAACGTTTAAGTCATAATAAAATCTGTTCCCATGTTAACATATATCAATTTATTCGAGATACAAAGAAATAGAACAAACTTCAAATGCCATTGGGTTTTACGATCCTTCGAGCAGCATATTTATTGCATTAGACTGTCTTTTTACATTGTGACGTACAAAACAAAAAACATTATGAAACACGTGGTAAAATCATGAGAATTAAAATAAAACAATATATAAACCCAAAAGGCTCCGAAAAAGGACACTCAATCGCAGTAAATGACCATGTCATTGACAAAGAAGCTAAATCTACAATTTACATTGAATTTTGACCCGAATCTATAAATTCATTAAAATTCTCTTACTGTCTTAAGCAATGAAAATATCAGACAAACAATTGAATAACATAAAGCTAAATTGCAGTTGAACAAAACAACTAATAACAACTTGTGATTAATGGCAGGAAACTTGCAGGCTAATTTCTCCGTTATTCAGCCGCTTTAACAAAAAGCTGTCTTCCGCCAAACATATTTCAGAAAATGCAAAAAAGGAGAGCACAGATTCATAAGAAATCCAAATCATACCAATAGCTCTTCCATGTCAATAAGATGAATGCCATTTTTCTTGCACCTTTCTATTTGGTTCAGGTCACTGGTTTTGCCAAATGTGACAATCGTCTTTAAAAATCCAGTTTTCTCCGCGTTAATCAATATATTCTCCAACTTTCCAACGTCGCAAAAAAGGATTGACAATTCAGCTAAATGAAAACAATAATTTTATTAATTCTCTTATCACTTGAATTGAAAGAATTTAACAAGCATTCGATATGCTCCTCGATTTAGTGATCATGTGATTCACACGATTAACCAGAGACCATTTCTAGGTTGATGTACAAAATGGAAGATGTACAAAATTATTAAAAATATTTTCTATCCTTTATGATTACCTGAAGCCTCCCATCAGACGCTAACGAACTTATCTCGCCTAGCGCAAAAGGATATAATTCAAAGCGAAAGGTGAATTAAGTTGTTTTTACTGAGTATCTATCTTATTGATAACTATACATTTTGATCATATTTATCGAGATTTGATAAGCAGTTCAATTATGTACAATTATGTGAGTTTGAAGCATGCAAATTCAAATCGTTCTGCTCCAAGATTGAACGACCTGACGCACAGGCTATGCTGTAAATAATGCACTCAACAACATTGAAGTACAAAAATAAGAGAGAAATCTTCAATCGCTTGCGGGATGATCATTACGGGGCGACAAGCAAAGAATTTCAAACTGAAAACAAAACAGGGTCACTAACTCTGACGTAGAATGTGTTGCATTCCTTCTTGTCCAAGCGTATCATATAATGGAACCAACACCATTGAAAACATAACACTTCCTTGATCAACTATAACCCACTACAAGAACAAGAACATGTTATGTCTTAATCTCAAAAGTATGAATAATAATGAATTACAAATGAAAGCATCAAGGGACCAAATTTCATGATTATAGTGCCTCTAAAAAAGGTTAACTTGAAAAAATACAAGCGGTCATGTTACTGTAAAAATTGATAAATTTAGATACTTTTTGTGGCTTATATAATTTATTTACCTCAGGCTTGTTCTGTCCACAGATTCCAATAAAGCTACCCTTCCTCTGGCCTATTTCATGCAAAGCAGATCCAAGATGACAGGCCTTTTTGTAAACCTGTTTAAAATTTATGTTAATTATTCTTCAATTGAGAGGTGTGTACTTCTACAAAAGGTTTGGATAAAAGAGAAGAGACAAAAATTATCAAGATTCCACCAAAAAGTATTCAAAAATGGGGTATTTTAGAGTAGGATTTTGAAACTAGATTATCTTAGTATTTCTTATAAAATCTTCTTGTAAAAATCCAGTATTCTCAACACTCACAAAACAGAGTTAAAAATCCAGTATTTTGTGTCAATTAAACTTTAATTTGTGATGCTGAACTACATTCCTCAATACCAAAACTGTCAAGCTCAATCACATACAGTTTGCAAAAATTGAAGCTGCTTTGCAAGGTATTTATGTGACTGATTAAGAAAAAGCAGATCTAAAATCAATTTTTTGCATGTCCTTCACCAACGATGCAACGCAAGTGTAAATTTGTCAACTAAAATGTTGTAGTGAGACTGAAAAGAAAATGTAGAACAGAGGAAAAACAATTATTTGTAATTCTGTTACCGTTACTAGTTGAGTACATTTTGTTCAAAGAGATGATGATTGTGACTTCCAGCTCATTAGGTTACAGGCTAACAGAATACACACCTCATTATATGTCACCCAGCTGTAAGGTGAGTTGCCATCCTCTCTTGTACCAAGGAATGGCTTGTCTCCTATGATTCAAGAGAAGGTTAAAAAACTTTGGCTCTTATTATGATAATAAAAAAGATCTATATCACAAAGAAAAAACCAAATATTTTCATCTTCTAAAAGGGTAATTAGACACTTTGAAAGGAAAGGTGTTTTATATATCTTCATGAATAACACTTGCCTTCAAATCATCCACCTTATAGAGGTAATCAAATACTTTTTTGAAAAGAATTATGTCTAGTGATACACAAGGTTCAAGGAAACACGTCAAAGAAACTTTATTCTTAGATCCTTAGTTAATCATTTCTATCATGTTGCTGATATTCATACATGAGAATGAGTGTGTGTATGTGTTGGGGCAAATACTGACATATTTCAAACTCATATACATGACATACCAATAAAGAGATGCCCTTTAAAAATATTTCATGAATAGTTTTGTATTCACATTCATCAATGGACAGAAGTGATGGTCTTTTCCCATTTATCCTGATAAGCTCAGGGCCCTGTTAAAGAATTGCAAATTATAAATTATATGGAATATGAAAAATGAGCCAAAGTGCAATTGGCTTTCCTTATGGAACAGTCAAAAATGGCATAGAAAAAATAAACCATTTCTATTAACAATTCTTAACATTATCCTGGTATGATAAATAAATTATGACAAAAAGGCCATTTGGTTCTTCTGTTATAAGACATAAGATTTATCAACAGGCATTAAAGACACTTTCAAATAGAAGAAATTGGCAATTTTCAATTCAAGTCTCTAACAGAAAATTAAATTTGCAACAAAGCTTCTTTTAATAAACAACAAGGGATGTCAAAGATGTTAATTAAGCTTTCAAAAAGCTTACAGGAACTTCCAAGGACTGGCAGTTGAATTCCTCTTGAAATGCTTGAAGCTCCATGTGTTGCTTTAAAAAATAATATGAGGCTAATACAATGCCAGCTGATGTTGCAAGGAATTTTGGATCGCTCAACATAGATGATAACTTTCTGGAATTTAGTAACTCCTTTATTGTTTCCATATTTGTTTCACCTAATAAGAATAGAAATGTCAACATAATATGACACCATGAAATAAGATGTGAGGTGTAAGGTGTCAAATCCAATCAGAGATTTCTTATCACTAATTAATTGCACTAATTGCACTTCTCAATGTTTATCAACACAGATTTAGCCACTAGCACTTCAACAAGAAATTAAATGGTTCAGATTTCAAATGCAAAGACAAATCTTCACAGGGCTGAAATGAAGAAAGCTTTATGCAGACTGCCATCTTGCAGTCAGGTCTTGAACTGAGCAAGTAATACAAGAACAGAGAAATGAATCCTTTCATTGTCCAAAAAGCTGTACCAGGTTCCTAGATAATTTATCCATATACCTGTAGTGTGTTAGGGTTTCGTGAATTTGCTATGTTGCAAGCTGTATCCACGATCAATCATAATCTTGTTGACTGGTATTTAAATTTCAAAGTGTAGCTTCACTTAATGTGATTATGTTAATCGTAAGTCAAGTGATGTAACCTGTTGGTTGGTTGTATCATCTACTTAAATCAAGTTCCTTCTTTAATAATAAGTTAACCTAGTCTTGGTTGGATTTAAATACTTTGTGCTAGTGACTGTTTTACTTGGTTGACACCTTGCATACCGGACATAAACAAGCATTGCATGCTACCAAAATATAGCCTTCGTTACATAGATGAAGACAATATCCAATCAAATGGTTTGAAATTATGGCCCAGAATGATCAGAAGGTGGCCCCAAGGTTATAACCAAATTTTGGCTTTTGAAGCTGCTTAATTTGCAGTTTTACAACTTTTATAACAGCAAAGGATAGAGAAACAAAAAATAACATTCTTGCTCAACGCACACTCTTGTGTTGTTTCTGACCAACATTGAGATAATATTATTGAGAATACATCCTAAAATGGAAAATATATACTATTTATACAAGAATGATGCTGTTTACCCCCTGTGATTGAACTTTCCGTGAAATACCGTAAATCCTCGTAAATTAGCCCGAAATTATTCAAAAAATCGAGGTCGGCTTATTCGAGGGGGGGGGCTTATCAAAAATTTGTAATTCTAGGGTGGGGGCTTTTCGAGGGGGGCGGTTTTGCACTAACAGAGTTCCATTAAAAGTTTCTAATGAAGCATATTTCTATCAGTAATAGAGTTCAAAACCACAAATAGGGGCTCAGACCATGCAACTCTAGGCTCAAAATAGAATTTAGAGGAAATATTAACCATGTTTAAGTTGCTCAGCGCGTTAAGCCTAATTTTTTCTCGAACTTTATTGCTTTTACCATAATTTGCAAGATTCTTCTGCCTATCTCCTTTACCATTAACTGCATTACTACATAAAAAAGATATCAAGTTTGATTATGGTGTTTTTTGCAACGTTCCCTTCAACCCTCTCTGCTATTTCAATTTTTCAACTCGATGGCGGTTTGGAAGGGAATTGTAATTGAAGGCTGCAAAACACGATTCTAATTTGAAACTTTCTAATGTTCATTGACTAGCTGGTTTCAATTTTATATTTTACCTGCATTTAAATTTTAAAATGTATCGATGGAACGGTTCGTCCTCAGGTTTTCAGAAATGCGACTCCGTGCTTGACTGGCCTAAAGCCCAGCGTGACATTTATTACATGGATTCCAGCCTAGCGGGAGGGGGTTGGGCTCGCCAGCAAGCTCATACTTCGAAATATCATGCAAAAGTTAAAAAGGTTACAAAAAACAATAGAATACAAACACAACAAGTACTCTGGCTTTTTTTGTGATATAATGACTTACGAATAATTCTTCTGCCCTCCGTCTTCAATCTTTGATTTCTTCTCGCTTGGTTGCTTCCCTGTGCCCTATGCCCTGTGCCCTGGTCTCATTTCGGGGTTTCAGTTGTCATTTGAGCCTGATTCAAACTCTAAATAAACATTTTTCTTTTTCCATAATAGACAAGTTCCTTATTTTGTACTATTAAACTCTCAAGGCTGATTTATCAAAATTTGTTCACAAACGTTACCATATTCACATCTAAAACTTTAAAGAATGTTAGCCTACTTCTGACTACAGCTAAAGCGGGTGTCTGTCACCTTAGCTTCAATCACAGATTATTTAAGGACTAGTTGTTAGCAATCAGCTTAAGTTTTAGAAGGAAGTTATCAAAACTTTAGCCCAAAATAGCAAACTTTTTGTTTCTACATCATAAATTTCAAGCTCATATATTTCAGCTATTCTAATGAGTTAAAGGGCTACGCCAGGTATAAAATTCTATTTTCGAATACGATGTAATCCAGCCTCTTGAAAATGGATCCGGTATAATTTTTTCATATTTCTTACCGTTTTGCAGCTATACGCGTTTGTAAATTGTTCGTTGAGTATAAGTGTTTTTGAACGCCATTATCGGAACACTAAAGATTGACGTCACACAGATTTTCGGTCTCAGGTCCCCGGTGAGAATCATTGGCTTCTTGAAAGGTGTTAATTTACCAGTTCCAGCCAGGAATATCGGGAAGAGGTCATCGATTATGCTAGCAGACTTCAAGATTTATCTTTGCAATTTTGAAAGATGCCGATCATAACACTGCAGACATTTCCTTACACAAGTTTATATACAATTATGGAATAACAAGATATCGCTTTTCCAACTGATGCAGCTCCTCGTGCGATAAAATTTATTTTTCACCACATCCTGTCAACCATCCCCAGCCAAAAAATGGTTTCCTAACAACAGAGTTTTTTATTTCAAAAAACTGAAAATGGAGCAGGGCAAAGGCGTTTGATAAAAATGTTCAAAGGACGTGGCCCCAGAAAATTTTCTGGGGGCCAAGCCCCATACCCCTCTTGTTCACAATGGGTGTCGGTATCCATAATTTCTGTTTCTTCCAAATAGCCAAAGGAAACAACAGTGGGAATGATATTTTGTAGTAACAATGATGCTAAAGCATTACTCGACATTGCACAATTCACGAAGCACTCTTTCTTGTAGATTTTGCTGCAGACACAAGAGTTTCCATTCAAGGAGCTGAGGCAGTCCACTCTGGCAAAGTCGGAATTCAAACAACGATTCTTCCCGTGGCATGGAAACTTGGCCACATCCATTCAATAATGAAATCAGCTCGTAAAATTCGACGGTAGGGCTAATGCGCCTGTCGGCTAATGTCTTTCAACTCTCAAACGACAGTAGTTATGAAGCATGTGCATTTTCGATCGACCTCCGAAACACCGATGTGAAATCGCCATTACCGAGCCCCCAGCGAGCCGTACGAATTTCACAACGAACGTTAAGCAATAGCCCTTCATACTTCACAAATTGCTTTCTCCGAAAAAAAATTTGTCGTATTTTTCTGGCAATTCTGGAATTTGATCGTCTTTATCTGGAAAATGAGTAAAGATTTTTGAAAATAAGTTTCACAATAGCTTCTAGCTCATGCTTAGCTACCAATTTCTGCAAAACTTTAAAACAAACTTTGGGCTGGAGTGCCCCTTTGAAGTTAGACAGGAAGTAGCTACTTAAGGACGTATAGAAATAGTTCCTTAAGGGTAGATAGATGGTAGCTACTTAAGGTAATCATTAGGTAAGTAGGTAATCATTAAATATAGAATAAGGTCATTCGCACATTCGTGCTGACAACGTTTGCTCTCGGACTGTCACTTAAAACCTTTGCTAGCAAGTTTTATGATTTAAGAAGCTGCCAACCTCCCAGTCCCAGATCTAGCATTATTAAATGAGTGAATATACAAAATCCTAGCCTTGCTATACTCGATTTCGACCATAATTCAACAGCATCATCATTTGTGAACATAAATAATTCCTTCGAAAATCGTTCTCGCAAACTTGCGGGAAAGCATTCATCTGAAGAGATCTTTTCGGCGCATTTCAATACGATGGCTTTGAGCTGTAGTGGATGAAGCTTTTGACGACTTATTTCATCGGCAGAATAGTTAGAAGAAGAAGATGTTTGTGCAGCACTGTGCAGTAACACGACGATGTTTTGAATTTGTGTGCCTTGATAGTCCGCGGCGTGACTTGCAGGCCTTCTCACAGACGTTGCATTCGAAACCTGCAGGGTTTTCTTCGTCTCTGGTAACTTCTATGGCAATATCTTCAATCTGACAATTCAAATCCTCATCTTATTCCATAAATCCTTCGTTAATTAGGTACAAAATATCATCAAGTTCCTCGACAGGTAGAGATTCGTGTTTGTTAGCGGCCATAATCAGCCGGATTGTGCACCTTCGGGTTGTTGATGTTGCTGGTTCAACCTCGAGGCGCGTACAATCGCAAAAAACAATAGCCCATTGTTCGCTTCCAGACTATCTCTCTCTTGTGACTATGGTGCAAGGGAGTGCCGATGCTGCCAAGGAAGTTCATGGGAAGCTTGTACTGCGGCATATCGGAAGCTTGTTTTTGAGGGCATCACGGACCGGGTGTACATTGAATCCAAAAATCACGCTCTTTTTGGTCAGGCTCATCAAGTTGAACGGAGTCTCTTATCTGGCTTTCTGGGTCTACTTTTGCAGTTGAAGTGGATGCAACATCGGATAAACTTGTCGCCTCAGTAGTCGATGGTCTCTCATCAATGTTTGTTCCTTTTATGAGCTGTGGAGGATATTTCGTACTGGTTTTTAACAAATACTTGTGAATCACGTTTAACTAACAATAAACTTTGAAATGTGAAAGCTATGAAATGATAATAATAAAGAGAAATTATTAAATATGTACACATTTTTTGTTTTTGTTAATCAATTTTCTTGCATGAATTTTGCATCCGTACCCCATAGAAAGTTTTACTCAAATATTCTAAACATTACAGGAGATATTGAATTAGTTTGATTATGCATTGCAATTATTTTAAAAAGTTATCAAACTAACTGAAAAATTAACATCAGGGATGTTTTAATGTACAAAAATGCTGATATTGACATTGGTGAGGCAAGGAGTACCTAATGTAGTAGATTGTCCAGTTACCAGGAACTTGTAGTATCTGTCAAGGCCATCAGATGCAGGGGTCTGGAGCCCCCAATACTATATATGCCTTAAAATAGTGTACTGGCGGGGAAGCAATACAATTGGCAGACCCCCCAAAATGAATTTCGTTCTGACGACACTGCCTGGTTTGTTATGAAATTTCCGACTGCCCTTTATGTGAATGTTCAATTTGGATTTTCCAAATATCGTCCAAAATTTTTCTTGGATACACATAAATAGTTTGTAAAAAACTCTCTACGAAGGGAGTTCACAACGACACTGGTACAGGAATGAAGCACTGCGCATTCACATATAAAATATTATGTGGGTGCCCCTGGGGTTTATGTGGGTGCCCTCGGGGTTTATGTGGCATCATCGACAACGTACTTCAGGTGTTAAACAATAGGAATTTGATAGGCAGTTATCAAAAACAATATCAAACATATTACTCACCATCAGCTTTTGACGCTTGCCAAGCTCTTCGTCTTGTTTTGGTTTGCGGACTGAAGTCAAAAACAGGTATCGAGGAGAACGTCAAAACTTGTGCAAAGTTAAACAATGCATCGAGCTTTTGTTGATGCAGCAGTTTTCAGACATTGCTTGAGTAATAATAATGCAAAAAAACCCCTCTGGCGGACAACAGTTGTGCCATCACATAGTCAAACCATACAGCAGCTCAGTTCTATTCGAAAGATACACAACCACCTTACATCACAGAGGTCATGTGACCGCCTGCCCACGTTTTTCTTATGACACATTTTGGCCAAAATGGGTGTCAGAAAACCCCGATTTTCAAGAAAAGTACGTCGAAAATGAAAAATCGAAGTTCACCATCGTTACCAGCGGTGTTTAGTTGATAGTTTAAGCGAATAAAAATTTTCGTGTCATATGCACTTTAAGGACATACAGAAATAGTTACTTAAGGGTAGACATTAAGGGTATACCCTTAAGTAGCTACTTAAGGACGTATAGAAATAGCTACTTAAGGGTATACATTAAGTAGCTACTTAAGGACGTATAGAAATAGCTACTTAACGATAGACATTAAGTAGCTACTTAAGGACGTATAGAAATAGCTACTTAAGGGTATACATTAAGTAGCTACTTAAGGACGTATAGAAATAGCTACTTAAGGATAGACATTAAGTAGCTACTTAAGGACGTATAGAAATAGCTACTTAAGGGTAGACATTAAGTAGCTACTTAAGGACGTATAGAAATAGCTACTTAAGGATAGACATCAAGTAGCTACTTAAGGACGTATAGAAATAGCTACTTAAGGGTAGACATTAAGTAGCTACTTTAGGACGTATAGAAATAGCTACTTAAGGGTAGGCATTAAGTAGCTACTTAAGGACGTATAGAAATAGCTACTTAAGGATAGACATTAAGTAGCTACTTAAGGACGTATAGAAATAGCTACTTAAGGGTAGACATTAAGTAGCTACTTAAGGACGTATAGAAATAGCTACTTAAGGGTAGGCATTAAGTAGCTACTTAAGGACGTATAGAAATAGCTACTTAAGGGTAGACATTAAGTAGCTACTTAAGGACGTATAGAAATAGCTACTTAAGGGTATACATTAAGTAGCTACTTAAGGACGAATAGAAATAGCTACTTAAGGATAGACATTAAGTAGCTACTTAAGGACGTATAGAAATAGCTACTTAAGGGTAGGCATTAAGTAGCTACTTAAGGACGTATGGATATAGCTACTTAAGGGTATACATTAAGTAGCTACTTAAGGACGAATAGAAATAGCTACTTAAGGATAGACATTAAGTAGCTACTTAAGGTACAGGTACTAAGTAGCTGCTTAAGTACAGGTACGAAGTAGTTGCTTAAGGTACAGGTACTAAGTAGCTGCTTAAGTACAGGTACGAAGTAGTTGCTTAAGGTACAGGTATTAAGTAGCTGCTTAAGTACAGGTACGAAGTAGCTGCTTAAGGTACAGGTACTAAGTAGCTGCTTTAAGTAGCTACTTAATGTATACCCTTAAGTAGCTATTTCTATACGTCCTTAAGTAGCTACTTAATGCCTACCCTTAAGTAGCTATTTCTTTACGTCCTTAAGTAGCTACTTTATGTATACCTTTAAGTACCTATTTCTATACGTCCTTAAGTAGCTACTTAATGCCTACCCTTATGTAGCTATTTCTATACGTCTTTAAGTAGCTACTTAATGCCTACCCTTATGTAGCTATTTCTATACGTCCTTAAGTAGCTACTTAATGCCTACCCTTAAGTAGCTATTTCTATACGTCCTTAAGTAGCTACTTAATGCCTACCCTTAAGTAGCTACTTCTATAAGTCCTTAAGTCGCTACTTAATGCCTACCCTTAAGTAGCTATATCCATACGTCCTTAAGTAGCTACTTAATGCCTACCCTTAAGTAGCTACTTCTATAAGTCCTTAAGTCGCTACTTAATGCCTACCCTTAAGTAGCTATATCCATACGTCCTTAAGTAGCTACTTAATGACTACCCTTAAATAGCTATTTCTATACGTCCTTAAGTAGCTACTTTATATCTACCCTTAGTTAGGTATTTCTATATGTCCTTAAATAGCTACCTATTGTCTACCCTTAAGTAGCTATATCTAAACGTCCTTAAGTGGCTACTGTCGATCTATCTATACGTCCTTAAGCATCTACTTTACATCTATCTTTAAAGGAGAACTGACACGCGAAAAAAAGTGTGGCTAAATTTAAGTTTGTGTCGAGAAAATAAGGGTATTGAAGAAATTTTTGACATAACGCTTACCGTTTCTGAGAGATAGGCGTCCAAAGTTGAGAAACGACAATTATCCCGATTATTTGAGAGTCAAGGCGAAAATCGACACGAGTGGGCGATCATCACTGACGTCACAAGTGATATGTTCTCAGCACGTACAATATGGCGCTATAGTTAACCTTTACAAAACACTGCAGACACGTCTTCGTATAGTGCTTAGGCTGTGAATCTTTATAGCATTTTTGACGGGTAATTCAACAATTCGATGGATTCTGACTCAGAATCGGAGTTTTTTACCCGGATATCGAAGTGGCTGGAAACATTCAACCGTTTATGTTTGAGCCACAACCTGGTACTGTTGCTTCGGTTGCATCATCCAGTAGTATTGAAGAAGATGACGATATAAACACAGAAAGAATTGATAATACAAACTGGTAAGTTGTTTTAGAAATAAACATGATTTTATTTCATTAATATGATATCAAGTTTCCATAAATTAGTAATTTATTTCGGTTTTGGATGTTTTTGTCAGAAGGGTCTTTTTGGTCAATTTGGCCTAAAAGTTTCATGAGTGCCCGTACAGACGTAACCTTGCTCGGAAACTCCGTACCGACAAAATCTTGCTCAGAATTTTTCCTTCTGAATTTCATATACTTTTGAATTAATGTTGGGCTGCCAATGCGGCAGCTGTGTCGCCATATGGGAGGGAAAGAAAGCCTTTGCTGTGCCGAAACCCCACAGAAACGGCAATCTATCAATCTGTTGACAAAGAGCAAGGAGGAGATATAGATGATACTCCTGCTTGCGAGTAGGTAAACGACAAAATATTAACAGCTCTTTGATAGCCCCTTTTCTACAGAGTATTGATTTTTGTCTAACATTTACGACATTTTATTACGTCTCATTTTCAGGTTATTTAGGCACGTTGCATATCGACAATTCATCCGATGGATTTGGCGAAAGCTTTGCAGAAATGTCCGTAAAGTTATACCTTCTTGTGCAGTGCAAAAAATTCGCAGCCAATTTCCGTCGTCGTAGTATAAAGGCTTTAAACTGCCAATCATTGACCTAAAATCTTCCCGCTTCGGGTTTGCAAGCCAGCGTTTTAACAGATCACGATCCGTCGGGAACCGAAAAAGGGATTTTCCAACTCCAGAGCAATTATAGGCAGCACAATAAACCATTTTTTTTAATTTTTTTAAGGCAGAGAGTTACTGTAGAGAACCAAGTTTTGGATCAGTTTCTACCGTTATAGTCAAATCCTTATAGACGGCCTTATAAACATGCCACTTGTGACGTCAGCCAATCTATTTCAACGACCCGTTGCGATAATCTTGTTTCCGCTTCGGAAAATTCCCGAGTAATGGCAGTGACGTAATTGACGTGTAAAAGTGCGAAAAGCAGGAAAATTGTGACGCTAATAAAAAAAAATTATCAGATTTGAATTCAGTGGCACATTCTGCCTAGAATAAGGCAAACTTTTTTTTGCGTGTCAGTTCTCCTTTAAGTAGCTATTTTTTAAGCTCTAAAGAAGCTACCGTCTATCTACCCTTAAGTAGCTATTTTCATACGTCCTTAAGTAGCTGCTTTTTATCTAACTTCGGAAACTTTCTTTCTATCTACCCGTAGGCAGTCCCTTTCTTCTTGACTTTAAGTAGCTACTTTATATCAACCCTTCAGTACCTAATAGCTTTTTGTCCGCTACCTACTAGTTATTTTCTAGCCACTCTATTTTCTGATTTACTTTAACTAGTTAATCGTACTGTCATTACGTAGCAATCTTGCATCGACTCTTGTGAGGCTTCTCGGTATGTGCCCTTAACCAGTATCTGTCTTTCTACCCCTAATTACCCTTCCTACTTAGCCTTTGCAAAATACCTTCATTCAATCTACTCTTCAAGTATCTATGTCTTCTATGGCCTTAAACAACTACTTTTTTGTGTGCTCAAGCAGCTATTATTATATATATTATCTGAAGCAGGTACTTCTAGAAGTTCTAAAACTGCTCCCTCTACGTGTCTTCAATAAGCTCCATTGCACCTTTTCTTCAAAGCTACTTCCGATCTACCTTAAGGCCAATAGCATAGCCAGGAGGGGGGCAAGGATATAAAGGTATAATGATATAAAGGTCGTCGTCTGTGAAAAGCCCATATCTACAATAAAATCGGCACCACAGTGAGTCTAGAAATATTTTAAGAAAAGACAAATTAATTTTGCAGAAAATGTTTCATGAGATGTTTGGTTGGTCACCTACAAGAAATTTCCCGCGCAAGTATCAACGGCAGGAAATCTTTCCCGAGCACAAAAATTTTTTTTGTGTATTCACAAGTTGTACCGTTACAGTTTAAACTTGGTTTTATGTGATCCCATAAGGAAATAGCGTGACCAACTTGGTATTAAAGAGCCCAAAAAAGAACGCGTCCGAAAAATTTCCAAGAGACTTGACGAGAATCTGGACACAGCAGTGCACATTGATGCAAAGGACAAACTCAGAATCAATTTCTTCTATAACGTAAGTTTCTCCTTGTAATGCTTGCCACAAATAATTTTGGCACTGGGGTGGTTTTTGCAATTTTTCTAAGGAAATGTACAGCTAGTTCAATAAGGAGAAAAGATCAGTGTGACTTTTATTATTATTGCACTTTTGACAAAATTGGTCACTAAGCGACACAACAAGATTGGAAAACGTTAAAAATTTGACGGAAGCAAAATCTGTCCGCTAGCGTTCTAGGGACGGTGGTGCATATGAAGACAATGGTCCCGTGTCTGTTCCAAAACTTGGCTTTTTCCTTCATACACTCAATGTTTTGCGATATATTATAATCGGCAAAGAAAAATAACTCATGAACGATGTACTGCTGAAAGTAAACTGCGCGCGACCAAGGAGAAGGCATACAAATTGCTGATAATGGCTAGTTCTAAATGAATTTATAGAAAAAGAGAACATTGTACTGTATGTATTTTGAAACACGCGAAGTTGCCTTGTTTATAATATCCATTACTGTAGACTACAATAGGTATCGTTTATATAAATCTACAGGTTCTTGACTTGATGACAACATCAATCTCAACGAGATTCGACAGTCAGAGTGCACCGATCCTGAAAGGGCTTCGCTACCTTGATTCGGAACGTATGACTTTCCCAGATGCATTGAAAAACATCAGGAAAGCCGTGGATTGGTACAAAGACGGTCTGGAGATTGATTCGTGGGAAGGTCAACTTCTAAGCCTTCAAATAACACAAACCCTGCAAGGGGTTTTGGCAAAAGCAAGAAAGGAAGAAAGACTTGCAACATTCTTTGATTTGTTTGACGCCATTAAAGATGATATTCTTTGCTACGGTCAAGTGAAAAAACTTATGGAAATTGCGTTGTCCCTACCATTAACTTCCTGCAGTGTTGAGAGAGTATTTTGGATACTAAAGTTGATCAAGACGAGGTTGAGATCTACAATGTGACAAGAAAGACTTGATCTTGACACAAAGCTACTTGTCAAAGAATTCGCGAATGCTGCCTCTAGGAAAATGGACTTGTTTTAGGCCTTTTATCAAATGCACCTTTTGTGACACGTTTAAGTTTTGATGATATTTCTTTGTAGCGTAGCATTTATAAAATCATAATAATGCCCGTTGCAAACAATCTCAGGAGTATTGATTGAAAATCTAGTCTAAGAAAATATCTTCATCGCGCACTCTTTTTAGATTTCCTGTGTCATTAAAAATGTGCTTAAATTTATGGAAATTTAGCTTACTGAGTCCAACACGTAACTGCGTTGAGATGGATAGGCCATTTTGGTCATGAATATTGTAGACTGGTTTAGGGGGTGGACGGATAATGGAAAACAATTTTCAGTGGAAAACATTAACCAAGGTCGATTGCCTTATCTTAGAATCAAGCTTTTCCCATTCCAACAAGCAGTTGGGATAGAAGCTCTTTGTAAAGCTGCTTGTTCTTGCACATATTTGCCCAATCGTGGTGCGCCTGCGAATGTCATAATTGGATTCTTGAAGATCGGGAATTGGATGTCTTGTATAATTTGGTGTTAGGTTGTTAACTATTTTATAGAAAAGGATGAGACGTCTACACCATTGTCAGAGGTTTAACGATTCCCACCCAAGCTCATCGTACAGCTTCTCACGAGAAGTACCTTTCCAAGCACCTGGCACTGCTAGTGCAGCGGAATACTGGGTAGATTTAAGTTTTTCCATTTGATTGGTTAGAACCAGGCCTTATTTAAAGGCTCAGTGATAACCGACTTGTGCAGTGATGTATCCAAAATGTGCAGTGATAAATGGAAAATTGTGCAGTGATAAATTAGTTGAAATAGCAAAATAAAGAATTCATACGAGAAAAATAACAAAAAGTAAGCACACAGAACGTAATGGTAATAATATTCAGGGGCTATATATGTATTTCTTGTGCTTTTATGTCATCATACAGAAAGAGGATATCATGAGCTTCCGGGGGCTATTCGCTCTGCCCCCTGGACCCGCTGGGTTGCTTTCAGTGCCCCCAAGACTCCCGTTTTTGCATGGCTGCCTCTGCCACGCACCTTGCAGAGCCTACTTCTAGAGGTAATCTTTTTATGAAGCCTTAAGAGGCTGAACTCGCAAATATTGATTGGTGTATGATATATGACGTCACCGTAATCGAAATCTGGTCGAACATACAGTTTATATATTTCATTTAGGATATGCCGTGGTAAATATTTTGAGAGAAATCTCATGATTCCTATTCCTTGTCTTCCCTTTGAAATAATGGCTTTGATGTGACTGGAAAATGACAGTTTTGAGTCTAATATAATTCCAAGATAAAGGTTAACTCCAAGATACCAAGATCTACAGTGAAAATGGGGGTATCGTCTGCAAATAGTTTCACCTTACACTTCAACCCATCCGTTAAGTCATTTATGTAAATTAGGAAGAAAAGGGGTCCTAAAATAGAGCCCTGTGGAACTCCTAATGTAACAG
The DNA here is from genome assembly GCA_003864495.1 of Nemopilema nomurai. Classification (NCBI taxonomy): domain Eukaryota; kingdom Metazoa; phylum Cnidaria; class Scyphozoa; order Rhizostomeae; family Rhizostomatidae; genus Nemopilema; species Nemopilema nomurai. The sequence goes on from ML133381.1 coordinate 147,919, forward strand.
TACGCTGCTTTCTGTGAGCAAGGAAACTTTGCATCAGTGAAAGCAGCTTACCGGAAATGCCACATCGACGCATTTTGTAAAGAAGACCCTCGTGCCAGACCCGATCAAATGCCTTAGATATATCAAGGTAAACCGAACGAACATCTAGATTGGGGTTGCAGTCAAATGCTTGAAATATAGAATTGACAATCGAAAGGAGCTGGTTTATTGTTTAATCACCTGGACAAAACCCCGATTGGTTCGGGTTAAGTAAACTATTAGTTTCTAGATGCTGATAAAGGGTATCAAATGTAAATCAAATAATCAAATATTGGGAGGAGGGAAATCGATACTTTTGTTTTAAGCTCTTGTGGTTCTTTTTGTGGACTGGAACTACATTTTCCTTTTTCCATATTTCAGGAAATAAACCTTGGTTTAAGCAATTTTCAAATATCAGCTTAAGGGGTAGTAATAGCGCATCATCACAAAGTTTAAACATGCGTATTGAGATATCATCCAAACCGTGTGCCTTATTTGGGTTTTTTGACCGAATGATCTTCAGAATTCGTTTATCAAAGATGGTAAATTCTGTTAGTGGCGGAGCAATAACGAAAAAATTTTGAGAAATGGTACTGCCAGTATAAAAGGTACTGCATGTTGACGAGGAAAACATTGGTAGTTAACTTTGGACACATTTGAAGTTGAGTTTGGTACGAACTTGTTTTGTCAAGTTTGTCTTTGTTGACCTTCTTTCTCGTTTTTAACTTGGAGTTGCTTTTTTCCTTAGTCGGACAACAGATCATTGGTTGTTTTGTCTTAAAAGGTAAATCGGTATTGTTTTATTAGCGGGATAAGTTGATCTTTAGAGGATAGCAAACTATTCTCTAGAGCCATGGACAATAGCTTGTTTATTGCAATTTCATGTTGTTGTTTTTTTACAAAATCGTATAAATAAGGGTAGCGTTTGTAGCAATCGTCATTGTTAGTTTAAGGGATCGAAACTCCCGGACGATCTAGCAAACACTGCATTGTTGTAAAAAAAACAACAGTCATTAAAATATATTTCATTCTCTGTAAAATCTAATATGAATAAATCGTTTTCTAAAAGAGGTGGAATGATTGGTACTTTAGCTTTATTCACAATATAGTTGATCAGAGACCAATATGTTTTGGTTCCAGTCTCTGAACGTGCCAGAGTCATACCTATTTTCTTAAATACTAACTGTCTTTGGCGTTTTTAATCAGTTTGGATCCTCTAGATATAATTTCATTCATGGCTTCTAGTTTGTCGTCAGGGCAACCATTCCTAACAAAGGGTTTATATGCTCTATTTTTCAATATAAAGTTTTTGATAGACTGTGTTATCCAAGGTGCCTGCCGAGGTCTAACGGTGATTGTTTTGTTGGGTATGAAGTTTGAAAATATGATTGATCACATATGAGAGGGCAAGAAAATAAACTCTGAAAAACAGGAAACAAACTTTAAAACAAAAACATGGGAGGTAATCCTGAGTCTGACCAAAACCTATCAACAGCATTTCAAACATTTCTTCTATCAGAGTTCCAGTTCCATATACCATGGTTCATTGAAAATTCAAGACACCCATCTTAAGATTGAATGATAAAAAAGAATAATAACTAAGAAAGAACAATAATAACTCTTTCTAAATCAAGCTTGCCTAGCCATCAGTGTGAGAATTTTTTCAAATCGCTGATGTATAACTGTATGAAAGCCTCTATCAACAAGTTTCAAGTTTTTATTTTTTGGCCTTAAAAAACAAATAGATAGTATAGAAGTGGACTTTGCTTTGATAATGACCCATGAAAGGAAACATTGTTAACTTCTAAAGCCTACCTGTCTATACTTACAGAAAGAGCAATAACATTCGAATATTGAAGATTTTAAATACCACAAGATTAGCTAAAGGGAGCCTATTTTATTTTATACTTATATCACTTTGTCTACTACTTAGTCTCTCGAATGCACATGTCCCTTCTTATTCTTTCTTTTACTGTTTTGCAGCCATTTTGATAATGTATCTAATACAGAAGGGTTCAGAACATAATTTTCCTAAAAAATTCCATATTGCTAGATCATTTTGAAAATCTTTTCACCTTTTGAGCTTCATTAAGTCGTGTGGTTATGTGATCACATGTCCTGTTCAAGAAGAGCTGCACTGGAGGAAATGCCCCTCCGTGGAAAGCTTTGGTGTTAGACAAAGACTTAGGCCCATCTATAAAAAAGCTTTACTCACAAATGAAAGTACTTGCTTGACATCTTTCCTATTTTCTCGATTCTTCGACTCCAATTCCTTTCTAAACAGTTCTTGTCACAATCTGGTAAATTCTACGCTTTCTTGGGCTTGTGCATCAAGCTTCAACTTGTTGCCAACTTGAACTTTGCACCCAGTTTGAATGTTCCCGCGAGTGAAATGGCGGGCGAATGGCGAGCGAAGATGTCAGAAGGCAAGTGTCAATCAAAAACGAGAACAATTGAATCGCTCGATCCAGTCTTCTACAGATGCACTTCCCCACCGCAGAGGCTTTCTAGGGGGCAAAACAAGGAGAAACCGGTCTGATACCCATCTCTAGAATAGGCTGATAAACATTTTCTAAAAATAAAGCCTAAAGATTCTTTAGGCTCAACATTGCTAAAGTTAAAGAATAGTGCCAGGCTGAGCCTTGTTCAAGACTAAACTTTCTCCTAAATCTTAGTTTTCTCTCAAAGCAAAGCAACTGTCATTATATTTGTCTAAGGATCGTATTTTTATCAAAAGACTTGTATTTGCAAATTTGTAAAATAAAATTTATTGTTTTGTTTTTTTTTGGCTGAAGTTTATAATGAAGCAACACATAAGAAAATTAAATATTTTTCTTGGATCTAAAGCGAATTTATACCTTGAGCTTGGCATGAATCATTTAAGCATAGTCTAAGGCTCAGAATCAATATTTTTAGGAATATTTTGGCTCGGTAGAAATTAGGCATTCTTATAAAAAAGTATGTTAATGGTAAACTTTTTGTTAAATGTAAACTTTTTAAACACATTTTGATACGCATTTCTTTGAGATAAATTCTTCTGCTTTTGTCATTCTTATTCACAAAATGTTACAACCAAATCAGAAAAACTACGAAAAACAAATTTTGCATGTCTCATAACAGAAAAGAGGGTAAAATGTCAAAATCAAAACAAATCGTGTTAAAACATGTGCAAAGTACAGTTAAGGTGTTTTTGTGTTTTTTTCTTCTATGCCATATTTTTCAACATGCGAGAGTTCCATTAAACTGGACAATGATATGTCACGATCCTAATTTTGTTGTGCCACCTTAAAAAACGTGTTTCCTCTATCTCCCCCCGATTATGAGTTCTAATTCGGAGACACAGAGGTGGATCCAGTAGCGTGCGAGGCGTGCCTAAGCAGATTTTCCTTTTCTGCAATTGAAAGCGCAGTCTCTTCAATTCTGAGTACTACGCCCAAAAACCTGAAGTTCTAACAACCGCTTCACTTCTATTTTTTATCTAATTTTCTGTGAGGATATACCAATTAAAGATTCGTCAGCGAAAGGAAAATACTTTTTATTGCACAGTGGGCATTAACGAGCCTTTTGTGTCCACTGATTTGGTTCACGACCGGGCTGTTGGAGCCTGGAAACTGATGACGTCTATCCAGGAATACACGGTACACGAGTATGCAAACAAACACTGAGGGTTGCAATGGAATGCCAAAAAACGCAGTGTTTGTTAGTGACAATTTTTCAAACACAAAGAATTCTTCAGAAGCTACAGCTGATAGTGAGGAAGAAATAGATCAGACTAAATTAGGGAGGGGGAGAAGGGGAGGTCATGCTTGAGAAAGGTCGATAAAGCTTCGGTAAATGCAGAATGGTCTTCAAATATCGAAAGAGAGCATTTCATTGATCTTTGCGAAAAAGGAAAGGGTATCGCTGTGTATATTATATTATATTATATTATATTATATTATATTATATTATATTATATTATATTATATTATATTATATTATATTATATTATATTATATTATATTATTTATTATTTATATTATATTATATTATATTATATTATATTATATTATATTATATTATATTATATTATATTATATTATATTATATTATATTATATTATATTATATTATATTATATTATATTATATTATATTATATTATATTATATTATATTATATTATATTATATTATAGAATTAAACATGAGGAAACAAGAAAAAATGGCGCTGTTTTGTGGCAATGGCCAAGTTTCCACCAGGGTGCACCATTTTCCTTGATCTCAACCTGTTTGGTACTCATATTATAGTTTAACCGATTAAATAATATTCCTAAACATTCACACGTCCACCATCGGCAGAATCAGCTTGTAGAATCGTGCTAAATGATAGCAGCAAGATTGGTTAAATTAAAAATGAACTTTTAAGCATATTAAGAACACTTCAATTTCAAACAGTCGAAAACACAGTTTTGTAGGTGTGTGTACATGTATACACAGAACCTAGCACTGGAGTCATAAGGAGATCTTATAATAGTTTCAATTCATAAGCAGTGGTGGCAATGCAATGTCACTTGTTAACGATTTTCTTTTTCTTTCTGTCGACTAGACTCTTTGTTGATCTTAATGAATACAGGACTTAAGGAATATAGATCTTGACAGGTGTGTTCAAAATTTGTTCACAAACGTTACCACATTCACATCTAAAACTTTAAAGAATGTTAGCTTACTTCTGACTACAGCTAAAGCGGGTGTCTATCACCTTAGCTTCAATCATAGGTTATTTAAGGACTAGTTGTTAGCAATCAGCTTAAGTTTTAGAAGGAAGTTATCAAAACTTTAGCCCAAAATAGCAAACTTTTTGTTTATACATCATAAATTTCAAGCTCATATATTTCAGCTATTCTAATGAGTTAAAGGGCTACGCCAGGTAGAAAATTTTTATTTTCGAATACGATGTAATCCAGCCTCTTGAAAACGGATCCGGTATAATTTTTTTCATATTTCTTACCGTTTTGCAGCTATACACTTTTGTAAATTGTTCGTTGAGTATTATTGTTTTTGTACGCCATTATCAGAGCACTTAAGATTGACGTCACACAGATTTTCGGTCTCAGGTCCCCGGTGAGAATCATCGGCTTTGTTGAAAGGTGTTAATTTACCAGTTCCAGCCAGGAATATCGGGAAGAGGTCATCGATTATGCTAGCAGACTTCAAGATTTATCTTTGCAATTTTGATAGATGCCGATCATAACACTGCAGACATTTCCTTGCACAAGTTTATATACAATCATCGAATAACAAAATATCGCTTTTCAATTTTCCAACTGATGCAGCTCCTCGTGCGATAAAATTTATTTTTCACCACATCCTGTCAACCATCCCCAGCCAAAAAATGGTTTCCTAACAACAGAGTTTTTTATTTCAAAAAACTGAAAATGGAGCAGGGCAAAGGCGTTTGATAAAAATGTTCAAAGGACGTGGCCCCAGAAAATTTTCTGGGGGCCAAGCCCCATACCCTTTTTGTTCACAATGGGTGTCGGTATCCATAATTTCTGTTGCGACCAAATAGCCAAAGGAAACAACAGTGGGAATGATATTTTGTAGTAACAGTGATGCTAAAGCATTACTCGACATGGCACAATTCACGAAGCACTCTTTCTTGTAGATTTTGCTGCAGACACAAGAGTTTCCATTCAAGGAGCTGAGGCAGTTCACTCTGGCAAAGTCGGAATTTAAACAACGATTCTTCCCGTGGCATGGAAACTTGGCCATATTCATTCAATAATAAAATCAGCCCGTAAAATTCGACGGTAGGGCTAATGCGGTCTGTCGGCTAATGTCTTCGACTCTCAAACGACAGCAGTTATGAAGCATGTGCATTTTCGATCGACCTCCGAAACACCGATGTGAAATCGCCATTACCGAGCCCCCAGCGAGCCGTACGAATTTCACAACGAACGTTAAGCAATAGCCCTTCATACTTCACAAATTGCTTTCTCCGAAAAAAAATTTGTCGTATTTTTCTGGCAATTCTGGAATTTGAGCGTCTTTATCTGGAAAATGAGTAAAGATTTTTGAAAATAAGTTTCACAATAGCTTCTAGCTCATGCTTAGCTACCAATTTCTGCAAAACTTTGAAACAAATTTTGGGCTGGAGTGCCCCTTTGAAGTTAGACAGGAAGTAGCTACTTAAGGACGTATAGAAATAGCTATTTAAAAGTAAAGGGAAAGTGCCTACTCAATGGTAGATAGAAAGTAGCTACTTAAGGACATACCGAAATAGTTCCTTAAGGGTAGATAGATGGTAGCTACTTAAGGACGTATAGAAATAGCTGCTTACGGGTAGACATTAACTAGCTACTTAAAGTGCATTTGACACTGATTACGAAAATAACCTTAGAATTTTCGAAAGATGTCTACTTTCTTAGTTACAGCTATTTCAAAGTCGATTTTTTGCTTCAAAATCTGTCATAAGGGATTGGGTCGAGTTTGAAAGTGACGTAAAGTAGTTGTGTTATGAAAAGTTTAGATTGCTTTCTAACAAGAAACTCTACGGCGGAGTTTTACTTGCGACCTGTAATGTCGGACAGCGAATGTTAGAGCTCGATGGCTTCAGTTTTCGAAGAAAGTCAAGAAGAAGAGCTTATAGGTGCTACTGGTGGGCTTTTTTACCATACCAGAACGAACAACTCGTTTCGTCTGGGGAAATTCGGACGCGGAGCCAGGCGAAGCTGGCACGGTGATCGAAAGAGACCAGGCAGAAGATGAGGATGGAATACGGCCTTCCCAACTGCCTGATCGACGGCGAGGAATTATTCCTCTGAATGAATGGTGAGTAGGATAAATCGTCATTGAGTTTTAAAGTTAGAAATTCCGTATTCGCTTTGCATCGTGGCTGTTTTCAGGTACCATAACCTGATAAAAGAGGCCTAGCCTAGGCTGATGAGTTTTGTGGGCAAAGTTAAAATATGACTTGCCAAAACGAAAACGGCCAGGGGTTGGTTTATATTTTGATTGTTATTAATTCTTAGGTGTGTGTGTGTGGTAAGTGTCAAACTGGGCTTCTTGTTGGTGCAAGGGCGTACCGATGCTGCCAAGGAAGTTCATGGGAAGCTTGTACTGCGGCATATCGGAAGCTTGTTTTTGAGGGCATCACGGACCGGGTGTACATTGAATCCAAAAATCACGCTCTTTTTGGTCAGGCTCATCAAGTTGAACGGAGTCGCTTATCTGGCTTTCTGTGTCTACTTTTGCAGTTGAAGTGGATGCAACATCGGATAAACTTGTCGCCTCAGTAGTCGATGGTCTCTCATCAATGTTTGTTCCTTTTATGAGCTGTGGAGGATATTTCGTACTGGTTTTTAACAAATACTTGTGAATCACGTTTAACTAACAATAAACTTTGAAATGTGAAAGCTATGAAATGAAAATAATAAAGAGAAATAATTAAATATGTACACATTTTTGTTTTTGTTAATCAATTTTCTCGCTTGAATTTTGCATCTGTACCCCATAGAAAGTTTTACTCAAATTTTAAACATTACAGGAGATATTGAATTAGTTTGATTATGTATTGCAATTATTTTAGAAAGTTATCAAACTAACTGAAAAATTAACATCAGGGATGTTTTAATGTACAAAAATGCTGATATTGACATTGGTGAGGCAAGGAGTACCTAATGTAGTAGATTGTCCAGTTACCAGGAACTTGTAGTATCTGTCAAGGCCATCAGAAGCGGGGTCTGGAGCCCCCAATACTATATATGCCTTAAAATAGTGTACTGGCGGGAAGCAATACAATAGGCAGACCCCCCAAAATGAATTTCGTTCTGACGACACTGCCTGGTTTGTTATGAAATCTCCGACTGCCCTTTATGTGAATGTTCAATTTGGATTTTCCAAATATCGTCCAAAATTTTTCTTGGATACACATAAATAGTTTGTAAAAAACTCTACGAAGGGAGTTCACAACGACACTGGTAAGGAATGAAGCACTGCGCATTCACATATAAAATATTATGTGGGTGCCCCTGGGGTTTATGTGGGTGCCCTCGGGTTTATGTGGCATCATCGACAACGTACTTCAGGTGTTAAACAATAGGAATTTGATGGCAGTTATCAAAACAATATCAAACATATTACTCACCATCAGCTTTTGACGCTTGCCAAGCTCTTCGTCTTGTTTTGGTTTGTGGACTAAAGTCAAAAACAGGTATCGAGGAGAACGTCAAAACTTGTGCAAAGTTAAACAATGCATCAAGCTTTTGTTGATGCAGCAGTTTTCAGACATTGCTTGAGTAATAATAATGCAAAAAAACCCCTCTGGCGGACAACAGTTGTGCCATCACATAGTCAAACCATAAAGCAGCTCAGTTCTATTCGAAAGATACACAACCACCTTACATCAGGTCATGTGACCGCCTGCCCGCGTTTTTCTTATGACACATTTTGGCCAAAATGTGTGTCAGAAAACCCCGATTTTCAAGAAAATTACGTCGAAAATGAAAAATCAAAGTTCACCATCATTACCAGCGGTGTTTAGTTGATAGTTTAAGCGAATAAAATTTTCGTCTCATATGCACTTTAAGGACATACAGAAATAGTTACTTAAGGGTAGACATTAAGGGTATACCCTTAAGTAGCTACTTAAGGACGTATAGAAATAGCTACTTAAGGATAGACATTGAGTAGCTACTTAAGGACGTAAAGAAGTAGCTACTTAAGGGTAGACATTAAGTAGCTACTTAAGGACGTATAGAAATAGCTACTTAAGGATAGACATTAAGTAGCTACTTAAGGACGTATAGAAATAGCTACTTAAGGGTAGACATTAAGTAGCTACTTAAGGACGTATAGAAATAGCTAACTAAGGGTAGATATAAAGTAGCTACTTAAGGACGTATAGAAATAGCTATTTAAGGGTAGGCATTAAGTAGTTACTTAAGGACGTATAGAAATAGCTACTTAAGGGTAGACATTAAGTAGCTACTTAAAGACGTATAGAAATAGCTACATAAGGGTAGGCATTAAGTAGCTACTTAAGGACGTATAGAAATAGCTACTTAAAGGTATACATAAAGTAGCTACTTAAGGACGTATAGAAATAGCTACTTAAGGGTAGGCATTAAGTAGCTACTTAAGGACGTATAGAAATAGCTACTTAAGGGTAGACATTAAGTAGCTAATTAAAGCAGCTACTTAGTACCTGTACCTTAAGCAGCTACTTCGTACCTGTACCTTAAGCAGCTACTTCGTACCTGTACCTTAAGCAGCTACTTAGTACCTGTACCTTAAGCAGCTACTTCGTACCTGTACCTTAAGCAGCTACTTCGTACCTGTACCTTAAGCAGCTACTTCGTACCTGTACCTTAAGCAGCTACTTCGTACCTGTACTTAACTGCTTAGGTACAGGTACGAAGTAGCTGCTTAAGGTACAGGTACGAAGTAGCTGCTTAAGGTACAGGTACGAAGTAGCTGCTTAAGGTACAGGTACGAAGTAGCTGCTTAAGGTACAGGTACTAAGTAGCTGCTTAAGGTACAGGTACTAAGTAGCTGCTTAAAGTACAGGTAAGAAGTAGCTGCTTAAGGTACAGGTACTAAGTAGCTGCTTTAAGTAGCTACTTAATATCTACCCATAAGTAGCTATTTCTATACGTCCTTAAGTAGCTACTTAATAGCTACCCTTAAGTAGCTATTTCTATACCTTCTTAAGTAGCTATTTAATGCCTACCCTTAAGTAGCTTTTTCTATACGTCCTTAAGTAGCTTCTTAATGTCTACCCTTAAGTAGCTTTTCTATACGTCCTTAAGTAGCTTCTTAATGTCTACCCTTAAGTAGCTTTTCTATACGTCCTTAAGTAGCTACTTAATGTCTACCCTTAACTAGCGATTTCTATACCTCCTTAAGTAGCTACTTAATGCCTACCCTTAAGTAGCTTTTTCTATACGTCCTTAAGTAGCTACTTAATGCCAACCCTTAAGTAGCTATTTCTATACGTCCTTAAGTCGCTACTTAATGCCTACCCTTAAGTAGCTATATCCATACGTCCTTAAGTAGCTACTTAATGACTACCCTTAAGTAGCTATTTCTATACGTCTTTAAGTAGCTACTTAATGTCTACCCTTAAGTAGCTATTTCTATACGTCCTTAAGTAACTACTTAATGCCTACCCTTAAATAGCTATTTCTATACGTCCTTAAGTAGCTACTTTATATCTACCCTTAGTTAGGTTTTTCTATATGTCCTTAAATAGCTACCTATTGTCTACCCTTAAGTAGCTATATCTAAACGTCCTTAAGTGGCTACTGTCGATCTATCTATACGTCCTTAAGCATCTACTTTACATCTATCTTTAAAGGAGAACTGACACGCGAAAAAAAGTGTGGCTAAATTTAAGTTTGTGTCGAGAAAATAAGGGTATTGAAGAAATTTTTGACATAACGCTTACCGTTTCTGAGAGATAGGCGTCCAAAGTTGAGAAACGACCATTATCCCGACTATTTGAGAGTCAAGGCGAAAATCGACACGAGTGGGCGATCATCACTGACGTCACAAGTGATATGTTCTCAGCACGTACACTATGGCGCTATAGTTAACCTTTACAAAACACTGCAGACACGTCTTCGTATAGTGCTTAGGCTGTGAATCTTTATAGCATTTTTGACGGGTAATTCAACAATTCGATGGATTCTGACTCAGAATCGGAGTTTTTTACCCGGATATCGAAGTGGCTGGAAACATTCAACCGTTTATGTTTGAGCCACAACCTGGTACTGTTGCTTCGGTTGCGTCATCCAGTAGTATTGAAGAAGATGACGATATAAACACAGAAAGAATTGATAATACAAACTGGTAAGTTGTTTTAGAAATAAACATGATTTTATTTCATTAATATGATATCAAGTTTCCATAAATTAGTAATTTATTTCGGTTTTGGATGTTTTTGTCAGAAGGGTCTTTTTGGTCAATTTGGCCTAAAAGTTTCATGAGTGCCCGTACAGACGTAACCTTGCTCGGAAACTCCGTACCGACAAAATCTTGCTCAGAATTTTTTTTTCTGAATTTCATATACTTTTGAATTAATGTTGGGCTGCCAATGCGGCAGCTGTGTCGCCATATGGGAGGGAAAGAAAGCCTTTGCTGTGCCGAAACCCCACAGAAACGGCAATCTATCAATCTGTTGACAAAGAGCAAGGAGGAGATATAGATGATACTCCTGCTTGCGAGTAAGTAAACGACAAAATATTAACTGCTCTTTGATAGCCCCTTTTCTACAGAGTATTGATTTTAGTCTAACATTTACGACATTTTATTACGTCTCATTTTCAGGTTATTTAGGCACGTTGCATATCGACAATTCATCCAATGGATTTGGCGAAAGCTTTGCAGAAATGTCTGTAAAGTTATACCTTCTTATACAGTGTAAAAAAATCGCAGCCAGTTTCCGTCGTCGGAGTATAAAGGCTTTAAACTCCAAACATTGACCTAAAATCTTCCCGCTTCGGGTTTGCAAGCCAGCGTTTTAACAGATCACGATCCGTCGGGAACCGAAAAAGGGATTTTCCAACTCCAGTGCAATTATAGGCAGCACAATAAACCATTTTTTTTAATTTTTTTAAGGCAGAAAGTTACTGTAGAGAACCAAGTTTTGGATCAGTTTCTACCGTTATGGTCAAATCCTTATAGACGGCCTTATAAACATGCCACTTGTGACGTCAGCCAATCTATTTCAACGACCCGTTGCGATAATCTTGTTTCCGCTTCGGAAAATTCCCGAGTAATGGCAGTGACGTAATTGACGTGTAAAAGTGCGAAAAGCAGGAAAATGGTGATGCTAATAAAAAAAAATTATCAGATTTGAATTCAGTGGCACATTCTGCCTAGAATAAGGCAAACTTTTTTTTGCGTGTCAGTTCTCCTTTAAGTAGCTATTTTTTAAGCTCTAAAGAAGCTACCGTCTATCTACCCTTAAGTAGCTATTTTCATACGTCCTTAAGTAGCTGCTTTTTATCTAACTTCGGAAACTTTCTTTCTATCTACCCGTAGGCAGTCCCTTTCTTCTTGACTTTAAGTAGCTACTTTATATCAACCCTTCAGTACCTAATAGCTTTTTGTCCGCTACCTACTAGTTATTTTCTAGCCACTCTATTTTCTGACTTTCTTTAACTAGTTAATCGTACTGTCATTACGTAGCAATCTTGCATCGACTCTTGTGAGGCTTCTCGGTATGTGCCCTTAACCAGTATCTGTCTTTCTACCCCTAAGTACCCTTCCAACTTTGCCTTTGCAAAGTACCTTCATTAAATCTACTCTTCAAGTATCTATGTCTTCTATGGCCTTAAACAACTACTTTTTTGTGTGCTCAAGCAGCTATTATTATATATATTATCTGAAGCAGGTACTTCTAGAAGTTCTACAACTGCTCCCTCTACGTGTCTTCAATAAACTTCATTGCACCTTTTCTTCAAAGCTGCTTCCGATCTACCTTAAGGCCAATAGCATAGCCAGGAGGGGGGCAAGAATATAAAGGTATAAAGATATAAAGGTCATCGTCTGTGAAAAGCTCATATCTACAATAAAATCAGCACCACAGTGGGTCTAGAAATATTTTAAGAAAAGACAAATTAATTTTGCAGAAAATGTTTCATGAGATGTTTGGTTGGTCACCTACAAGAAATTTCCCGCGCAAGTATCAACGGCAGGAAATCTTTCCGGAGCACAAAAATTTTTTTTGTGTATTCACAAGTTGTACCGTTACAGTTTAAACTTGGTTTTATGTGATCCCATAAGGAAATCGCGTGACCAGCTTGGTATTAAAGAGCCCAAAAAAGAACGCGTCCGAAAAACTTCCAAGAGACTTGACGAGAATCTGGACACAGCAGTGCACAAACACTGAGGGTTGCATTGGAGTGACAATTTTTCAAACACAAAGAATTCTTCAGAAGCTACAGCTGATAGTGAGGAAGAAATAGATCAGACTAAATTAGGGAGGGGGAGAAGGGGAGGTCATGCTTGAGAAAGGTCGATAAAGCTTCGGTAAATGCAGAATGGTCTTCAAATATCGAAAGAGATGTTCATGGATCTTTGCGAAAAAGGAAAGGGTATCGCTGTGTATATTATATTATATTATATTATATTATATTATATTATATTATATTATATTATATTATATTATATTTATTATATTATATTATATTATATTTATATTAATTATATTATATTATATATATTATATTATATTATATTATATTATATTATATTATATTATATTATATTATATTATATTATATTATATTATATTATATTATATTATATTATATATATTATATTATATTATATTATATTATATATTTATATTATATTATATTTATTATATTATATTATATTATATTATTTATTTATTATATATTTATATTATATTATATTATATTATATTATATTATATTATATTATATTATATATATTATATTATATTATATTATATTATTTATATTATATTATATTATATTATATTATATTATTTATATTATATTATATTATATTATATTATATTATATATATTATATTATATATTATATTATATTATATTATATTATATTATAGAATTAAACATGAGGAAACAAGAAAAAATGGCGCTGTTTTGTGGCAATGGCCAAGTTTCCACCAGGGTGCACCATTTTCCTTGATCTCAACCTGTTTGGTACTCATATTATAGTTTAACCGATTAAATAATATTCCTAAACATTCACACGTCCACCATCGGCAGAATCAGCTTGTAGAATCGTGCTAAATGATAGCAGCAAGATTGGTTAAATTAAAAATGAACTTTTAAGCATATTAAGAACACTTCAATTTCAAACAGTCTAAAACACAGTTTTGTAGGTGTGTGTACATGTATACACAGAACCTAGCACTGGAGTCATAAGGAGATCTTATAATAGTTTCAATTCATAAGCAGTGGTGGCAATGCAATGTCACTTGTTAACGATTTTCTTTTTCTTTCTGTCGACTAGACTCTTTGTTGATCTTAATGAATACAGGACTTAAGGAATATAGATCTTGACAGGTGTGTTCAAAATTTGTTCACAAACGTTACCACATTCACATCTAAAACTTTAAAGAATGTTAGCTTACTTCTGACTACAGCTAAAGCGGGTGTCTATCACCTTAGCTTCAATCATAGGTTATTTAAGGACTAGTTGTTAGCAATCAGCTTAAGTTTTAGAAGGAAGTTATCAAAACTTTAGCCCAAAATAGCAAACTTTTTGTTTATACATCATAAATTTCAAGCTCATATATTTCAGCTATTCTAATGAGTTAAAGGGCTACGCCAGGTAGAAAATTTTTTTTTCGAATACGATGTAATCCAGCCTCTTGAAAACGGATCCGGTATAATTTTTTTCATATTTTTACCGTTTTGCAGCTATACACTTTTGTAAATTGTTCGTTGAGTATTATTGTTTTTGTACGCCATTATCAGAGCACTTAAGATTGACGTCACACAGATTTTCGGTCTCAGGTCCCCGGTGAGAATCATCGGCTTTGTTGAAAGGTGTTAATTTACCAGTTCCAGCCAGGAATATCGGGAAGAGGTCATCGATTATGCTAGCAGACTTCAAGATTTATCTTTGCAATTTTGATAGATGCCGATCATAACACTGCAGACATTTCCTTGCACAAGTTTATATACAATCATCGAATAACAAAATATCGCTTTTCAATTTTCCAACTGATGCAGCTCCTCGTGCGATAAAATTTATTTTTCACCACATCCTGTCAACCATCCCCAGCCAAAAAATGGTTTCCTAACAACAGAGTTTTTTATTTCAAAAAACTGAAAATGGAGCAGGGCAAAGGCGTTTGATAAAAATGTTCAAAGGACGTGGCCCCAGAAAATTTTCTGGGGCCAAGCCCCATACCCTTCTTGTTCACAATGGGTGTCGGTATCCATAATTTCTGTTGCGACCAAATAGCCAAAGGAAACAACAGTGGGAATGATATTTTGTAGTAACAGTGATGCTAAAGCATTACTCGACATGGCACAATTCACGAAGCACTCTTTCTTGTAGATTTTGCTGCAGACACAAGAGTTTCCATTCAAGGAGCTGAGGCAGTTCACTCTGGCAAAGTCGGAATTTAAACAACGATTCTTCCCGTGGCATGGAAACTTGGCCATATTCATTCAATAATAAAATCAGCCCGTAAAATTCGACGGTAGGGCTAATGCGCCTGTCGGCTAATGTCTTCGACTCTCAAACGACAGCAGTTATGAAGCATGTGCATTTTCGATCGACCTCCGAAACACCGATGTGAAATCGCCATTACCGAGCCCCCAGCGAGCCGTACGAATTTCACAACGAACGTTAAGCAATAGCCCTTCATACTTCACAAATTGCTTTCTCCGAAAAAAAATTTGTCGTATTTTTCTGGCAATTCTGGAATTTGAGCGTCTTTATCTGGAAAATGAGTAAAGATTTTTGAAAATAAGTTTCACAATAGCTTCTAGCTCATGCTTAGCTACCAATTTCTGCAAAACTTTGAAACAAATTTTGGGCTGGAGTGCCCCTTTGAAGTTAGACAGGAAGTAGCTACTTAAGGACGTATAGAAATAGCTATTTAAAAGTAAAGGGAAAGTGCCTACTCAATGGTAGATAGAAAGTAGCTACTTAAGGACATACCGAAATAGTTCCTTAAGGGTAGATAGATGGTAGCTACTTAAGGACGTATAGAAATAGCTGCTTACGGGTAGACATTAACTAGCTACTTAAAGTGCATTTGACACTGATTACGAAAATAACCTTAGAATTTTCGAAAGATGTCTACTTTCTTAGTTACAGCTATTTCAAAGTCGATTTTTTGCTTCAAAATCTGTCATAAGGGATTGGGTCGAGTTTGAAAGGAAGTGACGTAAAGTAGTTGTGTTACTGAAAAGTTTAGGTTGCTTTCTAATAAGAAACTCTACGGCGGAGTTTTACTTGCGACCTAGTAATGTCGGACAGCGAATGTTAGAGCTCGATGGCTTCAGTTTTCGAAGAAAGTCAAGAAGAAGAGCTTATTGGTGCTACTGGTGGACTTTTTTACCATACCAGAACTAACAACTCGTTTCGTCTGGGGAAAATTCGAACGCGGAGCCAGGCGAAGCTGGCACGGTGATCGAAAGAGACCAGGCAGAAGATGAGGATGGAATACGGCCTTCCCAACTGCCTGATCGACGGCGAGGAATTATTCCTTTGAATGAATGGTGAGTAGGATAAATCGTCATTGAGTTTTAAAGTTAGAAATTCCGTATTCGCTTTGCATCTTGCCTGTTTTCAGGTACCATAACCTGGTAAAAGAGGCCTATCTTAGGCTGATGAGTTTTGTGGGCAAAGTTAAAATATGACTTGCCAAAACGAAAACGGCCAGGGGTTGGTTTATATTTTGATTGTTATTAATTCTTAGGTGTGTGTGTGTGGTAAGTGTCAAACTGGGCTTCTTGTTGGTGCAAGGGCGTACCGATGCTGCCAAGGAAGTTCATGGGAAGCTTGTACTGCGGCATATCGGAAGCTTGTTTTTGAGGGCATCACGGACCGGGTGTACATTGAATCCAAAAATCACGCTCTTTTTGGTCAGGCTCATCAAGTTGAACGGAGTCGCTTATCTGGCTTTCTGTGTCTACTTTTGCAGTTGAAGTGGATGCAACATCGGATAAACTTGTCGCCTCAGTAGTCGATGGTCTCTCATCAATGTTTGTTCCTTTTATGAGCTGTGGAGGATATTTCGTACTGGTTTTTAACAAATACTTGTGAATCACGTTTAACTAACAATAAACTTTGAAATGTGAAAGCATGAAATGAAAATAATAAAGAGAAATTATTAAATATGTACACATTTTTTGTTTTTGTTAATCAATTTTCTTGCATGAATTTTGCATCCGTACCCCATAGAAAGTTTTACTCAAAGATTCTAAACATTACAGGAGATATTGAATTAATTTGATTATGTATTGCAATTATTTTAAAAAGTTATCAAACTAACTGAAAAATTAACATCAGGGATGTTTTAATGTACAAAAATGCTGATATTGACATTGGTGAGGCAAGGAGTACCTAATGTAGTAGATTGTCCAGTTACCAGGAACTTGTAGTATCTGTCAAGGCCATCAGATGCGGGTCTGGAGCCCCCAATACTATATATGCCTTAAAATAGTGTACTGGCGGGAAGCAATACAATAGGCAGACCCCCCAAAATGAATTTCGTTCTGACGACACTGCCTGGTTTGTTATGAAATCTCCGACTGCCCTTTATGTGAATGTTCAATTTGGATTTTCCAAATATCGTCCAAAATTTTTCTTGGATACACATAAATAGTTTGTAAAAAACTCTCTTCGAAGGGAGTTCACAACGACACTGGTAAAGGAATGAAGCACTGCGCATTCACATATAAAATATTATGTGGGTGCCCCTGGGGTTTATGTGGGTGCCCTCGGGGTTTATGTGGCATCATCGACAACGTACTTCAGGTGTTAAACAATAGGAATTTGATGGGCAGTTATCAAAAACAATATCAAACATATTACTCACCATCAGCTTTTGACGCTTGCCAAGCTCTTCGTCTTGTTTTGGTTTGTGGACTAAAGTCAAAAACAGGTATCGAGGAGAACGTCAAAACTTGTGCAAAGTTAAACAATGCATCAGCTTTGTTGGTGCAGCAGTTTTCAGACATTGCTTGAGTAATAATAATGCAAAAAACCCTCTGGGGACAACAGTTGTGCCATCACATAGTCAAACC
This sequence comes from Nemopilema nomurai, assembly GCA_003864495.1. NCBI lineage: Eukaryota > Metazoa > Cnidaria > Scyphozoa > Rhizostomeae > Rhizostomatidae > Nemopilema > Nemopilema nomurai. Next base: position 165,685 of record ML133381.1, read on the forward strand.
ATAAAGCAGCTCAGTTCTATTCGAAAGATACACAACCACCTTACATCAGGTCATGTGACCGCCTGCCCGCGTTTTTCTTATGACACATTTTGGCCAAAATGTGTGTCAAAAAACCCCGATTTTCAAGAAAATTACGTCGAAAATGAAAAATCAAAGTTCACCATCATTACCAGCGGTGTTTAGTTGATAGTTTAAGCGAATAAAATTTTCGTCTCATATGCACTTTAAGGACATACAGAAATAGTTACTTAAGGGTAGACATTAAGGGTATACCCTTAAGTAGCTACTTAAGGACGTATAGAAATAGCTACTTAAGGATAGACATTGAGTAGCTACTTAAGGACGTAAAGAAGTAGCTACTTAAGGGTAGACATTAAGTAGCTACTTAAGGACGTATAGAAATAGCTACTTAAGGATAGACATTAAGTAGCTACTTAAGGACGTATAGAAATAGCTACTTTAAGGGTAGACATTAAGTAGCTACTTAAGGACGTATAGAAATAGCTAACTAAGGGTAGATATAAAGTAGCTACTTAAGGACGTATAGAAATAGCTATTTAAGGGTAGGCATTAAGTAGTTACTTAAGGACGTATAGAAATAGCTACTTAAGGGTAGACATTAAGTAGCTACTTAAAGACGTATAGAAATAGCTACATAAGGGTAGGCATTAAGTAGCTACTTAAGGACGTATAGAAATAGCTACTTAAAGGTATACATAAAGTAGCTACTTAAGGACGTATAGAAATAGCTACTTAAGGGTAGGCATTAAGTAGCTACTTAAGGACGTATAGAAATAGCTACTTAAGGGTAGACATTAAGTAGCTAATTAAAGCAGCTACTTAGTACCTGTACCTTAAGCAGCTACTTCGTACCTGTACCTTAAGCAGCTACTTCGTACCTGTACCTTAAGCAGCTACTTAGTACCTGTACCTTAAGCAGCTACTTCGTACCTGTACCTTAAGCAGCTACTTCGTACCTGTACCTTAAGCAGCTACTTCGTACCTGTACCTTAAGCAGCTACTTCGTACCTGTACTTAACTGCTTAGGTACAGGTACGAAGTAGCTGCTTAAGGTACAGGTACGAAGTAGCTGCTTAAGGTACAGGTACGAAGTAGCTGCTTAAGGTACAGGTACGAAGTAGCTGCTTAAGGTACAGGTACTAAGTAGCTGCTTAAGGTACAGGTACTAAGTAGCTGCTTAAAGTACAGGTAAGAAGTAGCTGCTTAAGGTACAGGTACTAAGTAGCTGCTTTAAGTAGCTACTTAATATCTACCCATAAGTAGCTATTTCTATACGTCCTTAAGTAGCTACTTAATAGCTACCCTTAAGTAGCTATTTCTATACCTTCTTAAGTAGCTATTTAATGCCTACCCTTAAGTAGCTTTTTCTATACGTCCTTAAGTAGCTTCTTAATGTCTACCCTTAAGTAGCTTTTCTATACGTCCTTAAGTAGCTTCTTAATGTCTACCCTTAAGTAGCTTTTCTATACGTCCTTAAGTAGCTACTTAATGTCTACCCTTAACTAGCGATTTCTATACCTCCTTAAGTAGCTACTTAATGCCTACCCTTAAGTAGCTTTTTCTATACGTCCTTAAGTAGCTACTTAATGCCAACCCTTAAGTAGCTATTTCTATACGTCCTTAAGTCGCTACTTAATGCCTACCCTTAAGTAGCTATATCCATACGTCCTTAAGTAGCTACTTAATGACTACCCTTAAGTAGCTATTTCTATACGTCTTTAAGTAGCTACTTAATGTCTACCCTTAAGTAGCTATTTCTATACGTCCTTAAGTAACTACTTAATGCCTACCCTTAAATAGCTATTTCTATACGTCCTTAAGTAGCTACTTTATATCTACCCTTAGTTAGGTTTTTCTATATGTCCTTAAATAGCTACCTATTGTCTACCCTTAAGTAGCTATATCTAAACGTCCTTAAGTGGCTACTGTCGATCTATCTATACGTCCTTAAGCATCTACTTTACATCTATCTTTAAAGGAGAACTGACACGCGAAAAAAAGTGTGGCTAAATTTAAGTTTGTGTCGAGAAAATAAGGGTATTGAAGAAATTTTTGACATAACGCTTACCGTTTCTGAGAGATAGGCGTCCAAAGTTGAGAAACGACCATTATCCCGACTATTTGAGAGTCAAGGCGAAAATCGACACGAGTGGGCGATCATCACTGACGTCACAAGTGATATGTTCTCAGCACGTACACTATGGCGCTATAGTTAACCTTTACAAAACACTGCAGACACGTCTTCGTATAGTGCTTAGGCTGTGAATCTTTATAGCATTTTTGACGGGTAATTCAACAATTCGATGGATTCTGACTCAGAATCGGAGTTTTTTACCCGGATATCGAAGTGGCTGGAAACATTCAACCGTTTATGTTTGAGCCACAACCTGGTACTGTTGCTTCGGTTGCGTCATCCAGTAGTATTGAAGAAGATGACGATATAAACACAGAAAGAATTGATAATACAAACTGGTAAGTTGTTTTAGAAATAAACATGATTTTATTTCATTAATATGATATCAAGTTTCCATAAATTAGTAATTTATTTCGGTTTTGGATGTTTTTGTCAGAAGGGTCTTTTTGGTCAATTTGGCCTAAAAGTTTCATGAGTGCCCGTACAGACGTAACCTTGCTCGGAAACTCCGTACCGACAAAATCTTGCTCAGAATTTTTTTTTCTGAATTTCATATACTTTTGAATTAATGTTGGGCTGCCAATGCGGCAGCTGTGTCGCCATATGGGAGGGAAAGAAAGCCTTTGCTGTGCCGAAACCCCACAGAAACGGCAATCTATCAATCTGTTGACAAAGAGCAAGGAGGAGATATAGATGATACTCCTGCTTGCGAGTAAGTAAACGACAAAATATTAACTGCTCTTTGATAGCCCCTTTTCTACAGAGTATTGATTTTAGTCTAACATTTACGACATTTTATTACGTCTCATTTTCAGGTTATTTAGGCACGTTGCATATCGACAATTCATCCAATGGATTTGGCGAAAGCTTTGCAGAAATGTCTGTAAAGTTATACCTTCTTATACAGTGTAAAAAAATCGCAGCCAGTTTCCGTCGTCGGAGTATAAAGGCTTTAAACTCCCAAACATTGACCTAAAATCTTCCCGCTTCGGGTTTGCAAGCCAGCGTTTTAACAGATCACGATCCGTCGGGAACCGAAAAAGGGATTTTCCAACTCCAGTGCAATTATAGGCAGCACAATAAACCATTTTTTTTAATTTTTTTAAGGCAGAAAGTTACTGTAGAGAACCAAGTTTTGGATCAGTTTCTACCGTTATGGTCAAATCCTTATAGACGGCCTTATAAACATGCCACTTGTGACGTCAGCCAATCTATTTCAACGACCCGTTGCGATAATCTTGTTTCCGCTTCGGAAAATTCCCGAGTAATGGCAGTGACGTAATTGACGTGTAAAAGTGCGAAAAGCAGGAAAATGGTGATGCTAATAAAAAAAAATTATCAGATTTGAATTCAGTGGCACATTCTGCCTAGAATAAGGCAAACTTTTTTTTGCGTGTCAGTTCTCCTTTAAGTAGCTATTTTTTAAGCTCTAAAGAAGCTACCGTCTATCTACCCTTAAGTAGCTATTTTCATACGTCCTTAAGTAGCTGCTTTTTATCTAACTTCGGAAACTTTCTTTCTATCTACCCGTAGGCAGTCCCTTTCTTCTTGACTTTAAGTAGCTACTTTATATCAACCCTTCAGTACCTAATAGCTTTTTGTCCGCTACCTACTAGTTATTTTCTAGCCACTCTATTTTCTGACTTTCTTTAACTAGTTAATCGTACTGTCATTACGTAGCAATCTTGCATCGACTCTTGTGAGGCTTCTCGGTATGTGCCCTTAACCAGTATCTGTCTTTCTACCCCTAAGTACCCTTCCAACTTTGCCTTTGCAAAGTACCTTCATTAAATCTACTCTTCAAGTATCTATGTCTTCTATGGCCTTAAACAACTACTTTTTTGTGTGCTCAAGCAGCTATTATTATATATATTATCTGAAGCAGGTACTTCTAGAAGTTCTACAACTGCTCCCTCTACGTGTCTTCAATAAACTTCATTGCACCTTTTCTTCAAAGCTGCTTCCGATCTACCTTAAGGCCAATAGCATAGCCAGGAGGGGGGCAAGAATATAAAGGTATAAAGATATAAAGGTCATCGTCTGTGAAAAGCTCATATCTACAATAAAATCAGCACCACAGTGGGTCTAGAAATATTTTAAGAAAAGACAAATTAATTTTGCAGAAAATGTTTCATGAGATGTTTGGTTGGTCACCTACAAGAAATTTCCCGCGCAAGTATCAACGGCAGGAAATCTTTCCGGAGCACAAAAATTTTTTTTGTGTATTCACAAGTTGTACCGTTACAGTTTAAACTTGGTTTTATGTGATCCCATAAGGAAATCGCGTGACCAGCTTGGTATTAAAGAGCCCAAAAAAGAACGCGTCCGAAAAACTTCCAAGAGACTTGACGAGAATCTGGACACAGCAGTGCACATTGATGCAAAGGACAAACTCAGAATCATTTTCTTCTATAACGTAAGTTTCTCCTTGTAATGCTTGCCACTAATAATTTTGGCACTGGGGTGGTTTTTGCAATTTTTCTAAGGAAATGTACAGCTAGTTCAATAAGGAGAAAAGATCAGTGTGACTTTTATTATTATTGCACTTTTGACAAAATTGGTCACTAAGCGACACAACAAGATTGGAAAACGTTAAAAGTTTGACGGAAGCAAAATCTGTCCGCTAGCGTTCCAGGGACGGTGGTGCATATGAAGACAATGGTCCCGTGTCTGTTCCAAAACTTGGCTTTTTCCTTCATACACTCAATGTTTTGCGATATATTATAATCGGCAAAGAAAAATAACTCATGAACGATGTACTGCTGAAAGTAAACTGCGCGCGACCAAGGAGAAGGCATACAAATTGCTGATAATGGCTAGTTCTAAATGAATTTATAGAAAAAGAGAACATTGTACTGTATGTATTTTGAAACACGCGAAGTTGCCTTGTTTATAATATCCATTACTGTAGACTACAATAGGTATCGTTTATATAAATCTACAGGTTCTTGACTTGATGACAACATCAATCTCAACGAGATTCGACAGTCAGGGTCCACCGATCCTGAAAGGGCTTCGCTACCTTGATTCGGAACGTATGACTTTCCCAGATGCATTGAAAAACATCAGGAAAGCCGTGGATTGGTACAAAGACGATCTGGAGATTGACTCGTGGGAAGGTCAACTTCTAAGCCTTCAAAAGACACAAACCCTGCAAGGGGTTTTAGCAAAAGCAAGAAAGGAAGAAAGACTTGCAACATTCTTTGATTTGTTTGACGCCATTAAAGATGATATTCTTTGCTACGGTCAAGTGAAAAAACTTATGGAAATTGCGTTGTCCCTACCATTAACTTCCTGCAGTGTTGAGAGAGTATTTTGGATACTAAAGTTGATCAAGACGAGGTTGAGATCTACAATGTGACAAGAAAGACTTGATCTTGACACAAAGCTACTTGTCAAAGAATTCGCGAATGCTGCCTCTAGGAAAATGGACTTGGTTTAAGCCTTTTATCAAATGCACCTTTTGTGACACGTTTAAGTTTTGATGATATTTCTTTGTAGCGTAGCATTTATAAAATCATAATAATGCCCGTTGCAAACAATCTCAGGAGTATTGATTGAACAGTAAATCTTTAAGAAAATTTTTTCATCGCGTCACTCGTTTTAGATTTCCGTTCAGATTTAAACAATCAATCAAAATGATTCTCGTTCTTATTTTAGGCTGTTTTTCCAAAAAGGGGTCTCCCAACATTCTGGAGGACGTAGCCTCCCGAAATTTTCCTTGGGGGTAAACCCCCGCTCCTTATTACTCTCTCTCTATTACCTAGCTATTAGAAACATAGAAAGTAATAGATGATAGATACTATGAAAAATAACAATCGCTTCAACTTTGTAAATCAGTAAAATATCCACTCACAAGTTGGGTTTATCAAAAATCCATGATAATGCTTATATGGGAATCAGCAGTTAAAAATACTAGGTAGACATAATATTAAAATGAGATTCTAGTGAAGAAGTAAATTCTTTCTCAAAACCCACTTCTAGCCTGTAATTTTGATTTGTTAGAAAAAGAGTCTTGTTGCTTGTGCAAGATTGTGGCCTTAAAATGTTAAGGCATTTATTGAAATAAATCTAGTAATTGTAGGAATGTATCAACCATAGGGAATAACTGATGATTGATAATGAAAATGATATGATAGCTTATGGGCAACAGATCTAATAATTGGTCCTACGCTAGGAGCAATAGAATGAAAAGGTTTCTATCACTTTGTTGAGATCACATATCTTTTTTTACATAAATATTCACATAAAATTTTTACAAAACTTTCAAAAATTTACCAGACGATACCACAGGGAGCATGGGAATACAAAGCAACCCTGTGCTAATTTACATTCAACATATAAAACTAAATTAACTATAATTTAAAGGTGCAAAATTAACGAAAAGATAAAATAGAAACTATTTCTAGAGAGAGAAGAGGAGAGAGGAAATATCTTATTTGTACCACAAATTTATTCAAAACGTTTAGAGGCCTGGATATATTTTAGCGTTGCAGCGAGAATTTTTGAATTTGCTTCGAGTGGCAATTCTTCATGGCCATAGAGGATGATTTTAGCAGATCTTCATTTGAAAGATTTATCAGACCATGAGGCAACAATATCGCATTTACGCTGTTGAGGAGATCGCATCTATCTACGGTATAATTATGGCAGAACAATAGTGCTCCGTGTCCTCAACACCGTCATCTTTCGGGCACAAATGGCTCAAAGTGTCATTAAAAATGTGCTTAAATTTATGGAAATTTAGCTTACTGAGTCCAACACGTAACTGCGTTGAGATGGATAGGGCATTTGGGTCATGAATATTGTAGACTGGTTTAGGGGGTGGACGGATAATGGAAAACAATTTTCAGTGGAAAACATTAACCAAGGTCGATTGCCTTATCTTAGAATCAAGCTTTTCCCATTCCAACAAGCAGTTGGGATAGAAGCTCTTTGTAAAGCTGCTTGTTCTTGCACATATTTGCCCAATCGTGGTGCGCCTGCGAATGTCATAATTGGATTCTTGAAGATCGGGAATTGGATGTCTTGTATAATCTGGTGTTAGGTTGTTAACTATTTTATGGAAAAGGATGAGACGTCTACACCATCGTCGGAGGTTTAACGATTCCCACCCAAGCTCATCGTACAGCTTCTCACGAAAAGACCTTTCCAAGCACCTGGCACTGCTAGTGCAGCGGAATACTGGGTAGATTTTAATTTTTCCATTTGATTGGTTAGGACCAGGCCTTATTTTAAGGCTCAGTGATAACCGACTTGTGCAGTGATGTATCCAAAATGTGCAGTGATAAATGGAAAATTGTGCAGTGATAAATTAGTTGAAATAGCAAAATAAAGAATTCATACGAAAAAAGTAACAAAAAGTAAGCACACAGAACGTAATGGTAATAATATTCAGGGGCTATATATGTATTTCTTGTGCTTTTATGTCATCATACAGAAAGAGAATGTCATGAGCTTCCGGGGGCTATCCGCTCTGCCCCCTGGACCAGCTGGGTTGCATTCAGTGCCCCCAAGACCCCGGTTATTGCATGGCTGCCTCTGCCACGCACCTTGCAGAGCCTACTTCTAGAGGTAATCTTTTTATGAAGCCTTAAGAGGCTGAACTCGCAAATCTTGCTTGGTGTATGACATATGACGTCACCGTAATCGAAATCTGGTCGAACATACAGTTTATATATTTCATTTAGGGTATGCCGTGATAAATATTTTGTGAGAAATCTCATGATTCCTATTACTTGTCTGCACTTTGAAATAATGGCTTTGATGTGACTGGAAAATGACAGTTTTGAGCCTAAAATAATTCCAAGATAAAGGTTAATTCCAAGATACCAAGATCGACAGTGAAAATGGGGGTATCGTCTGCAAATAGATTCACCTTACACTTCAACCCATCCGTTAAGTCATTTATGTAAATAGGAAGAAAAGGGGTCCTAAAATAGAGCCCTGTGGAACTCCTAATGTAACAGTACGCTGCTTTCTGTGAGCAAGGAAACTTTGCATCAGTGAAAGCAGCTTAACGGAAATGCCACATCGACGCATTTTATAAAGAAGACCCTCGTGCCACACCCGATCAAATGCCTTAGATATATCAAGGTAAACCGAACGAACATCTAGATTAGGGTTGCAGTCAAATGCTTGAAAAATAGAATTGACAATTGAAAGGAGCTGGTTTATTGTTTAATCACCTGTTCGAAACCTCAATTGGTTCGAGTTAAGTAAACTATTAGTTTCTAGATGCTGATAAAGGGTATCAGATGTAAAACAAATAATCAAATATTTTATCTACATTTTCCTTATTTCACATTTCAGGAAATAAACCTTGGTTTAAGCAATTTTCAAATATTAGCTTAAGGGGTAGTAATAGCGCATCATCACAAAGTTTAAACATGCGTATTGAGATATCATCCAAACCGTGTGCCTTATTTGGGTTTATTGACCGAATGATCTTCAGAATTCGTTTTCAGAGATGGTAAATTCTGTTAGTGGCGGAGCAATAAGGAGAAAGTTTTGAGAAATGGTACTGCCAGTATAAAAGGTACTGCATGTTGACGAGGAAAACATTGGTAGTTAACTTTGGACACATTTGAAGTTGAGTTTGGTACGAACTTGTTTCGTCAAGTTTGTCTTTGTTGACCTTGTTTGTCGTTTTTAACTTGGAGTTGCTTTTTTGCTTAATCGGACAACAGATCCTTTTGGACAATTTGGTTGTTTTGTCTTAAAGGTAAATCGGTATTGTTTTATTAGCGGGATAAGTTGATCTTTAGAGGATAGCAAACTATTCTCTAGAGCCATGGACAATAGCTTGTTTACTGCAATTTCATATTGTTGTTTTTTTTACAAAATCGTACGAATAAGGGTAGCGTTTGCAGCAATCGTCGTTGTTAGTTTAAGGGATCGAAACTCTCGGACGATCTAGCAAACACTGCATTGTTGTAAAAAAGAGTCATTGACATTTCAGCCTTCTCTGTAAATCTAATATGAATAAATCATTTTCTAAAAGAGGGGGAATTATTGGTACTTAAGCTTTCTTCAAAATATTGTTGATCAGAGACCAATATGTTTTGGTTCCAGTTTCTGGACGTGCCAGAGTCATACCTATTTTCTTAAATACTAACTGTCTTTGGCGTTTTTAATCAGTTTGGATCCTCTAGATATCATTTCATTCATGGCTTCTAGTTTGTCGTCAGGGCGACCATTCCTAACAAAGGATTTATATGCTCTATTTTTCAATATAAAGTTTTTGATAGACTGTGTTATCCAAGGTGCCTGTCGAGGTCTAACGGTGATTGTTTTGTTGGGTATGAAGTTTGAAAATATGATAGATCACATATGAGAGGGCAAGAAAATAAACTCTGAAAAACAGGAAACAAACTTTAAAACAAAAACGTGGGAGGTAATCCTGAGTCTGACCAAAACCTATCAACAGCATTTCAAACATTTCTTCTATCAGTGTTCCAGTTCCATATACCATGGTTCATTGAAAACTCAAGACACCCATCTTAAGATTGAATGATAAAAAAGAACAATAACTAAGAAATAATAATAATAACCCTTTCTAAATCAAGCTTGCCTAGCCATCAGTGTGGGAATTTTTTCAAATCGCTGATGTATAACTGTATTAAAGCCTCTATCAACAAGTTTCAAGTTTTTATTTTTTGGCCTTAAAAAACAAATAGATTGTATAGAAGTGAACTTTGCTTTGATAATGACCCATGAAAGAAACATTGTTAACTTCTAAAGCCTACGTATCTATACTTACAGAAAGAGCAATAACATTCGAATATTGAAGATTTTAAATACCACAAGATTAGCTAAAAGGAGCCTATTTTATTTTATACTTATATCACTTTGTCTACTTCTTAGTCTCTCGAATGCACATGTCCCTTCTTATTCTTCTTTTACTGTTTTGCAGCCATTTTGATAATGTATCTAATACAGAAGGGTTCAGAACATAATTTTCCTAAAAAATTCCATATTGCTAGATCATTTTGAAAATCTTTTCACCTTTTGAGCTTCACTAAGTCGTGTGGTTATGTGATCATATGTCCTGTTCAAGAAGAGCTGCACTGGAGGAAATGCCCCTCCGTGGAAAGCTTTGGTGTTAGACAAAGACTTAGGCCCATCTATAAAAAAGCTTTACTCACAAATGAAAGTACTTGTTTGACATCTTTCCTATTTTCTCGATTCTTTGACTCCAATTCCTTTCTAAACAGTTCTTGTCACAATCTGGTATATTCTACACTTTCTTGGGCTTGTGCATCAAGCTTCAATTTGTTGCCAACTTGAACTTTGCACCCAGTTTGAATGTTCCCGCGAGTGAAATGGCGGGCGAATGGCGAGCGAAGATGTCAGAAGGCAAGTGTCAATCAAAAACGAGAACAATTGAATCGCTCGATCCAGTCCTCTCGAATGCACTTCCCCACCGCAGAGGCTTTCTAGGGGGCAAAACAAGGAGAAACCGGTCTGATACCCATCTCTAGAATAGGTTGATAAACATTTTTTAAAAATAAAGCCTAAAGATTCTTTAGGCTCAACATTGCTAAAGTTAAAGAATAATGCCAGGCTGAGCCTTGTTCAAGACTAAAATTTCTCCTTAATCTGAGTTTTCTCTCAAAGCAAAGCAACTGTCATTATATTTGTAAGGATCGTATATTTATCAACAGACTTGTATTTGCAAATTTGTAAAATAAAATTTATTGTTCTGTTTTTTTTGGCTGAAGTTTATAATGAAGCAACACATAAGAAAATTAAATATTTTTCTTGGATCTAAAGCGAATTGATACTTTGAGCTTGGCATGAATCATTTAAGCATAGTCTAAGGCTCAGAATCAATATTTTTAGGAATATTTTGGCTCGGTAGAAATTAGGCATTCTTATAAAAAAGTATGTTAATGGTAAACTTTTTGTTAAATGTAAACTTTTTAAACACATTTTGAATACGCATTTCTTTGAGATAAATTCTTCTGCTTTTGTCATTCTTATTCACAAAATGTTACAACCAAATCAGAAAAACTACGAAAAACAAATTTTTGCATGTCTCATAACAGAAAAAAGGGTAAAATGTCAAAATCAAAACAAATCGTGTTAAAAAAAGTGCAAAGTACAATTAAGGTGTTTCTGTGTTTTATTTTCTATGCCATATTTTTCAACATGCGAGAGTTCCGTTAAACTGGACAATGATATGTCACGATCCTAATTTTGTTGTGCCACCTTAAAAAACATGTTTCCTCTATCTCCCCCCGATTATGAGTTCTAATTCGAAGACACAGAGGTGGATCCAGTAGCGTGCGAGGCGTGCCTAAGCAGATTTTTCTTTTCTGCAATTGAAAGCGCAGTCTCTTCAATTCTGAGTACTACGCACAAAAACCTGAAATTCTAACATCCGCTTCACTTCAATTTTTTATCCAATTTTCTTTGAGGATATACCAATTAAAGATTCGTCAGCGAAAGGAAAATACTTTTTGTTGCACAGTGGTCATTAACAAGCCTTTTGTGTCCACTGATTTGGTTCACGACCGGGCTGTTGGAGCCTAGAAACTGATGACGTCTATCCAGGAATACACGGTACACGAGTATGCAAACTGAGGGTTTCATTGGAATGCCAAAAAACGCAGTGTTTGTTAGTGACAATTTTTCAAACACAAAGAATTCTTCAGAAGCTACAGCTGATAGTGAGGAAGAGATAGGTCCGACTGAATTGGGGAGGGGGAGAAGGGGAGGTCATGCTTGAGAAAGGTCGATAAAGCTTCGGTAAATGCAGAATGGTCTTCAAATATCGAAAGAGAGCATTTCATTGATCTTTGCGAAAAAGGAAAGGGTATCGCTGTGTATATTATATTATATTATATTATATTATATTATAATATATTATATTATATTATATTATATTATATTATATTATATTATATTATATTATATTATATTATATTATATTATATTATATTATATTATATTATATTATATTATATTATATTATATTATATTATATTATATTATATTATATTATATATCGAAGTCATCGAAGGTGGTTAGTATGCGCCTTCCCAGTGACCGACGCTTGAGAAAATTTGTTTTGTCGATTTGCTCAGTTCGAGGCTGACACGTAAAAACACTGGCCTACCTTCATAGGCATTACTTCGAAGTGAATGCATGCGAATAAGTAACACCAGGTGAGCCGCATATCTAAGATTACCGTAAACTATACAAAAAGAATGATAGAATAAAATATGAGGAAACAAGAAACAATGGCGCTGTTTTGTGGCAATGGCCAAGTTTCCACTAGGGTGCACCATTTTCCTTGATCTCAACCTGTTTGGTACTCATATTATAGTTTAACCGATTAAATGATATTCCTAAACATTCACACATCCACCTTCGGCAGAATCAGCTTGTAGAATCGTACTAAATGATAGCAGCAAGATTGATTAAATTCAAAATGAACTTTTAAACATATTAAGAACACTTCAATTTCAAACAGTCTAAAACACAGTTTTGTAGGAGTATGTACATGTATACACAGAACCTAGCACTGGAGTCAGAAGGAGATCTTATAATAGTTTCAATTCATAAGCTGTGGTGGCAATGCAATGTCACTTGTAAACGATTTTTTTTTCTTTCTGTCGACTAGACTCTTTGTTGATCTTAATGAATACAGGACTTAAGGAATATAGATCTTGACTGGTGTGTTCAAAATTTGTTCACAAACGTTACCACATTCACATCTAAAACTTTAAAGAATGTTAGCTTACTTCTGACTACAGCTAAAGCGGGTGTCTGTCACCTTAGCTTCAATCATAGGTTATTTAAGGACTAGTTGTTAGCAATCAGCTTAAGTTTTAGAAGGAAGTTATCAAAACTTTAGCCCAAAATAGCAAACTTTTTGTTTCTACATCATAAATTTCAAGCTCATATATTTCAGCTATTCTAATGAGTTAAAGGGCTGCGCCAGGTAGAAAATTTTTTATTTTCGAATACGATGTAATCCAGCCTCTTGAAAATGGATCCGGTATAATTTTTTTCATATTTCTTACCGATTTGCAGCTATACGCGTTTGTAAATTGTTCGTTGAGTATTATTGTTTTTGTACGCCATTATCAGAGCACTTAAGATTGACGTCACACAAATTTTCGGTCTCAGGTCCCCGGTGAGAATAATCGGCTTCTTGAAAGGTGTTAATTTACCAGTTCCAGCCAGGAATATCGGGAAGAGGTCATCGATTATGCTAGCAGACTTCAAGATTTATCTTTGCAATTTTGAAAGATGCCGATCATAACACTGCAGACATTTCCTTACACAAGTTTATATACAATTATGGAATAACAAGATATCGCTTTTCCAACTGATGCAGCTCCTCGTGCGATAAAATTTATTTTTCACCACATCCTGTCAACCATCCCCAGCCAAAAAATGGTTTCCTAACAACAGAGTTTTTTACTTCAAAAAACTGAAAATGGAGCAGGGCAAAGGCGTTTGATAAAAATGTTCAAAGGACGTGGCCCCAGAAAATTTTCTGGGGGCCAAGCCCCATACCCCTCTTGTTCACAATGGGTGTCGGTATCCATAATTTCTGTTGCTTCCAAATAGCCAAAGGAAACAACAGTGGGAATGATATTTTGTAGTAACAATGATGCTAAAGCATTACTCGACATTGCACAATTCACGAAGCACTCTTTCTTGTAGATTTTGCTGCAGACACAAGAGTTTCCATTCAAGGAGCTGAGGCAGTCCACTCTGGCAAAGTCGGAATTCAAACAACGATTCTTCCCGTGGCATGGAAACTTGGCCATATCCATTCAATAATAAAATCAGCCCGTAAAATTCGACGGTAGGACTAATGCGCCTGTCGGCTAATGTCTTTCAACTCTCAAACGACAGTAGTTATGAAGCATGTGCATTTTCGATCGACCTCCGAAACACCGATGTGAAATCGCCATTACCGAGCCCCCAACGAGCCGTGAGAATTTCACAACGAACGTTAAAAAATAGCGCCGAATGTTCAAGCAATAGCTCTTCATACTTCATAAATTGCTTTCTCCGAAAAAAAATTTGTCGTATTTTTCTGGCAATTCTGGAATTTGAGCGTCTTTATCTGGAAAGATTTTTGAAAATAGGTTTCACAATAGCTTCTAGCTCATGCTTAGCTACCAATTTCTGCAAAACTTTAAAACAAATTTTGGGCTGGAGTGCCCCTTTGAAGTTAGACAGGAAGTAGCTACTTAAGGACGTATAGAAATAGCTATTTAAAAGTAAATGGAAAGTGCCTACTCAATGGTAGAAAGAAAGTAGCTACTTCAGGACATACCGAAATAGTTCCTTAAGGGTAGATAGATGGTAGCTACTTAAGGACGTATAGAAATAGCTGCTTACGGGTAGACATTAACTAGCTACTTAAGGACATACAGAAATAGCTACTTAAGGTAGGCATTAAGTAGCTACTTAAGGACGTAAAGAAATAGCTACTTAAGGGTAGGCTTTAAGTTGCTACTTAAGGACGTATAGAAATAGCTATTTAAGGGTAGACATTAAGTAGTTACTTAAGGACGTATAGAAATAGCTATTTAACGGTAGGCATTAAGTAGCTACTTAAGGAGGTATAGAAATAGCTACTTAAGGGTAGACATTAAGTAGCTACTTAAGGACGTAGAGAAATAGCTGTTTAAGGGTAGACATAAAGTAGCTACTTAAGGACGTATAGAAATAGCTACTTAAGGGTAGACATTAAGTAGTTACTTAAGGACGTATAGAAATAGCTACTTAAGGGTAGACATTAAGTAGCTACTTAAGGACGTATAGAAATAGCTACTTAAGGGTAGACATTAAGTAGCTACTTAAGGACGTATAGATATAGCTACTTAAGAGTAGCATTAAAGTAGCTACTTAAGGACGTATAGAAATAGCTACTTAAGGGTAGACATTAAGTAGCTACTTAAGGACGTATAGAAATAGCTACTTAAGGGTAGACATTAAGTAGCTACTTAAGGACGTATAGAAATAGCTACTTAAGGGTAGGCATTAAGTAGCTACTTAAGGACGTATAGAAATAGCTACTTAAGGGTAGATATATAGTAGCTACTTAGTACCTGTACCTTAAACAGCTACCTCGTACCTGTACCTTAAGCAGCTACTTCGTACCTGTACCTTAAGCAGCTACTTAGTACCTGTACCTTAAGCAGCTACTTAGTACCTGTACCTTAAGCAGCTACTTCGTACCTGTACCTTAAGCGCTACTTCGTACCTGCACCTAAGCAGTTAAGTACAGGTACGAAGTAGCTGCTTAAGGTACAGGTACGAAGTAGCTGCTTAAGGTACAGGTACGAAGTAGCTGCTTAAGGTACAGGTACGAAGTAGCTGCTTAAGGTACAGGTACTAAGTAGCTGCTTAAGGTACAGGTACAAAGTAGCTGCTTAAGGTACAGGTACTAAGTAGCTGCTTAAGGTACAGGTACTAAGTAGCTGCTTTAAGTAGCTACGTAATGCCTACCCTTAAGTAGCTATTTCTATACGTCCTTAAGTAGCTACTTAATGCCTACCCTTAAGAAGCTATTTCTATGCGTCCTTAAGTAGCTACTTAATATCTACCCTTAAGTAGCTATTTCTATACGTCCTTAAGTAGCTACTTAATGTCTACCCTTAAGTAGCTATTTCTATACGTCCTTAAGTAGCTACTTAATGCCTACCCTTAAGTAGCTTTTTCTATACGTCCTTAAGTAGCTACTTAATGCCTACCCTTAAGTAGCTATATCCATACGTTCTTAAGTAGCTACTTAATGCTCACCCTTAAGTAGCTATTTCTATACGTCCTTAAGTAGCTACTTAATGTCTACCGTACAGTAGCTATTTCTATACGTCCTTAAGTAACTACTTAATGTCTACCCTTAAGTAGCTATTTCTATACGTCCTTAAGTAGCTACTTTATGTCTACCCTTAAATAGCTATTTCTCTACGTCCTTAAGTAGCTACTTAATGTCTACCCTTAAGTAGCTATTTCTATACCTCCTTAAGTAGCTACTTAATGCCTACCGTTAAGTAGCTTTTTCTATACGTCCTTAAGTAGCTACTTAATGCCTACCCTTAAGTAGCTATATCCATACGTTCTTAAGTAGCTACTTAATGCCCACCCTTAAGTAGCTATTTCTATACGTCCTTAAGTAACTACTTTATATCTACCCTTAGGTAGCTATTTCTATACGTCCTTAAGTATCTACTATATATCTACCCTTAGGTAGCTATTTCTATATGTCCTTAAATAGCTACCTATTGTCTACCCTTAAGTTGCTATATCTAAACGTCCTTAAGTGGCTACTGTCGATCTCTCTATACGTCCTTAAGCAACTACTTTACATCTATCTTTAAGTAGCTATTTTTTACGCTCTAAAGTAGCTACCGTCTATCTACCCTTAAGTAGCTATTTTTATACGTCCTTAAGTAGCTGCTTGTTATCTAACTTCGGAAACTTTCTTTCTATCTGCCCGTAGGCAGTCCCTTTCTTTTTTACTTTAAGTAGCTACTTTATATCAACCCTTCGGTACCTAATAGCTTTATGTCCGCTACCTACTAGTTATTTTCTAGCCACTCTATTTTCTGATTTACTTTAACTAGTTAATCGTACTGTCATTACGTAGCAATCTTGCATCGACTATTGTGAGGCTTCTCGGTATGTGCCCTTAACCAGTATCTGTCTTTCTACCCCTGAGTACCCCTCCTACTTAGCCTTTGCAAAGTACCTTCATTCAATCTACTCTTCAATATCTATTTCTTCTATGGCCTTAAACAACTACATTTTTGTGTGCTCAAGCAGCTATTATTGTATATATTATCTGAAGCAGGTACTTCTAGAAGTTCTAAAACTGCTCCCTCTACGTGTCTTCAATAAGCTCCATTGCACCTTTTCTTCAAAGCTGCTTCCGATCTACCTTAAGGCCAGTAGCATAGCCAGGAGGGGGGCAAGGATATAAAGGTATAATGATATAAAGGTCGTCGTCTGTGAAAAGCCCATATCTACAATAAAATCGGCACCACAGTGGGTCTAGAAATTTGTTGAGAAAAGAAAAATTAATTTTGCAGAAAATGTTTCATGAAATGTTTGGTTGGTCACCTACAAGAAATTTCCCGCGCAAGTATCAACGGCAGGAAATCTTCCCCGAGCACAAAAATTTTTGTGTGTGTATTCACAAGTTGAACCGGTACAGTTTAGACTGGGTTTTATGTGATCCCATAAGGAAATCGCGTGACCAGCTTGGTATTAAAGAGCCCAAAAAAGAACGCGTCCGAAAAATTTCCAAGAGACTTGACGAGAATCAGGACACAGCAGTGCACATTGATGCAAAGGACAAACTCAGAGTCAATTTCTTCTATAACGTAAGTTTCTCCTTGTAATGCTTGCCACTAATAATTTTGGCACTGGGGTGGTTACTATTTGCAATTTTTCTAAGGAAATGAACAGCTAGTCCAATAAGGAGAAAAGATCAGTGTGACGTTTATTATTATTGCACTTTTGACAAAATTGGTCACTAAGCGACACAACAAGATTGGAAAACGTTAAAAATTTGACGGAAGCAAAATCTGTCCGCTAGCGTTCCAGGGACGGTGGTGCATATGAAGACAATGGTCCCGTGTCTGTTCCAAAACTTCATTTAATTTCATTTTAATTTCTTTAAGCACGGTAACCCCGTCAATCGATATATTGCTTTTCAGGGGACCGTGCATAAAACGTTACAAATTAAGTTAAAAATAAATACGAAGTAAAACCCTAATTTAATTACAATAATGAACAAACGATTAAATAAATAAATAAGATATTTTTTTAAAGCTTCTTTAAATGCTTTCAATGAGGATGCCTGCTTGTCTTCACAACCCAAAAGGTTCCAAACTCCAACACCACGATATGAGAAAGCTCGCTGACCATTACTTGTTCTCATTAGTGGGACTTGAAGATCAGTTGCGGTGTTTCTCAAATTTTTTTTACTGCATGTCGAATTTTTAATGAACATTTCTGACAGGTAATCAGGAGCAAGGTCATTTATCGATTTGTAAACCATGCAAGCTGTCTCGGTTTTTATCAAATCTGCTACACTAGGCCAATTCAAACTTTTAATCAAAGCACTAGCAGAAGAATCATAACTGCTGTTGGCCACAATTCTAGCTGCGCGGTTTTGAAGTTTTTGCAGCACCTGCAACCCTGTCCCCCCACATGCCCCCCAGACTGAGCAGCAGTAGCGGAGATGCGGTTCAACGATACCACGATACATTTTAGAGAGAGTGTCTATTGGAAGTAACTTCTTGGCATATTTAAGAAATCCAATAGCCTGAGAAACCTTAGATCGTACAAAATGGATATGTTCATCCCAAGCTAAGTGTTTATCAATTTGCATCCCTAAAATGGCTTGGATTTTTCCTTCATACACTCAATGTTTTGCGATATATTATAATCGGCAAAGAAAAATAACTCATGAACGATGTACTGCTGAAAGTAAACTGCGCGCGACCAAGGAGAAGGCATACAAATTGCTGATAATGGCTAGTT
This sequence comes from Nemopilema nomurai, assembly GCA_003864495.1. Lineage (NCBI taxonomy): Eukaryota > Metazoa > Cnidaria > Scyphozoa > Rhizostomeae > Rhizostomatidae > Nemopilema > Nemopilema nomurai. The sequence goes on from ML133381.1 coordinate 184,364, forward strand.
CTAAATGAATTTATAGAAAAAGAGAACATTGTACTGTATGTATTTTGAAACACGCGAAGTTGCCTTGTTTTTAATATACATTACTGTAGATTACAATAGGTATCATTTATATAAATCTACAGGTTCTTGACTTGATGACAACATCATGGGACATTGATCTACCATGGGACAAGAAAGACTTCAAAGTCTTATGTTGATGTCTGTTGAATCAGACATCCTAGCAAATCTTGACACAAAGCTACTTGTCAAAGAATTCGCGAATGCTGCCCCTAGGAAAATGGACTTGGTTTAAGCCTTTTATCAAATGCACCTTTTGTGACACGTTTAAGTTTTGATGATAATTCTTTGTAGCGTAGCATTTATAAAATCAAAATAATGCCCGTTGCAAACAATATCGCGTCACTCGTTTTAGATTTCCGTTCACATTTGACAATCAATTAAAGTGATTCTCGTTCTTATTTTAGGGTGTTTTTCCATAAAGGGGTCTCCCAACATTCTGGAGGGCACAGCCTCCCGAAATTTTCCTAGGGGGTAAACCCCCGCTCCTTATTACTCTCTCTCTATTACCTAGCTATTAGAAACATAGAAAGTAATAGATGACAGATACTATGAACAATAATAATAGCTTCAACTTTAGTATATCAGTAAAATTTCCACTCACAAGTTGGGTTTATCAAAAATCCATGATAATGCTTATATGAGAATCAGCAGAAAAAAATACTAGGTAGACATAATATTAAAATGAGATTCTAGCGAATAAGTAAATACTTTCTCAAAACCCACTTCTAGCCTGTAATTTTGATTTGTTAGAAAAAGAGTCTTGTTGCTTGTGCAAGATTGTGGCCTTAAAATGTTAATGCATTTATTGAAATAACTCTAGTAATTGTAGGAATGTATCAACCATAGGAAATAACAGATGATTGATAATGAAAATGATATGATAGCTTATGGGCAACAGATCTAATAATTGGTCCTACGCTAGGAGCAATAGAATAAAAAGGTTTCTATCACTTTGTTGAGATCACATATTTTTTTTACATATACATTCAAATATTTACCAGACGATACCACAGGGAGTATGGGAATACATAGCAACTCTGTGCTAATTTACATTCAACATATACAACTAGATTAGCTACAATTTAAAGATGCAAAATGAACGAAAAGAAGAAATAAAAACTGTTTCTAGAGAGAGGAGAGGAGAGAGGAAATATCTTATTTGTACCACAAATTTATTCAAAACGTTTAGAGGCCTAGATATATTTTAGCGTTGCAGTGAGAATTTTGGAATTTGATTCGAGTGGCAATTCTTCATGGCCATAGAGGATGATTTTTAGCAGATCTTCATTTGAAAGATTTATCAGACCATGAGGCAACAATATTGCATTTACGCTGTTGAGGAGATCGCATCTATCTACGTTATAATTATGGCAGAGCAATAGTTCTCCGTGTCCTCAACATTGTCATTTATCGGGCACAAAGTGCTCAAAGTGTCATTAAAATTGTGCTTGAATTTATGGAAATTTAGCTTACGGAATCCAATACGTAACTGCGTTGAGATGGATGGGCCATTTTGGTCATGAATATTGTAGACTGGTTTGGGGGGTGGACGGATAATGGAAAACAATTTTATGGAAAACATATGGTTTGGGCGGTGGACGGGTAATGGAAAACAATTTTCAATGGAAAACATTAACCAAGGTCGATTGCCTAATCTTAGGATCAAGCTTTTCCCATTCCAACAAGCAGTTGGGATAGAAGCTCTGTTTAAAGCTGTTTGTTCTTGCACATATTTGCCAAATCGTGGTGCGCCAGCGAAGGTCATAATTGGATTCTTGAAGATCGGGAGTTGGATGTCTTGTATAATCTGGTGTTAGGTTGTTAACTATTTTATAGAAGAGAATTAGACGTCTACACCATTGTCGGAGGTTTAACGATTCCCACCCAAGCTCATCGTACAGCTTCTCACGAGAAGTACCTTTCCAAGCACCTGGCACTGCTACTGCAGCAGAGTACTGGGTAGATTTAAGTTTTTCCATTTGATTGGTTAGGATCAGGCCTTATTTTAAGGTTCAGTGATAACCGACTTGTGCAGTGATAAATGGAAAATTGTGCAGTGATAAATGGAAAATTGTGCAGTGATAAATTAGTTGAAATAGCAAAATAAAGAATTCATACGAAAAAAGTAACAAAAAATAAGCACACAGAACGTAATGGTAATAATATTCAGGGGCTATATATGTATTTCTTGTGCTTTTATGTCATCATACAGAAAGAGAATATCATGAGCTTCCGGGGGCTATTCGCTCTGCCCCCTGGACCCGCTGGGTTGCATTCAGTGCCCCCAAGACCCCGGTTATTGCATGGCTGCCTCTGCCACGCACCTTGCAGAGCCTACTTCTAGAGGTAATCTTTTTATGAAGCCTTAAGAGGCTGAACTCGCAAATCTTGCTTGGTGTATGATATATGACGTCACCGTAATCGAAATCTGGTCGAACATACAGTTTATATATTTCATTTAGAATATGCCGTGGTAAATATTTTGAGAGAAATCTCATGATTCCTATTCCTTGTCTGCACTTTGAAATAATGGCTTTGATGTGACTGGAAAATGACAGTTTTGAGTCTAATATAATTCCAAGATAAAGGTTAATTCCAAGATACCAAGATCGACAGTGAAAATGGGGGTATCGTCTGCAAATAGCTTCACCTTAAACTTCAACCCATCCGTTAAGTCATTTATGTAAATTAGGAAGAAAAGGGGTCCTAAAATAGAGCCCTGTGGAACTCCTAATGTAACAGTACGCCGCTTTCTGTGAGCAAGGAAACTTTGCATCAGTGAAAGCAGCTTACCGGAAATGCCACATCGACGCATTTTGTAAAGAAGACCCTCGTGCCAGACCCGATCAAATGCCTTAGATACATCAAGGTAAACCGAACGAACATCTAGATTGGGGTTGCAGTCAAATGCTTGTAAAATAGAATTGACAATTGAAAGGAGCTGGTTAATTGTTTAATCACCTGGTCGAAACCCCAATTGGTTCGGGTTAAGTAAACTATTAGTTTCTAGATGCTGATAAAGGGTATCAAATGTAAATCAAATAATCAAATATTGGAAGGAGAGAAATCGATAATTTTGTTTTAAGCTCTTGTGGCTCTTTTTATGGACTGAAACTACATTTTCCTTTTTCCATATTTAAGGAAATAAACCTTGGTTTAAGCAATTTTCAAATATCAGCTTAAGGGGTAGTAATAGCGCATCATCACAAAGTTTAAACATGCGTATTGAGATATCATCTGAACCGTGTGCCTTATTTGGGTTTATTGACCGAATGATCTTCAGAATTCGTTTATCAAAGATGGTAAATTCTGTTAGTGGCGGAGCAATAACGAAAAAGTTTTGAGAAATGGTACTGCCAGTGTAAAAGGTACTGCATGTTGACGAGGAAAACATTGGTAGTTAACTTTGGACACATTTGAAGTTGAGTTTGGTACGAACTTGTTTTGTCAAGTTTGTCTTTGTTGACCTTGTTTGTCATTTTTAACTTGGAGTTGCTTTTTTGCTTAATCGAACAACAGATCCTTTTGGACAATTTGGTTGTTATGTCCTAAAGGTAAATCACTATTGTTTTATTAGCCGGATAAGTTGATCTTTAGAGAATAGCAAACTATTCTCTAGAGCCATGGACAATAGCTTGTTTACTGCAATTTCATGTTGTTGTTTTTTTACAAAATCGTATAAATAAGGGTAGCGTTTGTAGCAATCGTCATTGTTAGTTTAAGGAATCGAAACTCCCGGACGATCTAGCAAACACTGCATTGTTGTAAAAAAACAGTCATTGAAAGTTCAGCCTTCTCAATAAAATCTAATATGAATAAATCATTTTCTAAAAGAGGTGGAATGATTGGTACTTTAGCTTTATTCACAATATAGTTGATCAGAGACCAATATGTTTTGGTTCCAGTCTCTGAACGTGCCAGAGTCATACCTATTTTCTTAAATACTAACTGTTTTTGGCGTTTTTAATCAGTTTGAATCCTCTAGATATCATTTCATTCATGGCTTCTAGTTTGTCGTCAGGGTGACCATTCCTAACAAAGGATTTATATGCTCTATTTTTTCAATATAAAGTTTTTGATAGACTGTGTTATCCAAGGTGCCTGTCGAGGTCTAACGGTGATTGTTTTGTTGGGTATGAAGTTTGAAAATATGTTAGATCACATATGAGAGGGCAAGAAAATAAACTCTGAAAAACAGGAACCAAACATTAAAACAAAAACATGGGAGGCAATCCTGAGTCTGACCAAAACCTATCAACAGCATTTCAAACATTTCTTCTATCAGTGTTCCAGTTCCATATACCATGGTTCATTCAAAATTCAAGACACCCATCTTAATATTGAATGATAAAAAAGAATAATAACTAAGAAAGAATAATAATAACTCTTTCTAAATCAAGCTTGCCTAGCCATCAGTGTGGGAATTTTTTCAAATCGCTGATGTATAACTGTATTAAAGCTTCTTCCAACAAGTTTCAAGTTTTTATTTTTTGGCCTTAAAAAACAAATAGATTGTATAGAAGTGGACTTTGCTTTGATAATGACCCATGAAAGGAAACATTGTTAACTTCTAAAGCCTACCTGTCTATACTTACAGAAAGAGCAATAACATTCGAATATTGAAGATTTTAAATACCACAAGATTAGCTAAAAGGAGCCTATTTTATTTTATACTTATATCACTTTGTCTACTACTTAGTCTCTCGAATGCACATGTCCCTTCTTATTCTTCTTTTACTGTTTTGCAGCCATTTCGATAATGTATCTAATACAGAAGGGTTCAGAACATAATTTTCCTAAAAAATTCCATATTGCTAAATCATTTTGAAAATCTTTTCACCTTTTGAGCTTCATTAAGTAGTGTGGTTATGTGATCACATGTCCTGTTCAAGAAAAGCTGCACTGGAGGAAATGCCCCTCCGTGGAAAGCTTTGGTGTTAGACAAAGACTTAGGCCCATTTATAAAAAAGCTTTACTCACAAATGAAAGTACTTGCTTGACATCTTTCCTATTTTCTCGATTCTTCGACTCCAATTCCTTTCTAAACAGTTCTTGTCACAATCTGGTAGATTCTACGCTTTCTTGGGCTTGTGCATCAAGCTTCAACTTGTTGCCAACTTGAACTTTGCACCCAGTTTGAATGTTCCCGCGAGTGAAATGGCGGGCGAATGGCGAATGGCGAGAGCGAAGATGTCAGAAGGCAAGTGTCAATCAAAAACGAGAACAATTGAATCGCTCGATCCAGTCTTCTACAGATGCACTTCCCCACCGCCGAGGCTTTCTAGAGGGGGCAAACAAAGAGAAATTGGTCTGATACCCATCTCCAGAAACGGTTGATAAACATTTTTTAAAAATAAAGTCTAAAGATTCTTTAGGCTCAACATTGCTAAAGTTAAAGAATAATGCCAGGCTGAGCCTTGTTCAAGACTTAAATTTCTCCTAAATCTGAGTTTTCTCTCAAAGCAAAGCAACTGTCATTATATTTGTCTAAGGATCGTATTTTTATCAAAAGACTTGTATTTGCAAATTTGTAAAATAAAATTTTTTGTCCTGTTTTTTTTGGCTGAAGTTTATAATGAAGCAACACATAAGAAAATTAAATATTTTTCTTGGATCTAAAGCGAATTTATACCTTGAGCTTGGCATGAATCATTTAAGCATAGTCTTAGGCTCAGAATCAATATTTTTAGGAATATTTTGGCTCGGTAGAAATTGGGCATTCTTATAAAAAAGTATGTTAATGGTAAACTTTTTGTTAAATGTAAACTTTTTAAACACATTTTGATACGCATTTCTTTGAGATAAATTCTTCTGCTTTTGTCATTCTTATTCACAAAATGTTACAACCAAATCAGAAAAACTACGAAAAACAAATTTTTGCATGTCTCATAACAGAAAACGGGTAAAATATCAAAATCAAAACAAATCGTGTTAAAACATGTGCAAAGTACAATTAAGGTGTTGTTGTGTTTTTTTCTTTGCCATATTTTTCAACATGCGAGAGTTCCATTAAACTGGACAATGATATGTCACGATCCTAATTTTGTTGTGCCACCTTAAAAAACGTGTTTCCTCTATCTCCCCCCGATTATGAGTTCTAATTCGGAGACACAGAGGTGGATCCAGTAGCGTGCGAGGCGTGCCTAAGCAGATTTTCCTTTTCTGCAATTGAAAGCGCAGTCTCTTCAATTCTGAGTACTACGCACAAAACCTGAAATTCTAACATCCACTTCACTTCAGATTTTTATCTAATTGTTTGTGAGGATATACCAATTAAAGATTCGTCAGCGAAAGGAAAATACTTTTTATTGCACAGTGGGCATTAACGAGCCTTTTGTGTCCACTGATTTGGTTCACGACCGGGCTGTTGGAGCCTGGAAACTGATGTTGCTATCCAGGAACACACGGTACACGAGTATGCAAACAAACACTGAGGGTTGCAATGGAATGCCAAAAAACGCAGTGTTTGTTAGTGACAATTTTTCAAACACAAAGAATTCTTCAGAAGCTACAGCTGATAGTGAGGAAGAAATAGATCCGACTGAATTGGGGAGGGGGAGAAGGGGAGGTCATGCTTGAGAAAGGTCGATAAAGCTTCGGTAAATGCAGAATGGTCTTCAAATATCGAAAGAGATGTTCATGGATCTTTGCGAAAAAGGAAAGGGTATCGCTGTGTATATTATATTATATTATATTATATTATATATATTATATTATATATATTATATTATTATATTATATTATATTATATATATATATTATATATATTATATTATATTATATTATATTATATTATATTATATTTATTTATATTATATTATATTATATATATATTATATTTATTAATTATATTATATATATTATATTATATTATATTATATATATATTATTATATATTATATTATATTATATTATATTATATTATATTATATTATATTATATTATATTATATTATATTATATTATATTATATTATATTTTTATATATTATATTATATTATATTATATATATTATATTATATACATTATATTATATTATATTATATTATTTTATATTATATTATATTATTATATTATATTATATTATATTATATATCGAAGTCATCGAAGGTGGTTAGTATGCGCCTTCCCAGTGACCGACGCTTGAGAAAATTTGTTTTGTCGATTTGCTCAGTTCGAGGCTGACACGTAAAAACACTGGCCTACCTACATAGGCATTACTTCGAAGTGAATGCATGCGAATAAGTAACACCAGGTGAGCCGCATATCTAAGATTACCGTAAACTATACAAAAAGAATGATAGAATAAATATGAGGAAACAAAAAAATGGCGCTGTTTTGTGGCAATGCCAAGTTTCCACCAGGGTGCACCATTTTCCTTGATCTCAACCTGTTTGGTACTCATATTATAGTTTAACCGATTAAATGATATTCCTAAACATTCACACAGCCACCTTCGGCAGAATCAGCTTGTAGAATCGTACTAAATGATAGCAGCAAGACTGGTTAAATTCAAAATGAACTTTTAAGCATATTAAAACACTTCAATTTCAAACAGTCTAAAAAACAGTTTTGTAGGTGTATGTACATGTATACACATAACCTAGCACTGGAGTCAGAAGGAGATCTTATAATAGTTTCAATTCATAAGCAGTGGTGGCAATGCAATGTCACTTGTAAACGATTTTCTTTTTCTTTCTGTCGACTAGACTCTTTGTTGATCTTAATGAATACAGGACTTCAGTAATATAGATCTTGACTGGTGTGTTCAAAGTACAGTTTGTTGCACGGTTTTTTTATAAAAAAAAAGGTTTATAAGAAACCTAGTACTAGAGCCCCAAAAATTTAAGAAAATAAGGACTAGATCAATATTTTTAAGAAACTCCAAAAAATAAGATGACTTTGTGAGCTAGAAAATAATATGTGCCTGGTGTCTCGGTAATAATACGAAAATAATACAACAATTTAAGCACACTGTACTGGGTGTCTCAATAAAAAGTACCCCTGTTTCCATAAGAATAATGAACAAGAGATATGATAGCAAATCTTACTGTTGTGTTATAAACTTTAATACAACTAGTATGCAAGGGAAGGCGCAAAATTTGATGTTAAATGCTTATCTAAAAATAAGAAAATTTTGAAAAACTTTTAGTACTAGGAACTAGTGAAAAATTAAGAAACTTTTAGTACTGAGACTCAAGCTAGGTTTCTTATAAAAAAATAATATGTATCAGTAAAAAGAGCAATAAGGCTATATCAGATGACTTCAGTTTTTTCTGACTTAATGTTCAACCACAGCTTTCATTACCTGTAAACATAATATTTTTAACATGAATTGCAATATTTGTTCACTTGGTTGTGCCAGGGGTACTTTGCCCCCCTTGACCTCTAAGAACTAATTGCTAAAGAGCCTGTTTTTGTTTCTTTTCAATTGTTGAGAAGAGTTTAACCATTTAATTTGCTTAGTGATTACTTTGCAACTAAGCTCAAGCTTTTCAACATTCATTTTACAAAGGAATACTCCTCTGATATTTCATTATGTGAAATGTGACAAAAAAGGAGCTTTGATGTGTGTTGAAAATATTGGTTTTTATTCAAAGCATTGGTTTTTAAAAACCTAAAAAATTGGCAATTTTTATTGATCTGAAGGGATGTCATGGTTAAGTGGCCTTGCCAAAGGAGCAGAGGCTCTGCTTGAGAAGGTTGACCAGCAAACAGCCTCAGCCCTTCAAAAAGAAAAAGATGATTCTACTTCTTATGCACCAGCTGCAGTGAGTTTGGATAGTTCTGCAGGAGGTGATATTCCAAAAGAGCATTCTTCAGTTGGATCTGTTTCCAAGTCACTTCCAGGTTTGTGACTGTTTTGATTGAGCACTTTAATGTGTTATAACATTTCAATATATATACAATGTCCACCAATTTTCAGATTTCTTTTGCAGACTATTTGACAAAAATTATGATTAAAAAATGCCAACTTACAGTTTATTTGATATTTGTAGTTTTGAAAAGTTTTAAAAATTCTGGCAATTTGTCATTCTGATTTCAAACCGCCTAATCTACAAAATAAGTTGTTGCTTCTTTTATTTCATTATGGGAAATTTCAGACATGTCATTGTGCTTCCATTTAGAACCAACAAAAAATACAGCAATGGGAGTTAAGAGCGTAGCAAGGTCTTCAACTGTGTCTAGTGTCAAAAAGAAAACAGATGAACAGTTATTCGAGTTCTTAAACAGTGGTCAGAACTCATCTGTTGGAAATGATAAGAAAAAACCTCCTCTCACTTCCACACCAATTAAATCTAAACCCCAGTATCAAAAGCCAGTGTTAGAGCAACAGAAGTCAACAAGTCCCAACACTGAAGTGTCAGATGTCATACCAGCAGGTCTGTTGTTATAAACACAATAGCAAGACTATAGTTATCAAGTTTGATTGTTACAGATGAATTATGATTTAGGAAGTATGAACAGCTCTATAATAATGAATGTATATAATAGAAGTTTGATGTTATGTTTTCAAGCATATCTGAAAATTTCCTGGCGAGCAAGTACTCATAAGTCATAGTCTGCAACTGGTTTTGTTTTTTACACTTAAAAATGCACACCTTAATATCCCAAAGGTACAGAAAAAGTAGAAATCCAACAAGAAAAGACTGAACAAAACGACCTTGTGGATGGTGCAAAGGATCCTGAGACGAATCTCTCAGAAAAAGAAGAAATATCCCAGACACACCATGTCAAGATTGATGGGGAAAGCAGGCATGACAGAGTTTCAAATCTTCAGCTGGAAAACAGACTATTAAAAGGGGAAATCACATCATTAAATGAAGAGTTGTCAAATGCACTTAAGAGGGTGAAAGTGTCAGAAGAAGGTATGTACAACCTTCATTTACTTGTGGTATGGAAAAATACTTTAAGGAAGTTCACACAGCTTTCTAATAGGTCATTTTAGGAGAATCTATATAAGAGGACTATAAACCATCATTTGTGCCTATAGTCATTATATCAGGCATGTTGAATAAGTACATATTATTTCCCTTTTTATGAGAAAAGCAAACAAATATTTCATATTTCTTTAGGCCTGTGTACCTAAGCTCTTACAATTCTCATCTGTACACTTGGAGACTCACAGGCTCTAAAAGTATCCTCATTAAGCAGCTTTTCTTGAAGAAAATTTGTTAAAAGTAAACATAATCAAGTGTTTTAAAAAGCAAAATATTTTCAGGTGTTGCTCATTTGGAAGCAAAACTTGAACATGCACAAAGTCAAATGTTACACCAAGACAGGATTGTGCGAGGAATCGAAGCAAAAGAAAAGATTTGAACGAAGCCCTTAACGCAAAAGATTCACAACTTGCAATTTTGAGAGTGCGTATGCAAGAAGCAGATGAGGAACTTGATTCCAAGAGAAAGCTAGTAGAGACCTTGAGCACAGCAAATCAGAGGTAGACAATCATTTATTCTTTTTGAGGGAAATGTTTAATTGTTTCATGTTCCTACTCTCTTTCTTTCCTCTGATACAAACAAAGAAATGGAATCACAATAACAAAATAGGGAATCTAACATCAATTACAAACATAAGGGTACTTTTTGAAGTGAGTGCATGAGTTGTCCACTTCCGCGTGAAGCCAGTTTGCTCTTATTGTACAATCTGGCAGCATGAAAAAGCAATAAACCTGAAATGTGTTTATTCAGTAAAATGTTGTTTATAATGCATGATATTTTATTGTTGATTTGGTTTTCTTGAATTCATCAGGATTTTAAAAGATCACACTGACTCTACTGGTCTTCAGAGTGTGGCTTTAGATTCATTTAAGGAAAAGCTCGAAGTCAAGGAGAAAGAATACAATCAAATTCAAGCAGATTTCAAGAAAACACAAGTAAGTTTTATGCATTTGGTGACAAACTACTAGATTGCCTTGTTCAATACTTTCAATAATAGCAAATGAATGTGTGAAAACTTAATGTTTGTTTTTCACTAAACCAAGCTAGGCTATCTTTACTAGATGCAAATATTTTTATGCAATTAAACTGGAAACTTTTCATCCAATATCTCAGAATGAAGTCATAGAGCTCCGAGAAAAGTTGCAAAAGGAACAATTACAGATGGCAGATTCTGTTAAGTCTTTGCAGCTGAAACTTACTGAAGAAAAAGGTAAGTGGTATTAAAACTGTAAAGCATACTTTTAAAGTGCTTAATGTCCTCTCCAGAATTCTCATTTCTGATAAAGAATTGTTATGTTACAATCATGCATGGGTAGAATCACATTTTTCATAGTATTGGCAATATTCATGCAAATGTTTTATTCTATTCATCTATATCATCTTCATTGTTCGAAATATTACTTTACATTTATAATTACTCTTACTTTTGACCTGTTGATATGACCATGTGCTTTTGAAACAGGAAAAGGGAAAGAGCTTGAATACAGCCTTCGGATATCCAAAGATGCTGCAGAATCAGCACAAAGAGATTTAAAAGAGTACAAGGACAAAGCAACAAGAATTTTGCAGGTTGGTTTAATTCCATTATCACTAAAGGCTCTGCCTTGACGTCTACCTTCAAATCGGCCTGACAGATTGCCTATACATGCCAATGTGATGTGGTCTGTTTGTCACATAGTTAGTCATCTTTTTACCTGTAATCCTTCGAGACAAGAATGTCTGTAATACATACTATTAATTTCTGCAATAATCTCCCTATTTCTATACATCTTTGCTTTGTTGAATTTCTAACATCATGGAACTGGTGCGGTTATAAAATCACATCATGCAAGTTAGACAGACATAGAGTAACCTGCAAGTTTAATGCCTCTTCGCTTTTCGGCATATAGCAAGAATATACGGTTTGAAATTGTGCTGCTTCTTGCAGGCAAAAGAGAAGCTGATCAACTCACTGAAACAAGGTACCACAGGTGCAGACGCTCCCCAGGTTGTGTTTACTGAGCTGGAGGAACTAAGACAAGAAAGAGATTTCCTCCGAGAGGAACTGCAACAATCAAAATTCAAACTGGAGCAGATGAAAGTCGAGTTATATGTGGGTTCACCTGATTTTGTATTGGCAGCATCAATTTCGGATAGACTTTTATTCTGCCTAGACATTTGTGTCATGTCGTTTTCTTGACTTACGATGCAAGAATAGAAGTGTTTGTTGAAGAGCACAGTGAAAGTTGTAATATAGATACAAATTCATGGGCCTTGCTGTAAATAAATAAATTATGAAAAATGTCATTGCAAGTTAATAGGAAGAGGCCTTTTCTGTATTTACAAAGTCAACACTGCATTTGGAGTGCGATTCCTCATTTCTTCGAATTTGATCTCTTATTCAGGAGATCGAGCAGCAGAGTCAGTCCGAGGCAGAAGAGCAACAACAACTGGTAGATAATCTGGAAAAGTCGTTGGTAGAAGAAAAGGAGAAAAGCCAGCATTTCGAGGAGGAGCTGTCAAGAGTAAAACAGGTATCACTTCCAAAGCAATGCTTTTTCGATAATAGCATTTTAATAGCCCGCACGGACAATTTGAAAAGCAGTAAGTAGGCTTCAAAGAAATTTGTAAGGCAGTGACATGGCATGTATTATCATGCATTGATCGCAGGAATTTGCACAGTAGAGATAAAACTTCTAAGATCTGTTTAGCTAATGACGTCGAATCTGCTCATCTTGTTGTTGTGCTTTTTATTATTACTGGTTTACTTGGCGCCGGAAGACTTCAAGTTTTGGATGGGCTCAAAATAGTGCCAAGAAGTACAGGAAACTAGGGAATGCCATATTTTTGTAGCAAACCTGGCATAATGAAAGCCAACTTACCTTGTAGGAGCTGACGCTACTCAAAGAAGATCTCCACCGCCAAATGACCCGGTCGTCTAGTGCTCTTGAGGTTTGTGTTTCTTACGTTCAGGATAGCTAAGTCGTGGATAGTCACTCCCTTGGAATATTTACAGGATTTGCAGTCAATGGAGGATGCCTAGCTTTGGTACATCAATGCTGCCCTGGTTAGTAAACCACTTTTCTCCTTAAACGTCATCTGTTGATCTGACCGTGCTCTTGTTTTTCCTATTAGGAAAGAGATGCAGAAATAAAGAGGCTCAACCACCAAGTATGATTAAGTTACTTTGTTTTTTCCTAATCGTTTATTCCTAACTTTCCTAGATTCCTAACTATGTTTGTTTTGTCAATAAAATAGCGCAAACTTCTTAATAAGATGCACTGTGCTTTTTGGCTGCGTCTACACGAGAACATAGCTCAAAGATTTCCGTTTTTCTTCTTTCTTCAGATCAGTCTTAAATCGACCATGAGTCCATCACAAGAGGAACTAGAAAACCGAGTACACGCAATCACTGATAACCTGATACAAAAACAAACATTGATCGAAAGGCTAAGTACAGAAAAAAACTCACTCTCCTTGCAACTGGAACGCTTAGAGGTAAGTAATCGTTTATGACTTTTTATACACCTTTTACAAACAACTTAAAACATCACGGAGAGTCCGTTTTACTGTTGTTTTTGCTATTATCTCACACAAAACTTGCTGATTTACCCGTTTGAAGCTTTACAAAGATTAGCTGTTTCTTTTGGTTGAGGTTAATATTGTGTAAACTGTCTTCAGCAACAATATCGCGATGTACAGCAACATCTGACAAAATCTAATGCACATTTGAGACACAATCACTCACACTATGACGTAGAGGATGGCGATGAAGGTTTGTGCCTCTTGAAGGCGACTTATTTTTGCAGACAAAGCTTATGGGCATTGTTTTATCTTGACGTGTCATTACAATTACAGTGTTTGTGCGTGACTAAACTTGTTTAAGCTTGTGTTTTCAAATGAAGTACTTCTAATAAGGATGGTTGTGCACAAATAAAAAACTTGGGCCATCAATTTGGGCCATCATGATTCGAAAAAGTGCTTGCTACAGTATTAGCGCATACCAAGTAATGAAAATTAGCATATAGTGAACACAGAGCATTAATCGATATCTTGAAGATTTTTGTAAGATGCTACGACATCTAATCAGTATAGCTAAGTACCCTTTTGTTTAAGTATCGTTTTGTTTGACATTCAGCTACAGTTCTTACTTTCGTGTTTCCCTGTGTTTAGTCCACACAGACAGCCTCGCTTCGATTATGCCATCAGGGGTGACTCAATCACGGCGATGGAAAAACACAGTCAACGTCATCGACAAGTTCAGGTATGTCTCGCTGTCATTTTTAAAATTTCGCCTTTGTACCTGCTGTCCGTTATTTTGAAGGAATTTCACCGAAGGGCAGTGTTTTTTGCAGCAAATCTGTTCAAGCGTTTGGACTTGATAGGAGTTTTGAATGAGTGAACAATGGATCAAATTTATAAACCAAAAGAGAATGTCACGTTAGTTTCGGGTAATGTCAACGTAATAGAACGTTTCTTTTTATCTGGGGAGGTACTGCCCAGTTTTGGTGTCATTATAAAGCAAAAACGAGCATTGGGGGTGTCTCAGTACAATAAGAAGAGCACTGGAGGTGTTTTGCATGGTATAGAAAAAGCCCTTTAAAGTATTGAGTGCATAGTTAGCTGCTTGCAACATTTTCCGGTAGCCTATTTGCCCTAGAAAAATATAGACCCGATAGATTGACTCGAATGCTACAGTTGCACCAGCAGAGAACGCGAATGTCTGAGTAATGATTGATGCCATCTTGATATGTCCTGCCTGCTTCATCTGAGAGTCGAGAAAACTCGTCTGGAAGAAAATCAACCGAGGTTGATAAAAAGCGATATAAACATTTTCTTAATGGGAAAAAATCGCGCTTTTTATTGAAGGTACCTGCCAACTTCGTCATGGGCAACTAGTTACGAATATGCTACTTGATATACCTTCTACGAAACTGAAGAAGTTTGATGACGTTCTTCCTTTCTCTGTTGGAAGGAAACAAGAATTTACAAGCTGTTGACTTAATGAAAACCAAATATTTTCAACTGTTTTTCAACTGATGTCAAATTCAGATTTAAAATATTTATATTGATTTTAAGCATACGACTTGGAGTCTTCTTAAAACGATACCCAATTGCACGCTTGTTTGTCATTGTATATATGGTGAGTCTGCCTCGTTGTTCTTAATTTGTTTTGAAGAAGTTTATTATTATCTTATTTGATCTTTACTGCTTTGATCAGCTAGCATGCCTGGCTGAAACACAGAGCTGACGTCATCTTTTTCGAGGTTTATGCCTTGCTGGCAGTTTATCCGTACTTCATTGTGTCAATTACTGCCAAAAAAATTATGGATGTCACGTAACGGGAATGGCAATTTTAATGTATTCAAGCGCTGCTCTAAGCATTTTTTCGGGAACAAATGGTGGTATGTTTGACCGTATGTGAAAATAACTATAGCAAGGTACATTCCTAAAGTGTTCTAGGCTATCTTGGCAAACGTTGCAGTTTTGAAACCGGTATTTCCACCACTAGTTTAAAGTTTCAGCCAATAAAGTTCCCAGGTCAAGAATGCTTTATTTGCTTCTTTTTACAGTTCTGTGATTTCAGAAGTTCTAATTATAATGTCTCTATTGAAGATCATTGTAATAGCAATTCGGCTTCTTTTGCTGCCCAAATTAGTGGTGATTTTTCTAGTTAGGAAAGAGACTCGAAACGTTCTTTCCGATTCTGTCTTTATTCGTCGTTATTGTCCTGAATCAGATTCTCTTGCTAAAAAGTTTATTTTCCTTTCAGTTTTTATTACACCTGTGGGTGACAATTGTGCTCTTGACCTACCAGCCTGAGATGCACAACAGCAACTCAAAGTTACCGGACCATAGAACTTGACCGTTCTTCGCAGTTGCCTCGGTGCACCAATGGCGGGACTAGCCATCACATCACTCATCACCATTGCCTGACGTTTCGTCATTTTCCATCAACAAAAGCCGACTTTATTGCAGTTGCCAACCTCCCTTTTTCAGTGCAATTGTGCTGAATGCAGAGTTATCAAATCGTCAAAAATTGAAATGACAATGAATTGAAATCTAGAAGCGAGTGCATAGAACCAGATTTTGGCCAGTAGCTTTTCACTTGATTCTTCAAAATTTCAGAACTGGGGCCTTTCTAACGAATTCTTCAAAACATAGATAATATTTCCTTTATTTATTGGCCTCACCTGACGACATTAGAATCAGCTAAATCGTCCGATTCAGGACAAATCCCCTCTCGTAGTCTTACAAGCTCACTATTTTCATAGGTACACGGGCAATTGTAAATATTTTCGGTACATGCAGACTCCAAATTTCTCTTCTCGTTTGTTAAATAAAATACGTAGTTATTTGTAAAGTCAAACAAAGTATACTAAAATTGATAAATAGCGTCGGTTGTCGCCATGCCTTGATTCAGAAAAATACATGTTCAAGACAGAAGAAGTCTTACATAGCTGTAGTAGAATATTTAAAATGAAGGTTTTCTCGATAATAACTGAATATCGTTTTGTTTTCTTTGTGTTTTACAAACCTTTCAAGTTTTTATGGCACAAATTAAAGGATAAGTAAATCAAATTTTTTAAACAAAACTTCCCTTTATACAGAAGTGGTTAATCATCAAATTTTGCACCTGTCCTTCCATTAATCACTCTCTAATTATAATTTTGCGCGGTAAAGGAACATATGTGAAAAATGCACCGTATGTGCCGAATCCCAAATTATCTCTATAAAATGCCTCGGCGTACTACATGGGATTAAATTCAGTTTTGTTTCGACACGATGCATTTTTCGTACTCTACTGATTAAGAGAACGACATTAAGAATGTTCAAAGTAACAAGGCAAACACCTTAACCTTTCACGAAATTGGCCGAGAACTCTGAAAATTTTATCTAGAACTCATAAAATAGCAAATAATTTTGCTTTGGTAAAATTTCCGCACAGGACAAGAAGAAACAAAACATCGCAAAAAGAAAAACTTTTAGTCAGAAACTTAATAATATTCCAAACAATGAACTATTGTAGTTTATTTGATAGTTCCTTCCTGCAAACCAGCTTAGAACCTAACAAAACCATGATGAAGTTTCTTTTCGACAAAAAAGAAAATCAGGGGCTTTTTAGCTACAATTAACTAGTAGACTGTGCCGTATTCTTTGTTCAATTAAGTACCCCAAAGACAGGTAGTCCGCTTATGAACAGCATAAATAGATGAACTAATGTCAGTGTAATCAGACCGTTTTATCATTTAACATTAGCCACTACATCATTCTCCTTTCTGAGCAATCAGTTCGTGTGATTCGAAGACAGGTCAATATAGTGTTCCCCATTGCCCACTCTCTTACGTCATTCTTAGCAAGCATGGGTTTGTTTGCATTTCTTCTCCATATTGCCATTGGCTCAGTCAAGATGGTTGTGTTTGGTGTAGCACTAGTTTTTTTGGCTTAGGATACATATTTTGGCTAGTGACGGTGAAGACTATTACCATTGTGCTGTGTGAAAAAATAAATGCCATGGTAATGAGGTTCGTGGAACGGTACGGACATCCTGGGTGTCATATGAACGGTACGATTTCAAAGTAGCAAAAAAACCGAGAATGCCCTCCAGCTGAGCTCTTTTGGTGTGATAAATAAAGTTTACAGAAACGGAAAGGTAAAAAGAGGCGTGCTAAACGGCAGAGAGCCGTTTTCATGGGCATTTTAGCTACTCACGTAGGCGTCCATCGCACACCCAGCACATCGTCACGTGGCACCAAAAGAAGAAGAATGCAATGAAGCATCTGTCTTTAATCAAACTCTTTCCTGCATAGCAAAACGAAGCGTTGAAACGTTATCAGATTACTCTTTCAGAGAACTTCATAATGATAAGATTTTGGTTGTGTGATTCCCGGCATCATGTAAGCGGTATACATGTCACGTGGATTGCTTTGCCTTCACGTTTTAACTCGTGCGCATTCTATCTCATAACAAGTGCCCAAACAGATTGGCAATGAGCAGAAGGGAAACAAACAAACTACAGATAGGATTGCATTATAAACGATTGACCAACAATATCTAGCTAGAATATACATGAAGAGTGACTAGACTTGTTCATTCCTTGGCAATGGTTCTTGAACTTTGAGCACTCACTGGGTGGCTGCCATCTTCACAAGAACCAACTGCAGCAGACGTTACATCATCTTTCTGCAAGTGATTGATGCAGAAAACTCAACGGACCCGGTATAGAACTTTGCGCTGAAAGCGATGCTCCAATTCGCCCCTGCGCAGCATCACGTGAATAACCATCTGGACAGCCCTTTCGGAGTGTTTCTACGAAGGAAAGTGATGACAAAACATTTAACATCAATTTCAGCAGCGGGATATTAGCCACTTTAAAGAGGTAAAACATTCGCACTCCCCAATCCAACACCTGGACAATATTTTTGGATGCAAGAATTGGACATACTATGACTTCATCAAGATCAAACTCACTTGTTACTAAAATAAATAACTTTGATTTTCGTGGAAAGACAGGAGGGGTGAGAAATTATGAAAGATGCATTCGAGAAATCTTAATGGCAATGTTCTTTTTCTCACCTGACGGACAAAATCTTGAATGATCCTTTGCTCAGATACCTAAAAAAGCAAATGTTTTAGCCAAAACAAAAAAAATAATTTTTAAAAAAAGAAATTAAAATGGCATTCTCGAAGAGACTGAGGATTTTGGTGTCTCGTCTCTCATGAACAAAGTTTTGGTTGCTCAGTCTTAAGTCAGAGAGAGAGGGTGGTTGTTGTCACTTCCAAAGGACCAAAGGAAGTTACGATAAATCGCGACCACTGCCTTGGCTTCTACCAATAAAATTATGTATATAGTTTAGCAAGCTACGGATGTTTTCATTCTGTTTCCTTTGGAACATCGAAGTACTTCATGCACATACTTTTGGCTTAAGACAATTAGGTCGAAGACAATTAGTATGAAATCTATTGGACAGCGGCTTCAAAAGTGCATTATCTATAGAGTGGCAAAGGGACACACTAGGCAAAGGTCTCTAATAGCTTAGGAAGGGAATATGATTAAGTATATTAATCTTGGCATTGGAAAGTAAGAGGTTGTTCGAATCGGGAATTTCCATGCAATGTCAAAACAACTTGCGTAGGTATTTTTACTAAAGTGTGACACATTTTGGCTTTCCTTCACCTGGTCCGTGCTTCGAATACCTGCCGGATAATCACGTGCACATGTAAATGACAAGGGAACGCCCACCTGTGAGCCAATAGCAAATCGTCGTTTTAGCTGCTGCTCAATCCTTCGCACTTCTTCGACGTCTTCCTCAGGGGTGAGACCTTCGGCCCCAGAGAGGCTCCCCGACTTGGCAGCTTCGAGGGTGGAAACTTGGAACAGCCTCAACGCCTCGTCAACATGAACATCCGTCGCGAACGGAAGCAACTGCATTTTGGCGAGGGATTCTGACAACCTGATGATTGCCTCGAGTTGTCTAAGAAAATGTTATTACATCAGACAATGCATGACTGCTAGAACATAACATGATATATCATATGATATTTGGTCGATATTACAGTAGCCATTGGATTGAGGTTCTATACACAAACCTATCCAGATTGCATTGACAATGCAATTCCATGAATGGTAGATTAGCAGGTGGGCAGTGCCGTAATGATAACAGAGGGTCCCAACAGGGAAATCAGCCCGTTTATTGCTAGCCTGGTTCAACAAGGAAATCAGACTCGGGACGAGCCCGAGAAACCGGACGAGACTTAGAAACCGGAAGAGCCCTTAGACGAAAAGCCGGAATAACGCAAAGACAAAAAACCGGATGAACCCCAAGATAAGTAACCGGATTAACTCCAAAACGAGAAACCGGTTGAACTTCAAAACGAGAAAGAGTTCAAAGAAGAGAAATAGAAAAAAAACCGGAAAAAGAAGACTCACCGGACAGTAATTGGTATGCTATTTCTTTTGTTTGATTCTCGTTCTGCGTCACGTGTTCCACTTCTCATTAAAACGTATCGGTTCTTCAGCTTCTCAGCAGCTGATTCTGACAGCCTGGGGCCACATTTCCTGCAAAAAAACGCGATATCGTTCCTACAATGTGCTTGGAAAGGATGCAGTAACTTCTCAGAACATCAACGGATAAAAAACACCTATCGACCATGTTGTAAGTAACAACAGGGTTTGTCTTAAACTCTGGCAATGGTGGCTGTGCCTAGAATCATAAACAAAGTGTAAAGAAAGCAAATAGTGTAAACAACTTACGATCTACAATAGTCAATGTATTTCTTTAAAAATTCTAGCTCGAGTTCGCCTTCAACTGCTGCTTTTTGTGCTGCGTTCAAATGCACCTGCATCACGTGTTTGGCAAGACGCTGAAATCAAACACAGACTTAAAAGCATACTTTCATGAAGTCAAAACGAAAGATGTAAACAAATCCTTGCAGATCGCTCGCACCGCAATTTTCGGAAAATCAACAAATAAGCAAATATGGTATTCAGAAGCACTTCTAATCACTTTGAGACTTCTCTTATATGCCATATTTCCTTTCCTTGGAAAGGTCTACAAACAATCAACCATAATCTGGTCTTAATGATCGTTTTAATTAAGCTAAACATGTTCAACTTGGAAGCTCTTCATCAAAATATTCTTCGTGCATAGATACACTTGAAAATGTTAATACCATATCCTTAGCTTTGTCATGTTCATCCTTGACAATGAAAATTGTGTCAAATCTTGAGAGGATTGTTGGCATGAAGTCGATATTCTGCAAAGAAAGGAAAGTCAACGTCATACGACGAGACAGCATTTGTTTGAAGCATTACTAAAATCTGCAACGTTTTACAACAAATGTCGAAACACAAAAGGTTTTGCCCATGAAGCATCCCAGGAAATTGTCAGGGAAAATGTTTAAAAGGGCAGAAAATACCTGTTCTCCTTTCGTTTCGTCCCACCTTCCAAACACGGAATTGGCAGCAGCAAGAACTGAACATCTTGAATTCAGTGTAGTTGTAATTCCTGCCTATGGTCAAACATTTTTATTTTAAAATCATTGTAGCATTTCGAATTTTGTGCCTTTGCTATCTTCCAATCCTACTTCCAACTGTTATTTTACAGTTTCTCTTTATTCCACATATTTCATCATACCAGTGGTGCGTAGCTTAAAATACCTCTATCCACTCACATTCAAACCTGTGCCTATCTCTATCAATCACAAAACATGGCCTAAGAATCCCTTTCTACAATAACGTAAACGTATGGGATACAACATCAGCAACAAGTTACAAGCATCTCCAAATGCCTCGCCGTTTCCTGCATACACAATATGCTTCTTAAGTTGCTAAATCCGCTGAAATACCCATGTAAATGGAAACTACTGACAATAGATAAGATAATACTCTGACAAAAAATATCTTTTTCATACCAATGCCTAGCCAACTTTTATTTGTTAAAATATATATATTATCCATCATCAAAACAAAAGTGTATACTTTCAAGGTCACGATGTAAGTTATGCAAAACATTCCTAAAATTTAAGAGTCTAGGGAGGGGCTGCGATCAACTCAGCAAATTTTGCAAACTTGAAAGATGGATGGCATTCAAGTAGATAGTTACTGTCATATTAAGGGAAAATTTGACTGCCCACCATTTTTCGAATAACCACAACTGTAAGAACCACTGAAAGCCAACTTACTTTTGCTATTGAAATAGTTTGTTGCTCCATAGCTTCGTGGATCGCAACTCTGTCATCTTCTCTCATCTAGAAAAAAGGATGAAAATTAAATACATTTAGGAAGTGTCTTTCTGGCAGTGTAGCATCAAAAAGAGAATTGCAGAGGCGATTTAAGAAACTGAAAAAAGTACCTTGTCAAATTCGTCAATGCACACCACTCCACCATCAGCCAAGACCATTGCACCACCCTCCATGATAAAATTCCTGGAAACAGGGTCACGGGTGACCGATGCCGTCAGCCCTGCCGCACTGCTGCCTTTGCCGGATGTGTACACGGCAATCGGCGCAACCTTCTCAACGAACTTCAGCAGTTGACTTTTAGCTGTTCCAGGGTCACCAAGAAGCAGGACGTTGATGTCACCACGACGAGTCAATCCATCCGGAAGCCTGAGCAAAAAGCCATTTTTAAATGCCGTTTTTCAATAAAGACGAACGCTACAATGTCTGTTACAAAGTCAGGTGAGTCATCTGTCAAGTGAGTCATTTGTCAAGTGTGTCATCTGTCAGGTGTGTCATACGTAAGGTGTGTCAGATGTGTCATCTGTCAGGTGCATCATTTGTCAAGTGTGCCATCAGCCAGGTGTGTCATCTATTAGGAGTGTCATCTGTCAGCTGTGTCATCTGCCAGATGTGTCATCTGTTAGGTGTCTCATCAGTCAGGTGAGTAATATAGATAGCACAAAGTTTAGAGCCTACTTCCATATCTAGCAAAAGGACGAAAATGCCCATTGATGTCAATAAAGAACATTAACTAGCAGAAGTATATTTTCATTCAGGTTAAAAAAATTTGCTTTTTAAGGGCTATGCAGCCATCATGCATGCAAAAACAGCATTACCTTTTCCTTGAGCCACCAAAAAGCAGACAGGATATGGCCTTCTTAATATCAATGCTGCCAAAAATAGATGGGGCAATGCTTTTAGCAATGATATCATAAACATCATGTGTTGCAGCAAGTCTTCTGAAGGCTTCTTCTTCTGCTGGTGTGAATGGTGCTTTAACAGCAGTTCGTCCACCACCACCTGTCTCTAGTTGAACTCCAAGAACTCGTATGTAGGGCTTTCTGATTCCAACCCCACTTTCTTCACGACCCTTTAAAGTGACAAAACACGCTATCATGGTTATGCTGTAAAAATGGAGCTTTTTATTTTAAAGAGTGAATACCAAGGTTTAGCAATAAATATTTTCATTTAAAAGTCTTCTTTGGAAACAAAGTAAGATTATGAAGCTTGTGTATACAAACATTTTAATTTGGAAAAAACAGTCTTAAATATATCAGAGCCCCACATAGTACCAGTGACATGAAAACTAAATTTTAAAAATATTCTGCAAAACATATACCTAGTAAAGTGGATTCTGATGAAGCAAAGATTCATTGTAAACATCACTTAATAATATGGTCTTTAAAGCAAACATACAAACCCTAGTATATTTCTGAAAAACTTTCTTGATTGAATAAATTCCAATGATTGTTACTCTGTTTCCAGGAACCACTTTCTCTGTTAAATATCTAAAGTATCAAAAAAGGAAAAGGTTAATAGGCAAGAAAATAATCAAAAACTGAATGACACCTAATGACACAAAGGAGGGTAAAGAGCTTTACCTTTCATTTTCATTTTGATGTTTAGTTGACATGCAATTCTGTCAAATGTGGATTTTAATAGCTTTACTTTCAAAGTGCAGAGAATAAACAAACTCCATTGCCTGCTTTAGCTTTAATGCTGTTGTATGTGCTTCCTTCTTTTGATTAAAACAAGGTTAGCAGACATTTGCACCATGTCCTGAAGTTCAGGCAGCCTATGTTGCCCTGCTATCACAGCTTTATTTGCATAACAGTTGAAAGAAAAGGCTGTGGTTAGCCTGCAGCAGTCACTAAAACTACATAAACATTGAGCGAATAATGAAAATCAAAACATTCTTATGATGCTTTTTCCTAACCTCCGAAAGATATTACGGAATACTACAACTGTAACTCACCTGTCACAGAACAGCTGAACATGCCTTGGCATTTCTCCATTTGGAACTGCATCTGGGGACTCTTGTAACTTAAGAACCTGCATTTTACAACATCATTTTCAATATTTTTAAAGTGCTGAATTGCACACTGATGCTTAATCAAGATGGCACTGAAAGCTGTGTTGAGGCAAATAATTCTAAGACATCCCTTGTTAAGCACTGTGCTAGAGGTTTCATCTTTGTTTGGATGCAACAAAGCTTAACATTCCCACTTTACAAAATAAAAAGGATTACAGTATCACATATGACTATCCTGAACATCAAAAAGTCACCCATCCATCTTATCCATGCAGATCAGTTTTGCGAGACAACAAAATTTGCAATCCACAAAGAAAATTAGAATCCTGAAGCATTTGGCATCACTTTTTGCTGCAAAACAACCACCCAAAAATGTTTTTCATTGGAGACTAAATGAGTTATTAAGCATACACATTGAAGCTGTACCTGAAAATCCACACATTTGCATTTGTCTGGGAGAATAAAGAATGGATCAACAGGACATGGTGGTTTGCCAGCCTGCTCTGATGGGCAACTCCTTGGCAAAGCATAACCTTCCAGACCTGGCTTTAGTGGAATATCAGGAATTGTATTTCTGCAGGCACGACATTGCACAGTGATTCGTGTTGCCTTTACTCTAATAGCTGAAGCACTGATGATGATACCGGGAATCTTAACCAATTTTGAAACATGATCACTCTGTTGAGAGAAAAAATTCCTTAGTGGTAATGACATAATTCGTTCTAAAACTAGTGTTTGTGGGAAAACCTGTACAAAAAGCTAAAAACATGTTACCATATTTGCTTAAACAGAAAAGGCTAAAAAGCACCTAAAGGAGCAGTTCAGAATATGTGCAAGGTCAAATTGCTAGTTTCAGGTGCTCCTGAGAACAAAAGAAAGGAAACCATCACTGGTATTTTGCAGCAAGCTTTGCTATGCAAGAGACAATGAATAAATTGCATTTAATTTTCATGGAAATTGTCTACATTCAGCATTCTTTTGTAAATAAAATGCAATGGATTTGCATTGGTGCAAATATCAATCCCAGCTTCATTTTGTTCAAACCTGTTGTTGCTTGTGATGAAACAAGCAGAAAAGTTAATAAAAAATGTTCATCTATAAATAGGACAATGATCTTTACCTTAAGAACTCTGATGCCAATTGGAATGGCATTTGACTTTAAGGTAATTTGAATGTCTTGGACTTCTTCCTCTCCAACTGGACGGGGCTTGGTAATTTCATCAGCCATTTCTTTTGCTGCAGCTTCAAACTACATAATAAACAATAGTAGCATGATATTTGATTCAAGACACCTCATTATTTTTCCTTGTTTTGATATTATCACATAATCATTACCACTTTCATTAGGTAGCAAGAAAATCCACAAGGTGTGTGTTGGTCTTAACCTAGTTTCAAAGTGCCATCCAATTTTTTAGCACCTTTCAATAACAGAATCTCGTTAAATTTCTTATTATATTGCCAGGATTTCATCCAAATATTTAATTACTATTTATAATTATTTGCAGGAATATTTAAAAAATAAACGTATCAATTGGTTTCACAGTGACACAAATCAAGCAGGCAATCAAGCATGTTGTCAGCTCACCAACGGAATGTATTCAGCTGGACTCTTCATTAGTTTATCAGCAAGGAGTTCATCATAACTTGACAGATCATTCAAATCGACATCAAGAAAGTATTCCCCAAGGTTATAGTGCTGCTTCAATTGGTCTCTAAAAAATTAAAAAGAATCTCAACGTTAGGACACTGTGAGAATCATGATCTGCATAAGATTGAGGAAAGAACAAAAAATAATCTGAAGTTGTGATGGGAAGTAAGGCTGTGACAAATAAACAAAAAGGTCAATGATAAAAAACCAATGTGCTTGCAATGCCTGCAGTAAATAACTTCCATAATGCAATCTCTGCTCTAATCAATTACAATGTAAGATTTGCTTTATATTATTGTTTATTAGTGTTCACGATATTGTTAAACGAACGAAAATAAGGTATTATTATTCTTATTATTATTTATGTTATTATTATTACAAGGGGCCATGTGCCCCTTTTATGATCTGCCCCTCGCTCTCAGATGCTTTCTAGGCCGCCTGTGCCAAAGCTGGATATGTCCATTCACTTTTCCTAACCCATGCTTCATGCATTTCAGTGAGTAAAACATGATTTACATGATAAAACTGATTTACAAGCTACCAAAATAATGTTTGCTATGCTGGTATCATTGCAACATGACAAGGATTTCACGACATGTCTGCTATCAGTGGATGTAAAAATAAATAGATGAGAGACGAAATTGAAGCCAAAATTAGGACTCATCAAATACCTGTATGGATAAACAAATGTTCCTTCATGAAAATGTCGAATGAAATCTTTAAAACGCTTTTGAGTCTGCACACGATTGAGTTCTTGGTCATCTCCTTGATCTTGTGATGATCCAAAAGGATCGCTAAAATAAACCGGCTGTTCATCAAATCCTGACATCTTTCTTGCAGAATTGTTGATGCTTCCGTCTTTAAACCTCTCTTAGAGCGTGTATTACAGCCGTTTACTGGGTGTTTTCCAAAGCAATAGTCTGCTGAAATGCAACCACGATGTCTCTCAACTTTCCCGGGAACGACATTATTTGGCGGGAAACTGATTATCCCATGATACATTGTGCGATTGCAAAAGAGGCTGTTTGCAAATGGTAGTTTCTGAAACGTGGAAAGCAGTTATCTGGGTTGCTCTCTCATCGGATCCGTTGGTAAAATGTCTGAACCGCCAGTCAAGAGGTGTAAATTGAGTGAAGATGAAAGAAAGCAACAGATAGAGCCTTTAGCAGGTAGTGGTTGGAAAATTGTCGAAGGCAGGGATGCAATCAAGAAACAGTTTTTATTCAAAGATTTCAATGAGGCTTTTGGATTCATGAGCAGAGTTGCTTTGAAAGCAGAACAGATGAACCATCACCCAGAATGGTTTAATGTCTACAACAGAATAGAAGTCACATTAAGCACCCATGACTGCGGTGGTCTGTCGTCGAACGACGTCGAATTGGCTAATTTCATGGATAAAGCTGAATCGTATTTCAAGTGAAAATGGACCAATTTTTTAACAGGGACAATGTTTTTATTCACACTGCTGTCAATAGGTTTTTAGAGCTTAGCTGAAAAAGCGATGGCAAGCTGATCTTATTTAATAGGGCAAAGCAATCTTTGCCCTAAAAGCATGCTATTTATTAGTCAATATTAATGATACAAAACACATTTGTCAATTTATGTAATTTTCCGTGTTCTCCAGCCCAAAGAAGCCTAGCCATTGCCGGGTGCGACTCGCCGACTTTAATAAAGTATAAGCATATTATATGAATAAACGGGACCAACGACAATTTCACCACAAGGGCAAGATGTATCAACCAACAACAAATATTGGTAGGTGAATCTAGTTAGAGCTGAGATATCCATTCTTAAGTTCCTTTCATGCTGGGAGGTTGCGTTACAAAGTGTTTCGTCCCACGCTGATGTGAAATGACCCAAATGGATACATATTTGACAAAGTCTTTGTACCCCCTTCATAAGCTTGTCATCTGCTCTCTTATCGTGTGCAGGCTCCACAGACATATTTCATCAAGAGTAGTTTTGCTGTGCCAATATTCTAAAGATGAGCTATCGAATTATGAGAGACATTCTTATCCAAATTTCGAAGAGATAATGACTAAAAACATTTGTTTTGCCTAAGTTCTGAATCCAAATGACAAATCAATGGAATATGTTTCAGTGGGTTTTACAAACATAAGATATCTGTACATACAGCATGAACTCATCAGGGTGCAATTAGCATGTACGTAAAGACACTTTGCAGTGCAAGTAAAAACCAAGTATATCTTTGAATAAAAACAGTTCAACAACCTACTTTCCTTCACCAGTTTCCTAAAGATCACACTGCACTTTTACTATTGTGTAAAAATCACTTCCATGCAGGCTGAGCACGTCCAAAATACCAGCTGCCATAAAGTTATGAACAGAGACCAAAATACAGAGGTTTGATTGGGAAAATACACATGTGGCCATTTCTCTACCAATTTATAGGAAAGTTGGCTAATTTTGCATATTCAGTGAGTGGTATTCTTTTATGTTTTTTAGGTAATGGGATCCGAATTAAAAAAATCCTAACATAGATAAAAACCCTAACATAGATTTTTGTGACGTCATCACTTTAGAACTCTGATAGCCCGAAGCTCGGACACAACACAGCTAAAAATTAATATACATTTCACCACTCTAAATAATTACCCATGAACATCAAGCTCAGTTTCTCTGGCGTACATCGGCTTCAGACCAACCCAAACCATGCTGAAAAATTTAATTGTAGCGCCGCTTAGCTGTGTCGAAAATTATTCACATCATGTTTACATCATATATTTGCGGAGATTCATGAAATCGTTCTGCTCTTGCCTTCTCGGAATTCCAAATTGTCGCCTTTTGCGGTAAGATTGAGATGTTTGGTATTAAACTTTCTGGTTTTTCAAGAAAACAAGACAAACACGGCATTGAACACAAGTAGCTAATTTCTTACGACTAAATCCATACAACATTTCCAAACACAGAAATTTATGGACAGGGAATTTGTGGGCATACAATTAGAGATTATGTAAGAATGTTATCGTGAATTGAGTTATATTTACTTTTACGTTAATCAATACAGTTTTATTGTTGTTCTTGTTCCTCAGCCAATCGCGCCCGCGCCCGCTTTGCTCATAGTTGCCTGGTGCCCATTTTAGAAGACTGTTTGAAAAAAGACAACTCACCTTTCAATACAACTTGCAAACGTACATTAAAAAAACTTTTGATTTTGGCATCTTTTTAATCATAAAGTTACACGAAGGTAGGCAAGAATTTCTTTTACCGACACTGCTATCTCATTGCTGGTGAAAATGATCGTAGTCAGCGTCACTGAATACCAGAGACGCGGGATAATCCACGAGTAGACACCGTATTTGATAAAGATCAGATGTTGGGATCAGCAAAAAGCAGGCAGATAGAATCGTCACTTGATGATAACTATTGGGAATGCTTTAACGAGGACAGGCAAGAATCATAAGAAACCTAATGATAATTTGTCACACATCACCCACGGAAAGGGCTCGAATAAAGATAGAATTTCATCAAATGAAAATTTGTCTCCTTCAAGGGTATAAGACCTGAAGGGGGCCTAGAATCGATAGATACGCCATTGTGAAGGTCTTCAAAAGCTAATCGGTCAAAAATTATATATATAAATATATACAACGTTCGCAACAAAATTCGTTAGTTAGGAGTATTTGAGATGAAAACCAAAAAGAAAAAAATGAGCTTTCACTTCCTGATAAAGCACTTAGAAAGAAATACAAACTGTCCTGGAACAACGGCTTTACGAAAGAACACGATACTGCTATGTGGATTTTCAAGACGGAGAAGTATAATCAGAATGTGTGGCAATGACAAGACGCAATTTTCAATGTCTTAACTATCCTACCTAACATCTACAGAAAATAAATCCAATGAATAACTGCTAATGACTAGTGGAGAGTCAATATTGAAAAATCATAACAAACTAGCCTTGGCGATGGACCGAGGATTAGGTCCTGCAAATACTGAGGCTGAAAAGCACCCAAGAGTTTGGTTAGCCCTATCGCCACACTGAAGATTTTGCCATCTCCATACCAGCAGTCTGGCGGAGATAATCACCAGAGCTGGTACCCAATGTACCCTGTTACTCGGAGCAATGACATGAACATATAAATACAACTGGTTCCGTTGACGTAACGAAAGTTAGACCTTCGCAAGACTCAACGCTTTGAATCACCGAAATGAGGCTACACGCAGACGAAGCTGATTTACATATTAACTTTGTCATATATACGCTAATAAAACTTGTGCCCGGGATAACCCCCCTTTTATTATCCAAAATAAAAGATTTCCACAAAACTAAAAGCTCGTTAATCAACCGCTATCTGCACAATCCGAAAGTAATAATAATACTGAATTCTTGGCCAGGTTTAGGGAGACCGTACCTTCACAGTACAAGTCCAGTACACACTGTTTCCAGTCTGTGGTCTCCTCCCAATCCTGGGGGGCTCTTGTGACTTTATTCAGCTCTCACTGGCGATGAGAAACGTATCAACGAACTAATCATTCTTTGGGGGTGTGCTACGAGGCACGGTCCCTCGGCTTGATCATCATCATTATCATGGTTAAATGTGGTAGAGAGTCACAGCTTTAGTTCATTTGCAATCTTAGATGCAATGTTCTTGAAAACTATCGACGAGCCGCATATTCGCTTGAACCGAACGCCGTTTAGGGATAAGCGCGGTAACTTGCAGACCTCCATTTCCCACTGCACCAGGGAGTCCTCGTAGGCATCGCCGTGCACGCAGAACAGCAAGAACTTCTCTCGCTGCTCGTAATCACACGCATTCGAGTCTAATACGCGGGTTATTTCATCCATCATGTCATTGGCGTCCATACTGCTGGTCGTCTTCATGCTCCACGTGAATCGAAGCGACCGCGGCTTCATTTGCACCCCTGTGCTCGTGCTGCTGCCAGACTGCTGGTCTTGCTCTAGGGATCTGCTGCAAAACAAAACAAACGAGAGTCAGTGGTTCGTCCAGCCTTTGCCACTCGCATACCGATGGAACAACTGCCAACGTGGCTCTGGCAAAAAGGCTTGCGTGGTACAGACAGTGTGTCCGGGAGGGGTGGGGCGAAGCGCGCGAAAGTTTAGCAGTCATTCAATCATCACCAACAAAAGGATCACTTGATCGTCATTTCTAATGAACTCTGCCATTTGCGCCTAAAATTGACCACAATTGGATCCATTTCATTACAAACTGTGTCAGCAGAATCCTCGTGAAAAGCATGCAAATTTTACATTTAAAAGTCTCAATGAGATGTTTTATTTGAGACTGCAAATTGATTATAAAAAGGCGGGTATTTTTAAATCCCATTGGCTGACTTCATTTATCATGTCACTATTGAGAGTTAGACCGAATAAACATTTTGTTCAATCCGCAATTAACTGAATGAACAAGATAAATCAAGATGTAGAAACGCATTGCCTAATAGTTACACCTAATGTAGTTTGGACTGATCGTGGTTTGACAATAACCTAGCTTCACTGAATTCCGCATTCAGACAGCCCTTTTTCCATGCTAAGAGGGCAAGAGTTTCGAATACAAACAAGACAAATCAAATGCTCTCAAGACAAAAAAGAAACAGAATGAGAATGACCGAAGCTGACAACTCTGCAACATGTTGCAAATCGCTGCAACACGTAAAAAAATTCGCGCGAAAAACGTAAGATTGGAACGCGGGTGCTTCGTGGTATTCCAGTGCTTCGTATTTTGACCAGCTCCAAGGGATCCATTTTCGGCGTCTGCAAAGTTTCCGGAGCCGACTCGCAGTCCGATATTAACCGACTTTCAGACCGACAAAACTATCAAAACCGACTTTCAGACCGATGGCAGGGGGTCATGCTTCAGCGAAGACGCAAAAACGGTATTTGAAAAAGCAATTTTGAAAAAAACCTGGATAAGAGAACTTCAGTTACTCAGAAAACGAGAGAAATCTCTCTCGTTTGAGGTGACGATTAAGTGCTGTATTGTCATCATGGTTCAGAGACCACAGCTTGCTTTATGGGCATTAAATGTGTAACAGATGCTACTTTTGCAACGAGAAAGACAAAACAGCTTTACTGAACAGCAAAACTGAACAGCTTTACTAACAACCAAATGCTCTTTTAAACGAATAAAATGAAGTGCAAAGAAATGGCTATTGTTCACGGCAGGGCTGAACACGCACTTGGTTCCGCGGGTTGCTTAGAAAACACCGGTCGTTCGACCACAAATACCAAGCATTCTTTGAATAACTGCAGGGTTTGGGAGTACGCGAGTGTTGTTGTGATTGCCGCTGGCTGTTGTGTTACTGCGTTCAATACGCCCTTTTTGCATTGTCAACTGACAAAGCAGCGAATTCTGCTCGTGTTTGATTACAGGTGCCCTACTTTGCAGTGGAATCGAGAGACCCCTGAAGGGAAGAGGAACACAAGCTGCGTGCCGGCTCTGTCCACAAACAATGGCCTGTTTTACGAAAACGTGCAAGTGCTTGGACGAGAAATACATTGCAACTTCTCCAACACACAAAAGAAATAGCGAAGGACATCCGCTATGCATCCTTCAGAAAGCCTGCTACAACCCTAAATGCATTGCATTAGGGGCTTTAAATCGCTTTTAGTTGCACATCTACAAAATATTCTAGTTTTACGTGATGTTGGACTGCATTGCCAAATGTTCTTTTGAAATGGAATTAATTCACTATCTATAGAGGTGGATTACGTGTGAGCTGTTTACTGGCACTTCCAACTATCAAATTACCCAACAAAACGCTTTTTCTCTGCCTCTTTTGCGCGATTGTTCGCAGAAGTTGCAAGTGCATTTCTACTCTTCGCGCGCTTATTAGATGCGGTAGCAGGATGCGACAGCTAGCCTCCTTATCGCCCTCGCGCCTCAGTTTGATGCTGGGGCCGTTGGCTGTGTTTCTCTTTCACCCTCAGGGCCTTCATCGACTCCAGTCTGAAACGGAAAAATTTGGCTTGGTTAGAGACAGGTAGGCCTGTTTGTGAAGACAAAGTCAACGATGGAGAGCTCTGGAGGGATGGGGTCCCGCACTAACAATGGGTGGGTAGGCCTGTTTGTGGAGACAAAGTCAAAGATGGAAAGCTCTGGAGGGAGGGGGTCCCGCACTGACAATAGGTAGCTGGGGTTTCGCCTGTTTGCATTCTTTCTCTGCCCAGGATTGTGGTGGTGCAGCCACAGAGCCAAACAAAGATCGAAAAGGCTTACAAAGTGGAACTGTTGTTGGTACAAGATCTGCCTAGCAAATCATGCGTCAAGTAGGAAGATCAACACCCATTAAGCTGGGATCAGGCAGGCGGGAGAGACGGGCAGTGCGGCGAAGGTGCTTGCCGAATTCCGAAGTCCCGGGGTCATTGTGGAAGCCCTGGACTAATAGGCTTTGCACTGGCATTATCAGCTTAAAATCAGCTTAAAATCGCTATTCGTGCGCATGGCTCTTCCACTTGGGCATCTAGCGGCAGTAGCACGCCCAGGGTCAAATGCGAGAGGTTTCAACGAGAACGCATGCAACCATGCAGCAAAACTGAACGCTCAAAAACCAACTCACCTTTGGAGATCGGACCTGCCGGTATAGCCATTTCTTTGCCCTCCGCGAAGAAAAACATGCAAAGGAAGCTGCTAAAAGGGCAGCCCTGGTAGCCGAAAAGTCTGCATAAAAAGCACTTACCGGCGCTTTCTATGCTTGCCAAACAAATTTTCTCGAGACATTCTGCGAAGTAACAATATGACGTAAGCTCTTTCCTGGGCGCTATTGTCCGTTGTTCCACAGAGGGTATGGTAAAATCGACAGCGCACTTCCTGCGCTGGAGAGCTTTGACAAGCTGAAGCTCGCCTGAGCGGAAATAGTTACCTATTTTTGTTAGTATAAGCCGACCGTCTTTCGTCTGCATCAAGATTTGTGCTGCACCTATTCAACATATTCCTTCACCTTCCTTCGCAGTGGACATTACAAAAAGGGCGAACAGACCTATGATTCTGATGACAGCATTTTCTCTTTATAAGGCACCTACGTCTACTCTATACATGCAGGAATCGTGGTAATATAAAGCTTGATGGGTATTAAAAATACTAGCTAATGTCCATTTGACAATGCCAGCCACTTGCTGCTAAGAACTATTTACAGCCACAAAAATACACCAACTGGCGTACAATCCAACATGAAGGCGCAGCATCCTTTGTTAGACAGCCAGCTAAGGGGTACAACAGAGCATCGGGACAACATAAGCATCAGCGCAAGTGAATTCGTTGGAAGTATTGTAGACATATCAAAGGAGCTACCTTTTACTAAACCTGGATGTAAGCTTGCTGATAAATGAGGTCCTTCCGGAGGCCACTGGGCTGCCCGCCTCCCGGCTCCGCTCCTCCGCGATCTTCCTTCGTTCTCTGGTCTGCCCGCTGTGAAAAGTACTCCGGGCGGTCGTGCCCCGGTTCAGCTTGGGGACCTGCGCAGTCTGGGCCGACGTGACATGCTTCAAGGGGGCGGTGCTAGAAACAGCGAAACGGTTCGTCATTGGATACAGTTTGAAAGTATTGAACATCAAAGCAAACATAAATATCGTATGCTGTGGGGTAAGCTGGAAACATGTATCAATAAAATCTCTGCATGCTTAATAAAACTGATGGGATCTTGTGGACAGCGGAGGGGTTGGGGTGGGGTGGTTTACCCCCTAGCCCGACCAAACTGAACTTTCAGCAAAAAATACCTACCCTTGACAGAATAATATTTTGACGCAATACTTTGCATGGATAATGGGGCAAAGTTTAAAGTTTAGACAGTTTCAACTTTCCGACTTGAAAAATGCTGTAAAAGTCGACCACCTAAGGATTTGGAGCACGAAGCATTTCCCCTCTTACGTTGCTAAATAGGTCACTCACCCCGGTCTGCTTTCGTCGTCAGCTGCTGCCGGTTTATCACGGTCTGAACTTCTCGTAAGGGCTGCGGGGGGCAACGACATCCTTGTGGGAGACAACCGGTTCGGTTGCTGGGGTATTCTGCTCCGGGCCCTAGCTCCAGTGTCTATTTCTTGGCTAAAATGGAGAGAAAGGTGATTAAAGCAGGTAATTTAAAGCAGGTAATTTAAAGCAGGTAATTTAAAGCAGGTAATTTAAAGCAGGTAATTTTAAGCAGGTAATTTTAAGCAGGTAATTTTAAGCAGGTAATTTTAAGCAGGTAATTTTTAGCAGGTAATTTTAAGCAGGTAATTTTAAGCAGGTATCTTGCGTACCTATAGGCATGTTTAGCAAGCTTAAAACGGCCGTATCGAAAGCATTTCTGCATAGGATCTGATACACACGTGACATGGCAAAGAGGAGAACGAGCGCAACAGAAACACTGCCTCGACGTACCTTGATTTCTCTTCTCCATTCGTCTGAACTGAGTTCGCAGTGGCGGCGCTTTGCTGCGCTCTGTTGCCGTACGTTGCGCTGCTGTACGTGTTTCTGCGGGCCGCGCTCGACGGAGCACTGTGTTGCTGTAGAGGACAAATATCTCGTCATTATCAACTGCTCTAGATCTCAGCAAAATTACTGTCACCTTAAAAATCATTTATGTGTCCTGTTGACAGGAAAATTGTGCCTTTCAGCTGTCCATGATTGGGAACTTTTGGAAAAGCGATCAACCACTTGGAAACAATGAATTTCATTTCAGTATGAGCAAGGTATCTTCTTGCTTCCCTTTTTGATGGAAAGAAAAGAACAAAATTTCCGAGCAGAAACCTTGTCCTGCAGATTTTCCCTTATCCCTGAAAAAATACTGCGACCGCACGCGGTGGTCGGGTGGGTTTTCATGCCCTGGTTACCATTAACAGCTTCTATGCAGGGGCTATAGCGAAGGGTAATGCTATGAGGCGATCTGTAACTTACAAGCGTCTATGTTCTTACGGTTGCTGAGGGGGGGGGGGGTATGTGGAATCGGATATGGGTTGGGTTGCCTCGCGGACTAAAACTCTTACCCTGCCTACCATCTTGCTGGATTTGCCTGCGACCACGTCGGGTATCTGCGATCGATTGGGATTCTTTCCCGTCACCGAAGCAGCGGCACTGTCCGACGTCCGCGTCGAAGACGACGAGTGCTCGCGGCTACTTGCGGAGCGATCGGCGCCATTGCTGGTTGCTGGCGACATGTTCACCGCGTCGTACGGCTGCTGTATCCTACAGTTGGAGAGCGAAAGAAACCTGAGTGAATCAAGCAAGCATCACGAGTCATTCAGTGTCGTCTGACTGAACGGATTGACAGGCGGTTTACTCAACGTAATTATCTTTCTTACGTCACAAACCAAAGCCACGTACGCCGTTAACGCCCTAGAGGGCTACAACCACGTATAAGATGGGCCTATTTATGGCCTATTTACGCGCAAGCAGAACCAGTTCCGCGCGGAATTGGTAACCTTAGATTACTGGCTACAAGGGCTAGAACGTAAAATCATACCTAGACGGTCGTTGCGTCTGCGAGGGGACGCGGTTTTCTCTGTTGCCCCTGCCGCTCACACGCGCCGACCTGGCTGCGGGCGGCGCGGCGTTGCTTGTTTCGGCGCTACCCCCGGTTCTGTTGATGTAGGCCGCGTCCAGCGATATGTTATCTTGGCTTGTGAGCTATAACCAAGGGAGCAGAATTAACGATGCAACTACTCCGATCTTACAAACAATAACTGAAAATACTAGCAGCGCGAGGAGTTCTTGGAAATTGCGGGTTGATTGAGAATAGCCCTGTAAAAGTCTCCTTTGGCTTTTTTGGAACATATGCTTCCCCCTGCGTACCATCAAATCTCAAGAAAAATATTGGGCTCTGCCATTCGACAAAGGGGGTTTCACTAGCCTAAATGGGAACATTATTGCGACCAGTAATTGCTAATAGAATTTGCAAAACTATAACTGGCCATGCAACAACAAGAGCGGCCCTTCACAACAAAATCACATGAACGGAAATGTAGAAAACAGCAGTACACCCTTCTGCACACCCTAATGATGAAGGCGAACGAACAGGAGGCATAACACAAAACTACCAGCAACTTATCCATCGCATAGGGGCTAAACCTATCATATATTGCTGTCAGACTTCTTGAAAAGGCCAGAAAATAGGCACCGAGCCACAAAACAGCCTAGGTAATAAGTCAAAAAACCATCCTCCCAAAACAGTAAAACCGAAAGCTACAACACAACAACACTCCCAATCTAGTATCAGAAAGTGTCAGCATATGGCATTGTGTCAGAATCACGTTTCGTATAACTGGTCATCATTTGGATTTTCTGTTGCTTAATTCTTATTACGTCATTTCTGTCCATGGCATTGTCATGACATGAAAACACCCGTATTGAACGACTCCCGTTCTTTTGACTGTCTTGTTATCAACATAGCCGTCATTATCCAAGTCTTAGTGTTGGTGAGGCAGGGACAGTTTCTCGATCAAACCCGGGGGTTGCGCAGGGGCGGGAAACACGGCATAAAAAAGACGTCTTGACAAATATAAAGGGTTGATATAGCTTACGGTTTCGAAGAACTTAATGCCCAAAACGCATTTATACTAATAAGCTATCTTTGCAGTCGATCATGTTCGAATACAAACCTTGGCAGCGATCTAAAACAAGAAAAACATACAATCTGGTTAAGCGAGCAATGATCCGATCGCGGAGCTAAACTGGAAAAGCACTTGCACCGGAAAATTTGCCTCAGAGAAAATCAACGCGGTACGATATTTTTGTTTGTGTTTTCCCAGGTATTGTAATGGCTGATAGCGGCAAATTCGTAGCAAGTGTCTGCCTGGCTGTACTCCACAGATCATTATCTCCAACTGTACATATACACATGATTGACTGCAAATGATAGCCCCGTGTGGCTGTACTAGGGTTTGTCTTTGACCAGAGCCCCGAGCTGGTATTACCGTTAGCTGGTAGCAACCCCGAAAAGGGCTATTACTCATGCCTAGGGATCTCGCAAGATTTGATTTTCACAATGGCAAACTCCACGATCTCAATCATATCGTTAAAGCAACTTGATTTATGTTAATACAACATATCAGGTGGTTTTTGATAGGCATTCCACGGCAAAGTGTTATATATATCAACATGAGAGATCGGGCATAAATAATAAAACAGCCTAACAATATCCTGAAGAGGCCGCGGTTTAACCACGACAACCAGTTTATCAAATAAACTAATTGATACCTGGTGAAAGCTATTAGTAATAACCCCGTAAAATTAGACTCTTATTCAGGCTCTTGAAAACTTTCACGTATTTTCATGGGTGTTATCAAACATCTGCCTATTCGCTATAAGATAAGCTATCGCTATCATCAGCATGCAAAAGAATTTATTAATGAGACGGAAAATAACGCTATTCCAAAATTAGAAATCGTATGGGCCGACATGACGCCCTAAATCGCGTTCTCTAGCTGAATGGTCACATTTAGAAGAAGTTTTAGGTTTTGGCTGAGGACTGTGTCTTTACTAGCTTGGTTTCCTTCTTACGAGAGGGTTTAAGGTCCCATCCACAACACTAGAGCAAACATCAAGTTCCAGACACATCAAACATTAACATTTACACAAAAAATATTTGCCTTTGCCATGACAGTCAGAAGAGTGCAAACAGTTGCAAATTTGTTTGTCAAATAAAACACGGCAGCCATCAACGTTATCAGATAAGAGCAAATACTTACTCTTTTATCGTCCAGAAGAATGTACGTTGCCATCACTTCGTCGTACTTGTTATTCGTCAAAGAGTCTTTGATTTCGTCAGCAGAGAAGCCCATTCGCATCATCAATTCTGTAGATGCAAACAAGAATCCAAATGAATTCCAAACGAAATAACACAAACAGTGTCTATGGGAAGGTGCAGAGCTAGGCCTTTTGGGAATGTTCACTTTAAATAAGTTATTAGTCATCAAGAATTCTGTTTGTTGTGTAAGCAAGGCTGTAAATACTCCGTGCGATTTTCCATCAACACAATACTCGTGTATGGTACATGAGCGCCGAGACACTACCATAACAGATTAAATAGGACAACTAAACCCCTTGTTAAAATAGAAATCACATTACTATGAGTTGCATCTCGAACTCCAACAAAGTATGTCTACCCGACTGAGAATCGAAGGGGTGGTGGGATTGTCTCAAGTTATTAGCCCGAAAGTCCTTTCTTCAATAGTTTGAACAAATGGCAGGTGTCAAGTGGTGCAAGATGCAATGCCAGATGTTTTACTCAGAGTGATTAGAAGTGAATCTATGAAGACTTCAAAAAACAATCTATCCAGCTCTGTGATTGCACCCACCAAGTCGATTTTTGTCATTAAAGTCTGGCTTCGGCTCCAAGTAGGGTTTTAGCTCCTCGTTCTCGTAACCAATATTCATCCATTTGTCTTGCATTATCCCCTAAAAAACGCAACATCTGGTATATGGACAGGTTGAGAAAAATAATTAAAAGCGGTCATTTAGTCTGAACTTACTGGAAAAGTGTCTTGTATAGAAAAAGAAAGAGGTGAAAAACACTCGATGTAAAATGCTGCGTACCTCTAGTGGTGCTCTCTTTTCAGGATTTAATACTAGAAATTTCTTAAGCAAATTTTCACAATCTGCAAGGATAAATGTATATATTATTGCAATGTACTTGATGATAATGAAAAGCATAATAAGGGTATGCTGTTGTGAAACTGTAAGGAAAACTTTCTAACCTGTCGACATGTAAAATGGAATACGGTATTTGCCTCTAAGAACCCTCTCCCGAAGTTCCTGGACAAAAAACACAGAATTCGAATTAGAAATAGAAAAATAACAGTGAACGTCATTTAACACAAAAGCAAATGCAATGTCTTGCGTGCTATACTGCTGACTGAGACCATGGTTAAAGTATTAGGGAAAGAACGCATGTTCCAGGGACCGGCATTGAATACAATTCTTTTCTGTCCTACAACTTTTTCCGGGTCAAGATTCCTAGAATCCTGTACCTGAAACCTTGCCCTTAAGCAAGCAAGGGCACGTTTGGAACATGTCCATCTTAGTCTAGCATCTCAGCACTAGCAAAAAACCTCCTAACATTCACACGTGATCATCAGAAAAATCCTTTGCAGCCTTTGCAGCCTACCTTTAGGTTCTGACCATCGAAAGGGAGTGAGCCGCTGACTAATGTGTAAAGAATTACGCCCAAGCTCCAAACATCTACTTCCGGTCCGTCATACTTCTTGCCTTGGAACAGCTCCGGGGCCGCATAGGGCGGACTGCCACAGAACGTGTCCAGCTTATTGCCGGGCGAAAACTCATTGCTAAAGCCGAAATCTGCGATTTTGATATTCATATCCGCATCTAGAAGAAGATTTTCTGCCTAAAAAAGAACGAGATTGCTTTGAAAGCAACCGAAGCCAAAGCTGAGTAAGAGACAAGGACAGGATC
The DNA here is from genome assembly GCA_003864495.1 of Nemopilema nomurai. Lineage (NCBI taxonomy): Eukaryota > Metazoa > Cnidaria > Scyphozoa > Rhizostomeae > Rhizostomatidae > Nemopilema > Nemopilema nomurai. The sequence goes on from ML133381.1 coordinate 224,116, forward strand.
ACAAACAAAAGCCATGCTCGCCCAAGAAACAGCTGGAAATAATCCCTACGACCATCGACTACGTGACAATTATCCTAAACAGATTTTACAGACAACCACAAGGGATCATACATTATCAGCATTATGCATATTTGTTGTTAATTTATCGCGTTTGAAGTACTTTGAAAGATGAAATACATTTTGCATGATGCGCGCATACCTGACAAACAGCTCTGGGAAGCTGTCGTCCTATGCACTCGAAAGGGTACAGCATATAAGTAACAAGAACGAAGAGCGTTAGCAGAAAATAAAACCCAAGAAGGACAAGACACGTGAAGACAGGACACGTGAAGACAGGACACGTGAAGACAGGACACGTGAAGACAGAATAATGTGGAGCAAGTAAACTCAGCCTACTTTTAAGTCCCGGTGTATGACATGCTTTTGATGGCAATACTGAACGGCCGAGACAATCTAGAAAGAGAAAAACAGGCAAATGACGGATCGAAATGCTAATTCAAACAAGCTGCAGTTTGCCACAAATGACGTCAATACGACTGCTTACGGTTGAAAGCCGCTTGGAGTTTCCACTGTCGTGCATCACAGCCCAAGTCAAGAAAGCAGGCTCAGGGCTGAAGCGATATACTGCTCCACAATGTTCCATGCAAAACGTCCCTTCAATAATAGTCAACAGAAAATGACTTAGTAATGTTTCTCTATTGGACGTGCTTAAATCGACCCATTAGTGACAATACTGCCGTTTTTGTGAAACGATGACAATGGGTTTGCAAGTCTACGGCTTCCCGCGCAGCGATATAGTAATTCGTGGCCCAACTGTACTGAGATAATCATTTGGCTTTTCGAGTGTTCTTTTCAAACCCAGGACCGAGAAAACATTATCGGCAAATCTGAGGTTGGAAATAAGTATGAATAATTGAGAATCCACGCAATACACTTTTGTGACCAAAACCTTATACGAGAAAGAGTAACATCGAAAAAAACTGGAATATATTACTCTTGAAATGAAAAATGGTGAAAAGTAATTTCTTTCAGAACAAGCGTTACAATTTACTACAGTCGAAGTGCAAGTCCATATTTTACTTGTGAATTATTTAAAAAATTCATAAAACACTGAGTCAATAACAAAGAGAATGTCAAATAGATGTGTGTTTGAAAAATTTGCCAGTGCGTTACCCTCACCTGTCTAAATTTTGCCCTAGCCTCCTTTTCTTTCATTCTTCCATGTGCGACCAGATAGTCAAATACCTCCCCTAAAAAGGGCAATAAAACCTTTGTAGGACGCGGGTACGACATACCAAAATACACCTAAACACGCAGAGTTAAAAGCATAGAAATGCTTAGAGCCCCATCGACCTTGATATGGCTGATCGATACGCAAATCATCACTGGCACGGTGCATTGAACATATAAATTCGTAAATATGTGTCAGACTAGACGACTATTTGAATGAACGAGTACAAATGCTCAGAATGTTACATACCACCACTTGCATACTCCATCACAAGGTACAATGTTTTTTCAGTCTCTATTACCTCGTACAATTTGACTACAATGAAAAGAAACGAGAGTTACTTCCGCATCATCAACATGACCACTATTAAACCGGTGCTCCGGATAATGAATGGCGGTTGAAAAGAAGAACCTCTTTGTATAGACTTCGTGAGACACATCTACGCAAAACCCCAAAAGCAGTCCACATTTACCCACATTCTACATCAAGCGAAGGGCTCGGTATCATTTCCCCACACATTGCTGTTTCGCTACTCCATAAAAATGCTCTTGTACATGTTGAAAATTGTCCCATTGCAACTAACAACCAGGGACATAACAATTCAAACTCATTCCAAGGAGTGCCATCTTTGACAGTCAATTCTGCCCCTTAACTGTAGAAGCCCATTCATAGACCCTGCTCCAAAACCGACCAACCACAAGGCTAGACAACAGAAGGTTACCTCTATAGATTTCTTACTAGTCAATCTTCTGTTTGTCAAGTTACATAACCAGATATTGAAGTGGGCTCTAACGATAAACAGAGACCATCAATGCATTTATGTACCATCACTATCCGCCCGTCTATTTCTATAAAATTTTCAACTCCTTATTCAGCTGACAAACGGAAAAATTCTCCAAATTTTGAGACACCATGCGTACTACCTTCCTTTCTCAGAAATCGAATGCGGTGTGAACTCTCAAGTCGGCGGGGGGAAACATCGGCCGTTAAAGGCTGCAAGCTTTGCAAAAGTAGGTAAGGGTAATATTTTGATTTTCATTCAACGTTTGAAACAGGCCAGTTTAAACTGCAATTTCCTATCGGAAGAGAGGCAAACAAGCACTGGGTTCAGACTCCCCAAACAAAAAGAAAATGTCGCCCGCCTTTTCTGCGCATTTCAATGGACCTTGTTCAAACACTGGCCAGGGGATACGCATCGTCGTACAAAAACCATTCTACGGTGGAATGCAAACATCAAATTGATCGATGATGCTCTTTCTTAGAATCGCGCCCTTGTCCCCGCTTGATGTATCAAACGGATGCGTCTTTCAAGGACTTTCAATAACCGCGAGGACTAGAGGCTCAGTGATGGGTAGGAAGACCTCGCAGTTATTGATGGAAAACCGCATAGAATCTAGTCACAATCCTGCATCAATCGGACTTAAATTTTTCAATAAGCGAAAAGGTTCCAGGACCTAGGCCAGCTTCGGAGTGAATGGCCAGTCACAAAGCACACCCATCTTGCTACTTACCACTTTGGCGAACAACAAAGGACGCTAAGGACTTGTACGACAAAGAAGTTATCCAACGATTACAGTTCCTTTGGCGGTAAATACGGTCCAACAATTGCTCAAAGCCGATTATCAACATTCTTTTTGTAACAATAAGTGGGTAGATACAAAGGGGTTATAGGCCAGAATTTTGATTGGCAATTAATCAACTGACTGCAAAGCCCAAGCGAGAAAGGCCTAGCCAACTGAAATAATCCAGGAGACAACAGGAGCTGTGGCGAAGACCCCGCGCCAAATCAACTAGATATTTGCCAACTTGCCAGGAGTTTAAAAGTATCATGGCTTTTGGGAAATTACCAAAAAACTATGAAAGCTTGCCAAGACTGTATACGCCTTATTCATAGGCATGGCCCAGGAGCAAACACACATTTACATCGTTACACAAGTACTGGCATTGATAAAGACATCTACGGTCCCTCGTCTCTTCCTCGTTTCGAGATAGCCTATGATGATGCCATGTCCAGGATTGTGACGAGCATCTACTGTTTCTATGGACTAGGCCATCAAAAGTAAATTTACCACAAACGGCCTGAGATGAACATGAAAACAGTGGAGACTATTATAAGAAAAAGCTGCCCATATAGCACAATACTATTTCCAGACCCTTCACTCTACCAATCAAAGAGCGAGAATGCTTACGTTCAAAAAGCAAAAAACAAGAAGCTCAAGTACATGGACATATGGATTATTTCCCCTTGAAACCATTGATTTCAATATTTCAAAAGCTCATTGTCCGTTTAAAAATAAAGGCAACATGAACCTGTGTATTTGTCCAGAAAAGTTGCATAATTCTTCCGTATTGTGTATATATATATTTAACTAAACCATAAGAGTCTATAAACCAAACCTTGGTTTTTTTGTGTCAAATGCAGCTATAAAAATGTCACCTGATTTCACAATTGACGTTTGGATTTTAAAAGGCAATTTGTGATCAAAATACCTCTTAAAACAAAATTAAAGCTTCTTCTTAAAAATTTCCCAATCATATGAATAGATTTTGTGTGTGATACAATAGTTGTCCCATCACCTCATATTTCAAATTTGATTATTCAAATTAGTTTCAGACTGATGGTCAAATTCACCTGCCCTTCTGTCAGTCTTAATTCTATAATTCTGAGCAATCCCTGTACACTAATGGTCATTCAACATTGAAACACATTTTGGGGCCAACAAGAGATTTTATCACAACAAAACATGGCAAGACAACATTTTCTCTGTTTTCAGAGGTGATATAATTGGCTTTAACTACATTTCATAAAAAAATCAACACTCCCAGTTGTAATTGCTAATTTAAATTTTGAGAAATGAAAGTTTCTGACACCAAAAACTTTCAAAAGGAAAATCAGGCAAATTGCTGCTAACAAATTAATCTTTACTTCAAGTCAAACAAAAGCTAGGTGGAGAAAATGAAGTTCACTTCTGGTAATATATTCATAACCAAATGATATTGCTGATGTTATTTTCCAATTTTCTTTTAATATAACCTTGATTACAAATACACTTAAGGTGGGTCCAATATTCCTGTGACATCTCTCCATTGATAATAGTAAATTTTGAATATATAAACAAAATTCACTTTGTCAATAGGAATAAGCTACCCATCCCAAGATAAAAAGTTTCTCCTTAGAGAAATTAATTATCAGAATCTTTGGATATAGATATATTTCAACTTTCATTTAATTTTTTAAAATGGAAATTTGCTTCATTGACTAAACCTGAACCATTAATCCAAAAACTTAAAAGTTAACAGAAAAAAACATACCTATGTTAGGATGATCAAGAAACTTCATGATGCTGACTTCACGAAAAAGCTAAAATGAAGAATGCAGCTACATAAATTGTAGACATTTTGTATTTCCAAAAAAAACCCTTATCAATAAGACACTTCAAAACGATCTCAGCTTTCAAAAAGTACAGCATTTGATCAAGCATTTTAAATTGTAAAACTAACAGGATAAAGCTTGTGTAACTTTAGGTCCAAGAGTTGGCCAAATATCCATTGCTTATACAATGAAAAGCATAACGAAGCCAAAGTATTTGGACTCTTCTTTTAACTGAAAACTGTACACTCTTGAAAGTGAAAAAGTTTAAAAATCTAACTCTCAATTGGTGTTTAAACAAACCTTTTGTAAACTGGTTGGGTTTAGCTGTGTTTTATCAATGATTTTAATTGCCACCTACAACACAAAATACTTGAATAGCAAACTTTCCAATAATCTCTACTCTACACAAATAAATATCTATAACATGAACTAAAAACATGACAACCCATCAAACTGTGCAGTAGATTTAGAAATATTAACTGACTAAATTGCAATAAATATTTGCAAAAAAATCACACTGTCCCTTCTAGGCAAATCCCTGTACACTCCTATTTCAGAACAAATACAATACAAATGGTGTCTTTATCAGGCATCTAGACAATGTTTTCATGGCAATCACATGCAAACACATAGAGAACAATACCAAAATAATGAAACTAAAAACATAAAAACAAAGAAAGGAGACCTGCTTAAATATTTTCACAAACAAAAGGAAAAGCTTGGCTTTGGGAAATGTCAGAAGTACAGCTGGTGTTGTTTGAATTCAAAATATTGGTTCATACACCAACTAGTTGATTTGATATCACAGTGGCAATTACATGTCCAACAGACAAGGCTGCAATCCTTTTATTCAATGATATGTATATACAATTGCAAAAACAACAACACCTTACTGATTTAAATTATGAAAAAAATACTTGGACAGCCTTGACTGTTTTAAATAAGCAAACTCTAAAATTTCAGTGTAAATTTCTTTTTTTGTGATTCAAGACTGCCTATCTAAGTGTGACATTAGTGCACAACACCAAAACCATTAATTTTTGATTATCAGAAATTGAGCCTTGGTCTTCAAGATTTCTTCTGCAAAAAGATTGCATTTTTTTAATTTGCCCTTGTACCACTGAGAATTCACAGCCTAATACTTTAGTGGTTCTTGCTACAGGTTTATTTTGTAAACAACATGATCATAAAAATCCATGTCTCCATCCAAAACTGAAAGCTTACTGTTTCACCTAACAATTGTGGTTAATATTCCTATAAACTGTGAAGAAAATAATGTCACTTGTCCTTGGATGGAGAGTGACCTTCATCAAAAGGCCCAGTTACTGAGAAAAGCTCCTTAAAAATCATCTGCATAAAATTCACGTATTTTTGTAGTGACTTGACTTGCATTAGTGAATTTGTCATTAATTTCCTATTATATTTTGTGTTAGTAGCTTTGAACTGTGTACAATGGGGTTCTTAAAACCTCTCAATCGAAAAACTGAACTAAAAATTCAGTTTTCTTCAGTTTCAACAGTATAAGCTTGACATGACACTTGAAGAAATTATTGAGTGCAGTTTGGACACAAACATTTTTAACTTGCTTTATAGTTGCTGTACTTGGGCATGAAACATTATAATAGCTAAATCAACAAAACACCACTTTATAGTGTAGCATGTTTGCCAGAACCTGGGTCAAAGCAACTAAAAATGTGATTGTGCTGATATCTAGACGTCCACAAGGGAAATTGTAGCTTTACGAAGCATGCACTGTGTTGTTCTTTAATAATTTGAATTATAGATCTTATTTGTATTCTTTAAGATACGGGTTACCTAAAAACCTTTGCAATCTGGTTGGTTGATGCACGATAAAGGGCATCCACCGAATGCGTACTAATGAGTCCTGCACGATATTGCGGTCACTAAAATCTTTACATTTGCGAACATTACAGAACAAGTTAGATCATTTTGAGAAAATATGAAGCCAAAGCAACCAACCTCGCGGCCTGTTGGTATGTGTTTTGCAAGTTTAACCTTCGCAAAGTTTCCTTTCCCGATGGTTTTAATCAATTTGTACTTTCCGATGTGAACATCATCTCCGCCGGTTGTTTGACGGTTCCTGCTGGATCGTGTTGATGGATGACCGTCATCACTCTGTGAATAATAAAAATAAAACCATAATTAGTTCTTGCAACAGCAGTTTTTACCAAACCTATATTTCCAACAAATATACAAATCGCTGCTCCTCAAATAACCTTAGGCTTTCTTGCTATGTTGTTGTTGACCATTGTGGCTTTGGGCTTCCACCTTTCAATGGCGCCCATTTCGACAAATAAAGCAACTTCGCAAACTTGTTCCCTAGACTAGGCCTATGGGGACAAACAGTCAACTGCAAAAAGAATAATTGCAAGGAAAAATATGGTTTCTCGTTTTCAAAATAATGTATTTCCATCTTTCCAACGAAAATAGCAGGTTTAAATGAGTACGCCAAAAGGCCGAAACATTTCAGATGTTATAAGAAGAAAATCCATTCGATTGAATCCAAGATGAATTTTAAACTGAAATGAGTGGAAGCAACGGTTTAACAAAAACTGATTTCGTTCATTACCCTATTTCCTCTGCCACTGGAGCTGGTGGATCTGCCTGGTCTTGAGTGCCCATGGTGTGAATGCCCATGTCTCCCATCTGCGTTTTCTACAACAGTCGATAAAGCTGTCCTTCCAGACATTTTTCATACAACTCAGCAGCCCGAATCAAGTCTAGTTTGCCACTGTTCTCCCCTTCATCCTTTGATGCTTACCACAATAATAAATAAGCGGGTCGCAAACACAGCCCTCAAATGCAAGCCAATTGTAAGGGCGATGCTTTCACCAAAATTACTCCTTTCAAAACGCCTCGACTAAAAATACATTTCTCATCGAGCTGAAGATGGTTTGAAGCCTTCAGATTCAGCAAAGGCAGCCACTATGCAGCCTTGAATCAAATAGCCACCTATAAGACACTGAAACTAGTCAGGACTAAGGCAAAATCGACTTCAAACACCGCCTTCCTGTTGCAGCGGCGGAATTCCAATATGGAGGCAGTGTCACGTATTGAATTTTCCTTCTGTTGCTTGAGCGAAAAAAGTCACATGTCGTGTAGTCCGTGAGCTTTATATCGATGCAAAGTCATTCAAAAAGAGCTGCAACAACTTTCCTAAGTACATGTACAACTAACAGTGCCACTACAGCGCGTTAAACGTGAAGGCAAACTGACTCAAAGCAGGCCTTCCACCTCGAATTCCAAAATGGAGACGAAGTCGATAGCAAATCCCGACCTAGAAGCAAACAACATGTACTAGTGCCCAGGCTTTACAGGGTTTCCTTGCACTGCGCTGGCCACTCCTTGGAAAGAATAATGGCATGCGGGAGCACTAAGGACTAATAGTGTTGTCGGAAAAGTCGTAAAAACGATTCACAAGCAATAATAGAGGAGAAACTGCCCTTTGTGACTAGAATTAATGGACTATTATCACATTGAAGAGGATGTGTTTTGTCTTATCATGGCCAGTCCCAGAAGGACCTCCTGTAACCGAGGCAGCCCTATGGTAGCTTGCATCATGAACAAATCACATTGTAGATTCCTAATGAGAATGAGAAATGCGAAACTTTTAGAAACATTTTCCGACATCATCAGGGGTCAATTTTTAGCCCCTATTCGCTTACATTGTGGTTGATGACAAATCTAGGATATTCTAGCTTTTGGGAACTTCTAGAGGGATTAATGACGCATTTCCCTTGTTAGAGACATCGAGCATTTCGAAGATCGGATATTTCTATAACAGGCAGCTCAGTTTGCCAAGTCTCATGTAGCTTTAACTCTAAACATTTAGAAGATTTGTAAAGATTAGAAATCTCAAGCGTTGATTTGGTAAATTGTGCAGGAGAAATATCACATTAAGAGGTGTTTGGTTAACGAAGGACAGACGTTCGGCTGAATCCGGCAAAAGGAAACTGCAGTATATTATATACGGGAAGAGCAAGGGTAAATTAAGTGAACTATGAGCTTTTCTTACTGAAAACATTCGCTTAAATTACATATAAATCTTGCTGGTTGTACTTTCACCTTCGTCGAATCGGGAACTGTATAGTGCCTTGAGACAGAGTTATCTTCGATTAAGGGGTGGACGATCTTCTAAAAATTTCTATACGAGGCACTCTTACCAAAGGAGGGAATCGTCAAAAGAGTCGATCAACAAAGGGACTGTTTTAGCAGTAATTATTATTGAACATGATTGAGGGATTATGAAAATGCAAGCGATCGGGAAGAGAAATATTGCGTCAAATATAGTGTCGAAGTTGCCGAGTGAACAAGAACGAAATCTGTAGATAGAATCACGTAAAACTGCAGCTGCAATTCTTTTGACTTGCGCCAGCCATTTGGCGAATCAAGCTCCTTCACAATTACAAAGTGTTCCCAATTCCCCTAGGGCCTATTTTAGGGGTGCTCAGCCTCCAGACTGGTAAGTCATCAAAAATTCCCATTAAATATGAAATGAGATTGGATAAAAAAATCCACAGAAGTCAACACTGAAGGAAGATGAGAAGATACCAATCCTGAAAAAGTTTCCTTCAAAGTGCTCACAACCCACATAATTGTTAGTGGGTCAAAGCAGATATGTCGGAGTTAAGAAGCAAACAAGTGAAAAACATGCCAACAGGTCATATCAAGTTAAACGTTGGGAAATACGGACAGATCTAAGGTTTTCAACCCTGCACCGTGCGAAAAGATGAGCTAGATCAGCGGAAAGGCAAGCTTCAAGCAAAACCGATTCGATTCGAAATTAGCCGGCTCGATTGATGCCAGAAGCCACAAAATGGGTTCGACGTCACAATTTTACTATATAGTCTCTCCCTCTATAAACGAGACATTCTTGCGAGAAATAATTCTTTTTATGCCATGATAGAAAATCTTAAAAGAAGTAACGTATTTTTTGCTCTCTCGAAATTTTCAGCTTTCTCGGCATTCTTTTAAGAATTGCCAACATTGGTCAACTTTGAAAATAGGTCAATAACCAAGAGTCCAGAAAATTGACGGCTCCAAGGCTGAGAGCCGAAGGAAGGTTCGCTTGTTAATGTCATATTTGAGGAGGGTTTATTATTTATTGCTGAAATAAACATTGAAAGTGATTGTAAACAATTTGTTTTGCTCACTAACGAGAAAGGTTTGAATTATAAAAATTGCAGCCAGAGGAAGATTATAACTTTTTCTGGACTTTAGCGTAGGTCTGGAAGATGGATGTGTAGAAACGTAAAGCCTTAGTGTGAGTTTAGGCCAATGCTTGGGAACGAAGGCTAGAAACGAATCTGTAGAATTGAAAGCTAGCATCTCTCAAGGCTGTGGAATTACTGGTCAAGATATGAATCTAAATCCACAGTTTTGTAAAAACCGTCCATTTAAAAATATGCCGAAATCTGCTCTCACTTTTTGACCAAATTATTACGACTTTTCTGCGACGAGATATCTAGATGCTAGAACCTCATATTATGCATATGAGATGCTGAGATATGTAAATAAGATGTTGAAAATTTGAGAAGAATTGCAAAATACGCTTTGAAAAAAGACTGCGTGAGTTATTTTGTAGCTCATAGACAGAGGCGGCCCCGCAGAGGATCAGATTAGCCGTGAAACGAGATATAACACAAAGGGTAAACAATCTTGGAATCAAATTTCTATTGAAAAAGCTTAACCACTGCTGTCATGACGCATATCACAGTGGAGAGGTTGCTAAAATGAAAATGAATTTGTTGACCATAGCTCCGCATTTTGTCGAGTATAGTTCAATTTATTATCATAATTACATAAAGCCTTGCCTTTATTGAAGTGAATCCGATTAACATTCCCTCACAAAAGCTTCAACCTGCCAAAGAGCTAATCCAAGAAAAACATTTGTGGATTAACAAATTGCCTGGTCACACTTCGACATGTTACCGCAAAAACTACATTTGCTTAGGTATCCAAACATTGACATGTCATGCCCCAGGTGAGTTCTAAGTTCAACCGCCAGTTTTGAAATAAACTGAAGTTAATAATGTTTTAAAAGGAAAATCAATTTTTAATTCGCCTTTTTAAAATAAGAATTTTTGTTAAAAGAAGGAAGTTCAAAATATAAATTCGTCACTCTTGGATAATTTGCAAACACATTCATATTCGTGTGCTCCCTTCAAGATGTCTCATGCGTGACAGGCGATTTGTTCAATTTCCTTCCTTATTTGGACATTCTCCTCAAAGAAAATCTCAATTTCAGTTAATATACTCTCTATATTTAGCTACAACTACCTTAAAAATGCTTAGAAAGCACCTTGTATAAATGTCGACACCCTCCCTCACCCCCACCTCTAGCAAGCATTGGAAAGACCAGTTAATGTCCTAGCTCTAGGAAATATCCAGTGTACCAAAATGCGAAATTTGTAAAGAAAATATCCAACATTGATTTAAAAGAGGATGTCGTCACTGATTGTGAAATATATTGTCGTATTCCAAAATTTTAAGGCCTAAAGCCAGCTGATGCATGTTGCTGTTGCTTTATAATGGAGCCCGAGTAGAGTTATTTTTGTTTGGCAACATTTATGATTAACGCTAGTCTCTTCGCAAGCGTAAGTACCATCATCTGCCAGCCCAAGCAACCCATTTCCTCTTATGGATTTATGCATGAAGAGGAGCGTGAAAACTTTAAATGACTGTGTCACATAAGCAGAATTTTGATCTGGATAGGAATAAATACATAACTTATGCATATGAATAATCACGTTTTTGTTCGCGTCTTAGTTCGACACCCCGCCAACTTGACATTCTGTCTTCAAATCGCTCCGTATCCAGATCTCGCAATCAAGAGACGCCAAATTTTGAAGAATGTTGTTTGTGGCGCCTCTACATCTGCAGAATTGAAACTGATTTTATCGTTATAAATTCTAGATGTCATAAAGAGGGATATTTTAACATTGAGGGAGAAAAAGCCATATGTCCTAAGTCTCGGAAGAAAGCATCCTGTAGGGGAAGATTACGAATGTATTGCAGAAGTGACATTTTAGGCAGTGCATCATCAGTGGGGGAATGGGCAGGAACTTAAAAAGTTGCAAGTAACTTCCATAGTGTTGTTTGTGACGTAGGTAAGCTGGGAAACTGAGATTTAGATTTTGCCGTTTAAAGGGGGTTCTCCTCTAAATTGCGGTGGGTCAGTCCCTTTTACATCCCCATGAGACGTATCTCCTGAAGCTATGCCCCTGTAGAAATGAAGACGAGATGAAAGTGGTAGGAGGGACGTGAGATGAAGGCAAAGAAAAGTTTGGTCTGACAAAGAAGTGCCAAAAGGCATTCTAATCGTTAACCTTGTCAAATCAGTTTGCTAATGTTATCCACATAAAAAGCTTCTATCGCAAATTATGTGGAATGTTGTAAGGTTAAAGAATTTCGCGGTCAAAAGATGGACTGAAGAGGTTTGTTGCAAATTACGATCGACTTGCTCTAGACGATGATCATGGTTTGACCCATGTCGGACCAGTGAACAGGATGGCCTAGTAATCTGGTGGCGAGCAGTGGCGTTGAGGAAGATCTTGTGAGGCCTTCTTGCCAGCTGCACTTCAGTATACCGGTGAATAATCAGCAAGAGCGGAGCATGCTCAGTAAGAGCTTGATGGTGATAGACATGGATTCCCTTGTGGAGAAGCCAAGAACTCGTCAGCACCTTTTAACTTGGTGGTCATCATTTAGGCCAGTCCCGCAGCCTGGCAGGCGTGTCTATAAACAGTGTCAAAAGTGCATGCAAACTAGTGGATTCATGCACAAGAATCCGTTTCATGTATTGCCAACCACGATAAGCAGGCTAAATGACTGCAAAGTCCTGGGGTTACAATCTCGTGCAGTTTGTGACTTCGTGTGTAAATTGAACTTATTGCAGTCTTGTTTGGACACGTAAACATGGAAACAGGTTTCTATTAATACGAAGGTAGGGATATGAGATATCAGCTGGTGAATCATGTCAAACAGATATGACTCAATTGATTAGTATTGCTCAAGTTTTACTTCATTCATTTGATTTATTTGATTTGACATCCATTATCTGTTGTTTGATAACCTGCAACAGTTTTAGTTATTAGAATTCAATGCTCTGACGTTTCACAAGAAAAAGCTATTGAACTATTTTGAACTCTCGTGAATTCTTTAAATAAAGGCTGTTCAAGGCATAAATTTACTGTTTATCTACATTCAAAATGAAACGCGATTTAAAATCTTTCTTTGGTGCAAAATATAATTTCTTACCAGGCCACACGCCTGCGATGTCCATGTCTCATTTGAGTTGAAGTTCATCCAAATTGCCAAGCCATTTACCATAAAATCCATCACGCAACGTACTCAACTTCTTATTGAAATGAGATAAAGTATTATTTGAGCATTTCAGAATTTCGCCGATACATCTGCTTTAAAATAAAATGTGGGCGTAGTTTCACAAAACCTTTTCATTTCTCATTAAAAAAAATTGGAAATCAGAATTGCAAGCTAAGTAAGGGATACTGAGGTTTGAAATTTGTAAGGCGAATGAAAGGTGTCGCCTCAAATGGCGTACTCATTAAAGCGTGCTTGTCCTTTGGCACTGTTGCAACTGTCTCCTTTTTGGCTGGCCACAGTGGACTTTCACTATGCATGGGGATTCAGAAGTTGTTAGGCCATAGAGTGCCAGCTAGGTGTCTATTGGCCAATGGCCAACACGACTTGGTGTCAATGCTGGTCAAAGAAATTTGTTGCAGTTTATTGCCAATTGATGTCGGTACTCACAATAAGCACCTCATAAACCACCTTTCTTTGGCTATTTCCATCATTCGTTTTTAGTTAAATCAAACAACAAATATATCATTAGTCCTTCCATTTAGGTAGAGGCCAGAGGACAGTGTATTGTGTAAAAATAGTTTTAGCTTGCACAAATATTATGAATTTTCTGGCAGCATTTCCATGAAACATCTCGTTCCACATTCCAGGATTTCCCGGTTTCGCTCAAATGTTAATTCTGCCTCATAAAACCACATTTGCACCAATGCAGCTTTGTGCAAGTGCCGAAAGCATTCGCCGTACACACTTCGTCATTAAGCGATCAAATATTTGTGGTAAATGTTATCTTCCACAACATTGTTGCGATTTTTAGTACAATTTACATGGCCTCCTATGTTGCCTTATATACTTAACAGCGTCGAGCAAGATGTCTTTCGTTGTGCATGTGTTTGTAATATATTCAGCTTCAAAAAATTTTTGCTTATTCTATAATGGTAATTCTTGGTTATTATAATTTGAATGTTATGTTTTGCTTCAAGTCACATTACTATGCACATGGGCTATGCAACTTGAGTTATACAAAACGGTTTTCCGCATCCCGTATCGCAATGCAAAGTTGATAAAATGCAGAAAATAGAATAATTTTCTTTCCTTCAAAGCTGGTAAAATTTGAAATACATTTGAAGTAACCTAAAGCTAGTAAGAGCAAACTAGAAGCCAAGTAGCATTAGCATACTATGTTGAATGTAACCAACTACGAAATACAGTTTAATGACTAAAGCTCTTTAAAAAATGTTGGTAACATTAACGAGTGTTGTATGCTGAAAGGGGTCCTTATTCGGGGAATTCTAATTTCCACCCACATAAAAATGTACAAATTCCAATTTTTCTCGGCTTTAAAATGAGGCAAATCTAGTTTCCTGCCTAGCTTCGTAATCCAAGTAAGAAAACATTGCATCAATTTGAATTCTGAATGAAAGAGCAGTCTTCCTCCCGCTACTTGACTCGAACAATTTGGAGCAAATAAATGAACGTAATGCATGGTCTTCAAATTCTTGCTTGTGATGATCACATTCACATGCGCACAATGATTACAGCTGCAAAGCTGTTACCTCTCTTTGGACCTTTTGAATTTCAGAAATCGCCTTTCTATCTATTGGATCTCGTTGCTAAGTCGAGTTTTGATTTAATTCAAAAGCCTCGACTACATACAAAAGTGTTATTAACAATCAATCATTGCGTGAGTCAGGAAGCCAAAAGAGAACGAATTCATTAGAACTGTTTAGTGTTTTTAGTCAATAAGTGACTGGTTTGCAAAGAAAAATATATTGAACGAAAAGTGTTTGAAGGAAGAGAAGGCTAAAAGTCGCAACTGAGTCATCTAACTTGAATTTAACCGCTATCTCAGAGCAGTTTTAACAAATAAATTCCTATTTTGAAGTGAAGTCTGCAGGAGCCTAGTCTAGCTATATTTATTACTTAAATAAAAAGTACAGAGAATTGAAGTATAATTTAGTAATTTAACTGTCACTCTCAAAGCAAGCGAACAATTTTATTTGTTAACTAAGGCTGGTGCTTGGAGTAGCTACAATCTCTGCCAAAAGAAGTTGGAACACCGTGGGGTTTTTTTGATTTTGCGACCCCCGTTCTATTTCCGTCTCTCCTTGGTAGCTGCAACCCCCTTGCCCCCTTAAACAATGTTGCATCTTTAGGGGAAGGGCATAGGTACATGAGAATACTTCACTTTTGTTTTGAGGGTTATTCACTTTTGCGCTACACAGCATTGTTTGTGGGGCGAGGGGATATGGCAACTTGCGCGATGCGTAAATTAGGGCAGGTGTTCCAAGACTTTTGGCAGAGATTTTATGTAGCTGAGGCTGGTCGTGTTCTTCCATAAACTTTGCACTTTCCAAGTAACTTTCTACCTAGGTCTAAAGTCAAAAGGATTTTCTAAATCATCAAAAGCTAAGGTCAGCATTCATATCTGGATCTCTTGTCGAATTGCTAAAGAAAGCTTTTCTGATGAGTGCCTGATTGAAAATTCCATCTCCAGTAGAAAGATGGTTCAGACGGCCTCCACGTGAGCCCACAACAACAACAACAACTGCAAAAGAAACTCCAACTTGGCCAGTCAACTAAGCACTGATTCCAGAGGACGAGATAAAATGAAGTAGGTTCTAGAATTTTTTTAAAGATAATGAAACTTCTAGAATTTTTCCCAATCATCAACATTGACTGCGACATGATTGTTACAGTACGTCTGTAGTCGCGTGAATGTTGGCCTAAACGGATCGGGGTACTTGCTCTACATAAATTTATTAAGGGCAACTCTTCAAAACATTGCATAATGTAGACATAAAATATGGGGTTATCTTAAAAAGTTTTGTCTTCAAAGCGGTCAAATATCCAGTTGAGTTGCAATCTGTATTATTCCACACATTCTGAAATTCCTAAACATTTTGTCCGCAGAATTGTGACAATGATCTTGCTTTAGTTGGGGCTAAATCTATTGGCTGAATGATCAAAATTTTCTCTGTTGGAGTTCGTGCTCATAAATAATCACGACGTTCGTCATCCTGTAAGAAAAGCTCCACTTGATCTAAGGTCTCCCAAAAAACAAACAAACAAAATTATGAATCTTTACTGCTTCACATTGTGTTATTTTTTGCAATCTTTTTTCTATCTAACAGCATATAGAATTGGTGGGCATTTTAGTTCTCTTATCTCATCTCCATCAGCCAGTTTCTAATAATGAGGATTATTAGATTCAATTAGAGGAACAAGTTTTGAAACAACAACTGATTTGTTGTGATTTAATTATTCTCCATTCAGTAATTAATATGACCTTCTAGGCATATCAATATAAGTGTTTCATTGAATTCACCTTTGAGTTACTCATGATTATGCTAAATTTGGTTATCATTGATCAAGAAATCAGTATTAGTGTAAGTCATACCAGAAGGATAAGGTAGTTCAAAGGCTTTGTATATTCCTTAAAATTAGAATAAGTTGCACAAATTTTTAAGACACAATGCTTAGTATCTTGGAAAAATCAGCAAATTGAACCACTACAATTTTGAAAATGTCTTTTTACTAAGCTGCTTGGAGCTTTGGTTCACCAATGTATAAGTGGCATTTGTATATCTGTCCGTCTCTCTGGCCTGGTGTTGTAGCTCCATGAAACTTGTGCCTGATCAATCAATGAGGTTGCCAAGCCATTTTCTCTGTAGGTGACCTGTCCTTCTACTGCCTACTACTAGACCTTATGCCAACTTCTTTGTGCCAACAACAACTTGGTACCCATGGAACTCAAGCTTCCTGGGCTGTGAAACTTTTTCCCTTCTGACATGATTGTTTTATTATTTTCCCTTTGCGATGACAGGCATTTCACAAGCTTGGAATGTTACAAATATTTTTCTAGTCATTCCAACATAAAACCTCTCATATAATTGTCAATATCTGAGCTACTGGTGAACATCTTATCTAGTTGTCAAGTGAAGCACTGAAGTTGAAACCAAATAGTAGTTGTTGAGATATCAGAGAGCTTGATAAATATAAATCTTGTTTCTCACAGTGTGTGATGTGACCCTTTCTCAAATCAATGTGTTTAGAGTCATGCACAGATGACAGAAGAAAGTGTAACACATTACAGACTTTGCAGCTGTGCATTAATGTCTGAAGTGGTGACTTGAAAGGTCAATGTTACTTTCTTTCATCCAAGGGGCCAGGTTATCTCATGGAATTTTTATTGTCCTGATACTTTAACTGCAGCAACATCGATACATTGTTGATTTACTGTTGAAGCTGCCAAAGTTCAATAGTCTTTTTAAGTGGAAATCAATCAGATGTCAAACAAACCAGGGTATAGTACAAATAAGGATATCAATGAGAAGTTTGCTTATCAAGGTAACTGCATATTAAATGTTTATAGCATATTAATCATGTCAGTTTGTTTTTCAGGTTAAATATTGATGGACTATTGGTGTATTTTCCATATGACTATATCTACCCAGAGCAGTATTCTTATATGCTAGAGCTCAAGAAAACTTTAGATGCAAAGGTGAGATGCAACTATCTGCCTATGTTTTCTATGTTGCAAGTAAAATTTACCCCTGATCAAGACTTGAAGGCAATTTGTCTTAATGATTATGAAAACCATTTTGGTCATTATAAAATATGATGCCAACCATCATATTTTGGTTGTTAGCTTGAAATAAATGAGTAGTTGTCATATTATTGATTTTGACTCCTGTCCAGTTCATCATCATCTATTTGTTCTGTTTCATTGTGGTTATGAGAAATAAAAACTAGTTGTTTAATGTTTGTCTGGTTTGTCCTTTTCAAGTCAAATCCACTGTTCATAATTTCATTCCAGGGTCATTGTCTATTGGAGATGCCGTCTGGAACTGGCAAGACATTGTCGTTGCTATCACTCATTGTAGCATATTTATCTGTAGGTTTGCTTTATGAATGTTAACTTGCTCATATCTGCTGGGGGCAGGAGAGGGGGTGGCATTTCTATCTGATTGCTATGCAAAGTAAACTTCCTTGAAGCATAAGCCATAAAAGGAGTACATACCTGCGGAAATCTCTCTTTCCGAGTCATGCCGTCTAAGTCCTTAGGAGTTCTACAGAATGGGCATTTCTTGAACAGTCTTCATCGGACTATGGTTAACAGACATTTTCAACTTTTTTCACCTGAAAGAGTACTTAAAGTTTAGGCTACGAATAATCTACTTTTCTAAGAAACGTTTGAAAGTTTGTTGTCGCTAACAAGAGCAAAGGTTAGTTAATTTATAACATGTTCTAATCAAAACTTACAAAACGTTTGTCCTTTGAGTGCTACGATCACCCTTCATGTCGCTATCAATTATTTGTCCATAAAAATTATGTTTTCATAGATTAGCGAAAAATATTTACTATTGTTGTTGTCAATTTAGCGCTATTTTGTTCATGACACGTTTATTGTCATGTTCGAAATATCATTATTCGCCCTCTTGAGCGTTTCCTGGTCATGAAGCAGACTAGGATCATTCTTAGGCTTGCAGGCTTTTGTAGCTGCCCTTTCTGGTAATTGTCACAGAACCGCTCAGCCAAACGTCTTTAAGGGACGTTTATTCAAGCAAGTTGAGCTAGAATGAATTAGATTTATTCCAGGCTTAAAAACAGCTGACACCAATTATAGATGTGTAACACCACCGTCACTGAAAGTTTTAAGGCTGCAAAATTGGTATTTTCTGACTGACCAGAAATGAAGTTCACACGAGAATGTTGTGACCTCAGAGTTTTTGTTTTGGAAAAAGCTTATATTTTAACTTACTCAGATAGATAGCGAAATTTACTGGCAGCAAGAGAGAGGTGGGGGTTGTTAAGGGACGTAAAACAAACCACGTGATATGAGCGAATAACTGAAAGTCACCGTCACCGTTGGCAAATTTAGGAATGTACCTCTTGTTTTGTACATGTCTTAGGAAACTTGGGGCAAAAGCAAAGGGGTCAAAGACAACGCTCCATTACCTTTTCATAGTCAAACCGGGAACGTAATTTTTATTATGTTTTGTCTTCTTTCCAGAGTAACCCACACCACCTGACAAAACTAATTTACTGCTCGAGAACAGTTCCTGAGATTGAGAAAGTATGAAATTTACATTTTCCAAATATCGATTGCATGTCAAGAGCCTTGTATTCCAAAACTCGCTGAAATATCGATCATAAGCTTTTTTAAATGTATTAAGATATAAAAATTCACCAAATTTCTAAGTAATTGAACTAACCGTCTATAACAATCGTAAACTGTTTTTCATTCTTTTTTAATGCCATTGATGTAAAGTTTATGCCTGTATTTAATTGTTTCTCTTCTGACGTTTTATTTCTAGGTTTTAGAAGAACTTAAAAAGCTGTTGAATTATTATGAAAAAGAAGATGGCACAAGACCCAAGATAACCAGTTTAGCCTTAAGTTCAAGGAAAAATCTTTGCATACATCCTCAGGTAACATGGGTCGCATTTTTAACAGCTTTTTAGAATTATTGTTAGATTTTTCAAGTTCATGTTTGTGTATTGTATTATCAACGTTTTTGATATTGTTGCTAATAGTGCTTGTTTCGGATATTTATTGTACACTGCTTGCAGATTGGTACAGAGAGAGACGGGAAGAAAGTAGACAGCATGTGCCATGGTTTAACTGCATCCTACGTGAGGGCTCGTCACAGGGCCGACAAGGACGTACCCGTATGCTCATTCTACGAGGTTTGTTTTTTTTGTGAGACACGAATCCTTATATTCAACTTCTCATTACACATCTTACAATTAGTAAGATTTTGATATATCTCAGTATTGCTTTGAAATACTCTCTAAATCAAAGAACCACCCTTTCTTTTGCTATAGGGTTTAATTAAAGAAGCAAAGCAAGCAAGAGCCGTTTGAATTTCTCGTTTGCTTTTAAAAAAACTTTCTTTCAGACGTTTGATGCAGAAGGCAGAGAGGAGCCAATCCCACCTGGAGTGTATAACTTGGTATGTTGTTACTTTTGAGCTTCAGACATTTAAGCTTCAGATTTTTAAACTAAAAGACTTTACTAAAGATATTTCTAAATACAAATATTTTAATGAAATTGTCTGAATGAGAAATAAACGGTGATGATGTCATCATTGTTACTGTGACTGAAGAAATCTCTTTGATGGTATGTTCTGTTTTTCGAGGATGATCTAAAAACGTTTGGCAAGGATGTTAACTGGTGTCCATATTTTTTGGCCCGTTACGCGGTGAGTATGCTTTTCCCAATACGGTAAGCAGAACTGAATTCATGCTGAACTTTTTGCGCTTCTTCTAACGTACCTGCCTATTTGAATCTACTTAACTCCTCTCATTGGAAACTTATCCATTCGCACAGAAATTCAACTGATGAATTCTTTACATGAACGTGGCAAATCTTATCATCATCATCGAATCATGACAAGCCAAAACACTCACCGTTCGTTTAAACGCAAGAAGTGAACTCTGCTTTGTCACGTTTACGGTAACACTTACGGCAACACTTACGGCAACACTTACAGTAACACTTACGGCAACACTTACAGTAACACTTACGGCAACACTTACGGTCACGTTTATGTTTCCATTCAAATCATGGTTGTGGTCTCCATTACGTAATTCTTTTTTCCAGATTACGCACGCAAATATCGTGGTTTACAGCTATCATTATTTGCTGGACCCAAAAATAGCCGACCTGGTTTCCAAAGAAATGGCTAAGAATTCTGTCGTTGTTTTTGATGAAGCACACAACATTGGTATGATATGTTTCCTTTAAAGATCATATATAGAAAGGCTTTTATGTTGGTACAATACGCATGCTTTTGGCTCAGTTTCCACTGCTTTGGCTGGAATAACTAAGGGAGAAGGTGTGATGGCAACAGCTTAACCGCGTGAAGAAAGCTGTTATTCTAAGCTTTCTAAACATTTCTGTGAGCTTGACTTGAATTGATACACACGCTCAAACCAGATAATAAAAGAAACTCCTTTGTTCGACAAGATAATGCTGTTTTTCCCTAAGCAGGAAATGTTGCATTCGGAAAAAGTTTCCTTTTGATCGGATTCTAGAGATACTCTCAGACTACTTGTCAGTTAAACAATGATTGTGGTTGCTTTATAAATTTACCGAATGTTATCTTGGAAAGTTATTCAAATGAGTTTTGTTGCCTTCCTTCGAAATTCAAAGGGGTCTCTTTTTCTAAAACTTGCATAGGAGAGTCGATTTTATTATCAGATTCTTGCCTTTATTTTAGTATTGCCCTCTATGGTTTTTGGCCAAATTACGAGAGAAAGCCTGACACGGATTTGACCTGCTAGGTCACTTAGCATTGCCCAACTAACAATAAAAAAATTCAATTCAACTTGAACTGCTATTACAACATCTCTCTAACGGGCTAGCCTGGGTTGTTTCTACAACAATACATGATAAAGACAGCAAAAGTAATAATATTTCAATTTCTGGACATCAATTTTCAAGGCAGAGGAATATGTACTTCATATGAATTAAAAATCTTGTTCCGTTTTCATCCACATCCTCTTCACAAACAGATCACACTGCCTGCTAACGGGAATTTGTGGACTCTGATTGGCTCAAACATTGCAGGCAAAAGGCCTGGATAGAAACAATGCTGATGGGATAACCATTTGCGATAATTTATACTATGATCTATTATGGAACAATTATTAATTACTGCAACCATTTATATATAAGGTATGATATAATTCTCATTCTCTTTACATGTATGACATTATGAAGAGCTGCATGATATGAAGTAGTGGCTCTAATTTCAATGAATATCCTTTCCCTAACAGACAACGTATGCATAGAGTCTATGAGTGTCAATATTAACAGAAGAACACTGGATCGATGTCATGCTAATATCGAATCCTTGTCTCAAACTATACAGCAGTGAGTTTATTTTCTAATACAAACAGTGTTTTGATGTATATTATGTGATTGCGTTGTTAGCTAAAGGAAGCTGCTATTTTCCTTTTTGTAATTTTTTTATCCACCTCAATGTTGAGAGACAGCCTTTAAGTATGAAAATGTACCCTTAAAAGCAACGATCGTAAGGGACTCACTTTGGCCTACGTTTCTAGACTAAAAATTAAAAATGTTTTTTGGATAAGTAGGCCTTTACATATTTTCATCTTAATTTAATTTTTCATTTCAAACTATTTCTTGGATAAACGAGCAACAGTCTAGAGATGCAGCTTACGGCATCGAATAGCCAGTTGCATCTATGCATCGCTTGCTCTCATTCTAAATGAACGTCAACTAGAGGCAAATGCAAGATGGCACTGCATGTGGGCTGTATGTTTTGGCGCGCCACAATGTGCAAATAATTTCATGCAAGCCACACGAATAATCTCTCTGCATTTGGCAACGACCGCGCGTGCGCAAAGCTGACGTCACTACCGTTCTTATTCAGACTCAGTCCGGGTCGACTGTAAAACGTAAACATGACGCTTTCTTTGCTTTCCTCATTACGCAAAGTCAGAGCTGACGATTGACAAAAGCTAATCCGAAGCCTCCCCGACGAAATTGATGGCGTTTACCGCTAGTTACTCAGCTTCATGTGCGACTGTTTATGTGCAAAAATTGGACATTTCTTGAAAGTTTTCGATGTATAATATTCTTATATGAGAAACTTTTGTTGATAACGTTGTGTCCTAGGTTCTTTAGAATCATTAGAATAATGGATGCACCTACGGCAAGGCACCTTTCTTCTCCGTTTTAGGCTTAAAGAGAACGACAAGCAAAGATTAAGAGGGGAGTACGATAGACTTGTTCAAGGTGAGTATTGTGTTTCTGTTTTTATTACAAGACAAATAAGTGATTAAGTTATTTCATTCTTTGCGTTTGTTCTTCTGACCCCAATGATAGAAAATCTACATGGTGAAAAGAAAGCTTTTTTGGCCTTTAGGTTCTTTGCGAAATCTCAATAACTAACTCAATCTCTTTTAATTCCAAATAACTCATGCTTTAAGCTCGGGGGACAGCATTTTCAGTGGTTTTGTTGTCAGGAACTTTGATTGCTAATGGAAAAGTATTTTATGTTTAAAATTTCCAGTTTTAACATCCACTTTTTGTAATATTTGTAACTGCTAGGTCTTAGAGACGCAAATGTGGCAAGGGAAACAGACATGTACTTGTCAAATCCAGGTATTTACAGTTAGTTCTATGTTCAGCCCGACAGAATGTAATGAAAAGTACAGTACAGTATAGTACAGAGGCAGAGCCGAAACGAGTCTAGCCAACAGTTTTGACATTTCGATTGCGAGGTACTTACTTGTGTATCTAGAACTCGTGAATATATAGTTCTGCAAGATTCTTTTTCGCACTGTTATTACTTTGGACATGATATTCCTCACCTGCCACTTTTCACTAACATCGCGGCTAGACCAGCGAAATGTTTGGTTCTTACAAAGAAACACCGAGCTGAGTGCACAGTTCAGTAGCCAATCACAGCACAAAACTTAACCGCATAGTCGCAGATGTGAAGACCAGTGTCTTAGGCCCACGCAAATAGCGCTGTTTGTCGTGGGAACTGAGCAGATCTTTTGCTCCCTTTCTCAAATCTTGTATTAATCTTCAACTAAATTCTTCTTGAAGGCAAAATACAGCTATTTATTGAAACTGAGCTTTGAATGTGCTGCCCAAGACACAAATAAGAGTCACATGAAAGCATGATGTTTGAAATCATCATATATTTTGAGGGCCTAATCTTGTGTTCTTTGTATCTATTTGCTGGCTAAGTAACAATCCTATCAAGCTTTACATTTTTTAATCGTTTCTTTGTTATATCTTTGTTTCTTTCTTTGTCATTGTGAATTATTAAAGAATTGATAGGATAAAGTTGATCTAATGATGGTTTTGCTTTTTTTACAGTTTTGCCAGATGAAATTCTGCAAGGTAAGCTTAGCTAGAAAGGCCTTTTATAGAGAAAATATTGCTTCAATATATGTTCTATTGCTTGAAAATGATTCTGAACCTATCTTCTGAAGGTAAATAATTATCTTTGAGTGTTTTTACTTTTTCTTGCAGAAGCCGTTCCAGGAAACATTCGACAGGCCGAGCATTTTGTCGCCTTTATGCGTCGATTCCTAGAATATTTAAAGGTTCAGCGTTTGTTTATAGACTGAAACTATTCTTGTTCTGTTGCGCAACTTAAAGATTTTCCTCTGTCGACTTGTATGACTATTTCCCAATTATTGTGCATTTGATTTCCTTATAAAGCTATTGTTCCTCCAAAAAAGCATTTATTGCAACATAAGCTTTAGAACAATCAAAAGAGAAAATTTTGAATATGGATGACTTCAAGAGTGCGAG
This sequence comes from Nemopilema nomurai, assembly GCA_003864495.1. NCBI lineage: Eukaryota > Metazoa > Cnidaria > Scyphozoa > Rhizostomeae > Rhizostomatidae > Nemopilema > Nemopilema nomurai. The sequence continues at coordinate 248,367 of ML133381.1, forward strand.
GAACTTTGTTCATGGTCATGCAAAATTTTTTGTAGCCTAGTCAGAGTTTGTCAGTAAAAGTGTTTTGTGAAAAAGGGTAAGCAATTGGAATTCTATGATAACAAATTAGGCCTCGCGACTGACAAGGCCTACGATTTGCTTTTCATAACACTTGGCTATGTTCAACATGTTTTTGTCCGACAGTTTTCGAGGCAGAGTTGAATGGAGTATTCAGAAGTTTTTAGACTACCTGGCGAGATTTTTCATTTCCACTTATCAGCGTTGGTCAGCATTATTGTGATGATGTTATAATGGTTTTCTGTATCGCAACATACAGGAAATAGTTACCATGAATAGCAAAATAATACGCTTGTCTGCGATTTTCAGGTCAGGTTGAGAGTACAGCACGTGGTCTCTGAAACTCCGCCATCTTTTCTGCAACATATATTCCAGCAAGTTTGCATTGATCGGAAGCCACTAAGGTAATCCCAATAAGAAGTCACGTGAGGCTTTTTACGTGATCGGCCTAGAAATGCAGTTCTAATTTAGTGTCTTTGCTCAAGACTTCTCCTCATGCTGGTTTCTGTATTATAGTTTTTGCTTGGCAAAAACTGACTGAGGATTTTGCCATGAAAGTAGCTAAGCAGATGTTTATCATCATTTTTGTAATTTTTTGCTGGTATGTTATTGCTTGGTTGTATAACCCATTGATCTGCTGACTGGAAACTGTTCTATGTGCATCCAGCCCTCGGTGATCTTTTTGATTTGTAGATTTTGTGCCGAGCGGCTGCGGTCCTTGCTTCATACGTTGGAACTGCCAAACATTGCAGATTACGGACCACTAACTCTGCTGGCCAATTTTGCTACACTTGTCAGTACATATTCCAAAGGTATGCCCAATTATGCTTCTCAATGTACCATCTGCAATTTCTTTATCGAGTGGCTGCCAGATTCTTTGCTGTTTTCATGCAAAGACTTAGCAACTTTGCTTCTCATATCCATGAGTTCCAGCAAAACTTCAGGCGTTTGTTTAACACCAATGCTCAGGATTATAGAGATAATTGAGATAAATTTTTGCATTTTAATGATGCTGATTTTCTTTTTTTCTAGGTTTTATAATTCTAATCGAGCCCTTTGAAGACCAAACTCCGACCATTCCAAATCCTGTATTGCATTTCAGGTACTTAAGAATCTTTTTGTCTGCAGATATTGCAATAAATAATGTTGCATCGCTTACGATACGGTAGTTGGATAATACGAAGCAGCTGACAGTTTCAATTTCTTTTCAGCTGCATGGACGCATCGATTGCTGTACGGCCTGTATTCAACAGATTCCAATCAGTTGTTATCACCTCTGGAGTGAGTAGCCTTTGTTGAATTCGTCATCATTTAAAATATTCTCGTACGCAATAATGGTGTGGCGGAAGATCCATCTTTTGATAGAAACGCCCAAATTAGTGCCAAAAGATCAAAGGTTCACATTATTTTTGTACTAAAACGCTGTCAGTTGTTTTTGCTTTGCATTTCGTCAGTTGTCAGTTTATTATTTCATTTTGATGTTTTTAATTCTATTGATATCAGATGAATCATTTATGATGTTAGCGTTAGTTTTTCTCTCAAAATTTAGAGCAATTGTTTTCACATTTCGATTGAAATGTGAATTTTTTATAAGCATCAAATTGGCATTGTGTTACCTCTGGCCATTGTTTTTTCACAGTATGTTTCTTCAGCTGCCCTTTCTATAAACATTCAGCATGCATCTCCAGATTTTAGTTTGTGATCATGACACTTGAAACCAATAACATCTGAGCAAAAATAGCGCAACCCACATTTGAAAACAACCCCATAAATACTGAGAATTATTCATTTAACATATGGGTTGTCTAGGTGTATTTTAAAACATTTTACAGCCCTATAGCCACTATTCAATTTCCCCATATGTCAGGTACAGCATATTTGTAAACTCTGCACTATGCACTTTGTCCTCTTATGCGTTTTGCTTTGTTCCCAGACGCTGTCTCCCATTGACATGTATCCCAAGATCCTCGATTTCAGGCCAGTCAACATGGCCACCTTTACAATGACGCTGGCGAGATCCTGTATCTGCCCCATGGTAACATAATCACAATCACTTCGATTTTGCAATATTTTCTTCAAAGACCCTAAAGTCAGTTAGCTTACTTTTGCTTAACATTTACGTAATAGAAGTGATGCACCTTGATGTCAGCTTGTCGTGACGCGATATAAACGCTGTGTTCAGAACGAGGTCGTTTTTTATATCCAAAATGAGGTCATTTGCTCAATGCCTTTATAAGACACTTGTCTTAAAGGGTTGAAGAAGATCTAAAGATAGTTCTTGAGCGTTACACCCTTGGATATTTTTAGGCCACCACATGTTTAGAAATGATGAACGCGAACTCGATCCCAGTGTTTTCAAACAGCATGAGGGTGTCAGAGTAATACTTCTAGATTCCATTTGCTTTGGTGATGTGCTTTTGCGGTGTACACTGACGTAGGTACACTCGGAGAGATATGTCAATGGTTGGTGCGAGGGATGTTGTTTTGATACAGTATCGTCACAGGATGTTCCCTCAGCACTTGTATGTAGCTCCAATAATGGATGAAATATGATGCACGAAATACGGTTGCATCAATTTATGTCAACACTGCAGCATGACGTAACCTCAAGAGGATTATGGCCTCGAACGCACTTGAAGTCATATTTCATGATTTTGGCTATGTACCACACAAACTATTGTGTAATTTGCAGTGACTGTCATAAAATAGGATTTCGGTTAGAGTAAAAGCCTTTGGTATTTTGTTGAAAATCACCCAAACGTCTCAGCTAAATTTGCCCATTATCCTGCTTTTCCGTACTTTCAGTTCCATAATTTTCGATGTTTGTCATTTTATTTTATCGAAATTTTGTTTTCAGATTGTCAGCAAAGGCAATGATCAGGTTGCTATCAGTTCAAAATTCGAAACAAGAGATGATATTGGTAGGTTTTCCATCAAACAGTTTTGTTTTATATTTATCCGTGAAAAAGCTTCTGTAAGCACTAAACATGCCAGAATCGACCGTCCCGTGCAACACACGTCACACTAGAAATGGGAAATGGTTCATTTGTCATCACATCTTCATTTGTCATCAACTTGGAAGAATGTTTTATCGAAAACTATTTATTTCCTCCGAAATGCACTGCAATAGTCTTTGGGAGCACTATTTTCATTCCCTCGAGTTGGGCCTTCTCAAAAATGACAAAGATTGCCATTTAAAATGTTTCACTCACGGTTGTGCTTATCTGCAATGTATGTTTCGCGGTTTTTCTTGATTCTTAAGAGCCTGGAATTTATCGTTCCCTATGAAGGAAATCAAAGAACTTGAATCGTACTGTCGGCCCTTTTCTTTGCTGCAAATTTTTCGTGCCACTTTCGAAAAGCTTCTATGTGATACAGTGTACTTCCACCTTTGAGAAAGGGCGAATTCTGAATCCATCTGGCTTGCACATTCGAATTAGACAATGTATTAATTTCTGGTCTTTGGAAAGCTAACAGTACATCGGTTGGTGATGAAAAGATCGATTTAGGCCCAAAAGCATTTCAAGGCAAAGTATCACGTGCAAGTGCTCTTAACTAGAATGACCAATTACAGGTTGACATATCTGCTGGACTGTGCTCACTAAGCATTTGTTTTCTTTACTGCCATTCGCTTAACCAAATGCTATGCTGCCAGTTCGACGAATAATAAAGTCCAGTATATTTGTTGCATATTTGCCGGTTTTAAGATTGACTTATTCTATTGCCGATGTAGCCTTTTTCCATTCTAGGTTTGAAGGATTCGATTCCTGGGCCCTTTTCTTTAATATGTTTTCTGTTTTTAGCTGTAATACGTAATTATGGAAATTTGTTGGTGGAGCTGTCAGCCTCCGTTCCAGATGGCATCGTCTGCTTCTTTGTCAGTTACCTTTACATGGTATGTAAACCACGTACGAGACCCCCGAGAGGCATACCCTGGTTGTCAAAATATCATATCTTTTATAACTATTTATTATAACTTATTTTGATTACTTACTTGATGTTTCAAGTCTGGTTATTGAAATTGTTGGTACTTTGATACTTATTGAAAATTTGTAAACAATTGGCGTACACTTTTGAAAATAAGTGGTGTGATTCTAAAAAACTCATTATATGTTAGTTATAACGTGTTTGTCGTTGTCTTTTATTTTTGAAAATCTTTTAATTTATGCCCCAGTTGCTTTTCCCGCGGTTTTTCTGTTAGGCCGCTGGACAACAGCCTATAGATGACGCCACTCTACCCTAGTAGCTTATTATTAATGTAATCTTAGAATAGCAAGCACGAGTCTTTTGCACCGTTGATGCACATGCATCAACTTACATCAACAGTCAACCAAGTGTATTTTAAGCATTATGAATGTACTGTATTTCAGGAAACTGTTGTATCCATTTGGAATGACCAGGTCAGTACTATGATAGTCTAATATTTTAACATACAGTTTCTATAAATCATTTGATATTATGCTGATTGTAGTCTCCATATTGTTGACCTTTTAGTATTCTGCCCGTATGTACAAAGAAAAAATACATAATTGATTTCATGTGTGTTTTATTAATCTGTTTATGTGAAAATGCATGCTTCTGTTACAAGTACTAACATGTGTACAACCCTGTCTATAAAGCAACGAGCATTCTCGTATGTGTCTCGAAAAACACTAAACAGCCTGATATTTGTAGACGGAACGAGCTTGTGGTATCATTTGGTAGTTTCAGGAAAGTAATGTACGTGAGAAGGAAATTTCTTTACTTTGGTTGAGTAAAGTGTTGTCTAATCTTTTGATATACTTTATCATTCATTTATACTTTATGTTTTTAGGGAATCATAGCCAGTATACAAAAGAACAAGCTTTTATTTATCGAGACACAGGACGGAGCTGAGACGAGCCTAGCATTGTACAACTACCAAAAGGTAGGCCCTAGACGGAAATGGCATTAGAGAAGGTGCCAGCCTTTTGCAACAATGAAGTGGCACTGGTATTTTCCATGTCGTTTTGTTTCACCCGTATTCTCTTCACTTGTCTCTTCGACTGCTTCATATGTGTTCTGTTATATTACTTTTTTTGGTTGATGACAGCACTCATGGTTGCGTACACCGTTCAATGCCATAACTTGTGTGTTCCAATGCCCAAAAAAACTGTGTTCGAGTAAATTGTGATTTTTATAGGCTTGTGAAAATGGGAGAGGTGCCATATTGTTATCTATTGCAAGAGGAAAAGTTTCTGAGGGAATTGATTTCGGTACGTTGTAAGATTTCATATATTTTTAAATGAAGTCACAAACCTATTGTCAACTACGACTGAAGCTTATTTCGTTTGTAACTCAGAAAGTCGGAATAATTCATATCATATTTAGTAGGTTTTGTTGTTTAATATGCTCTTTGCAAATTTGAATATTTTCAATCTCTTTTGTCTAGTATTTAATCCTTCCTGCATTGGTAGGATTAGCGAGAGAATAAAAGTACCACGAGAGTCATTTGCTTAAGCTTGGGTTTATTTTTGGTAAGGTTTTCAACCGAGTGCTACTCTGTTACAATGTATGATTTCTCTTACAGATCACCATTATGGAAGGGCTGTAATTATGTTTGGCATCCCGTACGTTTATACACAAAGCCGAATTTTAAAGGTACTATTGTATTTTTCTTGGGTATGTGTCTCTAAGAAAGGGAAAAGAAAATTTTGGAAGCACAAATTTCACAATAAAAGTCCTTTTTGCCTAACATTCCTTAGAATATGAATGCTGATACTAACTAGACGTTTGTAAGTGAGAGACAAAGCGGTGCAATCTCATTGTTCCTTTTTGCAAATACAGGTCTGCTTCCGCAACATCTAGCCATTTAAAACATTACTGGATTTTGAAGCATTTATTACGTTTTATCTACTTTGTCCTGACTCAAGTCATTTGTCAAACCACACACTAAGTTATCAAACAATATTGCCACCAGGAGAGAGCCTAATGGAAAATCTGTTTTCCTTTTTCGTCCGTTTTTATAGCCCTCGGCGGTCCAAAGGCTTCATTAGATTAATAATTAGATCATGCTGATGTTTATGCAAAACTCAAGTTGTATGAATCGAGGAATCCAATAACTGCACGGGATGTAAAGCTTTTGACACATGGAGTCAACCAATAACTTTGAATTGCATATTTTCATTTTTAAGTGTCCGAAAAACAGCTTCAAGCGTCTGGAATCTTATTTTTAGTTTTTATTGTCATATTAAATTTCTCCTAAAATGACTTTAGTAACAGTAATCTTAATGCAAATCACACTTCCGAATATCCGGAGTATTTTTAAAGTCAGCCCAAATGAAATGTTTAACAGGAATGGTTTTTCTTCATCTGGAAAAGATTGTCATTTTCAAAAAGCACTTTGCTCATCATTTTAAAGAGATTAGCTCCTTGTTTAGAGATATTTTATATAAATACTGTATGTCTTTTATTGGTGTAATAATTATGCAATCGTTTCATTTTTGTAGGCGCGACTGGAATACTTAAGAGACCAATTCAACATTAGAGAGAATGATTTTTTGACTTTCGATGCCATGAGACATGCCGCCCAAGTACAGGAAGTTTTATTTTCATTATTTCATTATTCATCAATAATTTCATGTGTAGATACATAGGAACTTTTAAAGAGGTCATGACTGCGACTTTTATGAGCCAGATGCTTTATAGAAACGAGTTGTGATGGGTTTCTACCGACTGCGTTGCTCAACCTCTATGGACGATCCGAGCCAAAGTTGTCTTGTTTAACGTGCAGAGAACACGGAACCAGGCCGAGAGAGAGAGAGACGACGCGTTGTCTGTTGTTTTCTGTAGCGCTTTTCCTGACTGACTCTGATTTACTTTACAATTATATTTATACTGATGGATCTAAGAATAAATTTGCTGACGAGGGATGAGAGAGGATGATGAAATGGTGATGTAATGCGGATGGAAAAATCTAGGCTGGGGAGCGAGAAACGATGTGTCAGCATGACATGGTGTGACAATGGAAAGTAGACAAAGGAGTCACTACAGCTTCACTTTCTTATTGGATATTATATTTATTATATAATTTTTTATAATAACTTTTTTATACCATCACATTATATTATATTTTTGATATGTTATTTTACATATATTTATATATTGCTGTATTATATTATATTCTGAACATTCTATTGAATATTATGCTATTATAATGTGTAATGTGCTTCTTATTTTTTTACATTACATTGAATTATATTTAGTTACATTTAGTTATGTTATATACTATTCTAGTGCGTTGGTCGTGCAATAAGAGGAAAAACGGATTATGGTGTCATGGTATTCGCTGACAAAGTGAGTTATGTCTGCTTGAAATCAGTCAATCAGTCAATAAGTATACACATCAGTTACAGCTGTAAGACAACAGTCAATGTATCAACTGTCATTTGAAAAATAAATGATTGAAACATCTATTCAGTCAATCAATGAAGTCGATGTAGCTAGAAGACCTAGAAAACTTTTTAACGAATGATCACAGTAATACTGATTAGGCTATTATTGCGGCTGGTATCAGGGTGTTGCATTGCTTAATAAGTGTAATTTCAGTGAAAGTATGGCCTCTTTGGGTTTTTATGATACAAATTTATGCTGACAAAGCCTTTTTAAAGGATAGTCCAAATGACAAAGTTAGCCTAAATTTGTTGTTCTGACTTTAAGCGATTTTCAAAAGCTGATAAAAGAGGAAAGTTACCGAAATGGATTCAGGTAATTTGTATTTAATCGTTTGTCTATATTCAGTTGCTATATGATGATGTTAATGTAAATATTCACTGGTAAACATTCAGATGTAGGTCCATTTCTGATGTTTGAATTCAACACGCTACTTCTGGCGTGATTGCTGCTTTTTCTCTACTGAGATTGATGTAACAGAGGGAAGACAACAATTTGTTTGCGGTTATTATATCTAAGAATCCGAAAGTCAGTTACCGGAGGTGTTATTTATATATCATTTGTAAGATGGGTGTAATATCTAATAATTTCCCCTACCTAGTGTAACACCTATTGTAGAGACGCATTGATTGGTTTCTTAGCCATCATTACAAAGACTTTGTCTTGAATACAGGATCTTTCAGCTTATTAAAGCTGAATATGCAATCTCTTTGAAAAATTTTGTTTGTTCCTCTCCTCCTCAGGAGCACCTTAAAGATGCAAACTGTAATCTAACAACGGATGAAGCAGTCCAGGTATATGTGATTTCCATCGCCCTCTCGATATTTTTTTACATGGAAGTGTTAAAATCTTTTATTTGGGTTAATACAGATGTGTGAGCGGTCTTCTGTCCACTGTAAGTTGTAGGCAGTTATTTTGCACTGTTTATTAGCTGTTTTACTGTAAGTTTCCTGATGTTTGTGTTACTTTAACATGTACAGTGGCAAAGTTGAATCGTTGGTCTCTGACTGTAATATTTTGTTCTACTTACAAATCTTTCTTGCTTGATTTGCAGGTGGCAAAACGGTTTCTACGGCAAATGGCCCAACCATTCAACAGGGTGAGTAAAAAGCCTTCGAAAAATTTATCACCCAGTTGCACTTTAATAGCTCATGAAAATTGAAAAGGTTTTTAGTAGCAAAATTTTAGGTACGAAAGTGCTAGACTTCATTCTGGAGAGCTAGAGATTAAGTGCAGATTTTTCTCTCATATTCAGCCTGATCGCTTGTAATAACGACCAACTTCGTGCGATTGATAAGTATGATAAATATGATCATGGTAAACTTTGATGTCGTTACCTTCAGCTCACATTTTAAGTACCGTGTTATAAGCTTAATCGTATTTTGTAGCTTGCAGACTGCAATGTAGGGGCGTTGGAATCTCATGTTTCAAATGACAAAATTTCAGAAGAAGCTTTTGCAGACAACCATGGGTTGTCGGGGAAGAGTAAGAGGGAAATCTCTCATTACAAATGCGCCAGGGATCAGTAGATATAGCCAGGCCTTAGAAGAAGCCAGCCATTGATTTGGCTTATTTTAGCTTGTACGTCCTCGGCCTTTCAAGATAACCACGTCAGTTAAAACATAGGCAGAAAGGGGGCATCTTTGTGAGCTGGGAAAGCCACTTAAACTGAAATGATAAGAAGGAGGGCACGTTCCACCCTGCTCCACATTTATGCTGATGTTTATACAGTGCGAATTGTTTCTTTGCAGGATGATCAGCTTGGTCTGTCATTGCTTACACTCGAGCAGTTGGAGTCAGAAGATTTCCAGAAGCGGATCCAAACAGCGGCGCAAGCGTAGCCCGCAGCATTGCATCGAAACGAGACTCCCCCAGTTGACACCTAATTGCATCAATTTGTGTCGAATCTAGGCCTACTTGTAATGGTTGTTTCCCATTGCCTTCTTTCAACAAGGAGAAATCTATAGATGATAAATGTGTAGTATAAATGTAGTATATACTTAATTATTTTTTCTGAAAGTTGATTGGTTCTTATCATGCCGTCTTCTCCTCAATAGAAGAAGCAAAGGAAAGGTAAACAACCTAAAGATGTTTGCAAACTTGTTCACCTTTCAAGGTCATTTAAATTGTCCTATCCTCACTTAGGGAACTCTATTATAGATCCTAATGGCAAAATTGTTGTTACATTTGAAACTGACTTAATTAAAAATCAATGAAAGTTTGCAATTATTTTCCTTCCTCGCCTATGAGTTTAATTTAAACTTGCAATTAGAAACAAATGTATATGAATGGAATTGACAGAGTATAAGCAATAATCAAGGAAAAGGGAGATTGTAAGCTTGGACGAGTTGTAAGCAAAAGTGACTTCTTTCTTGGAGAACGAAGTCTCGGATACCATGATAGCTAAAGGCCTAATGCTATGAAATACCGCTTAGTTCAACTTTTCACTAATTTTTTGTATATCAAATATCTAAAGTAAGTGAAAAATTATCAATTTTTTGTATCACCTTTTGCTTTTGCTATACGCTCAGAACTGGCGCAAGAGAAGAATCAGAGAGGGACTAGCTCAAATAATGCATAATTTGCTGTATGAAAAGTGTAAATTAACAAAATTTTGAACTTGACAAAGAATTCAGATTGAGGCGAATATATATGTGGAAAATATATTTTGAGAGAGCAAGAATCACTCAGTGGGTCAGCTACTTTAGCAGCAGAGATTGACAGCACTAAATGCTTCAATATTTGATTGAACGGTGAATATGAAATTGTCTTGAGAAAGTGATCATTGGTCAGACCTTATTTTTAGGACGGAAAACAATTTCAGTCTATTTGGCAATGCCTATTCGAAATGAATAAAATTACAACTGACCAACTAAAAGGCCTGTTTACATTATCTTCAGAAGTTACTTGATTTGACCAATGATTTGACAACACTTCAATTTCTTGCTTCTGTGCTTCATTACATAGAATTGGGGACTCAAATGAGACCTGAAAAAATGAGGATAGCTTTTATATAAAAGAACAAACAGACGAAATAAAAAGCCGTGTGAAAAATTTCGCAAAAAATGAATTTCTTTGCAAAGCTGCTCGAGCCTGGAGCCGTGGGAAGTTTCCCTTCCCAGTTGGCGCCGGAAGTTGATGGAACAACAACCACAAGGAGGGGCGAGGGAATGGGTCGGTTGTAAACACAAGAAAGGAGTGGGAAAATGGCTTACTTGGGAAGTGATGTCCCAGATATTGTTGTTAAAAGCCTTTTTAATAAGTACGATTATGACAACAGTGGCTCATTGTCGCCAGAGGAAGTGAAGGTCTTATTGGTGGAAGATTTGGCGATGAGCAAAGATGAAGTTGATGCTTTTGCCTTGCTTATGGATCGAGACGCCAGCCACAGAGTTTCGTTGGAAGAGTTTACAGGGTGGTTACGAGACCCAAATCTGTCAGGCTTGATTAGAGACCCGACTGGCTCGAAATACCATATCCTTTTGCAGGCAGTGGACTACTTTAGACAGTATGATATTGATCAAAGTGGTGCGCTTGAAATGAACGAGTTTTCAAAACTGATGCAGTCTCTGCAAGTAAAGGAGGAAGCTGTAGCTACTGCTCTAAGTGGAATCGACCGGGATCATAACGGAAAAATATCTTTTACCGAGTTCCTAAAATGGTTGAACTGGATTCCAATGGATGGCCTGTAGTAAATAATTGATACCTTGCAAGTGAAATTTTGATTAAATAATTGACTGGTTTATGCTTAGGTTGCTATTTTTATTTATTTTGAGATCTAAGGTTGATAGGAAACTTGCAAGTGTACCTCCGTCGGAATGGTCTATTTAATAAACTGATTACAGTATTTTTTGCAAGGCAGGATGAGACTGACCAAAATAAAAAGATGTATAGTTGTTGTAGATAATGTTAAACAGTGAAGTGTATGGAAAAGTCCTATAAGCATCTTGTCTTTCATTTTGTTCTTCATTAGCTTTCTTTTTTCTTCATTAGCAACCAAACCCTTTTTCTGGTCACACCCACCTAGGCCTGGTTAAGTTCTCCATGGCTGGTTGAGAATCCCAAAGTCTGCCATCTCATAATAGTGGACCAAAAAATGCTTCTTTGTGAAAACTAAACTTTTTAAGGACTTGATGAAAAAAAGACTTGTAAAAGCATAATTATATTTATCTGCCAGTTACATTGATGTCATAGAAGCAGAAACCAATAAACATTTAATTAATTTCTTACAAAGGGAATGCCTAGGGCCACCATTAGCTAGAAGGCATTAAAGGACTGAAAAGATGTTGAGCTGTGCAGTTAAGAAAATGGAAACTACCAAGATTGTTACAAATTTTGTGTGAGAAAAAGTTCTTGTTATTGATAAGCATTTAGACAAGGTGTGTTGCATTGTAACACTCTTGTTGGGTTAATGCTTTCTCAAAATAAGATCAAATCTAGGATGTCATCTCTGTTAACTACCAAAACACAACTTTGTAGGCCTGAGGCTGGAAGTATTTCCATCTTTACGTCCCAACAGAGAATAGAGGCTGAGCCAACCACATTCTATGTTTCCTGCAAGCAAGGAATACAATTTTTGACAACTGAGACTCGTGCAATGTTTAAGCTAAGGTGGGAGCCATATGTTTCATAATTAGTAATGGAGTAATAAGTAAAGAGTATGAGATCCTTCATAATTAGTAAGAAGTATTTGCTATTTTTACCCCACTTTTGAAATACACATATAGAGATACATCCGACCTGGACTGGTGGTATATCCAAGTCCACTACGCGGAGATCTTAAAAATACTTGGTGTCAGAAGTTAAAAAGGCTTATACCACTGACTTGAAATTGAAGATGTGATGCAATTATTATTTGTGAGTCCCTCGTTTTTACAATTCTGGGTGCATCTCTTATTCAAGATCAACTGCCTTCTACTTACTTTTTTAAACTTTTAGATAACTAGTTGAGTTAAAATGACACCAGGACTTTGAATTGAGACATTTTTTATCGAATTGAACTTAATAAACGTGGTTGAGTTTTCTATCTAATGTGACTAGCCTGCGGCTACCTATCTATTACGAGTCAATATGAAATGGATTATCCATGCATTTGGTAAAACGCTTTTAGAGTCATTCACCTGTCAATTTATTTTGGACTATTTGGCTCATTTTGAATGTGTGATGGGCATGATTCATCCACGAAACAAAACCCAATTGTTAACCTCGACAAAACATGGTGTGCGTTTGTTTACAAACGAGTTAAAGAGTTCTTTATCAAGTGGACTAGAATAAAGAATCGATTTCACGTCATAGTGACAATACACAAAGTCTGGTAATAGAGTCATTTGTTTGAAGAGAATTTCGGACTCCCGCGCCCAGCCATCTGGCCTCTATTGGACTTTGTGGTTTTTCGTGCATGCAACCGATATTGCTACTTCCTCATTCTGTTGTAACTCGGAACGGTGAACGTGCAAAAATGTACACTGCTGCCAAACCGGTCGCTGGGGGAAGCTTTTTTGACAAAAATGTACCACAAATCGTCTTGAAAAGTTTGTTTACTAAATACGATAAAGATGGAAGTGGTCAGTTAAACCGGCTAGAACTGAAAGGCTTGTTTGTTGATGATTTAGGCCTTTCAAAAGACCAGGCTGAGAGCTACGCCTACCTTTTGGACAAGGATGGCAACGGGAAAGTTTCATTCGAAGAGTTTAATGCATGGCTTCACAGTGGGGAAAAGTTCCAGAATGTTAATGATAAATCAAGGTATCAGCGACTAAAGAAGGCCGTAGAATTGTTCAAGTCGTACGATAAAGATGGAAGTGGTGCTCTGGATAAAGACGAATTTGAACAACTCTTTATAGCTTATGGTGGTAAGTGGACAGTCTTTATTTTTCTCAGTATTTAACCAATTTCTATCATTTAAAAGTTCATATTAAGCCGCAAAAGTTGTCATCGGATACATTCCTTTTGTTGTGGAATGTTTGTTTTTTTGCTCAAATGGCTGTCTGGCTGAACTGAATACTCTATTTTTCTAATCAGCTTTTTGTGTGTTAATATTTGGATTCTGCTAGCTGACTTGAGTCAATGTTTTTAACGAAAGATTTTCAAATCTTAGACTGATAGCCTACAGGACTTTACAAGCTTGAAACTGGAAACTCAAAGGCTCTAATTTGTAATTCTCTGAGTTTCAAATGTGTTGTTGTTTTGCTTTTTTAATTCAGCTGTTTGTTCTCATGAAGTTTGAATAGTTATTTGATATCCTTTATTCACAGGGAAGAAACAGAATGTAAGTGCTGGTTTGAAAGAATTGGACAAGGATGGAAATGGAGTGATTTCATTTGAAGAAATGATGAGATGGCTGAGATGGATACCTGTAGATGACTGATTTTGCTGTAAAAGAATAAAGATAATTGGGATGTCTGCACTACATTATTAGCATGATATTCTATTGAGAATATTTTTAACTAAGGAAGAAAATACCCTATACATGGGTACATAAATATCAAGGGCTTTGTATATCTTTCCCAGTTATTTTTATAGCTGACAATATTTATCAATTTAATTTTTGCAAAACTTTGCCTTTTTGACAAACTTAATCACGAAATTAATTATTGCATTTTTATGGTATCTTTGTAATCTACATTGGGCAACAGCCATTGTGAGCCTTTTCTATGTGGTCATCATGAATAAATCATAGCTGAAACGTTTCCAAGTTGCCTTGCAGTTTGGTACTTGTTCAAGGCCCAAGGGGATTTCCCCCGTTGTTGTCAAAATGGTTGTGAACAGGTGCTTTGACACGAAACATACCCCTGGACAAGTCTAAGTTTACTCCAGTCATTACTAGATCCAACTATTTTTCTACGAAGACAAGTAGGCTGAAAAAACCTTCAGCACCTAGATGCCCTGGGTGGGAGAGTCAAATGCCAAGTCAAAAGCAGTTAGGGCCATTCGGGGAACCGTGGAACGTAATTCTGTGTACTGTATATAAAAACGTCGAGTAAAGCCATGTAGATAAGTCAGAAGAGTGTAACTTTAGCGTACACACGTGCTATGTGGAGTGTTTTGCAGAGTAATAGCCACTTTACGAAAGCCCGGTGAAAGTTGCTTTCTGAATTCACAATTTGTTCATCGATCATTTGGGAGCCCGTTCTGCTTGGGGCCGTATGCATTGATAACATAGTAAAACCACGAAGAACTCTTTGTACTCCAAGTTGAAACAGCTACAACTAGTTCTTGCGTGAGGATCTGGTGTTCCTATTTGAAGTATTCAGTTTCTTTTTTTGTCTTGCCGACATTTCTGAAGTTCTCTGTTGCAATAAATTATGAATGACATTTGATTGGCTTTACTAACCTTCCTTCGGCGCTTGGTATCTTACTTCACCACCCTCCGTCCCCAAAGTTTTAGCTGGGCAAGGGCTACATTTAATTAATGATTAGTTTAGAATCCACCGTGTACCTTTGCTTTTCGGCAGGATAGTCAAACGAACACCTTTACCCAATTACTGGAAAATTCAATGTTGTTTAAATGCCCAAGCATGGCTTTCCAAAAACTGAATAGGTGGAGATAATTAAAAGAAGATTTTGCAAAGATCTATGTACAGATATTCTTAACAGTAAATATGAACTCTCCTAATTCTTCTTAGTACATTTGCCCGCTCGAATAATCACCATGCTGCATAGAAATCCCATTGATCCCCTACCAGTCACCCCTTATCTCCAATTTCAGGTTATGACTGACAATGTTTACTCTTTCCAATTTTCCTTCGCCCGTTGTGAAAACTTTGCGACTCTCACTCAACTAAAAAGAAGGGCACATAATACTTCACTTCTTCGCGCGACAAAATTGATTTTGACAACATATGCCTGCCACCTGTTATTTGTTTACATTCGCCAATCAGATTGTCTCAGGCCGCACGATAACACGCGGTATCTTCGATAACAAAACGCGGGAAGCGCCGACACGCTAATGGCTCCCTAGCCCTCGGCCGCGAGGATCATTTTCATGGCAACATCGTCTACCAGATGACTGCCCGCTTTTATTACCCATTTTTAGGTAAAAATGTAGTCAAGCAGTAAGCGAAATACCAAGCAAATATTCGATGCAAGACACATCTAGATTTCATTAGTTAAATGCGTGAGATAAAATGCTTGCAGTCCTGATTTGTTATTTTAGTCACCTGCAGCCTGCTAATAAGTTGTTGTACATAAACAATAGACATGCACCTGTGAAAACAAACGACAAGTAGCAAAGCATCGGGTGATGTCGCCTAACTAGCAAGATACTGTCGTAATTGTTCTTCAAGCGTACAATGCTGAAAGAATGGTCAACTCAGATCAGCTCACATCTCTGGCAGGATTAGGCTCTGCTTTCGAAGATGCCCGATGTCAATCAGATGCTAATGCCATTAGTTACGTAGCGTTAACAGCAGAATCGGTAAAGTCGCTGTAGCATTGATCACGATTAACATCAAGGTTTAAAAAGGTGTGGCAAAGGAGTGGATATAATTTAAACACCAACGATTCACTGCAGTAGAGCAACTGTACTTGTGGGACAGAATGAGTCCTGCGGCTCTATACTTGAATTATATATACTGTCTATCATCTTATACCCAGAGACAATAGTTGGCGTTATGAGATGTGATCTAAATGCTTCTAAATTAAGGGAATCCTAGGAGGATTTATACTAACACTGATAGAACTTATCAGGCTGCATACATGCTACCACCAGCTAATCAGAGAGTCTCTTGGAAGCCCTGCCGAAGAAATAGAGTCACGCTTGAACTTCTTCGTGATAGGCAAGATTTATTGATTAAGTGCCACAATGTCAATTATTTATATTGTCATTGACGTTCATATAAAAGTGGTGTTTATTAAAAAAGTTGCTGAACTTTTCAATAAACCGAGCTAAATTTGAAGTAGAAAGGGGCATTCGAAGACAAAAACAAATGACTTCCATACCATAGCTTATTAAGGTGAGTCAATGTGGAATTAATAGATGCTTGAGTGATCCTTCAAACCACCTGTTGAACTCGGCGGCTTTTTTGTGGGCGTTTTCCTTTCACTTTTCGTGTTAGTGTGCGGCTGAGCACGTGCTTCTAGGGTTCGGCTTGGGCTCGAAGCCGCTATGCCATGCAGCACAATTTCGAACGTTTGGAGGGAATTAATTGGAAGGATTGTAATGGAGGGACGAGGTGTCCGTAACAATCGCTATCTTAACTTGTCAAGTATTTACAGAAGAAGGTGATGCTTTGATCGTGGTCGAGATGGAAAATGAGCTTGTCTGTCCTGTTTGTCGAGAATTCTTTAAGGACCCAGTTGCCTTGCCTTGCTCACACAATCTTTGTTTTGACTGCGCAAAGAAGTCAGTCGCCTCGGCAAACCCGGAATCACAGCACAATGATGGGGCATCTGACGACAGCGGATACCTGAGTCTGGGAGAATTTCAACAAATGTGTCTGACAAGTAATCGGCCAGCTCATCCTCTGCCCTTTCCTCAGTTCATTTTGACCTGTTCACGTTGCTCGCAGAACTACGGCCTAGACGAGAGGGGTTTGGAAAGCTTGCCACGAAATTTAATCCTTGAAGGACTGGTTAAAAGATCCCAAGCAAAAAATAACGAACTAGAGTGCCAGTTATGTGAAGAGCAGCCAGCTATTAAAGCTGCATGGATGTGCGAACAATGTCAAGTGACCTATTGCGATAGCTGCCTAAATGTTTACCATCCTAAGAGGGGACCCTTGGCAAAGCATTCTCTTGTACGACCCGTTCCGGATAAAGTTGCTCAAAGCTCGTCAAAAAGCCGATCAATTTTGAAATGCATAGAACACGAAGAGGAAAATATCAGCATGTATTGTACACATTGCAAATGCCCAGTCTGTTATTTGTGTTTCGAAGGGGGTCGTCATAGTGGTCACGAAGCCAAAGCTCTTGGTTTGATGTTCAAAGAACAAAAGGTGGGGAAGAATGATTTTTTGCAGTGTTTACTTCGCGCACATCTTAGTGATGCCACCAAATCTTGTTTGTAATTTGGATGGATACAGCCACCTGATCAATAAATCGCTGTTCAAACAAGCTAGTTATTTCTAGTAATTGGAAGCCATCGTTAACCAGTATATCTTCCCCCTGAGCTCTAACTTGTTATAACCCTCGCTTTATTGGAAGCATGTAGGCTATGAGTATAAATGTCCTCACAGTACTTGCCTGGGTCATAAAAACTTACGAAGTCATTGTTTACCAGTATTTGGTAAGCAAAATGGTTTACGGTAATTAAACTGTACAGCAACCTGGTGTTCTGAAAAGGCGTTTTCACTCAGTTCATCAATAAGGATATGTCAGGTTATTGCTGAAACAAAATATACTAGCATTTGTGGCCTTAAGATTCCCAGAATAATATTTCTTAATGTTTGTACGGGTTTACTGTGCAAAGGAGCAGGTGCGACTTATTAGGAATGTGTTTAAAGGAATTTGATGACGATGAAGAAGATGATGATTATGATTATCATTATTATTAGTATCATTATTATTAGTATCATTATTATTATTATTATCATTGTTCTGATGCATGTCTTGCAAGTTTATTCAATTATTCTTTGATTAGTAGTTTTTGTTTGCTGAGGACAGCTTTCATCTCTTAAATAGTCAGGCTCTTCCTTGAATGCATTCTTTCAGTAAATAAGGTGGACTTTTCTTTCTTATTAAACTTTTGTTTAGAAAGATTTAGAAAGAATCTTTTTTCTTTTTCGAAGAAGCATACATTTGGCTTTTTGTCATCACCCAACTATTGATATTATATTACAATAACTCAAATTATATTCCCCTTTAAGCATTCCATATGTTTGCACGTATGTATTCATAATAATTCTGTTTATTAAATTTACTGTTTTATCAAGTAAATTTTTGCCAGGAATATTGAACTGACTTGCTACCAAAACTATCCTTGACAGTATTAATTTGAATCTGCTTTGAATCTTGATTTTCACCTGGTAATAGGTTTGGTAAAGCTGTTTTTCAATGGATCTACCTCCAATTTTATTTAACAAGATTATCTTGATCTCTATATTAGAAAAAAATCCCCCATGCATTAAATGAAAGGAAGATTGGTGCCTCAAACCAAGTTGTCTTGTGATGCCAAAGAAAAGACTCTTGAGTTGATCTTCAGGGGGCTCTTAATTCCCAAGTACCTGATTTGAATATGGCTTTGTCAGCTGCAATTCAATTTTTGTTCTACATGGGTTTCAAACAGTGCTTTTATTAGCAAAACTCTAAAAGGAAATCACTTTTGATTTGATTGGTGCTTCTCACATCTTTCAAAGTAGGTTGACGTATCACGTAAAACATTGAAATCCTTTCACAAAACCTGTACAGATATCTATATTGATGATTGATTCTTGTTTAAAGATATAGTTATGTTTGATATGTTATTCTTTTGAAGAATGAACTGGCAAAAAATGCAAAAACGTTGGGTGACAAAAGCAAAGAGCTCCAGAGCTTCATTCAACGTTTGCAAGAGAATGTATCTAAAGTTACTGTAAGTGTGCTTTTCTGTTTACATACATTAATCAAAACTGTATCACTTGTTTTATGGAATGTTTCTTGTGTTTCTGTGTTTATATTAAAAGCTAAATATCAACCTATTACATAAAAGATTAGAATTCCAGGTATTTCCTAAGTCCATTGATAATACCACAACTAATTGCAAGAGACAGCTTTTCACAGTCGCAATTGCAAGAAACCATCTTGTGAATACCTTCAGTTTCTTAGTTTGTGGTCTAAGTATTAGCAGAATGGTGCAGCTGTAAATCCCTCTTAACTAATTTTTTCTCTATTTTAGAATAATTTAGAATTTTTGCTAGTTAAAGCTGATTTATTATTCATCAGGCCTTACCTGTATCATTATTACTTCACAATGATCTAAATTCATAATATTGCTACCTTTTAAAATATCGCACCTTTCTCTTCTTTTCAAAAAGCATGTCTATTGTGCTTGTAGCTTGGAGTATGTTTTTGTTTTGATATAAAAAATGAAGTAAATGTGACATGTAATGCTTATGAGATATGTCTACCCATCTACTGCCTTTGACTTAACGAATTTATTGCAACATTTCAGTCAGAAAGAATTCAAGGGTGTGGCAATAATTGTATAATCAATGTCCTGGGCTTAATATATTTTGATTAATAGCTCTGAAAGAACAGTTAGAGATAGTACAGAAACCTAAACAGTAATCTTTTTACTTTCGATAGGAGAATGGAGTCGAGTTTGAAGCACAGATTGTCGCCAAATTTGACGGTCTCAGCAAAGCACTGGATGAAACGAAATGTAAACTGATCGAATGTGTAAATAACTATGTGTCCTCGAAAGGGCAGATGGTTAAGGACCAAAGCAATTTGTGTAAGGAGAAGCTGAAAAATACAACAGGGCTTTTGCAATACACCTTCGAAGTTTTAAAGGAAAATGACCCAGCAGGATTTTTGACGGTGAGGCCAAATTAGATTTGCACATTTAATGAGAAGATTTCATAGCCGTAGTTGACCCAACACACCTTTGGAAGAAGCAACTAAAATTCAAACGTCTTGCTGAATAAATTCATTATTGCGTTAAGCTGATATAAATGAATCTGGGGATATGCTGTAAAAAACAGTATTTCGTCCAGTCCAACGAAAGATTGAGAAAATTCTTTTTATCGGTTATCGACTGTAAGGAATGCTATGATTCCGGCACTTCTATTCTTTTCAGCCAACGCGCGTGCTGTTAAAGATTTCAACTGTTTAATTACTGTAGAAATCTGCTTTTAAAAAAATCAACTGATTTTCAAATTCAATGAAACTAAATTTATTAAACCGAAGTGGAAATAACAGGGCAATAAATTTGCAATCAATGCCGTTTAATGCGGACGTGGCTTGGAATCTCGCTGCAGCGAGGCATCTTAAGTAGGAAGATTTCAGCTTTGTTCCTTAATAAGCACAACCAAAAACGGCGATAGAATGCTTGCATTTGGCAACACTAGGCAGTACTTATGTGCCCTAAATTCCTTCGCATTACTTCATGCGGTGAAAGGATTTTCTAGTTTATTCCTTAAGATTATTTAAGACTCATTTGAAAGAACTGCATGCATTATGTAATGAAATTAGATCAAGTTTGAATGAATCTATTGTAAGTATAAACGCTTTGCACAAACAATCCACAAATCACGCCTTTTATCCAGGGCTGAATTTCGTGCACTCGATCAAGTTGATGAGCAGGTATTCTTGTTAGTCAAAAGTTAACGTACTTTTTGGTGGTAGTCAGAGCTATCTTGTCGAGTTTTGTTGTGTCGTAGCAAAAGATTGGGAAAATTGGTGCAGGTCTCAGAAAGAATGTTGTCTCATATGGATGATCTTTAGGTCATTTAAGGGGATCATCCATACCACAGTATTTCCTGCGTTTGAGACTTTCTGATACGCATAAAGCTGTCAAGAACGATCACCTTTTCCCACCAGTTGTTTGATACGATGTTTGCTATTTTGAACTTTAAATAGTGTCTTGTGCCCGGGTTTCACACTGTCAAGCCGGCACGAAAAAGGTTTGAGTTCCCTCATAAAATGAGATCCGGATGTATTTCCAAACCTGGAGGCCTTTAAGCAAATAGGACTGTTCATGACCACTAAAGGTTTAAGAAGAAAGTAGTTCAATTGAGCACGCTCAAGCTTTGTTTAATGTTATCATTCTCTATCTTCGTCGCCGAGCAATAAATGCAACACAGTTAGAACCGCGACCAGTGTATTGGCACAAATGACGGCTTCAGGAAGATAGATTCGCCCCAACTGGGCAAGGCTTGACAGGGCTTCCCCTAAAAATTAATCCGAGAACAGGGAAACCTCGTTGAATAATTTAGTGTTGCAGTGCTCTTATCAAAATGGCTTTAGCAGCCTTGTGGCAGGTGGTTTGGATAATACGAGTAATTTACCAGACACATTTTCAATCAGTTGTTATTTAAAATGGTGCCGATGCTTAGTCTTTACAAGATTTGTATGCCTAATCTTTTGTCATATTTTGCCTTAATAGTATATACTACAAGCATACACTACAAATTTTCTGAAAACGATTTTTCCCAATCGTTTTGCTTTAAATGGGCAATTACATTGCGTTATTTCTTACTGTAAAGATCTTGTTTCATCCAGCCAAAAATAAACATTGAATTTTGCTTTATCATTTTAGTACGCCAGATTCTTTTTGCGGATGATTTGCCATCTAAAACACGCTTTTAATAATCTACTTTTTGTTCTAGATATCCAACCCGCTAAATAACAGGTGAGATATAACTGTAATCAATGTGTTTCGTAGATGGTTATCAAATGCCTTATTGAATCTAGAGATGCACGGATAAGATCAAATATATTCACCACATGTCGAACCGAATGTATGTGCAGCTGCTAAGGAAAAATATGTGTTTTTTACGAACTGACGAGAATTTCTTAACAACGTTTTAAAGGCGGCTGGAAAATCTGCATTTGCAGGGATTTTTCAACAACAGTTTGATGTAAGAGAGCAATCCTGTAAGTTTGATAGAAAGGCAATAAGTATGTTCCCCGTACAAAACCCAACACAGTTACGTACACAGAGAATTTTCAAATATTTTCTGCGGTGGTGTTTTGCTGTAGTTTGCCTTTCTAAGGTGTCTCTTCTGAAGTCCAGCTCTAGCCATTCTCTAATTACTAGCTTTGAAGTCGACCAATCATTTGTGGACTGATGGAAAACAGACTTCAAATCTGGATTTAACTGAATCTGATTGCTTAAATTCTTGTTTGTTTTGGTTTGGTGTTACTGTGTTTCTTTGCAATGCCGTCTAATTTGTTTCTTCACTCTAAAGATTAAGAAACTTTAAATCTCGTTATAAACTCAATCTCCATCATGTTTGTCTAGTTTTAAAAAACAAGATTCTATGTTGGGGTTTTTTGTTTTGAATTTGTCATCTTGCCTGAAACTAATTCAGCACAAGTCATGGTGCTGCTTTTGAAGCCAATCAAGTCTCTAATATAAGGGACTTTTTACTTTATATAAGGACTATTTATACTGAGACTATTTCGCTTTTCGGGAAAAGAAATTGAAGTTTCACTTGAGTAATTGACGTTGTTTGTGCATCAAATCTAGAATAAAGATGGCGCGTACCGGAGTATTGATATTGCGGCAGAATAGTGCAGCGGAATTTGATTCAAGTTAGAGACTTTCCCTTTCAAACATTCCTTCTCTTTCATGGTTATTTTGATCTACAAGCAAAGTGTATTTCTTAGTTATGCGATTGCATATTTTTTATGTCTCCTTATTACTCCTATCTGACTGTGTTTCCAAGGAAAGACTTGATGAATCTCTTCTTTGTTACCGGTGTCCAAGATTTTAGTCCGGTTGTTTCTCATAGTGTCAGATGCCAATTAAGGTCTTTCTTTCTGCGATGGTCTCTCCAGCTGACATCCAGCAAAGATCTTCAATCTGCATATTTCTCGTGTTTCGTTGCCTTCTCACTAAACTTGAGGTGGTGCATTGTTGCTCCGCTAGAGCTATGGACTACGGGAGTAAAACTATCCTAGCATGATTTTTTATAGTGGTAGTTTCCTCTTTCCAGCATTTCCTCTCTTAACGTGGCCAGTTTTAAGTTCCACTAGTGTAGTGTCAAGAACCCCAGTACCAGAGAAATGACTAAAGTATTGCTAGAGAAATATGATGAACAATCAATTATTTTTGTCCTGGTGATCTTTAGAGCCAATATATTTGTGTCAGTTGTATGAAATTTCACTTTAGATTGTGCACGAGCCTGAATTTCACTTTAGATTGTGTACTAGTGCAGTGTCAAGAGCCCCAGTACCAGGGAAATGACTAAAGTATTGCTAGAGAAATATGATGAACAATCAATTTTTTTTTGTCCTGGTGATCTTTAGAGCCAATATATTTGTGTCAGTTGTATGAAATTTCACTTTAGATTGTGCACGAGCCTGAATTTCACTTTAGATTGTGTACTAGTGCAGTGTCAAGAGCCCCAGTACCAGGGAAATGACTAAAGTATTGCTAGAGAAATATAATGAGCAGTAAATTATTTTCGTCCTGGTGATCTTTAGAGCCAATATTTTTGTGTCAGTTGTATGAAATTTCACTTTAGATTGTGCACGAGCCTGAAGGACTGGGAAAGCGACGGATCCATGCGACCATTGGCAACACCGGAGATCGATCTCACCCTGGATGCATCGCCAATCGTCGCTTCGCTTGCAGCTCTTCAGTTCACGGAGCTGACTGGTAAATACAGTCCTTACCCTGCCTTTCCTTTTTTGTGGATGCATAATCTTCAAAGTACAATGATACATTTCTGCCAAGCAAGAATATCATTAATAATCAAGCTTCGCGAAGCCTTATATACACCATATTTAGAGTACTGTTTGACTTTCTCTTCCATGGTTTGTGACCCACACTAAACTATCATTTCTAATTTTAAGCCTAGCATTGCAAAAGGATTAAACAAGCTTCTTATTGGTCCTTGATGCAACTTTTTCTAGTTCTTGTTTAGCAGATTGATTACGGTCTTTACCTTTAAAGCTGGCTTTAAATTTTGCACCCAGATTGAAGCTGACAACCTATTTGAGGCTATTTATTCCAGGTGGTAGGTCACGTCATTTTTGGTCATTGCTGACTGTAGGACATCTGTAAGAAAAGATAACAAATGCATGTCGTCCTAGACTAGATTAAATTTTTACAATGACGTTTCGTCTAGGTCCTGGAGTGCCAGAAATCATCCCTGACGAGTGCTCCGTAACAAATAACAATATAGTGCTCTCCTGGAGGATGCTGGATAAGAGTTCTCCTGATGGCTATCTCATAGAAATAGATGACGGCATTGGTGGCTCTTTCGAAGTGGTCTATGAAACGGACAAGAATTTCTGTAGCCTCGGAGGCCTGCAGTTCCACTCAACGTATCGAGCCCGAGTAAGGGCCTTCAACAGAGCCATCGAAGGGGACCCTAGTGAAGTGGTTTACTTGACAACTCCGGAGGGTAAGCTGCTTGGTGTTTTTGTTTATTAGTTCCAGATCAATGAATCTTAAAGACGTTAGCCTGATTTTACTTTACAGGGTTGCCTGAAAATTGCCGGATAATTTGCTGCGGTGTCATATTTTAATTTTATCTAGAAAAAATTTTGTTTCTTATAATTCATAGATCCCTTTATTGAGTCGTCAATTTGAAAAACACATCTAGTATAAATGAGCCAGGATAGGTTAATTACTATGATATGGAGAACCTTTATTCAATACCCTCCCAATCTCCCCTGTTCAAGCACTTTTCAATTATTAGTTATTTGATCAGCGAATTATGTATCTAGGCGTTGTTTGTAAAATCCTGATGTTATTTGTCAATTTGACAAAGTCCTTTGTTCATGACTATGTTTTGGATTCCTTTTGCTTTAGTGGCAGTTTTCAACCTCGACGCAGCCAACGCCCACCCGGACATCAGGGTTAGCTGCGAGAACATGGTTATGAATTGCAACAGCTTCGAAAACCGAGTCGTCCTGGGTGATGTCGGGTTCAGCCGGGGCAGACACTACTGGGAGGTGACCGTCGACCGCTACGAGGGCAACCCCGACCCCGCTTTTGGCGTTGCACAAGATGACGTGGCCAAGGACGTCATTCTGGGTCGTGACGATAAGGCCTGGTCTGTTTACGTCGACAGCACGCGGAGCTGGTTCCAGCACAACAACGAGCATCTGTTTCGCTCTGAAGGTGGAATCGAGGCTGGATCGACAATTGGCCTACTTGCAAACCTGGACGAGAACACGTTGACGTTTTATTGCAATGGTGAGAAGAGAGGTCCGGTCTTGTTTCCAAGCCTTGCTAAGGCGGACGTGGTTTACCCAGCTTTCAGTTTGAATAGGAATGTTTCAATGACCCTTCAAACCGGTCTCGAGCTGCCGGGCGAGGGCTAAGCCTTCGTGAACGACTGTCGTGCAGAGGGACGACAGAATTTCCTGATTTTATGTTTTTAAACTCTGAGTTTGATTGTTTATTCAGATTAGCTTTTGGTTCAATGCTGGCCTTTGCACATAAAGTCCGGCCGAAGAAATGAATCCATGGAATAGGCCTAGGTTCTCCACCCCAAGGCCAACCCTAACAGGCTTGTGTATCAAGCATGGTATTAATTGTGACTCTACTTGTACTTTGCAAAGCATTCTAACAATAATTCCATCCCACCATTTTTCCTGATACCGTGCTGTCCGGTCCATTCTGACGAATAATAAGACACCTTAGTCAATGACAATTTCATTGCTATTTCTCTGTTGTGTTCTTTCCACAGAGCAATGATCGCCTACTTTTCCGTTTTTCCGCTTATCTGTCCGTTTGTCTGTCCGTTTCTCTTTGTCTTTCTGTATGCCTGCTCTGTCTGTCTGTCTGTTTGTCTGTCTGCCTGTCTGTTTGTTTGCCGGCGACATCCAGCATCTCTTTATCGAATTATAATCAACATTGTTTCGTACACCCCTTTCGAAGTGATTATTCTCCATTTTGCAGGCGCAAGGGGAGGACTCCAATTCGGGTTTGTTTCCTTCACATCAGTGATAAGAAAGTTGATTTTTTGTAAATTTCCAAAATAAGATTTTTTTTCAAAATTATTTTATAAATGACGTCCACATCCCTGGAAGCGCTATTATCATTTGATGCAGTGCATTGTGCGAGATCAGATGATGCTGGATTGCTCGTTCCAAAGTGGTGAAGGTAATGGCAAGATTGGAGTTCTCCATCAAAATCAATGTAACGATACTGCTTCAACAGCAAATTTGCACGCCTAACCTTGATTATAAGATGGGGCTATAATTCCTGTTTCTGATATAATTCCTTAACGCATGCGTTGTAACAAAGTTCTCTCTTAATGTAGACAAATCTTTTTGTGCGGTGGAAAACTGCAAATTTTACGCAACAAAACAACGGGGTTTTATCCCGGTTTTATCACCAAAGTCTGTAGGTACCAGTATGGGAAACAGTTGTTTAACAACATCGCAGTTTTAATTGATGTAATTTTGTCTTCCCGTTGTCTCCCTAAAGTATTTATTATAGTGAGCTTAGTTGCATTGCTTTTATTTATTGAGAGCTTCATATTTATTTCTCTTGCAGATGTTATCATATTATTTATATTTAAAAGATTCAGCCTTTATCGTTCATCTAATTTATTTATTGAATCGGAAATTGCTATATTTACCTGTAAATCACGCAGCCTACTGAGATTACGACCCGTATGAGCGTAATGAATTCCAGCTTTTGGTCTTTGATTTTCATAATTAGTCTCTTGTATGTGCCTGCTGAATTTTCTAACCATACCAAGTGAGTTCAAAGAGAAAATTTTAATGCTAAATTTAGCTGAAAATTTCAATCAAAGTGATTGTCCTCTTTAGTAAAATCCTTCTTCTGTTTAACGTTGCCTTAGTTTAAGCCATAACTATTAATAACTATTAAGCTGGGACTATGGAGCTCTGGTGGAAAGTCAAGATAGGCTTTGGACCCTAAACCCTTGTTTAAAACAGAGACAAAGCCCTCCCATCGTCCCTTGTACAGCCACAGAGGCTTTGTAATGTTGAAATAGTTTTAGCTTTTATTTTCTGTTAATTGTAGCTAAGATGATTGTGATTGCTGATAAAAAGCAGTGAGTAATAGGCGTGGCCATGTTTCGTGTTTTGTTTTGAGTTCCTTCGCGTCTTATTGGCCTAGAAAAGACATCAATGTGTAGCTTTCTCATACTGACACTTGTATTAGAGAAAGGTACTTTATTAGAGAAAGGTATACGGCACCAAAAAGGAGTGCAAGCAGGCTTAGATTGTCCGTTTTGTAACTAAATGGCATTTAGAGCCAGGAAAAGATTGCATGATGGATATGTCAGGCATTTAGAACCAGGGAAAGATTGCATGATAGAAAGGTATACGGCACCAAAAAGGAGTGCAAGCAGGCTTAGATTGTCCGTTTTGTAACTAAAGGGCATTTAGAACCAGGGAAAGATTGCATGATGGATATGTCAAGGATTCATGAATACAGTAAAACGCAAACAAGAACCTACTTTCTAAAAAACAGACTGATAGGGGTCTTATAATTGTATTACTTGTGATATTCTCAGTGTATGGCTCTTATCGAGGACAACTATGATGCACAAGATAAAGGAAACTGGTTTTGAGGATGGCATGACTGCATTTCAATTGTTAGAGGGTGTGGTATTTTGTCGATGATATAACAATTTTAATCAAAATATGAAAGAATGCAAAACAAATAATTTGCTTTTTCCCTGAAATTATTTTAGGTTTCCAGTTATAAAAGCTGGATGGTGTTGATTATAGTTTATAAGAACAATTAATTAAACCACAAGGACTTGAAAAGTATACTTTCTGACTTTGAGGATTTCATGTTTTATTTAATATGATGTAAAATCTCATAAGAACAAATTTAGAAAGCAGTTTGTTTTTAGTTCTAGCCTCTGGCTGTCTCTTTCCATTAAATCATTTCTTAGGTTCTTATTTTTCTATATTCTTGCTTTTGGGTTTTACTGTAGGCGATCGCAACCGATACAAGATAGAGAAAGCCTAGGATGGTAAAAACGCTGGGACACATGCAGTCAAACTTCCTTTGAAGGCACCTATTGGGGAACACGTTGTAGGTTTCAGAAGTATAAACTATCAAACAGAACTCCAATGCTCTATAGATCTGATAAGATGTGAACGATACTTAATCTCCAATGGCTGAAATGGCATTAACGAAATTGGATGTGCATCTAGCAAAAATGGTTTTAACCTGTTTTATGGTGCATTTAATCTGTTGTCAATAATTCAGCGCTAATAGAGATGTTTCCTTGAGCAGTTGTGAAGGTGGGAGTTGATTTGAACCATCTCTATGCCATGGAATTCGTAACGATATTACAGTCACTTGTTCCCACGAGCGCTGGTTTTTTCGCTATTAAACTGCGATGGAGCAAGTCACATGATCAGTTTAAATTACTTATTCCGCATAATTACTATAAACACAAATTTTTGTTATTGGGGTGGACGGCGTGCTGCAAAGGCGAGGAAAATGTCTCTTAGATGAAATAATTTCTGCATTTAATTTTCGTATTTTCAATCGTGACGTATAATGAGTGAAGATAAAGGTTACAGGACACATAAGATACAAGGCTGGCTGCGTAAAGTGGAGCCGGTTGTTGACAAGAGCGGGCCTGTTTGTCCGAACACAATTTTCTTGCCAAAGGAAAAGCCTAGCACTTTCGGGAGATCGGGCAGCGGAGTCACAACCCAGCTTGTTTCCAGAAAGACACCTCTAATGATATCGAGGAAGCATGCAACTATTGAGTTTAAAGATGGGCAATGGATGATAACCGACCATGAAGTGA
This sequence comes from Nemopilema nomurai, assembly GCA_003864495.1. Classification (NCBI taxonomy): domain Eukaryota; kingdom Metazoa; phylum Cnidaria; class Scyphozoa; order Rhizostomeae; family Rhizostomatidae; genus Nemopilema; species Nemopilema nomurai. The sequence continues at coordinate 277,184 of ML133381.1, forward strand.
GTACGTTTTTCCAGCTGGCCTAATGTTTTGTTATGTTTTTGCTTCTCCCAAGGACAATTGGAACCTGCTCGCATATTTTGCATAAATTTATGCCATAGAAATATCTTCACTGTTGATCCTAAGTCAACAAATAGATGGAAACTGACATTGTCCTTGACCTGGTGTCAAGCAGTGATTGTTCTGACCTTTATAGTTGTTTCTTCTTGTTTAGTACACAAATTATAGATGTGATGTAGTTGCCTACTGTTTGTAATGTCAACATTTCTCTGCTCAAAGAAGAACCTTTTCATTACTCAAAGTAAAACTTGCCCATTTCAAATTAGAAACCTTGATTGCCTTTATTTGGAAAGATCAAGTTGTATAAATTGATGGAATCCTATAAAAGGATTGTAGAATATGAGGCTGAAAGGTATAGCAAGGTTCCAACCAAGGTATTTTGCTCCAAAGAGTTTTCACAGACTAAGGCATGGAATGGACATTATCTTAAAATTTTATCAGTTTCCTTTGAGATTGTTTGAACGTAAATCTCAATATTTTTGCGCAACTTGTACCAAAGTGCACAGCTGCAAACTTGAAAATTTGCTTTCACGCACCTAAGATCTGGTTGGAAGCTTCCATATTGTTCTGTTTCTAGCCTTGCATATTAATGAAAAAGATTGTCTTTTCCAAAATCTTCTAATCAAGATAAACCTCAGTGTTATGTGTCCTATGTATCACTTTGTAACTCTTACTTTGGGTTATCTGAACAAAGTGATGCATTGATTTACAGGCTTGAATATTTTGAAATAATTTATATTACCTAAGATAATGTATCCTTCAAGTTACTTCTTCTTATAGGTTATGTCAAGCCAAATAGGCAGCTTATTTGATGTGTCTTGGGAATCAAAGCCTGCTGTACTGTGGTTTCTCCTCCTTTAGTTTCCCTGCATACATTTGTTAATCTTATTTACTATTTTTGGTACCCAAGATGAGGAAAGATATGTTTGATCAATTTTGAAATGAGAATGAAAAACAAAACATTCAAAATCTAATTGAAGATGTGGTGAACTGCTCACAAAATTGGCACTATTCATGTGCTTATGCATGCACATTTAATTGCATGTATCAAATGACAAAGACTGTATCCAGTAAAAGTTTTATTCCTCTGTCCAATCAGAACACTTATAATTGATAGTTATTTATAGAATTAAAAACATTTATAGTGTTTTGGAATAAAATTTTAAAAAGTTAGCATGAAAAGGTCGGAAACATGAAAGTATATAGTAACTTCTTTAATTGACACATTTCTTTCCAGAGCTTGAATGGAGTATTCGTGAATGGAATAAAGATAAAACCAAGTGATGCTTACCCATTATTGTGTGGCGATAAGGTGGCATTTGGAATTGCTTTTGGAAATAGCAAAACTCCAGAATTTGAGTATATTTTCCAAGAGGTTCCACAAGACTATAAGTTGAAAAGAAGCAGACAAAACAGCGAAGATGATGACATTCACCCCAAAAGACAGCGTGAGGGTGATACATGGTCAGCAAATTCTCATACAGATTCAGATACCCAATCAGCCTTTGAAGAACAAATACAAGTACAAGAAGACAAAATAAAAGAGTTGACAAGTGAGCTTTTAAGCAAGGAACAAGCACACCAAAACTTGGCATTAACTCTTGAGAAGAGAGAACAGGACTTGGAAGAGAAATTGGAAAAACAAAGGAACAAGCTCGAAAGTGAAAAGCTTGAAGCAGAGAAAAAATTACAGGAGCTTTTAGAAAACCAGTTGAAAGAAAAAGAATCTATGTTAAAGGAAAAGTTTGAAGAAAAGTTAAGATCTCTTGAAACTGAAAGGGATGTAGTTGAGAAAAAGCTACAAAAAGAATTGAATGATAAGCTAACTGAAAAAGATGAGACATATAAGGAAGAATTGGAGAAGCAAAGGGAAGCACTTAATAGAATTCTCAATGAAATGCAGATGGAAAAAAAGAATAGAGAATTTGAAATTTCAAAGAATCAAAAGTTGCTTGATAATTTAAAAAGTGCTGAAGAGAATGAAAAACAGTTAGGGAACTGTTTAGAGGAGCTTCGAAGGCAAATACAGGAGAAAGACCAGTATTTGCTTAAACAGGAAGAAATAACTAGAAAAGCAGAAGAGGACGGAAAGCGATTGGTTTTGCAGCAAATGGAGGATGAGTTTACTTGCATGATTTGTCATGAGCTGTTTGTTCATGCTGTAACACTTTCGTGTGCCCATTCATTTTGTGAAATGTGCTTAAGATCTTGGATGAAGAAAAAGAAAGAGTGTCCTGTTTGCAGAGGAAAAATTACTGGCAGAGCAGTAAAATCTGTTGTTCTTGATAGTGCCATAAATAAAATGATTGAAAATGCAGATAATGAAACAAGGCTAAGCAGAGAACGACTAGTTATTCAAAGAAATGCACTTAGAGAGGCAGAAAAAGGTATACCTTACATCATTATTTCTTGATAAAGGGTGTAGGGTGGTTATACCTTTGTTTCTGGTGCTTCCTTTATGTTTCTAACAGAAACCGATGATCTTCTCATAATGTATGAATCGGGTAGAAAGTTTCTATATTTGATAATTTTAAAGGTATCCCTGTAGACTTTTACTGGGATATAACAGAGTTATCATTGCCTTTTAGTTGAAAGCCTATTCAAGTCCAAAATATGAGTCACTTAATGCATATTTTATCAATTTCTATGTCATAAATCATTTGACATATGAAAATGATGACAGTCTGAACCAGAATAAAAAAAGAACTCCCTATATGATGTTAAGTCATGTTACTTTTTTCTGGGATGGTGCTTGAATTGTGTGTTTGAGACAACCTTGTGGGAAAGGATTGTTCGTGGTAAAAGGCAGTGAAAGCTTGCATGTAAAGAAGGCAATTAGATTCAAACTAAAACTGTGTTGCTATTGTATGGATGGTAACTTTGTTTAGATTGCTGTAAGACCAGTCAAAGTAATTTGTTCTTGCAAATTTAAAAGTTTGTAATGCAGGGTTGGTATCAAGAAATGTTTCTTGAATGTTACCATCTCTGTAGGCAAATAGAAGCTGCACCAACAACTGCTCTGTTGTATACTCTTGCTTTATATTGCCTGTTGAAGGGCAATGTTAGGTGGTGGGAATCTGGTCTCCTGGTTATTATAAGTTTTCAGCAATAGATTTTTATTTGATGGAGAGGAATGACTGATTGTTGTTCGAGACTTTTGTAAAACGCACAAAACAACCTTCATGAAAACTGTACAGTTCTTGCATTCAAAAATTTTTTTGAGAAGAGTTTTGTTATAACTTGTTTTGTTGGTTTCTAAAGCACGGCTTTGATGGCTTAAAGTTCTTTAGTTGAAGAAAAATATAAATGGTCTTCTATGTTTCAGCTTCAGTCTGCAGTGCCAACAAAATTGTTTTTCTGTGTCCCAAGCTCTTATCTGCCACCTTTCCTCTGAGTCTCAAATTTTTAGATTTAATGCAAGTGTTTTGATTGAAGTATTGCGTGACCTGATTTTTTGAATTACCTTTTATTCTTATCACATTGAAACCTGTCTGATAGTATGTTAGCTTGCAACAAATTTGCAGGTTTTTATAACATCAGATTTCGTATATAGGGCAAGACCCCTGGGAATACCAAGTAATCACTCAATTGTCTGATCCTGTTTTTTCGTAATACCAGTTGAATTCTTGTGTCATCTTGTCAATGCTTGCCCTAGAAAAGGGAATTTGAGTCAAGTTGATACCCTAGGTCCCGTTTTATGTTGGTTTCAGGTATTAACTTATCATCTCTCTGAATATAATGTGTGCATGTGTGTTGATCTTGTAATTGTTGTTTGAATCGTGTGGTCGAACATGTGAGGTTGCGTGTGAATTTTTGCATCTGAGCGTTGAATCGTTTACTGATGCAAAGCAAGAGTCCACCATATAGACTGATATATTATAACTCCGCCCTGCCTAAAGACTGGCTTTGCTGGGCCTGCCTGTGTTAAACGTTGTATGATGAGTTGAAAAACTGTTGTTTTCCCAAAAATTGAAGCTTTTCCATTTGGAGTTAATCCGACACATTTATTTGTAGCCAAGAAAAAGATAAAACTCGTTTGTTTTTGTTATGATTTAACCGTTAACTGGCATACGGATTTTCCGATTTTAGAAGATCTTGTAGTGTGTTCATCTTGTTTCTATTGAATGGTCGATGTAAGGGCATCCAGCACAGTAACTTACTCGTAATCGGATAATAGATGGTCCAGTCAAAATGTACTTAGAAACAACTGCAGCAGGAAACATTTCTGGTTTCTGCTAAGAATGAGGTCCAACAATTGTCAGCATTTATTGTGTCGAAGAATTCATAATATTGTTCCAAGACACTCCTCTTTTTCGTTAGTTTGCTGCTGTGTTTGTCATTATGGGCATGTGAAGATATATCTGGAGGTATTTTGATAGGTGCCCAATTTGCGTGCCGTAGGGAAAACTGTGCCAGATTGGCTGATTCGGTTGATGTAATATCTGCTTGCAATGCCTTATGCTCCAAAGGCTTGTGACAGATATGGGTTCTTCAACCCATTTTGAATCACGCAGTGAAACCAACTTAACTCGAAAACAGCCAGTCTCGCGTTCTTTGATAAACAGTTCTCATGTGGTGTTGTTTTACAAAACATTTAAGCCGAGAGTTAAGGCAGAGAAATGTATCTAAAGGAGCTTTCGCAGGAGGGCAAGTCAATCTGAATGGCATCCAAACATGCGCGGATATCGAAGACGTTGTGGGCAGGTGTTGCCAGTAGCTTAACTTTACTGTATAGTCGTCATACGACGGGCCATCTTACTGCCTTTCAGGTTTTATCAAGATCAACAAGTAAACGGAGAGCTTAGCCTTGTAAAGGCTAATAACAAGATAATGCTCGGTTCGTTAAAGAGAGGTATTTCCCCGAAGGTATCTATGATAATTTTTTTAACGGTGAGCTAATCTTAATGTCACATTAGAATGAAAGGGACAGTTTATGAGATCCACAATTGTGACTGTCCAGTTCTAGTCCCGAACCAAGCATGAATCATAGAGTTTGTTATGAGGAGACTCGAGCAAGTTTTGACAGTTTCCAAGAAGTTTGTGAGTGACATAAAACTTCATTGAGCGACTGAATAAAATTTGAACACTGGGACATCATTGGTTGTTTTTCCACCGGACAGGCTGTGTGTAGCCAAGAGAGTGAAGAGTTGGAAGTCAAGTTTAGTACCATTTTGTGTTGTCTGTCTGGAGCGGCAAGGGTACTCCTATCAAGAAGAGACATCTATGCATTCGCAATGAGTGACGTCACAACGGCCATATGAATCTGCTTGCAAGTTTTTGTTAATTGTTGCAAAGCTATCAGTGAGGTTTGTTTTCTTATCTTCTCTCATGTTTCGTCCTAGCCAAAGGATTCGACAAGCTGTTGGTCACAGATGTTGATCCGCAGCCGCTGAGAGGGGTGGATAACCAAGGCAATGTTCGTGTGTGGAACAGTAGGCCCAATAACCAGGAAGGTCAAAGGTATAGCGAGTTTGTTCCGGGTGCACATACTCATGAAGTTTTTTCAAACAGGTATCCACACGTGAGTACGTCCGCCTATGCCTACAATTCGGCACGGCAGAGGGGCTACGGGTCAAGTGGCAGAAGCAGTGCGGATGACCCGAGAGGTAACACGAACCGGAATGCCCAGAGAGTTGACCAGAACCATATCCGTGGCCATGGGCGAGACGGGCGCCAACCCTCAAACGACGGTCGAAGGTATGGAGGACCGCCTCCGCAGCAGTCGAGGGTCTGGAACGGAAACTGCTACCTTTGCGGTAAGTGCTCTCTGGGTAGAGTCTTGGTCCATTGTGAAGGAGTGTCAGGCATAGGTACTTGCAGTCAAATCCCGTTGACTAGGGCCTTCATCATAGATGAGGCACTAATCACCGCAAGCTGCTCCCTGACATACCCGCTTTGGCCTACAATTTATGACTTTTCATCCATTGGAATATATAACAAACTCATTGTTTGCCAATGTACTTTATCAAACCCTCGAATTCTTTGAAAGATTCTGAGTATTCAATCATTCAGAAAATGTCCTCATGTATCCGAACTTTCCTTTGCATTTTTCCATTTCCATTCCTTAGTCAAACTGAAAGTGTTTTCGAAGTGATAGAAGAAAATTTAACAGTTTGGCGAAGATTGTTTTTTGTTTCTTCTTCATCTCGCATGAGCATCCTTGGACTTGAAATTGTTGAAAAAGCAGTTTGAATTCGATTCACACACATTTCCACGAATTCACCCTAGATCTTTTTCAAGATTGTGATGTAAAAAAGGAGAAGAGGTTGCAATGTTACCAGTAGAGCTAGCCATTAATGTACCATGAATTTTACCGTTCTCAATAGCCTTCTGTACCATCGTTTACTTGGAATGATAAGTTTTCCGTCGCATTTTAGAGGAATCCCCAAGACACATTATTGTTATCTCATCAACACTATCTGCAAGTACATATCTTATAGGAATGAAGTTTTTGAGCCAACTTGTATTCTGCCTGCGCTCTCGTGATTTTCTAAAGAAAGGCGCTGGTTTCCAAATCACTAATAGCCTTCTTCATTTCGATTCTGCATTCTGATAATTGGGGCTAGATGAGATTAAGCATCCACCACATCTCTCAGCTTCGAAATGCTCTCAGCTCTCAGATTATCAAATTATTAGCTATTTCAAATGATAGAGGTCTTGGTGGCCATCATCTCGCACTTGCATCATTGAAGGAAATCTGTTTCTACTCTTGCACCACTGTCAACATCAAACAAAAAAACTGGAATGATATTTCAATATACAGTCAAATGATGCTTGTCAACTTTCTCGACCAAAATTTGCTCCAATGTGCCAAGCTTAGCAGCTTCTGGTGTGCAGTGAATACCATGCAATTTACCACCATTTCTAGTCCTTCTTTTCGACCTGCTCTCTAAAACACACGTAATGGGAAACCTCCCGTTAACGGTGTATCGTATCACCATTTCTAGTCCTTCTTTTCGACCTGCTCTCTAAAACACACGTAATGGGAAACCTCCCGTTAACGGTGTATCGTATTCTTAATGTTTGTGACATATTAAGCAAGCTATGATTTACGCAGCCTATTCCTTTTGCCTAAAAATTGCCCTCATTTCAAAGAAAAACGTTTTGAAAACCAAGTCAAGCAACTTCAAGTTTCTTTTCTTTTTACTCTGATTTTGTTCTTTGGGATGAGTTTGGGATTGGTTTGTTAATTCTTTTGTTGATGATGACATGTCCATTGCTAAAACTGACTTTTGCTCAATTGCGGATTCTGATGCTTCATTGAAAAACTTGCTCTCATTTTCCTACCATCCTATCTGAAATATCAATCTTCTTAAGTAAGCCAAGATCAGTCCTCTTTTTCCAGATGCAGTAGCTATCAAACTTATACTTTTGTTTTCTTATCTTTTCCGATGTCCTCTACTTTATCTTCGTTTCATCATCAGTTTCGTCTAAAGTATTCCTAGATTGACCTGAATTTTAAAACGTAGTATAATACCATCCAAATAATATGTTCGTCTCTGTTTTAGGTAATCGCGGGCATTATGCGAGGAACTGCTACCTCAGCAGCCGTTGAAACGACTGCAATGCTAAACCGGCATCTCAAGTTGTATATAACTGTGAATTTTTCTTGTTATACTGCTGTTCGTATATACTCTATGATATTACATATATTGTTTATATTAGAATTTATGGTAGAATTCAACCGAATTTGCGTAATATTTATCGCATTATCTTAGATGACAAAGTTTCAAACATCCATATCGTGTAATACTGAGGCGCACCTGGGTTATCTCCCAAGCCGCCCTTTCCAATCCAGACTATCCAAGGCAGCTGTGATTTATGCACGGCCATTTCAGTTTGTTGGATTGTGTTTTCTTTAAAGAAAACAGCATGCCTATCACAATTAGCTCTGTATATTCTGTATTCTATGATGAAAGCTTTATTTATAATCTGTGTTTATACTTTGCAAAGTGGCATAAGTCAAAGTTCATACACTCAAAGTCTATAGGCAATTTACTCTGTAGCCTTTTTAAAGCTTCAAAAATTGTACCAACAACTTTTCCCATCCTTGGCCTCAAGGCCTCTTAATCCAGCATGTATGAAGTTTTTTCAAGTGAAGTTAATGTGGGAGTGTTGGCAGCAGTTGCTGATAAAATAAACTGTCTATTGTTCTTCACTCCCTCCCAGTGAAGCGTTCCTACATGCCTAATTACTTCGACAAGGCAATAGGAAGTCCTAAACATTGCTTAATACCTCCAACCTTATTAACTTTCTGTTGACCTCTTATTTGTGCCATATTTGAAATTTATCCTTCAAAAAACTTTGCCCTTCAGAAAACACACTACAGAAAACGTAGCTACAGAAAACGTTGTGTCAAATGTAGAACAATAAACAGTCTGTAGTTTTTCAATTTAACTTCTGAAAAATTGGTTTTTTTCTTGCAAATGTAAGCATTGTTGAGTGTTTAGAGAATAATTTTGAATGCTTTATTAGATAGATATACTATGCTTAACAAGCCACTAGCTTTTATTATTATTAGCTTTTTCATTGTGTTTGCTAGTTTACAATAATATTGGTATTGTTATCTGAACAATGCACTTATTGTCAAGTTGGGAGGAAGTACATCCTTGTTTTTGTACATCTTTTAAATGGTTGTCTGAATCCTGCTACTTGCAAATACTTTGCTATTCTATCAGAAGTGTGACAAAAATTTAAAATCATTTAGAGTCAGAAAAGCATTTTTTAAATCATTTCTGAATTAGTTTTACAATGTTATGATAACTAACTCCTTATCTCAAGAAATTCCTTGGCCTATTATTAAAGCAATGACAGCTACTTTCAATGCCAAAATTTGAAGTTTTGCAGTTAGAAACTGTACTAATGAATTTAGACTTTAAATAACAGAGAGCCAATTACTATTCTGTTTGGTATTGAATAACTGATGTAACAGGAGGCTACATTGCAGTGATGGGATAATCCTGAATAGATACTTTTAAGTAAAGGAATAAATGCAAAAATGAAACTGAAGTGATTATAGCATTTAAGCTCACACCAGTCTTGAAAATTGGCATTGCATTTAAAGACAATGTTGTACCTAAAAATGATATTAACAGGCATTAACATCAAGCCTCAAAATTTACAAATGCGTCAAACAGTTTTCCAGTCCTTGAACGTTTATCATGGAGCATTTCCATGCTCTTTCTGCATTGGGCAGAACTTTGAAATAGTGGGCAGACTGTTATACTTTACACTTTTGGTAATAAGGCAGTCAGGTTCCTTTTTATCCACAACTAATCAGAGTCTTTTGTACCTTTTTGTTGAAACAATTTCTGAAAAGAAAATTTACTAATTTTACAAAATTCAAAAGTGAAAAAGTACCAGAAAACATGCTTTCATTTCTATAGATAAAAATGAAGTCAATTGGTAATGAAAAAACTGTGCCCACCTTGATATGAGAATCTAGCCAGTGGATCATTTAAATCTTTAAATTATAGGCAGTCAAAATAGACATATTTTATTTCAAATGAAAAGAAACTACAAAAAAAATTGTCTCATATGATTTAAGACATAAAATATGCAGTAAGGCAGAAACAGAGAGGATGATTTTCAAGTATAATGAATTTGAAAGATGGAGTGCAGCCCCATAACTTTAACAAGAAAAACCTGTAGATTTTTCTTCAAATCAGCAATGAAGTGTTCCATCTCTTCTTTGTCTTTTTCTTTTTGCTCTTGATCAACTAAAATTCCATTAAAGATATACTGATACATATAAAATTCAGAAAAGATGAAGGCAGCTAGCTTGCAGGGTATGGTAGGGGTACATGCATTACCAATTATCTATTGTAGTTTCGTACCATCAAAGCCAACAAGTAAAAGAAACTTGGAATAATTTGTACCACTTGCCAAAGATACTCTACTTGGCACACACCCAGAGCTTTCTGACACTTGAATTTGAGGTCTTATGAAAGTCTAAAATTGGGTCTTATTTGTAGCTACATCGATTTATTTCAAATCAGTTTTGCTTAAGCATAGAAGAGATCCGGAAGTACAAGGGTTCTCTCTTCCTGATAAGCTCAGTTTCTGGAACAGTTTATCCAAAAGACTTCCATCATGCTAAGATATTATCAATTAGGACTCATGGTTCTTCAAATGGAGAAGCTTAGAACAAGCCACCAGAGATTAATTGCTGCTACACCCTTGATATGTCTCCAGTGTCTTTTCTAAAGTGGCTTGTGTTGTCTTTCCAAAGTTAGTGACACCACGGAGCCAACCATAGATAACACATAAACTCACTTTTAGGCCTTTGACCAGTTAATGATTTATAAATAAAATCTATCTGTGCAACAGCAAGAACTCCACAGAACATCCATACAAAATAATCGTTGTACTTTGATACGAAAAGCCGAAAACGGCCAGCATTTTTTAGTTTTTCCATCTAGCTCTCCATGTTTTCAGAAAACGAAGTGTGGCCTCGTTTTGATTTCATACTGGGATCGAGGCAACATTTTCAGGTGGGAAAATAAGGAAAGGTACTTCTTGTGATGGTTTCTTAGGTGGAGAAAAATTGACAGGTATGTGTTACCTCTTGGACATTCCACTGGTTCTGCAAAAACTTGAACACTGTCTGTGCAACTTTACCTCTGTTAAACCTGCGGAGGACAGGCGATGAAGGACAGGAAATTTTAATGTGCTTGTTCATTAATCTAATTAAAAGGAAACATTTTTTCATTTATTTTGTTAATGGTGGCTCCAGAGAAGCAGATTTGAATGGGATCAGTTGTGAAAGAACATCACATTTAGGACCTACAAGTTGAAGAAAAACCAGGAACTTTGAAATTTCAAAAACAATCAATGAACTTTAAATTTCCTTAGCAACTTGGAATTTTAAGAACTTAAGTGACAGCAACCCACAGCCATCAATCATACGGACTTTTTAACAACCTATAGTATTTTGCATCTGCAAGTGGCTGTAGCATTTTGTTAGTATTTAGTAATTTGCCAATGTTTGCATACCTTTGGAAGTACCTGAAGGTAAAGTACTTTAAGTATACAAAAACTTGTTCCGGTATTTCTTGCTAATGCGAAGTTTTGTATGATAAGACACTTACAGAGATATCTTGTTACCCACTTCAGGTGGGCCACCTCAGCTTATCATTCCTAATATTCAAACAAAAGAAGCTACTCTTAACAAAAAATGCCAGTTTTCACTTTTTGATTTTTATAGATTCTTTTGGTTTTATTTTTCCTCCAGATTTGCAAGCAATGAAGAGATAGTACCAGTAAGTCTCAATTTCAGTATCAGGAATTCTGGATAAAGAACTGCAGCATAATATGGCAAACTTGGTTGCCATCATTGAAACGTTGTCTAGAGATATCAGAGAGACATTAAACTTAGCTAAGGAAATGCGACAGAGGAACAAGGATTTGTTTTTTGACAGGGATTACAGAATTCTTGGTAGAACGATTAAACATTATGTCAACTGCTTCAGGTCACTTGGTATTAAAGGAACATCTGATTTTGATGATTTCATTAAAGTCAACTTTAGTTCAGAGCATGTAAGAGATGCCTTTGAGGATTTAGCAGAAACTGAAGAGGACTGGACATCATTTTTGAATGAAAATGACATCATGATGAATAATGATATTTCAAGGAGTATGGTTCCAGAATTGAAGAATGGAAACCAAGTTGATCTAAACAATGAACTAATGGATGCAAGAACTGAAAGGTATTTTATTTTTCCATTCATGAGAAAGTCAAGAAAAAGTTTTGAGAGTTTGCTCATTAACCCCATACACGCCTTTTACATTTGAAACTTAAAGGTTTGAAACTGGCATTCTATGAGACCTTAATTGTTGGATTAAAAAGCTGTGTATATACTTGTGTAGAAAGCGTGAGATTTCATGGATAGAGAAAACACTTGATTAATGAAGGAAATAAATTCTTGATAATATACACATAAAGTGAAGCCAAAATAAAAGATTATATATCTCATGTATGTACTCACTTTAGTAACAACCTTCCCTGTTTACTTAAGTATTTTCCGTCAAGGCCTTGTCATTTTAACCATCTGTCTCATCATATTATTCTATAGAGTTGTAAGTATGAAGCAAGTTATTGAAAATGCTGGGATGAAGCATCTTCTGTTGGTTCTGTTGCGACACTTTGCTTGACTACCATGAAGGGATCATGTGGCTGAAATTCAAGCTAATGCTAATGAGTTTGTGGCCACAGGAACCACAATAGCTGTAGTGAGTTTTGGAAACAAGGTAGGGTAGAACATTATTATACTAATTGAATTTTCAAACCCTTTCTACATTCTAAACTGTATTCACTTGTGATATCCTTGTTATTATGATGGTGCCCAGCTCTGGCCCAACATACAAATATGTTTTAGTTTTACAATGTGTCTTGGATCAATCCAGCCTTTTCAAACCAAGCAAAGAAAATCTGCATAATGTTGTTAATTTTATTCGAATACGGCTCTTTTAATTAATTATTTTACTAAGAGTAAGAGATCATTGACCATTTCTGAAATTGGCTTTTACTTTCATATTTAGTTTCCAATTCAAGTCAAAAGTCCTTAAATTCATTAAGGGCACAATATGATCATCTTAAACTTGTGTTTTTTATATTGTCCTTTAGAAATAAAATACAAAGATGCAATCTAGAAAGTCCTCATTTTAGCATGCAATTAATCATACTTTTTGCCAATCACTGTAATTAATGTATAATAATATGTTATCATTAGGTTTTGCTGCAGGCTAGAGATAATTTGCTATGACATAAAGCTGAATTGCAATGGAAGTATTGTGACTATTATCATCCTTTTTTTAAATAAATTGGCTAAGTGTTGTTATGTGGGCCAGCCTGTTTTTTAGTACTCTGTCCTCTTACTGCCTACAGTATACTGCAACTTCTGTCTGACTGTTACAGATTTTCACTATTTTTTTAAAGGAAGGTGCAAGAAGATGGCTTGAAACAAGTAAATGTGCTTTCCCGCTTTATTTAGATCCTGATCGCAACTTATATAAGCAATTTAAGTTGCCAAGAACTATGAAGAATGTATGGAATATCGGTTCTTTGAGAAAATATGCAGAGTTTATTGTCAATGATAGGGAATTGTTTGACATGGAGGAGGAGGATGATCCACACCAACTAGGTGGAGACTTCATCATTGACAATCAAGGCACCCTGGAGTTGATACATGCAAGCAAAACGCCAATCGATAGGCCAACACTGACAGAATTATTACATGTTGTGAACTAGTAGTTTTATGTTTCAGTCAGGACTATTCAAGTTCAACCTTTTCAATTAGAATCTTGATTACTTTAAGAATACACATTTTGGATTATCATGGAAATTGTCAGTCTTTGATGGGAAAATATATTAGCAAATGAGATGCGAGGATTGTTTATTTCAAAACAGCTTCCCTAGTGGAGCATGCTCTCATTAAAAGGGGCATTATTAGAAGAGGGCATTTATTTCATATTTATCATTATTTTGGTGGGCGTTTTAAAAGAAGGAGGAAATTCATTGGTGGATTTATAGTATCTAGAGCAGCTTTTTATACAGCAATGTTGTTGAATGAATGTCTGTACATAGCTAACAAAGTCATTTTTTGAGCCACACCATATATTGCTCCTTAGTTGCGCTGCGATTAATCTATAAGACAAAAGTAGAGTACTGGATTTCATGACAGGTGCTATACAAGTAGTGCTAGTTTACTCAGAAGACTTGAGCTATAGAAGTATTCATTTTGTAAATTGTTTATCTCAGCATGTAATTTGTGAAGTTCAATTACTCAACATTATGGGATAGTTCAATTAGGCAGTATCATTTCAAGAAATATGTTTGTGTATATAGAAACATGTTGTCAAGAAATTATTATTATTTATTGATGGTAGATTGTAAATATTTTCCTGTTTAAAATTTATCTATTATTCTTTAAAATAGTTTCTTAGTGGGACGTAGTTGTAGAATATATCTTTATTTGCATCTTGGCCGAAGATTCTGTTATGACGACTTATAGCTAAATCATTCACTGAAGCTATTGTCTGAGGAAACATGCAATCATGTTAAGAGTCTCCAAGCTTAAGAGTTGATACCTATGTAATTGAAGATACACAAATTCTTGTTTGAGCCTATTTTGTTTTGCTTGTAAATTGTAAAAGTTTTTTAAAAGCATCCATATTGTGTCTTGTTTGCCAACCTACTAATTTTTATCATCATTTTGTTATTACATCGTGCTCTTTCTGGTGATTGCGAAGGATCGTGCCTCGCTTTGATTTTCAAAATTGGCGCGAGAAATGGCTTGTTGCTGGGAAAATGCAAGTGGTTTCGATCACCGACCTTGATATCGACCAGAGAATAATAAGTTCATTGAGGAAAAGTAAGGTTTTCAACTAATGCTTTTAAGTGTTAACTCCAATGATTCTAGCAGTTTGAGACTTGTGCATGATATAGACAGTTGTCTTAAGTAGTAAGCTGGAGAAGTTCTTCCTTTCACTCTATTTCAGAGCTCGAGAGAAGGCCCTGTCAGCAAAGTATCCGCTCTTTTTGAATTTTTTGCGGACGAGGCTCAATAATTTTTTGCGCTTTAGTATTAAAGTGCAAACCTATGTATTTGAAACATTGTTCTTGCATACGTGAATTTGGTTTACATTGCTTGCTGGCGTGTTTTTCATTTGTTCTTGCATCATGTCCGCAATCGAACAACTTTTAGAATTATCTATGCTTGCATCTTTAAAGTCCTTTCATAATTACATTTATGTAACATATTAACCAAGCGATCATGACATTTTAGTCAAAATTGCAGGTAGGATAATTACTATTCAACATATTCTGGCACTACCAAACGAAGATTTGGCAGCAAAAGCACAAATCACAGCCGACGATGTTTCAAAACTAAGAGAAGCAATTTGCAGAAAGCTTAACCCTCAAGAGCCAGTCTCACTGGTTGACATATGGCAAAAAACATGTCATCCTTCTTTTCTTGTAAGACTTCTTTTCAAGTATTTTTTGAGACTGAAACTGCAAATGTCAAGAGAACAGACTTTTTATCGCCTGAGATTATTCTTATGACTCAAGTCATTCAAATCTTCTCTTGGAGAAATTTTGTACCTATTATGCTTCATTTTCAAACATAACTGTGGGGATAGATACATGTCTTTGGAAATTGGGAGTTTTTTTATTGAATATTCAAATAAGGAAAAGTCAACTGATACTAGACAAGAAATTTGTCTTGTTTTGTCTTGAAGAAGTTTGTTGATGTACTTATTGAAAAGGCACTGGCTAATGGGTTGAAAATTCAATGAGGATTTGCTGTGAATACTAGCCTTTTGATTCAGGGAAATTGCTAAACACAATCATTTGGATTCACAATATGGTTTGTGCACAATATTCACTATTTGTTTTTGGTTCTTAATGCAACAGCCTTCTAATTGAGTGGCTTGGGTTTTCTAGCACACCAAACTGTCTGTTGGGTGCCAGAGAATTGATGAAGTCTTGAAGGGTGGTTTGCTTGTGCCTGGTATAAATGAGATAGCAGGGGAGAGTGGCAGTGGAAAAACACAAATTGCTTTACAACTCTGTTTAACTGCCCAGTTAAGTGCTGATTATGGTGGTTTACAAGGAGGTAGGAGTACGCAATTTTGGTATTTTAAATAGCTGATGTTGTGAAGCCTTGCCTGCAACATATAAATTTAAACCTATTTTTATACAGTTATGTCTAGATCTAGGATTATCAGAATTTAAATGTATGACCACACTTCAACTTTTGTAAATGTTCTTGCATTTCTTGTATTATATTGTCTTTCATCTTAATGTGTCCTAGAGCCTCTAAGCTCTTTTGATGCTCTTTTTACAAATAAATCTTGTTATGATAGAGGTTATGAGAGAGATTTCAAGTTTTCCTTATCCTCAGTCCTTACAAAATGTATATCTGTAGGTTTTTTTAGAGCTTAGAAAAGTATCATATCAATCGCTTTTTATTTGTTTCATTTAATTTTATTTTGTTGTAGGTGCATTATTCATATCAACAGAAGATGCTTTTCCTACAAAGCGCCTACACCAGCTTGCAAGTCATATGCAAAAAAGATTGAGTAATCAAAGTGTCAATCTCATGGACTCTATCTACATAGAGCACGCAGCCGATGTTGTAAGAACTTTAGGTTTAATAATTTGTCTGCCATCCAAATAATTCTGTTATCCACTACCGTTCAAAAAGTCTTGGGACAATTCAAAGCTCGAATTTTCTGGCGAATGAAAAAAATTTAAGGCGATCAAAAAATGTATCCTTTGAAACACTTCTATTGTCCTTTAAAATGGTCTAAATAACGCTATTGTATCAAAATTTAGCCTTCTTTGCATGCCAACACAATGTTTAAGTAATGCAACAGCACTCTCAATAAAGACCTTTCATATCTTGGCATCTGGAATTTCTTTGGTCTGACCTTTGGCAAATCTTTCACGGTTCTAAATTTAACGAACTTTTTGGATACAGCGAAAGCTGTATTCTTTGAGCAGCCCACGATTGATGCAATTTGTTGGTAGCTTTTGACATTATTTTTATAAAAGATAATTTCTAGACACTTCTCGTATGGTATTTCATGATGTTTGATAACCTCCATGTTCATGTTTCTGGTCTAGAAAAATTTTACGGTTAATCTGTTTCAAATAATGTGGTGAAATTGAAATACTTCGAAACATAAACAATGTCTTATGAAAGCTTCATGGAAATGGCCCGTTGTCATACTTAATAAGAGAGGATCAAATGCATGTTTTTTAAAGCCTATAAACGTCTTTCGAAACTTCGAATCGTCCCAAGACTTTTAAACATTAGTGTATTTGGTATTTGGTACTCCGTGTGAATCATTGAGACATTTTGCAGTGCATACATTCTCTAAAGATGTAGGTTGCACTTACTTCCTTGATAGAAAGCTATTTTTAGCAAAGCTGTGCAGAAGACTGTTGCTGGTTAAGCCATAATTTCTATTCCTTTAAGACCATTTCTTATGTACCAAAGTTTAAGTCCTAATAATGACAAGGGGTGCAACCCTTAAAATGGTTAAGCAGTTTCACTATCACATAAAAACATTACTTGTTACTTTTTGAATTACTTTTTCGGACCCTGCTTTCAAGGCTTTTTCGAGTTTTTTGCCAATTGCTAAGTACAAGTCTTTGTCCTGATGCAGACATTTTCTTTTCAAGGATAGTCTGAAAGCCCTGGTTGACCAAAGAATTCCAACTTTGCTGATGAACTCTGATGTTCGCCTTATTGTCATTGACTCAATTGCTGCAGTTTTTCGTGTCGAATATTCAACTAGCGAAAATCTTGAGAGGTCAAAGTCCTTGGCTGAGCTTGGTCAACGATTGCATGTGATCAGTCACAAGCACCGTGTTGCTGTTGTTTGCATCAATCAGGTTTGTCTTTTGTCCTTTGTAGCAACACGCTTTCCTTATCTGCATAAATCTAATAGAATATTTTTTACGATAGTTATATAATAGTTTTGCTTTGCAGGTATGCAAATGCAATGTTGTGGGTCTTGTTTGTGCCATGTACCAAAGTAAGGGTAAATTTACCCTTAGCCAATATGATAATTGGGCCCAGGGTGGCCTGTTCGTTTCCATGCAGCTCTTTGTTTTCTTGTTCCCACGCTGCAACCATTATAGTTTTGATCGACTTGACTTAAAACTGTCACTACCTTGGGCGATTCTTGTAGGGTTATCCCATCAAAGCTACTGGTTATTTCTATAATTGACAAATTCAAGATACTCATTGCCAAAACAGATGTTTCTCAACTAAATTTATTCAACAGAAGCCTCGAAATGGTGTTACTTTTATTGTTTCTATTTGTTTCTATCTATCATGTTGTTTTTTAAACTGCTAATCGCTGCTTTTGAATGGAGTAAACATTTTCTAAATACCTTCTATAAGGTTCATTTCTAATCGGTAAATTGGTCGTGAATAAAGAAATTGTGTTGGTTATGCGTATAAGTTGTGAACCAAACGAAATTACAGAGCACAAGCCAATCTTCAGGAGGTTTTTGTTCATGTCTTTGTCATCACTGTAATTTCCAGTCTATACGCCGTGGCTTTTATGTTTAATTTTCAAGCTGAGTTGTGATGCAGCTCATTTAATGATGCAGATCTCTAGTGATTCATCGTTTCATTGACCAGTTGAATTACTGAGAATACAGCGCGAAGGTACAGCTCCAAGGCAGTCCGTTGAAAGAGCTTCTGCTTCCAATGGATGATAAACGATGTTGATTGTCTGCTGCTATATTGTGTATTGTCGGTGCTCTTTGAAGTCAATTATACAAAAAATTGTACATTGCATTTCATTCATTTGTCAATTGATGTAGGATTTTGTAGATGGTACTCATAAATTTGAATTTTGTCTAGATATCTGATGTTGTCACTGGAAACGTGAAAGGAAGCGAGGACATAGGGTAACATATTCAAAATTTATTTATAACTTATCTTCAGTTGACCTCAACAGCTTCACAAAATCGTCTTTTCTCGGCGTCCTTGCTAACGTATTTGCTTTTTAAAATATCTCTTGCAAGAGAAAGCTAAACGATTCTGTATGCCTTTTGATAAATTTCTGTGCTTCTTTGTCTGTTTGCACCTGTCAATCCGCATAATTCTTTACTGCTACCAAATACCAGCAGCTGTTTCAGAGAGTCAGATTGTTATCTGAAATTAAAATCAAGCCTTCTTATCAAATCCTGTTTGAATGTTTCTGAGACCCGAAAGCATTCTTTAACTTTTGGTTTATGCACATTGCGCAACCGTGTATTTTGCAATTGTGTTTTCAATGGCTGCTAGACAATGCTAGGTTAGACATTTCCGAACCAGCTTAATGAGCAGTGCATCTTCAAATTTTTTATCATTTCAGTTAATCTTGTCCGTTACCTACATTATAAATTTTCTATAAATTATATTGTTAAGAATTTTGCAACCAAAATTCCAATCTGGCTGCCCTGCTATCTAAGCTATTTTGATAATGCGAATTCAAGTGTCCATTATCACATTATCCACGTTGTTTTTTAGTGGCAGGCGAGTTGTGCCAGCTCTTGGCCTCTCTTGGGCGAGCGCCGTCACTATGAGGCTAATGGTTATGAGAACACCACACACAGTGTCACAGCTGCGTGGAACTGCAGCAAATGACAAAGATGGGCAGCAAGGCTCATCATCCAAGGTTTTGAACTTCACCGAATTTCCAGAATTCGGTTTCTAAGCATTAGCATTTTTGAAACAAACAAAAGTTCGCAATAAAGGCCCAGTAAATGCAGTACTACTGCGGTTCCCTGGTAACGTTCGTGTTATGCCTGTTAACCTCTAAACAGTCAACCTAAACGCTGCTCATCTTTTCCTAATGCATTCTGAGTTGACGCGCAAAAGGACTTGTTAACCAGTCCTCATGACACTGCTTATGACAATGCGATACCAAGGCTTTCCACTTTTCCTTCCCTTCAGCTGGTTACTATACTAAGTCGACACAGTTTGGTAGGGAAGGGTTTTTTCTTTCTGCCTATTTTCAGAAGCAGCTTTAGACAACAATTTTCTTTTTCTCTAGTTGCATTTAAGTTTCTTATAGCTTAGGGTATTGTTCCTAATCTCTTAATCAGCATAGAATGTGTTTGTAACAGGACTTTCATAAGAGTCTCCTGTATGTGTTGTTTATAAGTCCTCTAAGTCTTACACACCATATTCATTTCCAGGTTTGGCCCAACGGAGATACTGTAGTAAGAAAACTCAAAGTGTTGTTTGCTCCGCACCTCCCGAGAAACGAGTGTTACTACCTTGTGGAGGAGCAAGGAGTGCGTGGCTTTTGAACCTATCCAAATCGACACATTGAAAGGTAACTTATGTATGTATTTTTGTAGCTATTAATCCAGCACTTTCGTCCCCGGAAAATAGTGACAATTTCAAATTTGTCATTTGCATGTCCAATAGCCCTACTTGCTTATTTAGGGCCCTCATAATCATATAACAATATAATCTCAGCCGAAATGCAAGAGGTAAGTAAAGCAAGTTATCCTTCTTTTCTCCAATATCAGCATGCCAAGTCAATATTCTTTTGGTTTTTATTAAAATATTTTCGTATTAGTCGCTTCTTGGTTTTTGAACCCATCGTATAGACAAGGGGCGCCGGTCTTAGCCTTGAAAAAGTCATTGTGTCAATCAAATTGTTCAGCAAAACATTCCTCGCTTTAATTCGTCGAAGGCTTTACAGCCCTCTTTGGCAGGCCTTTAATCAAATATTGCTGATATAAGTTGCAGCTCTTTGGCAGAGGTCTCTAGATTGAAACTTGCTTTTATAATGCACTAAACGAGCCGAAAAGCTTTCTTAATTTAGCACTTTTGACCTAGTTTTTTTATTCGTTTTTGGAAGTGTTTCAGTCCAGCGATTTTATCTGCCTATGGTCATGTATTATTCTGGTTGTTGGATTGCAAAAGCTGGTTTTTTTATTCTTATAGATCCCTTTTTGGGCTGGGACTGGTAATTGTTATATAAAATCATTTTATCAATGCATATAGGTATAAATTGATAAATAGGTATAATCGTTGGACCTATTCTTCCTTTATAGCCTGGTAGGTGAAACGTCTCTACGGTGTTTGAAATGTTTCTTGTATTTAATTCACCATGGGGTGAAAGTTTTCTCCAAAATAGAACAAGACTGTGATAAAAAAGAACTTTCATCCCAGTTGTGAATATCATGTGTTAAATGCGTGTTATTGTGAATAGAGCATTCCACTTATCAATAGGATGGCGAATGTCCTTTTGTGGCCCTCTTTCCAGATGCATCGAACTTCAGGCATGGAAATCCTCCAAGGGTGTTGAAGAACAATTTGCCAACTTCTCCTGCTTCCTTGGCGTTTTCCTTCACGTCTTTGAGGCATTTGTAGAACGTGGAATCGCACTTACAGTCACTGACAGTGTATGGCCTCATGTTAAAGTAGCTGTACCGCTTGGAAAATGCCGGCACATATCGATCGCATTGGTCGTGCTCTCTGCAGCATGAATCAAGATCGGCCAGTCGTCCCAATTCGTCGTAAGACTTGGCTTTACTCCCGTGTCCGCACCACAATGTGCCTGCAAAAAAACAGTCTACCGTAACACAGCAAATCAAAACGCGACCTATAGTGCTTTCACCCTTCACTGTTTTGGTTTAATTTGATATTGCAAGTTTTTCTCAGCCTCTTGAAATTTTCTATAGCTTTTGAGATGTTGAAATGTTCTTGTTAGAGATGTTCTTGAAATGCTTTTATCCAAGTTGGGGTTATCTGCTCTTCCTATCACCAGCTGGTAAATTGTCCATTTATTTGCTGCTATTGGTCTACTGGGGTATGGTTGTTGATAACTGCTGAAGTGAAATAGCCAACCACCCGTGAGGCCTTTGCGATCAGTGTTAAAAGCTTAGAACGGGTGTCAACTGAGGCTCTAACCGACCTACTTGATAGCGATAATATGCAAAACGACTATTGGTTATCGATAGGACATTTAGGCCAAAAGGTATTTGGTCGTGTTTAGAAGGTTCACAAACTCACCAGCTTTTATCATTCTTTTTTCCGTATCATCGGTAGCATCGTCATCTGGAATTTTCTCTAAAATTGATGTATAGGTGACATAAGAATTCTTTGAAAAATGTTGCTCGTTAGGGACTATTTTATTCACTCTTATATTATCCAGTACCTTATGTCTGTTTTTATACTATATAGACAGGGGTACAATTCTATTGTTTCAACGTCACTTTCATTTTCAATAATAATTTGAATGTGATATTATAGTGAAAATACATAATTTAAAAAGATGCCACTTACTTTTCGCCGCAATCTGCGTTACAATCAACGCAAGTACAATAAGTTTCATCATTTCGGAACCTGTCAAAAACCAAAAACAGTCAAGGCTATTTCTCAAACTCATTTGAAGAACTATGAACACTATTTCTTATACATCATTCAAATACTTTCTCTACCGGAAATTTGATTTTTGTTTTCTTAAGGAATGTTATGGAGTGCTTTTTCAAAAAGGGATGAATCAATAAACTGTCCTTTTTAAATTCAACCGAAAGGCAGCCTTGTGAATGGAAATTTTGCGACGGATTCTGTAGGGTGGACGACATCCCCCTCCCTCACACTAACCACGTCCAGTCCATTTCAACTGCGCTCCTGTTGAACTACACTTACAGAGTACTCTGATTTTTTTCATGTCAAAACAAGGCTACATAGAATTTGATCGATAATGTCGGTGCTAAAGTATTATGGCTCTCTAAGGCTGCTGGCATCTTTGGGTGATATTGTAAAGAGAGACGAGCTTGGATCTATATGCCGTCGCAGAACGAAACAACATTGCTTAGCCGCTTGGCAATGATTAGCAACTTGCACTGGGTCCTTGTCAATCCTACTGAAGGCACCTTCCACTGGTTGTTTCTTGTCAACCCTAACTTATAGAGCGTTAAAAGGAATTGCAAGTCCTTTATCTTTATAAAAAGTTTCATTTTAAAGAGTTACACCACTGAAAAGTAAGAAATTTTTGTCAAAAGGGGAAAAAAATCTTCATTAATCATATAGAATGACAATAGGGAATATTCAGCGGGCTTACCTTTTATCCCTGACTTGCCAAATGCAGATCGATGTGTTGCTGAGCAATGTGATTGACTTGGTAATCTTTGCCTCTCGCTTATGAACCTTTCGAATTCTTTTCACTTGTCCTCATGCTTAGTGTTATCTATATTCCAGATATTCAACCCGTTAAAGAGCCAGGTCATGAACAATCGCAGTAAATCTTGCTTGTTATGCATCAGTTTCTTTTACTATCTACTCATAAACACATAACTTATGCTGCAGGGAAGATATCACGATCCGCCGGGGGAGAAAGACGACGACATATTTCCTGACATAGATGTATAGCAGAGCTAGTCCTACACTAAAGCCAGTCAATGCACGCAGATCTCTCTACACACGCGCAGACAGTTTGCGCGGGTCGGAAGTTAGCGGAATCAATCAACTTTTAATCACCCCTTAGAAGACATTTCTATATATATATATATATATACCACTATCAGTATAAGCGTGTTGCTACCCCCTGGGGCACCGGACCATCCAGGTTTTCCAGAGCCAGCCCTCTTCTGACATCACCCTTCCACGTGGGTCAGCACCAGGCAAAGGTTATCACAGGTTACCGCTCTTTGTTTGTGAAGCCCCAGTTATCTCAATCCCGCAGGCGTTTCTCACTTGGTTTCACCTTTCATGCTGCAACCAATCAGAACGGTTTCTCCGAGTGCACGTGATTAATATGATGTTTCGAAATAAATGAAATGATAGCCCATACCGTCTATACTGACCCCTCTGGTGTAAGGAAGCGTTATGGCGGTGAGTGGCGTGCGGAATGTCTGTAGCTCCTTGTCATATACAAAATATACAAAGTTTTGATTCAAGTTCTTGGGTGGGTATTGTTTCTATTTCTTTGTATCACATCCAATCAGGGAGAAACTTAAGCTGCATTTGTGGCCGATTTGTACAGTGATAAATGGGATTTTGGCTTGATTAAAGAAGCTTGAAGAATGGACTTTAACCCGTGGACTTTATTTGATGTTTTAATGTTTTATGTCATAAGCATCTGTTACATATAAAAACTTAGTTTGATGTTAGTAGAAAGAGTGAAAAGCACTAAATAACCAAATTCGAGAGAACAGTTGTCCTTGTGGCAGTTATTTTGCAAAGATCCAAGAGCATTAAAAATATTAATTTTTATAAGGTGTCCCTTTATATGAAGGCCAGCCTTCTGGTTAAGCAAAACGTATTTTTAGTACTTATTGTTAAGGAACGTGTAATCCCAAAGTACCATAAGTTATCTTTTGGTGTTTCGATCGTGATCAATTTTCAGTTGCTACCTAGAATGCGAATATATTCTGCATTCAAGAAAAAATGCAACATGAAAAAAGAGTATAATTGTCTAGAAGATGCCTTTGACCCTTGTCCATTTTTTGTACCTTGTTTATTTCCTGCACCTTTTTCTTCAGTTGCCTTGATGAAACTATTACCGCCAGGCAAAGGACAGACTCTATTTATGTTTATATTTTATGTCATACCTAACAAAGGAATCAGTTCCTGCTTTTAGCATATAAGTATCAAAATATTCTCATTCAGACCGTCGAGGTTTTAAACATCTTTTTCCCTTATTTGCATAATGATTGAAATCCCTTGAATAATCATTGGCTCCAATGTCTCGTTTCATTATATTTATGGTACTGTTAAGTTTCTATCAACGATGACGGCATGTAGATGTGTATTCGCTCTTAAACTATAAATGATTGTCGTAGCAGAAAACTTTAATCGCTCTATGTGGCCTTATTTATATTCGCGTGATTTCTTACCAAGAAATTATAAGCATCAATAGTATGTTCCAGAGTCAGTTCCTTGACTTTAACTCATCTACCGGGTTTTCTTATTTTTTAGAGATGTCGATTAACCTCGGATTAAACAGACAACGTCATCTTTTAGAGATGTCAAAAAGAATCTGACAACGGAAAAATGAAACAGATCTCCAGCTTGAACGCAGGTTATCGCTAATGTACAATTTTGCTTTTGCAAATGGGCAGCATAAGTTCACTTGTAACTGGGTGAATGTCCCTTTGTAGCCTTTTCTCCACCTGATTCGAACTTCAAGCAAGGCATACTAAGAATGTTGAAAAACAATTCCCCAACAATCGTCGCTTCTTTCTTGTTTTCACCCACGTTTTTAAGGCAGTCGTAGAACTTCTTGTCGCAAAGGCAATCGCTGACCGTGAACGGTCTCCAGTTGGTGTATGAATAAGCTGTAGAAAATCCGTCAACTTTTCGCTTGCAGTGATCGTGGTCCCTACAGCACGAATCCACATCCGCCAGGCTGCCCAGGTCCCCATAATTCTCTGCGCGATTTCCCATGCCGCACCACAGCGTCCCTGTCAAGAATCGACATCATAATTTCGATTGACAGAGCAAAACAACTCTTCTTTTCAAAACATCAGTACAGCTTTTGTGCAGAAAGAAGAACCACCATGCCCTGCTGTTGTTACACATCTACTCAATGTTTTGAGTCGCATACGTCCAAACCTAGTAACTCTTTCAGGAATCGTTTTACGTACTAAGTCAAAGAGGCTTTTAAGGTTTCATACCATGGAACATTTCGATGAAAATTTTAGAGATTTTACGAGCACGATACTCGACCATTGCCTTCTTTGTTGTACATCCAAGTACTATTAGTTAAGTTATTCTCAGATGTCTCAGATGGTATGCTAAATAACTCTTTTGAAAGTTTTTATGCACATGATATTAAATATTATTAGTACTTTTCATTCAACACTCCTGAAAACACGCAAACGTCATTTCTTTGAGTATGCAGGAGTATTCTTGGTACGTAGAATGCACTACACAAAAGTTAGAGGAACGGATAAACCATCATTTTCCTGCGATCATCAGGAGGAAATCTCCCGAAGGTAAAGAACATCCACCTTGAAGTTGCTAAACATGAAATCCCCTAATACCAAGTTCAGTTCGGCTATAGGGCATCCAGATTCTGCAGAGTGTATCTGCATATCAATGCAAAGCCCCCCTTCTATGTGGACCGAAAGTCTTTTCACTTGGCTTTTTCTAGAAGAAGGTGCGAAGTGGACTGATTGGTCGCTAGACAGCCAATCGTGCCCTCAACCAGACGCTAATTGTAAAATGTAGACCCACCTGGCATAATGACTCGCTTATCCGGATGTGCTCTTTGGTGTAGCCCACCCTTAACCTTTAGTGGCTCTGCAATAATAAAATTGTCATGGTAAGATAGTGTTTTGATTACCTATGCATCATCACCTTTAATCAAGCATATTCTTTCCATTTTCAACAGGAAGATTTCATCTGATTGTAAATGGAAGAATAAAAAGGAGATTTGTGTAAATTCTTCCTATTTGTGTAAATGCCTCTCACGGCTAGACCCTCTAACACCAAAGATGTGATTCACAACTTACTTCTCGCCAACGTCTGAGCCAAAAGAGCGGCAAACAGAAACAACTTTACCATCATGCTTGAGCCTGCAGAAGGAAACAGTAGGGTAGAATCCGCTGATACGATGATAAGTTAAATCAACAGACATCCTGTAGTAAAATCAACTCAATGAGTTTACCAACGTGGTTTTCTCTTTAGCAGAGATTATTAAAACCTTGATAGTTATATGTGGGTATGTAAAACCCCACCTCCAACTGATGCCACGTGTTTCAAATACGTTTTACCAGTTTTGCAGATGCAACCATTTTCAGTGCATCAAGCTGGGGTTTTTTGACATATCCGTTACATAGAATTGGCACTATTACATATATGGTTTGATCACAGCTGCACTCTTATCCGACCCAAAACCTATGCTGTCAGAGCACTCCAAACTTAACTCTTCAACCCCATGCAGCGACTATGCAAAATTCCAAAATAAGCAAATATAACTAAGGGCATACAATAGAGGAAAAATCGTTCCTACGAGAAAACTATTAAAATACAAATGCAAGTGCAATAAGGTCGTTTGAGTGCATTTTAATCCTTGGCTATAGTATATGCAGCTAATTAGATAATACATACGTAAAAGCAGACTGACATAATACACGTTTTTTTATTATATGAAACCGGTTTATAAGAAACTTGTACTAGCAACCCAAAAATTTAAGAAACTTTTAGAACTAAATAAATATTTTTAAGAAACTCCAAAAAAATAAGGTGACTTTCTGAGCCGGAAAATAATACGTACCGGGTGTCTCGGTAATAATACGAAAATGATACAACAATTTAATCACACTGTACCGGGTGCCTCGATAAAAAGTACCCCTGTTTCCATAAGACTAATGAACAAGGGATACGATATCAAATCTTACTGTTGTGTTATAAACTTTAATACAATTAGTGTGCAAGGGAAGGCGCAAAATTTGATGTTTATCTAAAAATAAGAAACTTTTAGTACTAGAAACTAATGAAGATTTAAGAAAATTTTAATATTAGGACCCACGCTAGGTTTCTTATAAAAGAAAAAACGTGTAAACAGCAAGGTTGGAAACCTTTTTAACACTCCCGGAAGGCGTGACAAGAAGTCATTTTTGATAGATGATGTCGTGAATCGCAAATAGTTGCTAGGCCCTTTGCTGCCAGTTAAAGGATACCTAAAATTAGGCTTCATTAATGCATAGCACAAACCTTGATGCCCCTTGATGTGATGGTAAAGTGATGGGTCTGATCCATAAGATGAATATGCTTTGTTACAACGAGAAATTTACTTGACAAAACTCATCACATCCACATTACGATTGGTACCTTCTACTGTATCTTCCTTATTTACGATATTTATGATCATATAATTTTAAGATTTCATCGTGCAACACACAAATCAATAAACATTTGTATATGCATTAATGATAGTTGGTAGAGTCTGTCCGAGTAACAACTCGTCTTTTTATCAGTGGAAACAAATATTCCATTGATAGGACGTACCAGGATAAGACGCCAATGATTGCTGCCTTTATTTATGCTTATTATTTTAGCATGTGCTTTGTTCATTTTGTTTGTAAAGGCGTATGTCCGATTCTACAGCGAACCCTTCATCCTTTCTTGAACTCGCGGTCTTACTTGTATTGAAGCAATACAGAAACACTATTATAGTTTGAGAACATTTTATGCTCCCCCTAAAAGGTAGTTTCTGCTTTCATTGAAAACAGATGATTCGACGAAGAGTAAGTACCCAGACTATACAAAATATCCCTGCTGGGAAAGAGATATGCCAGTAATTTTTTAAGTTGAACACACTAGTGACGTACTGAATTGAAATATCTGTGTGCGATCTGTGTGCGAAAATGTAGATTACACCTGTTAATGTATAGAGAATAGGATTAAAATGTACAATGATTACCTACATTAATCCATGTGGACACTAAAAGCTTGTTTTACCTTTAATAGAAGAAATGAAAGATAAACTATATCAAGAATACGTATTTATACCGTTTTAAAAACTGAATGAATCTTTAGTCATTGAAAATGCTACGCCATGTCCCAGCAAGAATGACGATGAAGATATTCAAATAAGAGTGCAAAAAGAAATGTTGACCACAATGCGAAGTCGCTTGTGTTCGAAAGCATCAATACCAATTGCGCCTACCTGGTCCCCGAATGCTGATATGTCGTCTGCGATACCCTGCAGTCTTCGTGCTATTTAAATAGCTTTTTCTGCGTAATTTTTCTGTTACGAGCTGCGGGTTGTTTTATCAGAGTTTGTGCAATCGCAGGCCTTTGTGTTTCGAATGGGTAATCACCCTCGAAGTTTTTGATTGCAGGATCATTTGCAGGTTGGGTTCTTGGTGCTGTTTATAGTTATGGTCAATGACACGTCAAAACCGTTAGCAACACAGGCAGCCATATTTCATACCTGAATCGGCTAGCCATTTCCTATCAGCCAATACCAGACAATAATGCTAGAAGTGCATTCATGCTAGTAAGAGTAATTGCTAAAAATGATAGGTATTCTAGACCAGTTCACACCAGTTTCTCTTGACGTGCAAAGGTGCACGACTATTGTTTATAGTTTTTGTTTGCTTTCAACCAGCCATTTTAATCAGATGAACTCAAATGTAAGAATCTTAAAGAATGATAGAAATGTGCAGAATCGAAAACAGAAAATATTTTTTCTAGTTTAGCACTAAAGACAGTTCAGATTTTTCATTTTAGGCTTCAAGAAAAAATTGGAAAGGGAGGAGAAAGGAGTATATGAATTTTGGATGGTCGCTACTCCAACTGATCTTGCTGTTTATTGATGTCGTCTGTTGCTTTGTACAACTGTACTGCAGCCGGTAGAAAGATCTTTGATCTTGTACTTTTAGAAAGGTCAACATGTTAGAATAAATTTCAGATCGCGGGAAGAAACATAGCCCGAATGTCTACAACAAGCTTTCTTTGGTTCAATGGACCATTTTTTTGCACAAATTGCTTCGAAATCAGTTTGACTTGTTGGTGCGTTAGGCCATCAAGAAACAGAATGCCGTGTGTTGAGATCTTATGCCAGTACTGAACTGATTTCTATTTAGATTTGTTCTTATAAAATCCTTTTTAGTTTATGTCGGCTACCTCTCTCATTTCTTGCAGAGAGTGATCATTTTTTAACTATGTGAGAAGTTTCCGCTTGCTCATTCTGGCATGCCGTGGATTATATTTCGAGTTGATTCGATTCTACGTTCTGTCCATACCATAGCTCTCTTTGTCATGTACTAATTGTGCAGTTAATAGAAGGGTTTGAAAGTAAATCTGTTGAAAAGAATAGGATCTAGCACGCATCCTTGTTTCACAATTTGCATCAACACTTGTGCTCCCCAAGGAAAAGAGAAAGGTTCACATCAGAATAGTGTAACATATCAGAGGGCTCATGAAAGTTGACGAACAAACTTCAAAGATATTCTCAGCCAAAGCATACTGGGTTTTAATTTGAGTTGAAATTTGCAATGTGCTTTTATTGAGAGCCAG
Organism: Nemopilema nomurai; assembly: GCA_003864495.1. Classification (NCBI taxonomy): domain Eukaryota; kingdom Metazoa; phylum Cnidaria; class Scyphozoa; order Rhizostomeae; family Rhizostomatidae; genus Nemopilema; species Nemopilema nomurai. The sequence continues at coordinate 306,742 of ML133381.1, forward strand.
TAGAATTAGCATGCTTTTGATCAAACTTTACATAACATGTGGCTTTTAATGTTTTCTAATGATTTTTTTTAAAAAATGTGAAATCCTTGCAAGTTCTGATCATAGCGTGTTTTGCAAATTCCTTTTAACATTCAATGGGATATGAAAATCGAAAATATAATTGTTACAATGCATCATAAAAGGTGGTCGGTTGATTTCTGTAACAAGCAATCATTCGCTAAGAAATTTCAAAACAAATTTTTGGGGGATGGCGAGTGATATCATTCTGACCTGTTCTGTTCCTATAACCTCACTTTTGCGCAAGCGCTCTAAGCTCCGATAGTATTGAATTGAATATTGAAATTAACCAATCAGGCTGGCGTGAGCACCACAGATCGCATCACTTCCTCTTGACCGCGCGTAGTGGACTTCTGGTTCTGCTTATATACGCTTCGCTGTGGGTTTTACTGATATATGCACAATGATGAAAGTGAAAACAGTATTTAATCTCCTTTTTAACGCTTTCTGTGCTGATCAAGAACCTGTTCATTTGTCGGAGGCTGCGTGGGACAAGCCATTGTCATTTAGACCATCAAATTGTAGATCTCTACTTAAAGTACAAATCCAGGATAAGTTTTGAAATGGAAATGGCTTGAATATTAATCACATATTTTAGCTGCTCAAACTATAATACAGTTTTTTGGTAAATTATATTACAATACGGGGCTGATACAGCATAGCTATAGTGCAGTTTTATTGGCCTACCTGCCTCATTTCTGGTTTTTACTTTATTATGAAATGCCGATTGTACTAACGCTCAAAACAGGCGATGCTGCCTGCCTTTTATTAAACTAAAAAGAGAACGTGGGCATTGTTGGTGTAATTTCGTTGCTTTGCCTGTCCATTGATATCAATATTATAGTGGTCTATCTTTCGGTGTGCTTAGAGCATGATCTCGTGACAATCGCAACTACCATATCCAATGCCCAGCCTCCTCCTGCCACCACGCCCTATCAACCATATTTTCTCAAAATCAAGCTTATTCTCATATATTTTTCATTAATAGAGCGTTCATATATTTACTTCTGCAAGACACGTGACACGCAAAAACGCAGAATAATAAAAGAAGGAAGAGGAGTAGAGATCAGCACTGCACGAATAGTGAACTTCTGCGGAGTATCTAGTGAAATGAGGAAAGCACTTTTTGTCGTCACAATTTCATTTAAACACTTCCTCTAAATTTAAGTAGTTTTTACATGATATAATTATAATACATGCGAAAGGGCTACATCATCACGTACACTTTCAAAAAACATAATTAATATGCACCTTCCCTAATTACGAGATAACACGCTGCATTGTTTAGTGTAGAGTTTCCTTGATTTAAGTGATTTTAGTCTTACGGGCCTTAACCTAGATTTTGATTTTCGAAGTCTGATATAAACGGTATTAAAATACTCCTAAATTTACGCCATGAAGATGATGCAATATTCTTTCATGAGCAAAGGAATGACAGAATCCCCGCAATCCCAGCGATGTTTCTGCAAAACTTGAATCTAAATGGCATCAGTCATCGTTGCATTGGGTAGAATTATTTGCATGAATAGATTGTGATACAATACATTGTCAAAGTATTTTAAATAACAATTGACAATAGCAATTATGCTAAAAGCTTTATCCCACAACCTATTTTCATGAATAAGCTTGTTTAGTAAACAAACCATTTCTCGAAAGGATCTTGTCTTCTCGATTGTACTTTTATCCTCGTTTTTATTTAGAAGTGCAAAACTTGTAATAAAAGACTCCAAAACCGGGTAATGTTTTCGAAACTTATGAAAACCCAAACTAAGAGTTATTGAAGCGTTGAAATGCGACGACACAGTTATTTTTCTTTAAAACAACCGATATAGTTTTAAATACTAGCTAGATGGAGTACATGGCTATAAGCTTCATTTGAAGCGACGCGAGTGAGTCTTGACTGCCTCTGATCCATCCAGATTGAACCTTAAGCATGGCATTCTCAGGATGTTAAAGAACATTGTACCTACAAGCTTGGCCGCCACCCGATGGTCTTCGACGCTTTTGAGACACTGGTAGAACTTGAAGTCACATTCGCAGTCGCTCACGGTGAAGAGGAAATAGTTCCTGAAGCCGTAGTCCTTCTTGAAGGCGCCCACCGTGCGCGGGCAATGGTCGTGGTCACGGCAGCACATGTCGATGTCTGTGAAGGAGCCTAGGTCCTTTTCGTTGTCAGCCTTGTTACCATTGCCACACCACAGCGTACCTTATGCATGATTAAATAGAAACAGTACTTTCTGGTGCAGAGACTATCAACGTATACTCATTGACACTACGGTGGCTTATCTTAGTAAGAAATAGCGGTTGTTGAATCAAAAGAATCAATTTGGTGTTATGAATTAGGCCCCACCAAACAACAGTTAATGCATGTAGCCAGGCAATTTGCATCAATAAACGAGTTGTTGGAAGAACTTGATTAATAAATACTGTGGGATGCTTTCCAGAAAAAGTGTTAATCATAATATCCATGTCATCTTGAAGTGTGTGTTGACCACCACCTAATTACGAGGTAATGCAAGTAGTCCTATCAAATGCGCAGCTTCATAACCGTAACAAATAAGAGGGGGGGGCACTGTTGCTAAAATAACTGACTATTGCGGTAAATTTGACAAGCAAGTATAGGGATTTTTATCACTGTTATTACTAACGTGCATAGGCTTCCGGCTGTATGGCTAGAAGAGAAACAGGCATACCAATATTCTCCTGATCGTTTCTTAATCAGTGTTCCACTGATAAAATTGAAAAGGAAGTTATTGTATGTGCTAGATACAGTAATTTTCTAGAAGAGAGGCTCCACTTTGCACATACCTGGCATTATTATCCTCTTGTTCCCCTGTCCTTTCTGTAAATACATTCCTCTAAGGTCTTCCAGTTCGCCTTCATCTGGAGATTTTAGAAAAGAAGGACCCCGTAGAACAAAGCATTCAAAAGGAAAACTCTATGCAGCAAAGCCGTTATTTTGCATTTCTTTCTTTTGTTTCCATTTTTGTTATTTGATGACCCGTAATAAATTTTAGCAAGGGAACAGATTGAATGAAGGGGAAAGACATAGAGTTCACAAGTTTTCAAAGAAGCAATATTGTAGACCAAAAATGAAATGTTCACATGATTAGGATTTCTAGCAATTAAAAATGGGTTGGAGACTTTTATTAGAGTCATTATGATTGAGAATAGGTATGGTTTATACGCTTGTGCATTTGTGCAACTGTTGTAATTTCATTTCGTAGTAGCAGAGATAATAATAATTTCACCAGAGGCTATTTGAATTAAGATGCTTCATTTTTAAGACTGGTTACTATGTGATGGAGGACTTTAAGTGAAAAAGAGGACTTTAGAGCAAGGGAAGCAAAAGCAGGAATAACAAAAACTAATTTGGTGAAAAAATGACATTGAGAGCCGTTTTGCCATACAGGACTCTTCAGCTGTACGTAAACGAGTTTCAGTGCTTCAAGATATCAAAAGGAGACTGAAATTAGGGAGAAGAGAAACTTGACTGTGTTTTGGTGAGTGAAGGAATTAGCGTACAAGTTGAGCTTACCATGTTCAGCTGCTCCGCAGTAAAATCAACAATAATAGCATGTTTGTTAATTTTCAGTCAACTAGGTTTGTCTCCGCTAACTTGGAAATCTTTTCGCCAAAATATCAACACTAAATAATGTTGAAAGCCATTTTCTCTGCGTTTTTATTGAGCTTGGGTTGAGTGCGGGTCGATTGCTTTGTGAATTTTTTATGCTGCAGTTAACTGCCGACGTTTTATCGTTCCGGCCACGAGGAATTCTTTCGATGCACCTGCCCATAATATCGATTTTCAAATAGACGTTTTTCTTGCTCTAATCATCTTAGCTTCTTCACCTTGCTCTTTGCTACGAAACTATACCTGCACTTCTAAGTCCAGCCCTTGTATCGCCACGGTTCGAGAAAGTAAATTCTAAGCCGTATGCTGGCAACAGTAACGCCATTAGGGCTGTAGCTTTCAATTGATTCGTTGTGTGAAGCTCTTCAATTCAAAACCTCAGTCTTATCGGAATATACATTACTTTAATTGCAAAGTACTTCTCAAATTCACTCTGAAGTTATTCTGAGGGATTCGACGCCCGCTCTATGCGAGCTTCAATTATCAAATATTTACACTCTTCGTTGGAAACCAAAGGTGTTGAACGAAATCTTTTTCGAGTTGCCTTTGACTTTCTAGCTTCAGATTCTAGTTCAATTTTTATAAATCAGCTAACATTTAAGAAAAGAACACCCGAAAAGCGATTTAGAGTTTGATTTTGAAGATTCAAAATCACGTTGAGGAACTTTCTATTGAAAATGCGCCGTAGACAGATCTTTTGCAATACAGTCATATTGTCTTGTTCATCCCCGTATAGGAATGCGAAATGCCTTGTTTATCAAGAAATGAACCAGTGCACAGTAAACATTCAGATTTTGCAAACATACCTCGTTTGTAGCCCAGCACTTGCGCCAGAAGAAGTGAAAAGACGAACTGTTTTATCATAATGCCATTCACTTTTCCTCACTTGTCCTAACACGAGACCAGCGACGCGCAAACGGCAAATGGCGGAGTCTTCGAACTGCGCTGGCCCCCGTGCCTTGAAGCGAGCAGTTGCAAGCAGATTCGGGCCTAGTCAGGAATTTCTTGCCTTAATGCGGACCCTCACAGTAAAACACCATTAATTACACAACATATGCATGTGTCTTCATCAAGTCAATGCACAGATATTGAAGACTCGCAGTTGTACTTCGCGAGATTTCGTACACTGGAAAGGCTGCATTAATATTTGATGACTTTCTTCTATATCTTTTCAGTGTTCTAACTGTAAATCTCTCGCAGCACTGTGAAAATGATAACCCTAAAGCACTTTGCGAGAACTTCGTTTTGCGCGATTTTATAGCAGGTCAATTTGGTTCTTCTTCGTGAACAAAATTTTATCTTCAGCGTCAATGATGTGCAGTTCATCACTAACTGGTATCTTATTAGCCTTGATTAGCTCTGCCCATAATAAAACACGTTTCCTCATAAAAGTGAATTAAAATGTACACAAGTGTTTTGACACCATTCATAAATCTTAGTTGAAATCACTAGAGCAATCTCTTGACTTTGCAATATCTTACAGAGTGATTCCAAAACATACGCTGTGCTTAAAGTATCCGTTGTCAAGTTGTTGCTTTTAAGAGGATACTCGGAATTTCTACACAGCTATTTTCAATGACAAAATATGTAATTTGTTGAGTAATACATTTGCAGAGCACGAATTTTGATAATCATTTGTAAACTATCTCATCATTCCAAGCGATAGTCAATCCCATGTCTCTTAAAAAGTCAGCTGTTTAGTGGATGGGATTCTAGCGCTCCCCCCAAAATAATCCTCTTGACTTTCAATGATTTGTTGGCGATTTCTCCGCATTCTTCCTTAGCTTCGTCTTAGCAGATTTCAGTTTGATGAAATATTCTCTTCATTATCGTAAATATCATGCTCATTCATAATTAGGACTAAGAATCAAAGGCTACCAAATCCAAACAGAACTGATCGATCTAGCTCTAAAAATCTCACAGTATTTGTTTTTTGCTTGTTTGCCAATAGCAAAGCGAGTTCTAAGTGGCAAAATTCCAACAAGTGCCTAATTTGTAGACCTAAGAGCAGATACAGGAATCGACGAAGCAACCCATTGGAAGTAACTTCCATTGCTTGTATCAACGTATCGTTATTCTCTAAACAAAGAACATTTTCTGATCTGAAGACGAATTCAAAGACTTCTTCTTTTGGCAGGTGAAAATGCTTTATCATAATGAATTTATCCACAACGGTAGGTCAGTTCTGTTAAACGGATTCCCATGATTCCAAATTCAATTATTGGTTTGCAAGTCTCTGAACTTTCGTTGAATGCATCAATATGAAGTCGCTTTGCATAAATTCGTTAAGTTGTGTCATTAGCGGTTTAACCATCACGTGAAATAAAAATCTTAATATATAATGCTAATTTTGCAGCGGATATTTAGTTTCGATTGTTTGTAATTTTTAACTACATAAACTAGCATTGCTGTTGTTAGCATGTATTCTGATAGAATTGCCATGCACGATTTTCATAATAAAGAAATTGTCAAACGCTAAAAAGAAAAAAACCGGTACAATAACTACTTATCATTTTAAGATAGACACTAAAGTTAGTCTTTCTTGCGTGTATATTCTGAAATCTTTTGGAGGTGGTTTAAAGCCTTGGCTACTGGGGCAATGTAACCTGTCTAACCTCATTTTGAGGCATCAATATGTAGCTTTTCCTTATCAGGCAACGAATTGTATATTCAGAGGCATCCTTAAGGCATCCTGAAAGTGAAAGAGTGTTGTCATTGTATCGGGATTTACACGCATTGGTGCCCTTAAAAGAGCCGTGAGTTGTCATACCAACGAATCTCACAGCAAGGCAGATTTTACATGCCCGTGAGGCAAATGCTGTTACTTAGTAACCACCTCAGCTGTTGCAAAACAAGTGCTGTGAAACAGACTCGCTGCCTAGCAAATGAAAATAAAGTTTGTACTTTCAATGAACTTCCAGAGATCGGATTGAAAACAGGGTGCCCTGAGCTAAAATGTATTGACGCCACTGACATTACGTTAACCTGCCTTCTTTGACAGTCTCATATGGCTCGTATCCCTGTTTTGTCTGCCAGTCCTGTGCAAATCATCTTAATCTCTACAATAGCGCAATATCTCAATCGCACAGCGTCTTTCTCTTCGAAGCAATTTTCTAGCATCTTTGACATCAGCATAAGGTGATTGTTGTGACTCATCCCGTGTTCATGCACGTGGTTAAGGAGGGATGCCCAAAGGGGGGGGGGGTGGTAGCGCATTTCCTGCCTACAGCTATTTGACGATTGATGAGCTATTTGCGTAAAGATAGCTCATCAATGGCGTCTACATGGATTTTTGAGGTGTTGTTGCCTTTTGATCATTTTGAATGCGTTCTACTTGAACAGGCGACCAGGCTAGCTACTCTCGACGAGGATGTAGGTAATTGTTAAATTAAATAATTGCTAAATTTCTTAATGAAGGGGGAGAATTTTCCAAACAAAATTTAGGAACGGTTACCATTTGCTTTCTGAGTTAGACTTCTTTTAGCACTGATACCATTAATATTACTCCCATCCATTTTCCTATAGCACAAAGGAAATATTGGTGCTAGACTTCAGGATCTACCTGTCTTGCTCATTTAGTGACTTTTCGTTTGTCACCGCTAGCGTGACAGGCTTTATGATTAATTAAAACGTTTCTCACCAAGAAAAGTTTGTAAGCTAAATTCTCCAACTTTTGATTACTCAAACATCAATGAATTTGAATAAGAATAAAACAGTTGGACACTTTAGAATTTTGTGAAGTCTTATTTGGTGCCGGTGTGATGTGCCTTTTGGTACCCCATGCAGAAGTGTAGCATTGTGGAACACAATGTGTTACAATCATATTGTTTCTTCATAGCTTGATACGAGGACAATATGCGTTACAAACAGAGCACAGACCTTCTCGAATAAAAAACTTCACACTTGTCAATTTGCGATGCAACGCTTGTAATTAGTACCGCCTTGTTAAAAATAAGTTACATTGCTCCTTACATTATATACAATACGGATCAAATGAATGAATACCGTGACCGAAATGCATGCTAAACTCTACCATTTGTTTTGGCTATCCATTTTTACGTGACACCCTGGTCTAAGCACGGAATAGTATTCCGTGGCATTAGTTCTCGTTACATGAAGTACATACTAGTCTTGCGTTCATATCGAAACCGTGGCAAGATGGCGTCGGGCGGGAAACATACGGAACAGGAGGAAGGGCACCAATACAGCGAACTTTCTGAAGATTTAAGAAAAGCTACAGTTAATAAGATCAAGTTATTTGATTCAATTAGAGGAAAGCATTGTAATATACCATTTTGGGATGTTGTGGTAATAACAGCCATTGATGGTGCTCAGAAACAAGCATATGAACGACAGCTTTCCGAGAAATTAGACAGGAAAGAGTTGCCTTTGGGTGTGAAATTTGTCGTTTTTAGTGATCCCGTGGGGCCAAAAATTGGGAATGGGGGATCAACAATCGTGGTTGCCGAAGAACTTGAGAAAATGTTTCCAGATACTGTCAAAGATTTAAAAGTTTTGGTAATTCATGCCGGAGGATTTAGTCAAAGATTGCCGAGTGGGAGTTTGCTTGGAAAGATATTTATGGCTCTTCCAATGGGTATGACAAGAGTCTCAATAAATTTGCAATAAATTTATTTGTATCGTTTTCTGATCTTAAACGTATGTCATCTTACAGGGGGCTAGTTCTGGAGCTTCTCTCTATTTAACATGTTAAGGATCCTTTTGAAATAATTCAAATGAGAATATCAAGTAAGATTTAGGGCAAATGAGCCTTGAACTGGCTGCGATGTATATATGGCCTTTTAAGATTTCGCTTGTAGATATCTAACACTGTGCCAATGTTAATTAATGTCCACAATCTATTATTTTTGAATAGAACAACCCATAGGTAAACATGCCAAAGAAAGACCAGTTTTGCCAAGTGATTATTCATATTTGGTTTTTTAAGTAAGATTAGTTATTAGTGATGACATTTGAATGTTAAAAGCTATATTTGCTGAAAAACCAAAAAGACATTTGATGATATTAGGTTCTACAGGTTGATCTATTACTTCTACATCTTTCATGAATTTATTAACATAAATCACCATGTAAATGAATGTAAAAAATTGCAAGTGAAAATGCATTGAATTGTTGTGATGGTCTGTTATTTTTTTGTCTAAATTTGACTTTCAGCATTTTTTCATTAATTACAGGCAATCCAATATACCAGACACTGGAGCTTAAGCTTGCAATGTACATTGAATTTCCTCAACGAATGGGTCCTGGCATGTTTGTTACAAGTGCAGATACAATTGAGCTGTATGTTCTTGATGGTGACTGGACATTTGAAAAAAGTGGATTCACGGCACTGGCCCATCCATCACCTATTGAAATTGGGACAACACATGGAGTTTTTGTCCTTGATGATGCATCAGTTCAAAGTTTATTGCAAGCATGTCTTTTTCTTTACCTCTCTTTATTAAAAAAGTAGATATAAATTAAGCTTTCTTTGGTGATTACCAAATATATCATTTAATAATTCATCATTGTTTTATCATTTGCTTCAATCCTTGTTTTCTCCTTAGATTTTTGTGTAATTGAAATTTTTGGTAAAGTCACATATTTCTATAAGCAGGATATTTTGCTTTCCTCTCTTTCTTTGGTGATTTCACATTTGCCTGTGAATTCATTCCACCCAAAGCTGCTCACATTTTTATTATAATTTTGTTATCAATTGGAGGATTCATTTTTGGTATAAAAATATAAAGCTTTATTTTCTTTATTGATTTATGAACTGCTTAAATATTTTTCAAAGTATAAAAAGAGCACAACCAGGATTCAGATTTTTCTGTATCAATTATTTTTGTACTGAATGATCCATCCTATATTTATTGAGCTATCCACCTTAATGTTCTAGAAAAACAATGTCCCTTTTGAATAATCTACCCTTTTACAGGTATCAAACAATGACATATCAGTTCAAAATGGAACATGCAGGAAATTCATACACAAGCCATCAAGAGAGTATATGCACTCTTCTGGGGCTGTCTTCCAGCACAGTGGAGAAGAATATGTTTATTCTGACAGTGCATTCTTCATGGATTATAACTCAGTAAACTTGCTTTTGAATTGGGTGAAGAAAAATGGCCATGTTACCTGTGAAATTGATGCTTATGGAGATTTTCTGCAAGCTCTTGGGCCAGAAGGAACAAATGATTATTGTAAGAATGTGAGGAATGTTACCATTGTTCAGCCACATCTCATTCAGACAAGGGAAAGCATTTTCAATTTGCTCAGAGATTCAAAGCTGAACGTTTTAATGCTGAATAAGTCAAAGTTTTATCATATGGGAACAACAATGGAGTATATTCACCACTTTTGTGAAGACCTATGTTACAGGTAAACTGTTCTCCCTGTCTATGTGTTTGTGTGTGTGTGACTCTGTAGTTTAGCTATTTGTGTGTTTAATTATCAAAATGATCTAAAGTAGCAGAGTTTAAAAACAACATTTCTGTAGCACAACAAGTTTTTGTTAAAGTTTTTCTGTTCTTAGTTGATGGGTCTCATGTTTTTATGTTTTATTTAAGAGTACTTGTAAAGGTTAATATGTCATGTTTTATCTTAATATTCCAATAGGTCAAGCTATAACCTTAGCAACTGTTATCCCCTATTATATTAGGGCTTCTTCTATACTTTTTATTGAAGGGAATGCTATTGCTAGAAAATTAAGTTGTACCCAAGGCAATTCTCTGTATATCAGTATATTCTCTGTAAATTGTTCCAATAGGTTCCAAATTATAGTGCTGTGATGCAGTAAATGGATGGCATAATACCAAACTTGGCTATAACTAGACTGAAATGGAATCCTGTAATGAAGTCTTCATAGGACAGTGTAGTTGTAATATTATTATAAGATATTTGGCTCATTGAATTGTTGTTTGTTTATACCATACCATTCATTTCAATTTCTGTTTGTTTCAGATATGAAATGGCCTGCTCTAATGTGGCAATGATCAAAGACTGCTCCAGCTCACTGGAACAGGCTTTAGACAGAAGCTCTTGCCTACTCCATACATTCTTGGAAGGAGATAACCTGATTGGTCAAAATTCAGTAACAGAGTATAGTTGGCTTGGTAAAGGCTGCAGCATTGGCAAGAAAAGCATTGTCAGCAATGTTTTTATCCCAAATGATCTTTCTTTGCCTGAAAGTGTTTTTCTTCATACTGTGTGTGTTCTTTCAGAATCAGGATCAGGTACTAGGTATGTGACTGTCGCATTTGGGCTAGGAGACAATGTAAAGAAAACTTGTTCCAATGTCAAGTTTGCACATGAACTGAAATGGAATGGGAGACCTCTCGATGAAGCACTGGCATTATTAGGCCATCCAAAGGTAATGCTCTTGTGAAATTGATTTGTCATGGTCATATGTGCACAAACTGAAACAATTTTAAGTGATTTCTTATGAGGTTGGATAAGCAAATCTTGACAGATATATCTTACCTAATAATGTGTTTGTTTTATCTTTTAGAATTATGTATATCTATTGAGTGGAGAAAAGTAGGGTAGACAGAAAGATCATATGCCCCCACAACTTTTTGGCACTTTGGATGACGTCTCTATTGTAGCCCAAAAGTGCCCTGCTCCTGTAAACATGCCCCTCTCCATGCCCCAGAACCCCATCTTTGAAGACTTCCTAAGACCTTGGATGATAATGATATATGCTTTTTAGAAATGCTCAATTCCTTCTAGTGAGTAAAAAAGTTTAATTCCTTCCAGGATGCTTGGGTCGAAGGTTGTCCTTTGCTGAACCTTTGGAATGCAAGACTCTTCTCGGGTTTTGATGATCCAAGAACATCACTGAAAGCTGCATGTGAGATGATGAGGTGTTTGCAAGAGAATAAGCCTCTTTCAACAGAAGCTCAAGGAAGCTGCCTCTATTCTATGGTGGACATATTGAAAGAGAAAGACATCAAAGGTGTTTTCAGAATGAGAGCTGAAATAAGAAATGCAATTTTAGGCCAATAAATATTATTTTGATTTACGGACTTCAGAAGATGCTGCAAATACAGTAAATGTGAATAAATATGAACAGGCGTGGAGGATTTTGGTTGTATTTTTAATTATATTCATATCAAGTTATTGCTATTTAAATATTGTAGCAATAATTAGAGGGTACCAAGTATTTTGTTTTTCTTGAGACCCTGTCTTGAAGTCACGTCAGGAGCAGTAGTTGAAGTGCAAGTTGTGCTGATCTTGAACATGATTTCTTTAGACGAAACAGGGCCATTGAATTCCACTACCACCATCGAATAACTCTACAGGTGACAGAGTAAGGACCAAAATTAAAGTGACAAAAAACTGCTTTTAAAAATCCTAAGCATGTTACTTGGTACAATCAAATGAAAAAAGTTGTTCTATTGAAATTTTGCGATTGCTTTCCTTGCATTAACGTTGCCTTTGTTTAAACAGCTATCTAGAATCACTATCGGTGTAAACCTTGTTAATAAACCTTTGCTGCTTTTCTGTTGCAACTAAGAGCACTTACTTCCCAAATACGATTTGCCTAAATTCCAATTTCCATTTGGTAGATTGAATGCTCGACCCAGTTTTTCTTCTGATCTGCAGGCGAAGTTTTGTGTGCCATCACAGATGCAAAGTTGCAAAATGTCGTTTGGGTAGATAAGGAAATTTTGCCCGAAAGTTGTACGCTGTTCTTATCACCATCTTCGATCCGGCAACTGGCTATTTATTGTGTCAGCAGGTTAATTTCCGACGTTTGCATCATATGATGGGTGTCGGATGATGAAGTACTTTGAGTATGGAAAAGCTGGTTCCGCTATTTCTATCTATTGAAAACGTAACGTATAACGTAAAACGTAAAGTGTTATATCAATTAAACCATTGAAAAAAGGTGCGGGGAAACCTGGCTACAGGCATTTTTCTACAGCTAAACCTAAATGGCTAGAAAGTTCCTTTATTTCTTGAATTCTGCTTGTAATACAACGGTTTTTTCTTTGTGTGTGCTGTACATCGAAAGGGAAAAACCAAGCCGACTTTGCACTTTGTTTACAGTGACTTTGGCGTGGATGAGATTGTTTTGCATGAGAAAATAATCAAGAACCCCTAAAAGTTCTATTGGCAAATGCCCGACTAATGTTATGAACAACCAACTGCGTGAATGTGTCTACTCGCAACTCTAGGGAATTATTGGGTCTGTACGTCTACGAAATGAAATGAGCGCCCCCCCAAAAAGGCAGATTTGTAAATGAGCGCATACCTCAAAATACGCCTCCCCTCAAAGGCGGACTTTTAAATGACCGCCCAGGATGCTATTTTTAGGAAATACGGTAAGATACAAGCAGAAAAATAAGTAAAAATGCTGTAATGCCAACCACACTTTTAATCGACACGATTATTATGCAGTGCATTAATCGAGCTGCTACTGGTTTGTTAGCACAAACTTTGTATTTCATTCTAAGTATTTTATTCCAAAGTATTTTGGCAGGCAAAGAGGGACAAAATCTGTCCATCGGCTAATGCCCCCTGGTCCACTTGGCACGCCCCCCTACGGTTGTTGATGCTTGAGGTAATTTTATCACACTTGTAATAGGATGTTGCTTGACTGACTCTATGGTTATCTAGCCTTTGAAGTTAGGCCGATGAGTTTGAAGCTAACGCGTGTGTTTTGAAAACTGAAAGAGCGATGCACATTTGTGGTGTTTTGAATGTGAATTAACACTGGATGCCATCATGTGAGAACTATTTTATTCCTTGGATGCATGGAGGCTTAGAAAAGCTCACCTTTGAAATCAAATTGTCTTATTACTCTGGCGGCTGATCGGAAGAAACGCTATACAATGAAGCTGTCAGCGGTAAATTGGGATTCTATTGTGTCTGCAATAACTAGACAGAGGCTTGTTTTGAACCCCGGATTTTCTTACGAGTTGAGCCAAGATCATGAAGGGGACCCTTGTTTACGATTCTACTGTCTAATGCTGGTAGCACGTTTCGTTAAAAATCTAATAAAATTCTTTAATGATTAGCTTGAAACTTAATGAAGATGTTAACCGAAAATATGTAACTTTAAATTAGATTACCTGATTTACTTTTATGGAGTTTGAGAATTCGACTTGTCAACTACAGTTTTGTCATTTCAGATGCCATCTCAACTCTGCTGTAGTCTACTATTACTCTTTTCCATGCAAAGATGAGCTGGACTGTGCAAGAAGTTAAAGAAGAGCCACTAGAAACTTATGAATGTATAGAGTGTAATATAATTTTCATAAACAAAGAAGATTTGGAGAATCATCAAGATAAACATGTGAGTAGTGAAGAATTAAATAAAATTCAAAAGTCATTCAATAGAATATTTGCAAATATATGGATATCATCAGTAAAAGAGTGACACAAGAGTGATAAAGATTGATTTACAAATGTTCCATAATTAGATTCATGTGGGGAGTTAACTACTTAAGTACTTAGTAAGTTTCATGGAAAGGGAAAAGTAGCCAAGTAGATAATGTAGTTTAACTTCCAATATTTAGACTTTTCTGTTAAGCTTTTCGTAAGACTGTGATCTTTAATTTTTTTTATTTTTTAAGCTATTCCTAAAGTTATGTATTCTATCATAATTCTATCATAAGACTTGAAATTTTGGCTTCATGGAAATTTTCTAATTTAGTCAGAAATTCTGCTTTCAATAAAAGGTTTTGAGTTCATCCATAAAGCTTTGTTTACTTTATACTTTATTCTATTTATTCAGGATTGAGTGCCTGTGAACAAACAGGCTGATGTTTTATACCCAATTTTACCTTAATGTTCAATAGCCTGAGTGGCAAGTTCGTCATTGGAACTTTTTGTTCTTTCTCTCCCTTATTTTTTTTGAAAGACTTAATATTTCTAAATGCTGGTGATGCTTCATGATCTTTATTCCAGATCTGCACGACAACTAGTAGTTCTCAAAATATAAGTGAGGATGTCAAAATAGAATTATCGTTTTATGAGTGCCTCATATGTCAGGAGACTTTTGAGGAAATTGAGAAGTTTGAAGAGCACCACAGACAACACTTTGATGACAACTTTACTGATCAAGAGGTATTTTCATTTCTACAATAGAGCTTGAATGTCATTAAATAGAGTTTAAATCTCAATCTTAAAAGAAAAAATTGCACTCTTTAATACATATTTTTGGTCTTGAAAACAAGAGGTGATAAGATTAGCAACTAAGAATTGTCCCTGTTGAAGCAGGTCCATTCCATTTAACTTTTTTAGAAATTGTTTCAAGTGTTTGTAATTAACCTACATTGCTTACATGCTGCATCATCCTCTCAGTTTGACAAGAAAATCAGTTTTTCCATGAAGCCTTTATGCCTCAGAATTTCCAACTGGTTACAAAGACCTCAAGGGGGTCTTGGTGTATGTGGCCAAATGTACATCAATGATTGACCTTTTTACTAGCATAACATGTGTTGCACCAATACCCGTTTTATTATATAAAACAAACTCTGAAATGGAACATAAAAAGACTCATACTTTACAAAGAGGCCCTTTTTAAAGACTTTTGGGTGGGGCCATTGGCCATTGAGCCAGTCCACTATTAATTGTCAAAGGGGTATAAAGTATCTCAAGCAAGCACAATCAGCCTGAAAATCAATTTGTAGAGTATATTGGTAACAGAAGGTAAATTGGACATGGAAAGTAGGTCAGTATCAGAGATTAAAAGTTCTTCTCCATAGATGCCATATTAGATCCTGATTGCATAAGATTTTCCTCATCTTTCACTAAAATTCCTCATGCATCAAAGATTTTCTCATGCAAATCAGTCAAATAATGTGAATCTAAGAGGATACAAGACAAAGGAGTAATGTTAATTTTTCTTACAGGTTTTTTGCCACATTATTACCATTTGTTTTCTTTTTTTAGGATGAGTTTTCTTCAGGAGAAAGCAGCTCTACGGATGAAGAGGTTGCTTTCTTTCCAAGACTTTGTTAGCCAAAAGTTAGCCAATGCATGACATATTTTCCTTGTATCAAACTATCTACATTACAAGCATAGGCAGTCACAACAGAAAATGAAATGTAGAAATATCCCAAAGTGCAAAAGTATGGCTGGGTGATGCTCTAAAGTGCATTATGCATATGATAATGAAATTTTATGCAGTTCTTCATCAACTATGGTATTTTATGGTGAATATATCTGCAGATTCAATGCAGTTTATACCAGGGTCAAGAAAAATTTATGGCTCCACAG
This sequence comes from Nemopilema nomurai, assembly GCA_003864495.1. NCBI lineage: Eukaryota > Metazoa > Cnidaria > Scyphozoa > Rhizostomeae > Rhizostomatidae > Nemopilema > Nemopilema nomurai. Next base: position 322,664 of record ML133381.1, read on the forward strand.
CCGAGACCAGAGGAAGTTTATTCCTGTTGATGCTCTATTTGAAGAAAGTTTATTAGTAATTTTTATTATGAACAATGAAAGTGTAAAAAAATTTGTTTTGAGTTGGTAACGAGGAAGGTTTGGATTATAAGAATTGCAGGCTATAATTTTTTCTGGACTCTGGCTTATACCTTTATTACCTTCTTCCATTGTAGAGTGACGTTTCATCAGTGAATATTAGGAAGAAGCAGAAGAATCAATGCAAAGAAGGTAAAAATCGCTTTAACTGTGATCTTTGTGAAAAGTCATTTGCTCAAAAGTGCCACTTGAATAGACACAAGAATGACCATTCTGGTTCCAAGTCATACAATTGCAGCAAATGTGGCAGGAGCTTTACACGGAAGTTTGTTTTGAACAGGCATTTGCTGACTCATAGCGAAGCTAAGCAACATTTTTGTGAAATATGCGACAAAGGTTTTAAACAGTTGTGCCACTTGCAGAGACACATCAAAGTCCATCGTGGAGAAAGACGGTTTGTCTGTAAAACATGTGACAAAGGTTTTGCACAACAAACAACCCTTGTTCGCCATCAGAGTACCCACACAAAGGAAAAGCCTTTCAGTTGCGAAGAATGTAAACAGACATTTGGACGTCTTGGTAGCTTGACAAGGCACAAGATTATACACTCTGGACGAAGACCTTACGAATGTAAATTTTGCCATAAACGATTCAACAGGTCGTGCTACTTGCTCAAACATGAACGAAGTCATTCCAAATTGTAGCGAATTTACTGGTAAAAGTGTAATAGGCTCGGCTTTACTTGCTGCTTCCTAGTGTCAAGTTGTGGGAGCTTGAACTGTGGCAGCTAATGTCAAGTTTTTAGCAAGGCTTATGCGTCACATAATATCAGAAAGTACCAAAGTGACTCTGATTTTTGTAGTACCACATTCTATTTCGATTGGGAAGAGGATGGAGTTTTTTTAATAAAAAAGTGGTTTTTATAAAGTAAAATATCTTGTATCAGTAATTAATAAACTTGATCTCAATTTTTTCTTTTATGTGCGCCTCATTTCTGAATAAAAGAGGCCTCGCTTAGTGTGTAATAGATTCCTTTCGCTATAAGATTTTTTAATGGGGACTTTGTAAAGGTGCTTTTTAAGTAGATTTTTTCTACTGCTTTTTTAAATTACTAATGAAAACACAATTCAAGGGGCGCATGGTGAAAAAGCTGACTTTGACAGCCGCTAGTGCAAAAACATGTTATCATTGGCTCTAATCATTTTTAACCCTAGTCCATAACATTCTTGTAAGTGGTCGTTTTATTCAGAGAACAAATTGGCCAATGATTGAAGAACGAGGCATCCAGTAAATACATACTCTCGTTGAATCCATGAATACTTTGATTATTTTTTATGCAAATATACACTTGCGAATTTTTAAAATATGCATATTATTTTTTCTCCCAAGAATAATGTCCTGAAGAACCCATTTGTTATCCTGATGACAGCGTTGGTTCTTAAAAAAATTTAGATTTTTCTTTTGTTGCTTTCAATCCATCGGCATTAAAGCGAAGACACGGCACCTGTAGAATATTGAAGAATAGTTTGCCGACAAGAAGGGCAGGCTGTTTGTTCTCTTTTACGTCTTTCAAGCAGTTGTAGTACTCTTCATCGCAGACGCAGTCGCTCAAGGTGTATGGCTTCCAGTTGCGGTATCCGTATTTCTTCGAGAACGCAAACACCTTTCGGTCGCATTTGTAATGAGCTCGGCAGCAAGAGTCCACATCCGCATACTCTCCGAGGTCGTTGTCGTGTTTCGCTTTGTTTGCCATCCCGCACCACAGAGTCCCTTCAACGGAAAAAGCAAATTCAGTACGACAATCAGTGGCGGATGTGGTGGGGGGATAGGGGTAACATGGAAAAAAATTACTAACGACTTCCCCACACCCCCTACTTCGGCACGCGACAGTCGACAATACACTATAAATACGGCTACTTGCCTTCGTTCTTTACCGAGCCACATTTGTTATGAACGACAGGAAAAGACGTGTCTCTATTGCATTTCATGGTAACATGACATGCGATCACACCAAAAGCATAAGCAATGCAACGTTAACTACCTGAAGACACCATTAGAAAACATGTGATTCTGCAGATGTGCCACATGACATCAACTGCGCACTATCAGCTCCTTACGTGACATCTAAATCGTTTTGCTCGATCTTGCTAAGGACTGTTAAAATGCTCCATGTTATTGCTTTGTAAAGGAGCTTTCAGTTCTTATGGAGTACTAGCTGGATAAAGATAATTAATTATTCCTTTTAATGTCAAGGAATGTTGATGACTTATAATGTTTGGGCCTACTAGACGTAATGTTGCACGAATACAAGCACTTTTAGCTTACCTAAAAGATTCATCAATATCTATGATTTCACTGCACGAAATCTCCACTTTGTTAAGGTAGCAGAATGTTATTGCTATATTATGGGCACCAAACAGAACTGCAATGCAATTTGTTTAAGATCTTTAAGTGCACTTCGTGGATGACGAATTTGCATATTCCATCATTTTTCAAGTTAATTATGAATTTTAAGCTTTCTGTGTCTTTTAGAGAATGTTCACGAATGTTGGCATGTGATGGAACTCTATTTGGATGACAATTCGTACCTGGCATTATTATGCGCTTGTTGAGCTCGTCCGTGTTTGCAAATGCTTCACTTCTAGACTCGCTTTCTGTCGACTTCTCTAGTTCGTGCAACTCATCTAAATTCCCGGGAATAGAAATTTCAAATCATTTTCATACGACATTAATAATTAGCAATTTGTTAGCGTTACTATTGTTTTTACGCATAAGTCAGGGCTAAATAACTAAATAGCCGAGTTTAACATAGAGCAAAAGCGTTGCAAATAATTTCTATTGCATTACACTCATACCATTATTATAGCCATACCGACATGCAACATTTATCTCATGGAATCTCTTTGCATAAATGGCTTTTAAATATAATGAATGCGTCCTGGTTGTTTTTGGTTGTACTTTTACTTATAGTTCCATGGATGTAATCTTCACTTTCTCTTTAAACTGTTTTTGAGTTATTTTAAATCCAACTTAATTCTGAAACACTCACCTATATCTGCAAAGACTTGCACGACGACAAGAAGAAGTAAAACTGTAAGCTTCATCTTGTTTCTGCCGGTCTTAGAAAATCATTGAAAAACTTATTGTCAAATTATTCGTTGTTACAAGGTAAAACTGGGATTCCTGCATTCAATCCCTTTTTCAACCCTTTAAAGATGAAGACAGTCAGACTAGAAGCGATTCAATTAAAATGTTTTCATAGTGAACAATGTAATTGCTTAGTCAGGGCGTGATCACTATTAACACGATTTTGTTTTGATTTCTCCTCTTCTGTGAGCATAACGCGCCTTAATAATTCTCGACCGAAACTCCTCTAAGAACCAAGCGTCAAGAAAAGGAAAACAAAATTCTCAGCTCCATTTCAAAATCTGCTTATCAAAAGAGCAAGCAACCAAAAGGCAGTTGATGCCGTAAGTTGATTTTTTGGATCGGTCTCACCGTCTTATTTCGCAGCAAATTGTGCAAGGTGAATTCAATACTATCTGAGCTGAAAAATATTTCAACGAGTCGAGCCGTTAAGATACAAAGTGGCCTGAGTGCACTGCCATTTTCAGGGGCCTGCACCCCAGAGAAGAAAATGAGGGGTCATTTCTGAACAAGATAATAACAAATCCTTTTCGACGCCAACGGATAAAGAACGTTGTAAAATTTTCATTGTTGCAGTTCCAAAAGACCCGATATTGTCTCACGCGACTCATTTTGATGATCCTTATTTGTCTCATCTCTTCAGTTTTGCTCCAGCATTCCTTTGTAATCACCTTTTTGTTAGATCTGCTCCCAAATGTAGACCTATTTTCTGACAAAAAGAGAATCAAGAATGTCTAGACTTTAAAGCAAAACTCATCATACTGACCTGAATCGTTTCTTCTCTGTGCAACCTGCGCTGCTTCTTTGAACAGAAATTTAAATGGTTTAGAAACAGCATGCAACACGCCTTAAATCATACGCTAGAGTTCCCAGGTGATTCATATTCGATTTAGGTATGTTGCTCTAAACAATTAACGTAACAAAATTATTGGCCTTTACCTGTTTTTTATATCTTATCGGCCGAGCTCTGAGTCATGTATCGCACGCAAACTTTGTCATGTGTCAAGAAAGGATGGGGACACGTATTGCATTAGATGATAAAACATTATTGATCAAATTGTTGTTTTAATCTTATCTAGTGATTTCATAGAGATTTCATGGTGAGATTCCAAAGATCTACCTGAAAATATCAGAACAAAAGACTTTTCTGTCCATAAATCTTTAAATCTGCGCAGCACAACCACAAAATAAATTCCTAGAGTAACTGCATTTTTTTCCAGAAGTAAATCTGTCTTTTCATACCAGGAAATTATATATGTATTTTTTCAATGCTCTTTGAAACAAAAGCCGAAATTGTTTTCTAACTAACTCTCGGGCAAATTTTCATCTTTGGATTTTGTGTGTTCCTTCAAAGCAACTGGGTTCCGGGGCCTGGAGCGAATCATGGAAAGTGCGCGAAAACTTGATGTCGCCATTCTAAAGCAATTCAAAATAAAACTGATTGGATTCTGCAATTAAAATGGTTTCAAAAAATTCTTTGGGATTGCTCCTACTTCAGTATTTTGCATTGTCAGTTTGGTCGGCTTCTTCGTATTGGAGATACGAAACAGGGTAATTAAAATGTATTTTTTTGTAATTGACTGGTGAAATGAAATTCTGCTTTTTATTATCGATGGGGAGGGAGCCAAGCAGACGAGAAACCCGTTATCACATTTGAGGTTCTCATACTTGCCCTTTATAAACAAACACTTTTCATTGAATTCCCGAAGTTTTTTATCAATTAAAACTGAATTCAACATAACTTATTGATTATAATACGACGAGATGGCTGCTGAAGACCGAGAAGCTTAGGCATAGCAAATTCAGAAATGGCAATCGCTCGTAGCCTTCACAACTCGAAAAGTTCGATTTAGCAATGCCGTTAAGTGAATAAATAATATGTTTGCAATGTAAAAAGCTAGTAGAGAAAAGATATGGTTATTTGCTAGAACTTTTGTTGATATGGATCCGCTACGTGCAAGAGTGCATTGAACTCTCTACAGTGGCGGCCTGGCATTTTTCGTCTGGGGAGGCCAGCAGCAAAATGGCGCCCCCTTATTACAAACAAAGTTGTCCCATTTTTGACGAGATTGGCAGCTTGGCAATTTTCTTACAACTTTAAAATTCAACAGTATCGAGGAAAGACAAACTGAAGCCTAAGTAAGCGCATTTGCAATATTTTCAACAAGAAAGAAAAAAAGGAAGACAGAAAAAAATTGACCGATAATTTCTGGCTATGTACGTTCATGATAAGAGAGTGGAATTTTATATAAACCTGGAGGCCGAACCTGTGTAACAAGCCATTGAAAACATCACTGTACAGTTGCATTTTTCTTCAAAACAGAACTAAATTATATATACAGGAAAAAGTAAAATTGAAAAGATTGGGCCTTTGGTATATCCATGTATTATCCAGATTGTCCTTTAAACTGTGTACAGATACGAAATCTATGGAAAGTGGCAGATTTTAGTCAAAATGTTATAAAAGAGCCTTTGAAAGCTCATTGGAAGTTTTAGAGAACAAGTCAATAATATGTTCCACATCAAGGGAAAGCAAAATTTCCTATTCGATGGTCATTGCAAGCAGAGATTCTAATCCTTCTTGGATCATGCTTGATCGTATCCGTGTTTTGATCAACTTTAATGCTGAAAATGACGTCTGCGGTAGTGGAGCTAACAGGGACGAAGAGGCTTTTCCATTGGCATCATCATCATCATCACTGCTGACACGCATCACATGCATTATGCGGTCATAACGCTGGAGAAATGCCTTCAAACTGAACTCCCGGGAACCTCATCTCGCAGTTTGACACTTTTGAATGAAATTACATTCAACTTCTTCTCTTTTTGAAAAGATTCGAAAAGGTCGTGGATCTTTTGTGACTTTTGGAAGAGATTATACCGCCTCTCGAGGTTATCGAACAATTTGATAACTTCGATAGATGCACCTGCTGAATCTATTATATACAACATACACCTAAATAGTATACACCCAGTGAATCACACAATGGATGAATAAATGGAAAAGAAAAACAACAGTGGAATCATCATAAGGACAAATGTCATAAGGTTTTTTGCGCCCCTCCTAACTTCGGCGCCCCTTCAAAAAAATCCGCTGGCGGGCCCTGGCCCCCCCCCTGCCAGGCCGCCACTGGCTCTCTAAGAAGGCCGTGCTTGGTTTTAGAAACTCAGTTAGATAGTGTGGATCCTTTTGGTGAAAACTCTTTTTTTATTTCTTAGCATCCTTTTTTAGGTATATCAAATCTTTGTACCACGTGCGACGAATCGAGGTCGGGAAATGGGTACGAAATGTTAATTTCATGCTTTTTATTAAATTCCTTTAGGTATTAGGCTTTTTTAACAAACCAGACAAAGGCAGAACGTATTGCTGGATGCACGAAAGTTTAGGTCACCTCATTATGTTCTATCACTTTACTTTTTGTCATGATCTAAACAGTAAATGTAATGTCTATGGCATTCTGAAAATGTAATCTTGAATATAATGCTACGCTATTCGTATTGGCCACATCATAAGATTCGGTTTTCTCATCAGACTTTTTTGAATTCTGGATCTTAACTTATCAATATTGCCTTTTAGTTTCATATTGAGTGCACAAGGCCTGAATGGAGCATTGGCAATCTTAGCTGGTACTTTGAAGAACCATGGTGTGAGATATTTGACAGTCGGTAAGAGCGAAACCTTCAAACGTAAGCACTATTAGAAATGTTAACCGTTTGAACTGATTGTGTAACTTTCTAAGTTTCTATTTTCTTTTTGATAATTCAAGCCGAGTGTATTGACTCAAGACACATTTGTTGCTTTATAATTTTTGAATGGCTTATGACGATTAGAGCTTAGTTTTCTACACACTAAAGCTTCAAATTGGACCTCTGTAAGCCTTTAAAAGTTGATTGAATCGTTGACTAATTTCACTTGTTATTCCAGGCTACAAATTGCACAGGCAAGATGCAACATCGAAGGTACATTTGGGTTCGGTGTCATTAATGGAACGGATGTACAGGTGAGTAACAGATTGTCTGTCCCGCAAGGAACCCAAGATGATTCACCAATCAGCAGGAAAACCTTTCAAACTGATACGTCACTCTTCTGATTTTGAAAGTAGTGTCAAGCAAATAATTCTTCTGATTAATTTAAGGCTCTTTTACGCCTTAAAGGGAATAGAAGCATAGATAAAGCACTTTCTAGAAATAGACAGTACAGAGCCTGTGCAGTGTAGTCACATTGTAACTGTGCACGTGAAGTAGATTCAAAGGCATATCGCGTGCAATCTACAGTGGAACTGACCACGTGAAATGGTAGATGGATACTTGTGATTGGTTGACGTTTGATAAACAGTTCGAGCTTGTTGGCTCGAAGCCATTTAAATATGCTTCAATCCCCTTTAAGCAAAATCAAAGTTGACAGAGTTTTGATAGTCCCCACCTCCTTACTTCTAGGATTATAAAATATTGAAAGTGCATTCCAATGTTAACTACTTTGAGTGGGATGTCTCTAGCAGAACAAATCGGTATGTTCATCAAATCGGTATGTTCATCAAATCGGTATGTTCATCAAATCGGTATGTTCATCAAATTGGTATGTTCATCAAATCGGTATGTTCATCAAATCGGTATGTTCATCAAATCGGTATGTTCATCAAATCGGTATGTTCATCAAATCGGTATGTTCATCAAATCGGTATGTTCATCAGATATTCATCCTAGCTTTACGCATTGCCATACTGTGTTCTCAGCTTCTTGTTAACGGGAAGTCTCTAAATGAAAGCAAAGCAAATGGCCATCAATTATTACTTGTCTGATTCGTTTTGCATATGTGCTTGTATCGATAAGTTGTTGGCCTAATTGCGTTTTGTTTGTTGGTTGCACTCTAGGCGATTCTTAAAGAGTCTTCCATCCTAGCCAGCCTCACAAACATGAGGCAACCATTTTCAATCTTGTCATTATCATCTGTCCGACAGCCTACCGAATGACGCAACTAGAGAACAGCAATTGATATTGAGCATCCTTTCTTAAGCTCTTTTTTGTCCTTTTAGAACTGGTGCAAGCTTGATGCTTGATTTGCGTTTGAAAATTACTGAACCCAACTCAAATTTTCAGAATTATTCTGGTAATGGATCAGAGGTAAGCAGGTTTTTGTTGATTAAAAAACTTTGCTGGTTAATAACCAATTGATCATCAATCGCCATTAATCAATCTCTTCAGTAATCACAAACAGTCAGTTAATCAACAGTTGTTAAAAGTCAATTGATCAGTAATCACCAATAATCAATCTGTTCACTAATCATAAACAGTCAGTGGATCAATATCTGTTAATAGCCAATCGACCATTAATTACCAATAATCAATCTGTTCACTAATCACAAACAGTCAGTTGATCAATAGTTGTTGATAGCCAATCGACCATTAATCACCAATAATCAATCTGTTCACTAATCACAAACAGCCAATTGATCAATAGTTGTTAATAGTCAATCGATCAAAAATCACCAGTTATCAGTTTATTAGCCATTCCAAATGATGAGATAATGTAATTTATATGATAATGTACTAAGATAAGGTAAGTTAATGGACAATATAATCACTAATACTAAATTATACAATCATTAACAATCAACTGATCGTTAATCACCAGAAATCAATTCCTCACTACTTGTCAATAATCGCTTTACTGGTGGAACGTCTTTTCATAAAGAGATGAATTCAATTTTCTTGTATTCGTTGACTAAAATTTAGTCTGCTTTTTCAAATATGTGCATCGTTTTGAAGGACTCTATCACCAAAAGCATTGAATTCCTCTAGCAGCACATGTACAGAAATTCAAATGTTGAAATTGTTGAAATCATTTATTGAAATTCCTTTGCTTACTTTCCTTGAATACTAAGCGAATTTTCAGAGGTTCCGAAGGCTCCATAGCTTTAAGTTTTAACATTCAGAAAAGAGTTTTTAATTTTGACATTTGGTTTTATATCTTTTGTTTTATTATACAATTTGGTATATTTTTGTTTCAACATTTAGAATATAGTTTTTAGCATTCGCCAGGTGGCCCAGGTTCTAGGAGCCGATCCACAATTCGATTTTGTGACAACCCACTGAAGATAGAATGTGGTACAATTAAAATGCTACATCCTTCAACACTTATACAAGTTCCTAAAAGGCACAAAAGTAGAACACCTTTTGGTGAAATAATGTCACCCACTGAAGCCATAGGTCTGCTTCATAATTTTGATCTTTTCTCCTAGCATTCGCTGCAGCTAACAAAGTTATTCATGTCCAAAGGAGAGATACCTAGAATTGAATTCAAGCCAATCTTGAAAAGCTCACTGTTTAAGGAAGTCGAGGAAATTTCATTTGATCATACAAATGGGTATTGATTCGAAATTTCTCGTTCTAGAGATAACATGATCAGATAGGCTCAATCGTTAGCTTTCTTTTAAATGCTTCTTTTAAATGCATTCTATATTAGATCGTGAAATCTTATCATGGTGACGCTCATTCATCTTATGACACCATATAAACAAAACGAGACACGTGTGAATCTGCCTCAAACTTCATTCCTCATTTTGTTTCCTGATTGATATATTGCCATTTGTTCAAAGATGACCAGAATCCTTTATTCTATTAAGAGTCACTCGAATTTAAGTGAGAGATTTTCACATTGAAAATAAACTTCTTTTTCAGAGAATGGTTAGCATCGCTCACTTTGCCAGAGGATACAACATCTGTCAAAGTGTTGATCCGTCGCACGTCGCGATATTCTCTTTTTGATAAATTTATCAGGTATTTTCCCAATTTGCCGTAACAAACTCTTTATGACCATAGCTTTGAGAGAGTTGAACCATTTAAATTGTTTGTCGTATAAAAAGCCAGCAAATATTCCTTTCAAAAATAGAAAGTTTATGGAGAGCAAAAATGTTATCAATATGTAGAAATGATTTTGTTACTAATATAAAAGCTACTAAAATATATTAACACCAGTTTATAAATGTTAATCAAATGAACTCTAATTTTTCTAACATAACCTATTTTCACTTAAAATGCTGTCAAAAATGATTTCCCAGTGCCAGTATTTGAAATAAAGTAATGACGAGTGGAGGCTTGATTATCCCACAGGACGGCCGAGTTTGTACTGAATACATGGAAGACCTTTGGGCAGGTAGGAACCAAGATCTATAGATTGGCAATATAAGCAAACAGTTTTTACTTAAAACAAGATTAATAGACAAGCCTTAAAATAAGATTGACAATATAAGTAAACATTTTTCAACAAACCTTTAATTTGTATTTATAGATAAAACCAGAAATAATTTTCTAGTTAGCATTGCTGCTCTGTCGAGACATGAAGGAAGAACGATTTTTAAGAAAACATATATATGCGAGTACTGGCAATTCAACATAATGACAGATCTTAATATGTTTGTGAGACAATATGCTTGCGACGAGGTAATAGAGTTGACTACGGAATATTCAATCGACTCTCTTCATTACAAGACCTCGATTTCATCCAATATGCGAGGCTGATAAGACTGCCACGTAGAAGCATCATAGAGCTTCTCTTTCATTTATAATCTATTTCTCATTGGTAGCCTACTTTTGATTTTGTCTTGTCTTAGTATTTACTATGCTTGAATCGGCTCTCTAATAGCTGTTCTAGTTTATAAGACACAAGTATCACAATTTGTCATAGGTTAGCATGGCAACACTCTTTCACTACTTCAAATTGGTCTTCTCTCGATGCATCATTATTTGGTTGAACTGTTACTTGAAATGTTTTTCTCCAAGTTTCTCGAGAGCGTAGTTTTCTTATTGGTCATTTCAGACATTTCAGTCTCCTCTTCTAACTGTTGACAACTTGCTATCAAAGCCAATTCAGGTACTAGTCTTTCTATTATGACCTTTCAGCATTGTTTCAGTACGAAGAGAGATATGATGTGTACTTTGAAGTGTCTATAGTGTAAGGTTACATAGTAGTATGTACCACTGTAAAGAGATTTTTAATTTTCGTAAAAATTCAGTGTTTTAAGTATTTGATGATAGGGATGCTTGCTTGGTATGTTTTTAACTAAATTTCATGCTGCTTTAGCAAAATTCTTTCTTAGATTTTTAGCATCTATTTTTCCTCTCTTGAAGTTGGTTGCATTAAAGATCCTTTTCTTACAGCAAGTGATACCGTTGGAGTTATGGCAACCATAATGCATGAATGTCCTATATTTCATTTATCTATATATGAGGTTACTTCCTTGTGTGTTTTGCAATTGATTATAAAACTCGTCTCTTCTAGCACCCTTGCATACCTGACTTGGTGGCATATATAAGGTGCTGTATTATTTAATATAATGCTTACCTACAGACCTTCTTTTCTAAGATACATAATTGCATATATGCATTGGCGTTTCTCTTGACTTTGAAGCACTTAGCTCAACGATACACTCAATTTTCAACTGACACAGAGAGTCGCATGTCATCTGACATAGAACAAGATGATAAGCTTTGCTGATCTTTTTAGTCAGGTAAAGTAGCAACTGTGTTACGACTGTAAGCCTATACTTTTTGTTATTTGTAAGTTATAAGAATACAAAACGGCTTTTCTTGCTGTATTAAAAATACCAGCTCTCAGCACATACCTCATTCATTCAGTTCAACAGGAATTGTAGTTGCAGAAGGGTTCTCACAAAACGTGCTTAATTTTTCGGCTGTCTTCAACGTAAGTTACTCTTTGATGCCTTTCTCGAATATCCAAATGTTGAGCAAAGCATTCAACCTGCATTTCTGTTCACCAATTTGATAAATTTATATTATACCCATTTAATACATTTCGTAAAAACTTTACGATCAACCTTTACTCATTTTAAATTTTCTTGCCTGAAGTATCAAATAGATCAAGTCTGTTAAAGTCAAATTTCTTCAAAATGTTTCCTTTTTTGTCTCAAAGACATGTTGCTTCGTATCTATATTTGCAGGTCTGCATTGCATGAATGACAAGTAGATAGGTCATTCATTTTGTAAAACAAATGATTAAAGCCATTAGCTCAAATTTTCTGCAAAAGCTATTTCTAGCAAAATAGTAATAGATTTCTTGATCGAATTTGAAACTCATTCGTTATCTGTTTTCTGCTAGTTGATTGTCTGTCATCTAATCATTAGGGTACCATCTTGAGTTAGCCTTTCCTAATCTTGACGTTCGATCTGCACATTCCTTCAAAACTACATACCCTTCATGCTGTTCAATCCATTATGAAATGCTCTTTATCCTATCTCCCATTATGCCATAGATTTCGAAGCTTATATCTTTTCTCAAGGTTGGACAGATTGAGAGCCTTGTATTCACTGGGCACAGAATTCTGTTTGTACAAAACAAGACGCTGTTTTTGCTAGATGAAAATGGCTCAAAACTTATGACAGGTTTGTACTTAGACGTGAGTTTGCTAAACATTGCTTCTAGATCACAAATTTCTCCAGTAATTTTTTTACTTTCTTAAACTTTCACGTTATACCATGTTATGCACCGTAATCACGTAACATTTCAATTATTAATGCTTCTCTGAACTGCTTTCTGCAGGTCTTTCAAGAAGTGATATCGCTGTCGTATATACTGCAGATTGCTGCCAGGAGGTACGTGGTGTATTGCCTTTTATCTGATACGTCTATGACCTGCATTTAGAAGACGACATGAAAATTTCGTTGCACGAGCCTTACAAATGCTGTTTGTCTTTCAGGTATCAGGGCAGCAAAGAGTTATTGTTTCCTTAGAAGGCAATGAAACTATGGTAATAGCAATTTCGTCTTCAGAATACAGTATTTTACAGTGAAATTTTCTATTTTCTAGAACTGATAATATTATTCGTTTTTCTAGTGTGTGCGTTGTCTTGCTTGAACGCTACCCATTCTTGTAATATTCAGTTCAACTTTTGCTAAATTTAACTGTAAGATCAAGTTCTGTTTTAAGCGGTAAGGATTAATCTTTTGTTGCGTTATCAAATTGACTTTCTCTTACGTTGGGATATCAAATTGATGAAAAAGGATAGAATTTGTGTGAAACCATTTGCCTTACCCAGTTTAATGTCTCCCTGTCTCGTGGAATTGATTACTTTTATTCTTAAGCATTCATTGTCCATTACTGCGTAAGGCGAGTGATGCATCAGAGGTATACTCAGGTGCGGGTGATTTGCTTTACAGTGATGCATCACTATGATACCCCCACTACTGTTCGCTTGGCCAAAGCATTTGTCGTTACTTCGTTCATTTCAAAACCGTTTCGCGTTCCCTTGAATTGCACACAACTTCTAAGGCTATGGTTGCCATTATGACTTACGTTATCTGGCAGGGTCCTATCTATGCACTTCTTGTGTCTTCTGACTTTGGATCTACATTCTCAGCCATTAACAATTCAAACTTGGAGGATGCATTGGCCTTCAACTCTACAAAGGTATTTAACAAACCTGTGCTCTTTGATATAGTAAAATCACACAGAATCACGCAAAATCACAATTGTAGTGGCAACCTAAATGTCTCTTTTGAGTTTCTAAGAACGATAGCGTATCTCCAAAGTATCCATCTGGTAAACGGCAACAGATATGCTTTATCCACAGCAACCATTTAATTTACCCCAAGCCGTGTATTTTCTCACATACCGTTTAATCAAAGAGCCTGGAAGAAACATCTAGCAAACTGCAGTTAGAAAAATGTCTTAGCTTTAAGCTCAACTAGACTTTTAGAGGAATGTAGCTGAAGTCCTGCTCCCAGTGTGCATAGCTATTATTATGACCTAATGAATGATTAAATGATTGCTTTTGCATGATTATACTGATTGTAAGCTTGATTATATTGAATGCATGTTTACTGATTGTCCTCGATAGTTTTTTTCAAACAGCGTAACGTAACATGACAAATTGAGCATTGATGTTTGCTATCATTATGATTTCTGATTATGATTTATGATTATTTTCGGTTTTCTTTAAGGGCATTCAAATGCTAGACGTTCAAGTCCATTCAGTCTTCAACCGTGTTAATATCCTTGTCAATGTTACTCTGGAAGGGAAGAGTGTTTCGGTAAGCCAGAACGTATTTTGCAATCTCTAATAGAGTATTGTAGTGTTATATGCAGCATGAAGTCTCCACGGCCTCATAAAATGAAGGATGCTGAACAAGATCAACGCCTTATAATGTCGAGTATCGGATTATTGTAACCCCATTTCGAACTCCTAAACTTGAACTGAACATCTTCCCACGATAATACTGCTACTCCTGTGATTTTTTACAAGATTTGATAGCGCACCACAAAGGCGGATTTATCTACTGTATGTCCTTGTGTACGGCATTATATTCTTTCTTATGTAGACTGCCTAAATGCAAACCTTTCTGACATAATCAGCCACCTTACAATCACAGACTTCCCAATTATTCGTAAGATGAGAATGGCAATCACAATACAGAGTGCTTATGTGTCTTTGTTCTCTTAATGAGTGCACATGTAATGTCAATAAATGCAGTGGTATGGACAACCACCCCATGAATCTAAGCTTGAGCTATGAGCTCGAATGACAAATGCAATGTAATAACAAATCTAATTTGAGCCTTGATGAGTTATGACGTCAGTTGAGGTCATAACAAATGTATGGTGACTTGTTCGATTATGACGTCAGCGGTAACTCTTATGTCATCGTAATATGGCTCAAGGATAATTCGTTGCTGGCTTATAAGAAACGATTATGAAACTTTAATGGCCCAAAGCTACTGCTCTAAGAAAAATCTATACTTTTACTTTACTTTTTACTTTCTCATTACTCAATAAACATTTCTGATTATGTTTTATGACATTATAGTTAATTTTTTGTGTCTGATGTGGGTTAGGGCTCTTCAACGATTTTCTGATTCCACGATCAAAACACAAAAATTGATTCGCAGGTTTTAATGGACTATTCATTCAGAACGATGAAATGGATGAAACTATTTGAATTTGAGCACAGTAAGCGTTTCTCTAATCTTCAAAATGTGATTAATTTGCACGGTCTAGTTTTTTTGCTAATAATCTGTATCCATAGCGTAACGGCGGCTTTTTCGCATGTTCCAAAGGCATTTTTCAGTAAACGGCATTTGAATCTAGAAAGATTTAATCAAGTTGTTCGTCTTTCCACTTTGACTCTCCTTATAAAGGTTTAGAGTGGACACTTTCCGAAATGTTTTTCACATAATTTACATTTGTGTTATACTATGTAGCGCATGAAAATTTCAATTCTCTTTCTTTCAGATAACTTGACGCGGCTGGCCATCCCTTTGTCAACATCAAACATCACTCTACTTTGGTCTGACAAAGTTCTGATCAGCTCTGAAGGTTTCCATTATCATTTTGTCTCTCTTCTATTATCACTCTCTGTTTACTTATATCATGGTATTGACATCAGAAATTGTGAATAGAATATAATTCATGTTCCTTCATGTGCAGATATTCAATCTTGTCTGCCTTCACTTCCTTTTTCAACTGCCAAAGAGCAACGAGGTGCGAAAATTCATCTAATTGCCATCCATCGAATTCAGACGGAAACTGAGAAGAAAACAAAGCAGTCCAAATTTCTGCAATTTGATGATCCTTTTAATATTTGTAATTGTCGTTAATGATAAATATATTATCAAATACAGGAAAGGAGCTGAAAGTTTTATTAGATTTGAGAACTAATAATGTCGATGATACAGAAAGCACAATTGAGAACGTAGTGACAGGTAAGGAGCTCTTGATATTATATAAATTTCATTCAATTTTACTTGAAATGAATCGCAGTCATTTTACTTATGGAATGCTTGAACACATTATCGGCTCAAAGTCGTGGTTGTTGTTGGTAGGGGCAAGGTTTGTCGCAGTGGCTTGATTGTGGGAAGTGGTGGATTCCTATGGCTGGGGGTAGGTGGGAGGAGCTATCAGGGCTGTTAAGGCTAGTCTAGGCTAGTCTTGTCTAAACGGTTAGAAATCATTGTATCAGCATGTCGCTTAAATGTCAGCACTGCTTTGATTATGAAACGAGAAGCGCTGATGTTTGTCGGATTATTTGCTATTTCCCCCTTCAAAATGTCCATCAAAACATCATACCAGACATGGCGTGTATTTGACTGCCAGTCAGCATGACAAGCTTACGAATGTATTTGCACGCCAAATGCAACAAGTTGAACTCTGTTTATGTTCATATTGGCAGACCTGCCTTGAAACTCGTGCATTAATAAAGATGCAGCACATCAAAAAGTAAACTTAACAAAGATCCTTTTAAGTACAGTTTATTATAGATAATTCCTACTGGACACTAGATTGCTAAGCCAATTTACCCGTTAAAAGCTATTAATAAAATTTATCAATTTTGTGACAGAAACGACTATCTTGTAACCATGACAGAGAATAGAGCCAAAAGGAAACTCGCGCTAGAGTACTCTGATGTTCTGTCATGCCGGAGCGGAGTACTCTAGTCTGACATGGTTAGCCTCGTTTTCGCTTTGGCCTGCCTGCAAAGCTTTCCTTAACAACAAAATATTCCAGTATCCGTTCTACCTTTCCTTATTCTGTGTCCTTGAACCTTCGCCCCATTTATCGTACACTAGTCTGCACCAGATGAACCACAGTCTTCTGTCAAAAATAATCTGTGGAGTGTGATTCACAGAGTGAAACGAACATACTTGTTTGGCAAACGTGGGAAGATCGAGTCGCATTCCTCTAGCAGAAACGATGGTTATCAAGAATTTGTAAAATGTTGGAATCCCCATCTTTGTAAACCTGTTCTTTATTATTTATTCATTCGACTCTTTTGTTGATAAGCCGCGTCAAAGCTCTTTGTTTGTGGTTATGGAAGAGGGTTGGAACTGGCTACGCAGCAGCACAATCTCGACATTCGCTGACATTCTTCTGTGTCGGCTCTCAGTCTTTTCGAACTTGTCGCCCGAATTCATCACCATCAGTAATAGTAGTATCATTACTTGGCAGCTTGGTAGAATCATTTCCCCTTCTGAGCGTTCTATAAAAGGCCCCCTTGCAAGAAGGACTAATCCTTAACAAGAACGCAGTGGCATTAAAAGTGCTGCAAAACGTTATTATTATTATTGACACGTAAAAGAAGTACGCCCGTCTCCTTGGTCTGATCCATCGATAGTTTTGCACGACATCGAGGTTCATAGCATCCACAATCACCGAGTAGAGGCTCGCGCAAACTGAACTAAGTATGAAGAATTCTATCAACAGACAAAGTCTTTCGCTCGCCGCTTTCTGCTTCTGCATGTCCCTGCCCCGTTTTGTAAAAACGACAAAAGCGTTTCTTTTCCTTGCCAGCAACGTTTTTATCAACACTAAACTTGTGGCAATAAACAGTATCGTGGAAAGAGCCAGTTTCACATACAGAAATTTTTTATAGATCGTCCCTATAATATAGGCTGCACATGTCGCAAGCGTTAATGTAACTGTTCCTGACGTCAGCAGGATGAACCTTGATCGTGTCAGGCCGTACTTGTACCAAAATATGTTGTGCTGCGAGATAAGCAGATCAATGCCGATCGCCAGAATGATGAATCCCGAGGAGGTGGAGAACAGAAAGTAGATGTAATGCGTCGACATTTCGATCGGGCAGCTGTGGTGGTCACGGTACTCCGTGAACAGCAAGGTTATGGGCGGCTGCGCGAAAACGCCCAACAACAAGTTCGATATAAACAGGTAGCGCATGTATATTCTCCATCTTACCTGCTTCAAAAGTTTAACTTTGGATAATAATAACAGGGCAAGGAGGTTAGTAAGGACATTCGCCGGTATTATTAGGCCATTGTATAGAGCAATTTTCCTTGCATCGTCGCCGTCCAAACTAAATCGCAGTGTGAAGATATTTGTGCAGCCTTCTGTCGTTCCATTTACCAGCATTCTTGAGGCCTCGCATCGGAATCTTCTCAAGGCGATGAGGAATCCGAGATTGTTGTTGAATTCGGTTGCTGCATGTCATAATTCCGTGTCTCGATTTCAGCATTCAGTCGAATCTCATTCTTCAGTTAAACTTCTGGCGAATGTTTAACTGTTGCTTCACTTAACGAAATTAAGTATTGTTTATATCCAGCCCCGTGACACAATCCCATAAACGCTTCCTTTTAAATGTGCCACAATCGTTGCACGAAAACAAAGTCTTGTTATAATTCAAGGGGATTCCCAGACAATTCGTGTGTCCGAAGCGACTTCTTCTCGACTTGTCTTGTTCGGTACTACGGGGGTCGGTAGGAGCCCGTCTTCAACAAAGTGAAAGCGAAAATGCCCAGGAAAGAAGGGAATTGAGGGAACAAAATATCAATACTTGTTACGCTTCGAAAATGAAAACAAAAATCGACTGACTCTAAATAGTTTTTGATCATAAGATTTCTTTGCAAGCGGTAATCACTAAGCATTGCAAAACCCATGGCGACAACAATGATTCAAATTGGTTTTAAAGAAACAGAATGGGAGATTTGTATAAAACTGACAAGCGGTGGTTTCTCATTGTCACTTGGTAGCTCTGTGAACGAAGCCTTCTTTCGTGTACAGAAGTGTGACTCCCGGACAATTTGTTTCCCCAGGCCTCTGGTAGTCACATTTGCAAGAAACAGTTGCTTGTAGTATACTTAATGGCAATTTTATCCAGTTCTTTTGCCACGTTTTCAAGCCCCTTTATAAATCTGTCATGTATCACTATATGGTTTGCGTTATTTTTGGATGATGGCTCTGCTTCATTTGCAGATAAAAATGGCTTGTTCATCGTCCAACTGAGTTCTGGTGATCTCTTCTCCGGGATGATTGGCGTGGGAATCCTAACAAAGGTAGACACTCGTGCAATAAAACATCCAGCAGCCAGGCCTTACCTTTTTGGGAACTGCAGCCAGGGCTGCACTTACCTCTGCCGGGGCCTGGGCCCAAAATTGATGCGGTCCCCTAAATTATACCAAAGTAGTTAGCCATTGTAAAGGCTTGACAAAATTTGCTTGAGGCCCCCCAAATATGTAAGACCTTCGGGACCCCCTGGGCTGGGGCCCATGGGTAAATGCGTCACTGACTGCAACCGGTAGAAATTATTGAATGAAAGATGTTTGTCGATCAAAAACAACTTCTTACCTATTCAGAGACGAAAGGATTGAAAGCTTCGCAGAATATAACTCTTTTTGACTTCTCAGTCATTAAATTTTCATTTTGCACATCATATAGTGCTTTGAATGGAAAAGTAAGAGTCATTTGATAATATATATAGCTGTAATGAGGTTAACTAAACTTTTCCCGCAGATTTCGTCGATAGAACCAGCAAGTACCTTGTTGTTTGACTCCAAGGGACAGCTGATTGTCTTAAAGTCCGATAGGTAAAGTTCGAAATTTTACAAACTCGATATCGTACATGAAATGGGGATAACAGCTCTATGTTAAAGAGTAGGCACAATTCTAAGACAGGCGTGAGCAGATGTGGGGCCAAGATGCTTTAACGTCAATCTGTACGAGGGGTGTAAATCCGAGGATGTATAAGGTGAAATGTAAAGCTTCGCCCCAGAGAAACGCTAACAATATTTCTGCTGATCGCAAGCTTGGCCTGGTATCATAACAATGCAGCTGATATCTCGAGTAAAGGCTAATAAGATTAAGCCCCTTGTAGGCTGGTTGTTTAATCTTCGTTGAGAAGAACCAGAGAGCTAGTGTCAATCAACAACTTAGGATTGGTGCTAAAGCCATGCAAATGGGTGTACGTAAGGCTACGTTCGTCAGCTTTTAGGAACATTGAGTGACCAAATCTGTCTCACTCAAAAATGCCAGTTTTGTTTTTTGAAAGAACAGGAAGTCTGTTGATCTTCCATTAGCATTGTTAGACCTTTGAAGTCGAGCAATGGAACAGCAAGAATGACAGGTTTATGCTGACAACTTCTTTGAATCGCTCGAATTCTTTCTGGATACTCTCGTAGGCACAAAGGCTACGTCAGCAGCTACCGATACCCATTGCATGCTGAAGTTGATTCGGCTGTGGATATGGGGGATTGCGAGGCAAGGAACATCCTTTTCATTATTGTTATGAAGCGTAGCAAGGGGGTCAGGGGGTGGGGGCAGCCACTTCTGATGATTTATAATTGGTGTATGAGAAACAGGCAAGATTGCAAGAATCTTGGGATGTATGATTTAACGATGGCTCAAGAAAGGAACTCATGTTGCCCCTATCACTTCCTCAGAAAAATGAACGCTGCCCTTTGGTGCAAAGACTTTTGGAGACAAGTTGTGTGATAAATTTTGGAGTTCCTCGACAACTGAGAGATAATGGGTTAATTTGCTTTTTTTAATAGTTTGAGCATTTCAAAGATAATTAATAGCCCGTAAATATGTGCTTTTGCTATTTCATTCTTTCTATCATGGCACATGAACTACACATGTAAATATATGGTTCTGGGCGCTCGTATGATGTTAAATGCTGTGATTTGCTTCCCTAACCAGCGATAAATGCTAGCCTAGGCAAAAACCACCAGGAATGGGATGAATAAAGCTGCAGTCTGCGTCATTTCCATCCCTCGAATTACTTTGCTCCCACCTTTTCTGATAGGCTTTAGATTGGTGTTTGGTTTATTTCACATTTTGACGCAAAGAATTTTTTTGATGGCAAACCAAATCCCTTATGGTCCTTGAGTATTTCAAAGAGCAATATGAAATAATTTCTAATTTCTATGAACTATTTGTAGAAAATTCGATTCAGAAATACTATCGTCATTAGTCTGTTCCGAGTTCTGTCCCAAGGTGACTTTTCTAATGGACCTGAAGATTCTTTCCACTTCCCTCTCTTCTTAACTCTTCTCCTTTACAGACTTTAGACTTAAGTTTTAAGTTTAGTTTCGAGTAATGATTGTCGTGTTATTTAAAATTTAGTTGATATCGTTCATCACGGACATAGTGGATGGCTGGTATCAAATCGACATTGGAGAGCACATTCAGGTAAATGTCCTTTATCTGGCCTGCAAGCCTCAAAGCCTGCATGATTACAATATGCCATGCCCTTTCATGAATCGAACGAGCCAGTAGAACTCGTCTGAGATATGTGAATTTTTTCATGATGAATTATTTTTATTAGAATTAGATGCTGCTTTTTATTACAGATCAAAGTTGAGTTGATTTCAGAAAGTTCCAACACGTCAGTAAAGGTAAGGCTCTGAAGCATCATAAAATGTAGCAATAGGATCTAGGCTGGCACGGTAAACCATTTAATGGAAAAAGTATTCTTAAGCAGATACCTCGAGGAGGTAGCCTAATAGGCACTCCTTTGCGTTTTGTATCCTCTCTTAAAGAAATTTTCCTATTTTGGCTCATTCAGTTTACTATTGAAGATACACGCTTTTTTTATAAGGAACCTACCTCAAGGCCTAGTTTCAAAAGTTCCTTATTCGTAGACCTCAAATCATCAGATTTTAGTACCAAAAGTTTCTTAAAAGTTCTTTAAGCTCTCACTTTCGGTGCTTTTACTACAATAAGCCTTAACACTTAATAGAGAGGGGCGAGACAGCATATGCGGAAACTACTCTTGATGAAGCATTTGACACACGAATAGCAAACAATCTATGCGAGTATTGGCTGCAAATGAAAGGAACCGGCTTTTTAGTTATTGATGCTTGCAGTTATAAAAAAAATTTCAAATCGAAAAATTCCTTAGATATTTCGCTTTTAGTAGTATAAGTTCTTTAAATATTTCGGCCTTCTACATGTAGGTTCCTTATGAAGTGGTTCCTTATAAAAAAAAGCGTGTATTGTTGACCAGTGGTTTCCTCAATCAGTCTGAGCTATTTCGCGTCTGACCGGGCACTTTGTGTCGAATAAAGAAACGATTGTGGCCATTGAGACACTATAAAAATCACTTCCGAAATTAAACTCACTGGAGCTGTTTCGTAGCTGAATCTCAAGGAGATGATTTCACAAATTGCTAGCGTTATGATTTATAACCTAACACTGGCAAGAAATTGACCGTAAATGAGTAGTTACGGCAGTATGATATTCCAACTATTCGTTTAGTAGTCGTGCGTGCAAAGATTTTGCGACATTTCTATGGTACTCAACAATATAATAAGCAAAAGGAGGCTTTAATTTCCAAAAGAAATCAAGCCTATAAAGGTAAAACCAAGTCAGTGGTTATGCTTTCATGAAAGTCAGTAATCCTGCTATACCAGGAAAATCACTTTTTGTATATCTTAAATTTTAAGAGAAGTTAATAGCCTTTTAGGGACCCAAGGATTGAACTGGGCCTATAAGTGTCTTGTGAAAATTACGATCTTTTACGTATCATTATCTCGACACATGAAATATTATCCTGCCAAGGTTTGGATTAAAATGAAATTACATTCCCGTTTTCATTTTTAGTGTCAATCCAGATTTCACATTTCTAATGCATTAAGACATGAGTAGTTGCTAAACATTTTTTTAAAATCTCCAAGCTAAAATATTATCATTCTTATGCTATCTCACACCCAAACCTGTCGGTAAGAGACCCATAAAGTACTGAAAATCGACATTAAAATAAATTTCTATTGGTATAATACGCTCTAGCTACACGAAACGATTAACATGAAGAGACTGGAGTTGTCATTTTTTATTATAGGTTAAGCTTTTGAAAACAATAATTTCTTACTATCGGTCATTTTTTTCGTGTATCATTCTCTGTGAATCAGGTGGTTTTAATTTTATACACTCAACTCAAACAAAGGCATTTTAACATACTTTTACCAGGAATTCAGGCAACATAATTTTTTTAGATTGCATACCCACCACATCCAAGTCTCAAAACATCTGAACAAGAAACAGCGGGCAAAGTTGGACGATACTTCACAAAGGTGACTGCAATGTTTGTTATTTCATATTTTGTTATGCATTCTTAAATGCAAGCGAATGAATGCAGGAATGCTATTGCTCCTTCAATCTAGGCCCAATAAGCACTGCCTTGTTTCTTTTTGATTGTGCGCTGCCTTTTTCCGCATAAGTAGAGGAGTGTTAAGCAGCCTTTTCAGTGGTCAGTTGTGACCAATTTACAAGACGATTGCTATTAATCACTCGTTGTGACATGTCTACTTTCTTCACATTCAATCAAGATCATAAACTTGCTTTTAGACAAAAACAATTGACGTTTTTGTTGCTGAGAATTCATCCACGATTCAGAGGTACGTTTCTTAAATTTTATTTTTGTTGACTTCAAAATTTTATCATTTTTCAGTACGTTTCCTAATTTACAATGGCTGCATTAACTATTGTAAACTAAACATATAAAAATAAGAAAATTTAGACTCTAATTAAATTAATGTTTTCTAGTGACCTGTAAAAACAATATCATTTAGATGCTAAAATACACAGAACATTAAATTGCTTTCTGCACATACGATAGAAGTCCTTTCCTCATCTTTTGTATGTGACAACAAATTTGGAAATTTCTTGGAAGGTGCATATTTGTCAATTTGCAAGCACGTATGCTAACTAGAATCGTAAGAAAGATAAGATATGCAATTCGATCCATAATCGATGCAGCAAAATGTACTTAAATGACACAAGTGTATTGACCACTTTCTGTTTCAAAGTCACAACTTCACGTTTTTCTCGGCTTACCATTTCTTTATTCATAGAAAAAACAAGAACCTTCAGATGGAGTGCCCTCGCTTTATCCTTTCAATAGATCAACAATCATCCCGGCCCATTTAAAAAATACCAAGCAATCTCTTCGTTTGTTTCAGATTTGGTGATATATATACAACATTAGTAGTATATCCTTCAAATCTTGGCCCCATTTGCACGAGATCTTATCATCAGGTTTGTATGCTTTTCTCGACACTCATGATCGTATCAAGCAGTTTAATACTTAATACATAATTGTTTCTCTTTGGTTTCTAAAACCTGTTCGAATTATTATCTTTTCCTTTTCAGGCTGCATTCTTTCATCTTGGCTGCCCTTTTTCAAGGTTTCTTAATCTGAACAAGTATGTACGAGCTATTATTTTTTAATGATCAGGAGCAACGAAGAATTTTTGGCACGATAGGTTAATTCAAAAACTACCCCCTATAGATGCAATTTAAGCTCGTAAATAAATAGTCCATAAAAAGGTCATAAAAAGGACCAAGAGGGGAGGGGGCTGGGGATGGACCAGATAATAATGGGTCAACCCTTTTTTTCGTCTAAGTTTGACGTCTTTATGTTATTTATGTTACATTGCTTTGAGAATGGCTCTTTCTGTATTTTAGGCTTCCAAGATGCGAGGATCCAGCTGTAAGGTAGGTCTTACACAAGGTGGACATTTTCTTCATAGTATTGTTTATTATCTATGATCATTTCATCAATAATTTGTAGAGACATGTAAGTCGTATTAATGCTCTTTGCAGAAATGCAAAGCTGTGGAGATGCCAAATGTCATTAAATTTTATGTTTTAATTGTAATTGTTAGGCAATTTTGATCGCTTCTCAAAAGCTATTCTTGTATCCAACTTCCACTTGAACTGTGAATGCTACATGCATTCTTCATTTGATGTAGTTATCTTTGTTATATAGAAGTACTATGCGTTTTGAAAAGCTTCAAAATTCATTTTGAAGCAACGAAAGCATTTTTACATTTCAGCATTAAACTCGCACCATTTATTGGCGTTCAAGTAAGTACACCTTTTTTAACCTTTTTACCTACCCTGCAAATGCTAAAAGTTGCTGCTAAGGATTAAACTAATCTTAACCTTTAACTTCGTCAGGAAGGGCATCTGCTGAAGATCTTACGCTGATGACTTCACTGCACAATAATTCAACATTTTTCAGCTTACTTTCAAAAGACGGCTGGCCAATGCTTATATCTATTTGTAGGGCAATGGCAAAGATTACCCCAGATTTTGCATCGCCATTCCAAATAGGAGTAAACTTGACATAGAGACATACTTGTAAGTATCATTGGTCTTACGTCGTGCATAAACTAAAGAAACGTCACATATCAGACGCTTTGTAAGCCGTAAAGGATTGGAATACACTTAAGTTGGTAACTACTCAGGGTAACTTAAAGGATTGCGAAGTACAACTGTAATTATTGCTACGAAAAGATTCTTGAAAAGTTAAGCACAGTTGGTCTCTATTTAGCTTCCAACAGAATACCATCATACGGAGGGTGAATGAAATTGTGGAGGTGCAGGAACTCACAGGTCGCAACGACTTTCACTTCTTTCGAGACCAGACCACGGTAAGATTCTTAAGAACATTTGCTTATCGTGGAAAAAATAGCAAACATCCATAAATATCCATACATGATTACATAAATGTATGTATACTTGTATATTGTATTGAAAATGCTTATGTTCCTATTGAAAGTCGCAATAGAAACGCAATTAAAAACTTAGTGGATCTGGCAGCATTAAGAATATGAATTTTCGAAAACTAATGCCAAACGTATTATCCTTTTAGACGAAATGATCTCTAAATAATCACAGCTAAGTTAAAGGTATTGGTATTGGTAAGGTTTTGGTATCGGGAATCTGCGTCGTTCAAATTTCAAAATTCGAAGGCAACTGCTTCGTTTTAAGCTTTATATAGAAAGATGCAAATAATAAGTTGGTTTACAGACTAAAATATCAGTTTAAATACAGTGCATAACAGAATCTCGTTCGCTCTCTGCAGATGATAAACGGGCAATCGAATTACAGTTTTACATTTGAAGGTGACGGAGACTACATCTTTATTGTTACACTTGACAACGAAGTAAGGTAAATGAAGTTGAAAGATTTTGCTGTCTGTATCTTTGTTACTGATGTCTTTTCACTTTGCTCATTTGTAAATAAGCGGTGAAGCTCTGTTAGTGAAGAGACTTTAAATTGCTTTTGTCAAATACTCTAGAACTTTATGGAAAATTTATTTTCAATGTTGAAGTTTTGTCTTGAATACGTTTTTAATGACTCAGATGCTGAGGCCTGAGTAAAAAGATACGCAGGAAAGTAGGAAGCATCCATTCAATCCGCATAAAAAGGGTAGGGCAGATAAAATAGGGGCTCATGACCACACCTATTTTTTATTTTAAAGGTGAAATTCTGGGTCTCGCAGAGACATTTTTGTGTGATTTGCCAAAACGTGGGGTAGGCCATAGCCCATCTAGCTTCCATCTTTTAAATATCTGCATGTATGTTTTCCATACCAATACAGTTTCTGTGAGACGAGCGCCTATCTGGTGGTTACACACGACTCGAAACCAAATGATCAAAATTCACTTGCCGTCACTATATCAGTCTGCTTGGGAGTATCCGTCTCCTTGATATACCTTCTGGTCAGTTTTCTGCGATACCGCCACGAGACAATACTTGAGCACATTAAAGAGGAAGAAATCGTCAAAAGGAAACAGGAGCTAAGGTGAAATCTTGCAACATCTTGCCTTTGAACCATTGACAGTGGGTTTGCGAGACAACCAACACGTTTGACAAAAATGTGAAGTTCATTGATGTTTACGAATCTGGTGGCTTTTATACTGCAACATGATCAGGGCTTTTTCATTCTATTTCTTTCCTAATCATAAATATATGCAAAAAGCGTTATCAAGTGAACATGAAATCAACAGTTTTGTGTGGTTGTCCTTTTTGAATAAGTCCATTCCTTCCACTTACCTATTCACAACATGATACATTAATAAAACGTTAAACCTGGTGCCAGATTTCGTGCACCAAACATCTTTTTTGAGATAAGCAGATATAAAATCAAAACAGTTGGAAAATATGCTGAAATCATGCAACCGCTGTTTCTTTCATTTGTGAAGTTTGTATACAAAATTTTTGTTTGGATATTAAAATTTTTTCCAGCGCTTGCGTTCAACTCGATTTGAACTTTTAAATCATAATTTTACAGGTATTTGTCTAACCTGTACGACATGAAGGATGATGGAGGTGGCGTTTCCTCAAGGCGAACAAGTTCGATGCTGAAAGAAGGCATTCGCAAAAGAAACGTTTCCTTGTCGGCAATCTCAGAAATAAGCTGCGAGGACTGAACAAGAAAAAGTGAAACCATAATTGCGATCATTGCTTCTTAAAGTTATTTGTTTAAGATCACAATACATTTTGAAATGTTACCTGACATACCCCTTATAGTCAATATGTTATTCTTTATTCCATTTGCTATGTGCTATGCGTATTCAATTTGCTATGTGCTCTCCCTTTTAACGAGAATAGCTCTTTTTGATAGTTTTGTGAGTTTTGCCGAATGTTTACCAAATTAATTTTCTTCGCTTTTACTGTGTCGCTTTTGAGAAGAAAGGTTACACCAGAACTTGACCGCTATTTTCTTGTAAAAAGACTGCCGGAATCTTTGAATTGTAGCTATGAGCATTTTCTATGCATTTTATATGGTCTTTTAAATACTTAAAGTTTGTAGGAGAACGATCAGGCGACTGTACGATTCTTTTGCATGCAATTTTATTCAGGCATCAAAACAGTCGAGAAAGGTTCCTTCGCGGAATTCGATTACAATAGCCTCGTTTTAATGTGGCAGCGGGACTTCAGCCTTCGACCCCGTGATTCGAATTTTATATTAGCTTGGCTGTTGTGTAAAAATGTTAGAACACTGAAGGCATGGATTGAATATTTAACGAAATTAACCGTGTTTATTTATCAAGGCCGACAATTATTGAAGGGAAAATTTGTTGCAAATTCTCGCCCGAGTTGTTTACGGGTAAGAATACTGGATTGGCCAAAGAAAAGAAAATAAGGCCAGACCCGTGCCAAGATGGTCCTTTCTGCCTTGTCTTCGCTTTTCTGGCCACTCGTGACGTCTATGGTGTGTGTTTTGTCAGCATACATTGCAGTTATTTGGAAAAAGGTAAAATTGTACCAGTTTTGCATAATTTGTTGTTAATTGTGAATATGATTTCATTTGGTTTCGTACCTATCACATGATGATGTTTGGTCTGAATCTCATTATGCATCACCACGCCCATTTAGGTGCGCTTGTAATTGCCGCACCCTCGATATTCAAATGAAAATTAAGTTCACAACACATACTCTTGTTCATCGACTCATTTCTAAAACTTTTCAGTAGAAGTTCCAATACAAACAAGGGAATGCAAAACTAAAAGATTGCATTGAAGTTCCCTTCTTTGTAAAAAGTGATAACAATAACTGTTAATGGGTGGCCGACCAATAGAGCATTTTGTTCAAAATGAATAAATGTTCCTTTTACTAGGCACTTACAGACCAATGCCTTAATTCATTACATGCAAAGTAATACATCCTAGTCCGTTTTGGGAAGTGTAATTTCTTTTTGAACGCATCATTTTTACAAGCAGTTTGGTTGTGTTACTATTCAACTTTATGTCAAGGTCATGGCTACTAGACTAACACAAATGAATGGTCAAAGGAAAAAGAGATATATATATATATATGCTCTAGTTGCAGGGATGAAAAATTGAATGGTCTCCAGTGAACATATACAAGTTAGCAAGCCTATGCTTAAACTAATTTGTTTGGTTTTGTTAAAAGCCGTGTTAAAAAGCTGTTAAAATTCTTTTTACTTTAGATCCTGAGTGAAGCAAAGGACAAAAGCAACACAAGACCAAATGTTGAGAGACTGAAGCAGGTTTGTATTTTGATAGCACTAATCCTACATGCAACTTCTATTATTTTAATGTTTTATTGACAGTGATGACCTAAAGCCCTTGTCTGATTAAAATACCACTCGTTCCAAGTGACGCCTTTTGCATTTTGATTTATAGTATCAGCTTTCAGGTAAGATATGAATTTTGTTATGACTGTTGTTTGTATTTGTTGCTTGATATTTTTCATTTAATGTCTACTGTCACACATGCAGTCACAGAAGTTTCCTTTTGTTTCACCACAGTGTCTTCCTCTCACATTGTCTGCAAGTTGGAAACTTGGACATATTGTTCAAGGAATACCAATTTGGGAGAATCAAATGTTTTCTTCAGAGGCTGATAATGGCATAATAGCTGCCCAAGCTGTTGTTAATGCACCAGCAGAGGTATCTTTACACTTCTATATTCAAGTTTTGTACCGGTAATTTGTATTGTTATCTAGAATATTATTATTCATTAGATTCACTAAATAGTTATTAGACTACATTGATTCTAGCCTTAAGGGCCTTGCACCAGATTGTCCTAGTAGCTTCTAGCTTTGACTTTTAATCTAGATAATACATGTTATAGCCTAGTAAACTTATAATACATGTTAATGCCATGCTTCTTGAAATTGTGCATTAACGGAACCAAGCTCTTGTTTTTCCAGTAAATGGATATCCAAGAGGGAAAGGAAACTCATGCATCCTGTTATTTTTTGGAAATAATTGAATTCACAAGTTTTTTTAATATTTTCCATCACCAGTCAGTAATTGAGGAGATGGTCAAGCCAAAGATGCTTCAGTTGCTTCATCCGTGGGTGAGTGACACAAGTCTCGCTCCAGGTGCACCACAGAAGAAAAATGAACAGGCAGAGATCATGTCTGATTGTCTGTCCTTATTCTGCAATGTTCCCGGTATCAATAGAATTATGGACATTTATTTGAAATGGAAAAGTACATGCTTAATTAGAAGGTATGGCTGTTGACATCCTTTGGTGCTTACATTTTCTAACTAACACCGAAGATTATATCTATGTAGTCGGCTACTTTTATACAGTTTTCAAATAATGTCGGATCATTAAATGAATATGAAGCTGTATTGAAACAAACATATTTGGCCCTGCTTCTCTGTAGGTGTATTGTTTTTATTTGCTATTTTCACTTCAATCAGCTTTGTTCCACAAATAGTTGTTTGGGTTATTTTGGGATATATACATTTTAGAAGAGGCAGTTTGCACAGTTACTAGGTAAAGTAATAATTCCAGAGTGTTTTGAATTCCAAATAGTCCTAAAGGTTGATTCTTTGGAAGAAGACCTCAGCATTTGATTCTTTAAGTTGGCTCTATCAGCTGTTTAGACTAGTTTTACTCTGATGACAAATTATATATTTAATCCCTTAAAAATGTGACACTGTAATTTTATATTCAAAAGACAATGGAAATGTGAAAAGGGTTATATGTCATGGCTGATGATGACTCCAGAATACAGAGTTTATCAACATTTATTTGGACATTGGCAGTGTTGTTTGGCAACTGATATCCCTTCAGAAGGTATCCCCATTGGTTTTATCAGCATTTTTGCACTCATTCTATAAATATTTCAGCACAACTTAATTTCTCTTATTAATGTTCATCCTTCCTCTAAAGATCCTAATTGTAGGGGCTGATAAGGAGGCAGGGTTGGCAATTTTTAAAAACCCTTAAAATGGTGGGTGGATCATAATAGATTGAGCTGCTTAGATTTCTGAAATTATGTTTAAATTTGGGTGAGAGGGATAGGGGGAAGGGGTTGGGAACTTGAATTCAACAAACTACTTACGTATTCGAAGGCAAATTAGAATATGCAGATTTTTGAATGTTCACAAACTTTTCTATTTCTAGAAACCATGAGTATAGTAGGTAGCAAGTTCGTTTCCTATCATAGATGAATGTTATTTATTGTACTTAAGAAGTGAGGGGATGAATTTTTTCATGAAATATGTAATTTAAGAGGTGCTAATTAATGGAAATGGGTATGAAAAATTTCCAAAAAAGTTGAACCCCCCCCCCAAAAAAAAATCTGTGAGACAAGGCTTTATCCACAATTATTTGAAATGTCGGCTTAAACAATTTAAAAAGCCGCTAAGGTTTTGTTGAATGTTTTTGTAAAGCAACTGTGCAATGTACTCTTTTCCTGTTATCCTTTTCCTTTTCTTCTTTTATGTTTCGTTTTTACGTTCCTTTTCCCTTTACCTTTGTGTCACGCAACCTTTCTCTACATCCAACATGCTTCTTACTTGAGTCGCTTGATATCATAATTAAGCTGACATGTGTAGTATTCAAAAGACTATTTCTTTCTAGGTAAAGAAACAATGTGTCTCCTGTCGATATTTGCCGCGCCAGCATCAAATGACGATAACACAAAGATTCTACTGCTTGGTTCTGCCTTGGCTTCGCAGGTTGTCAACATGAGGGAGTACGTCGATTCGCTTTATTTAAAGAGAGTAATGCGCAAGGAGTCAAATGCCATCAAAAGGAGATCCACGGTAGAGCAAAGAACTAAGTCTCCCAAAGAGGCGAACAACGTGACAGCAAAGGAAACAATACAAAATCGCCCAGTGCCAAAAAATTTTGCTGGAGTGGAAGGTAGAGTGGTATTAACTGCCAACGTTGTATCATATCAAACGTCAAGAATGCATTTAGATGGCATTGACAGAAGTGTATAACCATTGAAAGTATCGTGCATTGATTGTGATGTATGTCTTTGGTGTATTGTATGGCTTTGAAGTTGCTGCTTCAAATTTTATGCTAGTTACGATCATCATCGAACCCTCCATTAGAGCACGCCATGCTGTATAAAACAGCAACCTCCATTAGATCAGAGAAATATGTGAACTGCTAATTATTCTCTAAAACTGCACTCTCATTTTAATCTTCGCTTTTTAGGTATTGGCTATGTTGAAGCTCCTGCCGAAATCAAGAAAGTTGCGTCACAACCATATATTCCTCCCACAGATGAGGTGAAAACATCTTGTTACCTTATTTGTGGTGTTTTGTCACCGAAAATTTTGTGTAATGTTATGAACTTAAATGCCATAGGCAAGGCCTGATTTGGTTGTGAACTGTTGAGTAGCCGAATAAACCTTGAAAGAGGCTTAGATTATCCTCTTTTCCTAAATTTCTTTAAGGATTTTTGTGCAAGTGTAATTCACTTATTCCCAGTTCTGGCTGATTCTACGATCCCATCCACAAGCATCGGTTAGACCTATTTTCAGTAGACAACTTAACACCTTGCCCTCTTGAAACAATACATTTTACGTGAATTTATTTTTTACATTTTAATTCAAGTTTCACTCTATCCACAATGATTCTATTCAGCTAGTGTCAATGAATATAGCATTCGAGGTGGACCATGGTTTGAGCCAAACATGTTTTAGAGAACACTCCTCAGGCAGCTGCAGTGATTTCGAAAGAGGTTTTCGATAGAGGATTCTAGAGCATTACCAGCATGGATTTTATGAACAAATTTTTCGTAATGCAAAACTTAAAAAAGGCACAGACTAGCGGAGCCAGAAACTATTGCCATTGTGGTTTTTGATGTAACACGTGCCATTTTCGCAGGTGGAAGACCAAGATGATGGGATAAGAAACGAAAAACTGTGAGTAACCCTTTTGCTTCGGGTAAAATCGTCTTAACAACGACTTTCTTAAATCTGTTATATTTCATGATGCTCTGCATTAAGCTTGGAACTCTATCGATTTCTTCGCATCATACCACTTCAGACTTCTTTACAAAGATACACTGGATACTGCATTTGAGTTGCTGCTGGAAGTGTATAATGCAGATGAGACAACTCCGGGATGGACCTACCTTGGGAGCAGGAAGTAGGTTCTACATTTTTATTTTAAGTGTTTAAGTTAGTCTTGACAAATCTTTGTTTGGTAACTCAGCCATCAATTTGAAATAGCCAGCTCTTGTTATCGCTTTTTTGGACTGGTGCTCTTTGGTCTAAAGTTGAGACTGCGCCACATAATCTTATTGACAGTTTTATCCTCTATATCAGTCGAACCTATCAGCATGAAAGCTTGTTCACAATCCCATGGTATCTGTTGCACCTCTAAAACATTAACGCAAATGTTCGGAGTTCACTCTTTGCTGTTTTCTGTAATTCAGTTTTTGGTGTGATCAAACTCTAATCATTCTACGGCTGAATATTGAATGGACGGAACGTTTTTTCTCCAAGGGTTGAATAATTCTCTAATCTTACCATGGAATCTTCGTGGGGAAGTGGCTTTGCATCAGGCGAAACCTCAAAGATTTATAATGCTTTGATAAGAATCTAGACTTATGTTTATGCCTGAGAATTGATATCGGGTTTCTTTTGCAGTTTACAAAAATTCACTGTTCTTTGATAATCTATATTTGATATTGATAAATTCCTTATGAGCTATGACCTTGATTTGTTTTCGTGTCGATTTCTAGTGGCATCGAGGTATACCGCTTGCAAGGAGATGCATCCTGCCCATCTGACTGCTTCAAGGGAACCGCGGAAGTTAATGTTCCTCTCACTTATGCTCTCCAATATGTCACCGAAATCAACTTCAAGAAAGAGTGGGACGATGTTTTTAACGAAGGTGAAGCCCTGGTCATTCTTATTTCTAGTCCCGTTTCCATACAATGATATTTTCGATTTAAGGCCAAAGAACAGCATACTGGTGAATGGTATCATGTGGGATCCGTCGGTATTTACTTTCTTGTTTATTTTGGGACATTTGAATTTGGAAGTCAAAGGTAGTTAGATTGAGTTTTGTTTGTCCCACAGGCCAATAACTGGTTTAGGTACTGTATCACACAAGGGTGGAAAATTGTTTTTTCTTTCTGGGACCGCAGTTCAGAAAGCAAATATTTTTTGCACCGTAAACAAACAGCACAGAAAAGTGCCATGTAAAGTTGCGCCTTTTGAGCATACAGAAATACAGTGACTCAACCAGTTTGGAACTAGATATAATAATATCACATCTTCTTTGAAGAATAAAAAACAACTTGCACTAATATTTTCAACCGTTAATAGCTGTATGACAATTAATAGCTTAGTTCCGAACGAATTTCTATGGTTTGATATCACATAGTTTGCTCTATTTTCTGTTCATACAATCATAGATTCATTTAAGAACTTACCTGTCTTACATGGTGCTTTTTCTTAACTACCTCATGTTATCATTGTAAATATGGGTTTACTCTATAAAATGTCATTAAAACTGGTCAAAGGTTGTTGCCTACTGCAGGTCTTTAACAGAAGAGCTAATAATATAGCGCCGAAGCAAAACTGAATCAATTTGATTCGTGAATTTTTTATCTGTCACACAAGTTCTTTCCATGAACTTGAAATGGCTTGCAGTGTTTAGGCTTTTAATTTCTGGTATGGTTGCTGAATCATTGCTTGGTGAATAACTGACTTTTTCGTATTTTTCCTTCTGCTTTTGTTGATTCTTTCTAACTGAAATTATTGTATCTTTCTACATAAATTCGGATTTCTGCTTTTTTTTTCTGGGAGCCAAAATATTTTCCGATTTTCCCGTGGTCCCGTGGACCGATACTTTTTCCACCCCTGGTAGCACAATTAGTGGTTTGCCAGTTTATGTTTCCAAAGAGCCTTAGTATTCATTAAAGTTTCCAAAGAGACTTTGGACATTTTAGGCTCGAAGCTAATGTCCCTTCTTTTTCTTCCTATATGCCTTTTGATTTCCTGCCACTGTTTAAATATAATTGTTCCATGGTGTTCATCTGTAGCTCACTGGCTCAAGTTTTAATTTTTGCATAATCAGCTTGTATTTTTCTCCTAGGTAAAGTTATTGAAGATATAGACGAAGTTACCAAGGTACTTTTCAGGTCTTTGTCAGTCCTAATCTTCATTGTTACCATGGTGTCATTCTTTTTTCAGTACGTTTTTGTTCTTTTTTAAGTTATTGCCACTTTGGGCGAGAAGACAATTGCTTTGTGTGGAAAAGCTGTTTTTAGAAGATATAAACTTTGGCAACACCTTGGGCTACAAATTTGCAATCCCAAAAATTTTTGGGGATCTTATCTTCACCTAGCTAGCCACCTAAGATTCGGTTTGTTACTCCTCTGATTCCAACTTTTTTTGGTATTGAAAATGGAACATTGAATGTTTTTAATGGAATTTCCTTTTACAGGTCACGTACATGGAATACAAACCAGTTTGGCCAACTACTGCTCGTGATTTTTGCAGTATAACTGCTACACGACATCTGAAAGGAGATATTTACGGAGTTGCAGTCAAGGCCGTAAGCACATTTAACAGAAATTTATCTATAGCTGAATTTTCTTCTGGACGTGTGTTTAATTGTCATCAGTCAACACCAGAATTAGCACCGCTCACAATATTCAAATTAATTATTGATTAAAATCCACAATTTTTGATAATTCTAGTGAAATTATTCATTATCTTCCTAAATTATTTGTTGACGTTTTCCTGTTTAAGCGATTTACCTCACATACCTTTTATCACTAACACAGTTAAGGTCATGGCTTGCTTGTAGCTCAATCCCTCGTGCTTCGTTTTTACAGGCCACTCATCCATCTTGCCCCCCGGTCAAGGGAAAACAAAGGTAACATCTTGCACCTTTAATCAGAATGAATAATGCACTTACTTCCAATGTTATACATGTGACACAATTATCTGGGCCATGCGCTCAGGTTGTGAATATTGTTTAAGGATGTGTGTAGTGGAATTTACAATATTAATTTCAAGATTTACAATTTAATATAAGGTCAATGTTTTTGCTATTAATTTCTCTTGATTGGTGCTAAGGACTGGCCTTTCTAAACCAATTCTACTAGTAATCATTATTACAAATCATTTACTTGTATTCTTACTAACAAAGCATAAGATGATACTGCGATTGAATGAGTGCCTCATTGCCAAGCAGGGATAGAGTTCTTTGGTTGTCAGTGTATTAATCACGATTTTTATGCAGGGGAGAGGTCATCACAGGGGGGTTTGTTGTGGAAGGCACGAGCTCTGATCCGCCCCAGTGCAAAGTGACGTACATCACAAGAGCCGACCTCAAAGGTAAAGTTCCCGGATTTCTTTCCTTGAGATTGTCAAGTTAGTGGATGTCTACATTGAAGACGCAGCCTCCCCCATCTGCTAGTCAGAAGAGTTATTTGTAGTTTCCACAATGCACGTGGCTATAGCCACCCTATCAGATGTATCACTTAATAAGAGCCCGCTATGGTTACAAAGCATAAAGTCTGTGCCATCTTGTCCCAACCCTAAACAGCTGCGCAGTGATACTAAATGGATACGCAAAGTGTTGGCTTAGAGTTGTGGTTTTTAGAAGGTCATAAAGCTTGACTCGGCTATGAACAATAGCTGGACTCAGTTTGGAATCAATACTTGGCTCGGTTATAATTTAAAACCGAATTTGATTTTTGATTAAAGCCGGGCTTAATTTTAGATAAAGCTAAGGCTTTCGCGGACTGAAAAATCAATTTGTTTTTGACAATTGTTTCCTGAAATATTTTCAGGAAAGATTCCATCAAGTATGGTCAACAAAGTAAACGAGAAGCAACCAATGTACACTGGTATTATAAGAGACAAAATGGAGGAGCGATTTATGTATAAAGACCCACCACACGAAGGGAATGTCAAAATTATAGCTGCAAGAAAGTACCCAAGCATTTTAGAACCACCACAAAATGCAGGAGGGTTTGTTGCAAGTGATCCTGTTGAGCCTTTGGTATGGTGGCAATAATTTCTTCTCTTATGAAATTTCACATTCCTAATTTGCTGATGTGAAATGCTTTTAGATTGCGATTGCACCAAAACATACAGTGACGACAATTTTCGTATAATTGGGCAAGCTAGGTCGTCCTTTCACCTTGTGTTTTGGAGTCTGTCTATATTTCAATGGAAAATCCCATTCTTTGTAGACAGAGAGAGTTCGTCTTTTCCCTTGGGCTCTTCTAAAGTTAGGTGTTTAGTAACGCAGATTGGTCAATTATAACCAAGCACGCGCTCTGCTTATCACCCTCTAGTGTTTTCGATCCGCATCTGGCTATTTATTCGGTCAGTTTTGGTTATCTTCCGACGTTTGCATACTCTGAGGAGTGTCGGACGAAAAAAGCACTTTTAAGTATGCGAAGTTCCGCTTTTTCTAGCAATTGTGAAAGTCTTTTACTTGAACTTTTTGCTCGTTGGGGCAAAGGACGTTCCCAAAAGAGCTAAAAGATTTCAGATGATCCCATGATACGTATTCAGATAGAATTTCTGGGTGCCCTCTTGAGTAGCTAAAAACTCCCAAGTTTGTAAATTCTTTCTACGTTTCTGCACTGAGGAGAAGTTCATTTCATGCTTTCTGTCTTAGAGTAAGTGGGCCGAAATGTTTAAGCACCAGAGAAGAGCTTTGTCTATCTGGTAGAAGTATGCAAATGACACCCACGAGTAACCGAATGACGTTGGCCTTCAGCATAGGCCGTTTCCAACAATCAGTGCATTTATACTTTCACTTACAGGTGTCAGAATTACCGGATGCAGAGGCGAATGACGTGGAGGAGGATGACAGCAAGGCTGATGCCACAGCGAATTTCCGAGAGCTCTCAAATGCTGAAATAGAATCATTTGCACCCAAAGGCGATGCAAAATGGGACACAGTTTCCGAGACGTCAATGACCAGTCTGGACCCAGTGGAAGAGGTACACTTTGTGTCTCCTTCGGTCTGTTGGTACTGTATGAGTTCAACCGAGCACCCCGAGGCTTTTTTATTACAAATGTTCTAGTTTTGAGCCAGGTATTGAGGTGACGTATTCTGAAGAGGTTAAAGTTTACCTACTCTAGGCAGGGAGGTAGTCACTTTGGAATCAACTTAGCGCAAAATGTTCGATCAAAGTGCAATAGGGTTAAGAGACTTTATAGGATTGATAAGCTCTAAAACATGTAATGTATTGCTTGAGCATGTTTATAGGACCAAGAGGGTCATTTTATGTTGTATTTACTGTTTTTCCAAGCAACTGCCCTGATATTGAGAAATTGAATTTTCATTGAAGTTCCAAGACTTTAGCGGGCGAACAGAAGAAATTGTGCCACTCGCTGAGCAAAATCTTGAACTCCCTAGAGGTAAGTGGATTAACTCACGACCATTGATGTCCCCAGCCATATATTCCTTAGACCCTGAATAAAGCCAATACAGACTATAACGAGGCCGTAGACGCGTTGGAATACAAGACAGAACTACAACAACGACCTGAACATCTAAGAGTTACGTTCCTTGTCAATGAGACTCATTAACGCCATTGTTGGACAGAAGGCGACACAAACAACATGAATACCTAGTGCTGGACTGCTTTAGGAGATTACGTTGTACCAAGGGTGGTCGGGCATTCGTCGTGCCTACTAGGTATTCCAAGCTCAGGTTCATGACCTCTTGACCTTTTGACCTCTTGACCACATCGCCATGTGACTACGGACATAATGAAAGCTCCATCTAGTTCATTAGTTCTGCTTTGATCTTTGTCTACATAGTCTAGAGTGAGATCCAGTTTTTGAGTCAGATCCAGCTTTTAGTGTCAGATCAACTTTCAACGAGAAAATTTTCATAAAGCCGTATTTAAGCTGTTATTTCCCTTAAACTTAAACTTCATTCATTATTAACTCTTTCCTGTGTTTAAGTTTTGGAACAAACAGAGTACTACACTTCTTTTGTAGAGCACCAGTCATAGCTGAGCACTAAAATTTTTAGTGCATTTATCGAAGTGTAGTACTCTGTAGCTGATACTTGAGAAGTGTTCAGTTTTAATCAGCTGAAAATTTCGAGAGATTTTCTGAGATGCAAATATATTTCCTATCTTGCAAAATGTCTGTTTAAAGGAGTAGAATGCACAGGTATCTCGATTTTTCCTAACTCTGCACCCTCACTCTGTTCTCCTCACTATATCCTCTCTCCTCTAATCCACGGAGCTACTAAAAATAGCTTAGTTACTTTAATTATGCATCTACTTAAGGGTCCAGCTAGGTATACATGCTCCTGCCTATTCTTAGATCGATTGGGAAACTTGGACTTCAAGACCCTTGGAAATCAAACTGCAGCGAAATTGCTAGAGGAGGTTAGCCATTTAAGTTTATTTTGTTTTATTTGTTCTGGAAATCTCCTTCTCCCATCCTTTAGGTGTACCCAATATAGATAGAAGTGTGACATTCTCTCATGGCCTGTGCCAGTTTATTTAACTTTGCTTTTGATGGCATTAATATTTCTTCTTCGGATCTCTTTTTTTTAATTTATTCAATTGTATTGCTTTCTTATAAACATTGCCAATAAATTACCTCTCATTTGTTTAGTTTTTTTGGCGTAGCATAAATTATCTAGTTTCTCTTGTTTACTCTGTTTATTAAAACTTGCTTACCACAATGATTTTTATAATTTGCGCATATATTACACGTAATCATATTGTGCGAATTTGCATGGTCCATTTGTAATTAAGCATCAGCTTCGTTTATTGACATTATCTTACACTGCTTTTTCGCCTTTGTCAATTTTCCCCGGAACTTTGCTGGCTGACCGTCCGGGTGCCTTTCTTGAAGGTTTTGTTGGCAGCGAACGTGAACAGTGCAAGCAAGCCCCCTGATGACGCAAATCTTGAAGACATCTGGACGTAAGGCTCTGCATCGGAGCTTGCATTTTGTTTTTTAGACAGTGCGCCTGACTTACCATTTCATACTATGTGTTGTATTTCTTTACAATGCATTAGGACCCTCTACTTTCAATTTAGATCTGTTTGTACCATTATGTGCTATTGTGTATTAGGATATCCGTGCATGTCATTTTTGGCACCGCTTAAATCTCCAATGAGTATAAGCCGTTTCAAGAATGCCTGATGCTAATGAGTTTTTGTAGTTACACAATGTTTATCACGATTATCAATCTATTTCAAAAGAGTTACAGGAATTCTGTAATATCAGGCTTTAATAATCATGTTATACTTGCAAAATTCATAAAAGTTATCACTTTTCAGGTATCAAGGAACATACAGAAATGTTGTCGTTCTCCGAAAGATACACGCTGATAGCAATTTTCATAGGTTACTGCACTGTTTTCATTTCGTAATATTTTTGACACTGCACGTTTGCTTATTACTGACACAGGTCTTATTGCAAAATTTGACTTTTGACTCGAAGTAGCTGCAAATTATAACTCTTTCTAGTATTATGGGTACAATATTTTTCCTTAGTATTATGGGTTCAAGATACTTTTGTTTTCATTTTGTAAAATATTCCTTTTAATTGAACTAAGTACTGTGAGCCAGGCAGTGCAATGTAGTTGAGGTTTGGATGCAACATGAATATTTACTAATGTCTAACATAATGTCATCATGAATAAATTCTTGCAGTATCAGCACATTTATGTGTCTTCTACTAAACTTTGGCTCACAACCAGTGCATCTGCAGTCTGCATCAGAATTTTCGAATGCTTTGTACAATTTAATCATCGTTCTTTTTGCTAAGAAATAATCAAATTGAAGCATATGCTTCAGTTACTTATTTCAAGGATAACTTTTCCAAAATCACGCAAAGTTTCCTTCCTTTAATAGTTTTCTTGGAAGAGGCATTATTGACGTCCTACCAGTAACAGTTTGGGAAGCCGTCAAAAACCCATCCACAAGATTTGTGTACGACAACATGCTGAAGGTACGTGGCTTTATCATTGAGTCTTCTCATTCATGTTAATTTCACACAACGCTTTACGTTGAATTCAACTGTCACTTCAGTTTTTTGTTCTGTCCTCACTAAGGTTAGGTCTTTTTTAATAGGATTGATCTGGCCATCTGGCAACAGTTGATTTAGGCCATTGTTTACCTTATAGGAAAATGCTCAATTTTTCTTCATATTGTTGGATATTTTGAAAACTTGAGAATCTTTCTCCTGCTTTCACTAGAAAAGGATTTGAATTCAGTTTGAGATGAATTGCAGATCAGAATAATATGTTATTATCATATAGCTTTTATTGAGTGAAGTCAGTGTGAAGAACCTAGCAATAATGCGTTTTTTGTATAGAAAACTTCAGTTGCAAGAGACTTTGATGAAGGATTAAAAGTCAGTAAGTATTTTCGAAGCTCACGAGAAAATTTTCAAAGATCTTCATTGATCAAGGTCGCTTGAATTTGCAACATTTAGCATCCAGTGCAGCTATTGGTTTGTGTTTTGATGTCATATTTACTGTGTTGGAATCGTTTTAATATGCAACTTATTAATGTCATTCTTTTGAGACCGTGCTAGAAGAAAGTCTCTCCACTCCCTGCATTTTGGTTTTTAAGTCCTCAAGACTATTTTAAAGATCTCTAATAAGTTTAAAATCATCATGTATTTTGCTATTCAATCCTCCCTTGTATTTTGCTATCTATTTCTTGTATCGTTATCTTTATCTCTTAATCTTATATCTAAAATCATCGTTATTTGCTATGCAACAACTGCAGCAGTTTCTTAGCCACCTCCCTTGTATTTTGCTATCTAATTCTTGTATCGTTATCTTTATCTCTTAATCTTGTATCTATTTTTCAGTTCATATGAGGCATGAGACCACGGCCTGCTTCATCAAACAAGCTAGAGATTTTGTCATTTTAACAAGAGAAAAAAGCGCTGTAAGTTTGCCACTCGTTTTTAAACAAATAATTTCACATACTCTGCATGCAATTTCAGTTCGAAAAGTCGACGAATCAAAATTGTCCTAAATGAATTAATCTTACTTCATGCTTCGTAAACCTTTTTCCTTATTGTGTCTTAGGTAGTATTGCTACTGTGGTTATTTGCCTTTGCTATTCTGTCACTTTTCCTTCTGCCAAGTACTCAGAAACGGAGTTTATTGCTTATTTGTCTTATGGTTTGAAGCAATACTTTCTTATAATGATAGTATTGATTTTTCTTTCTGAAGCCTAAGGCGTTTACTCTTTTAGTTTCTCTCTGCGTGATGATATACTGGCTACATATGACTTTGGTTGTTGTTTGTATTTATTGGTTCTAAATATACTGTTCAAGTCACTCAGTCAATTTCTTAATTATTTAACTCCACTTCTCTTCGTTTTAGTCTAATAAATACCTCCTTGCCGGAGCATCTGTTGAAATTCCAGAATGTCCAATCGAGAGAAATTGTATCCGTGGAAAGGTAGACTTATTTATGCATAAAGTAGAGACTTTAGACGTGCGCTTAGCAGACCAACCTTTCAAAGAAACTTGCTTTGTTTTGAATAACCAATCAGTTTGTGATATCATGACAACGTATAGTAGATGTGACTATAAAGAAGTCCGTCCTGGCGGAGAACTCGTTAGTGCCCTGTGGGTATCCAGCCGAGTTGTTTTTTGGTAGTGTATAGTTTCTGCTAAAAGAACTTGGAAAAGTATGAGACTATATAGTTGCGAAGTTATATCCTGCTACAGCAATTTGGTCTTTATTTAGTATTAGACTTACATGTAGTCCTACTGCCTGGACTGAGTTGCAGGTGTCGCTTCTCATGAAGATGTGAGATAATCTAGATAGACATATAAATCTTTTTATATTGCAAACATATATCTTTGAAGGTACTTGCAAGTGGATGGGTAATTGAACCAGTTCTAAACAAAGGGAAGCCATGTTCCCTTGTCACGTATCTGTCACAGGTATGTCTCTTCAATCGTTGCTTTTATTTGACATTTCAAATTGCCAGGAAGGTTCATTCTCTTTCTGCATCCAATCTCTTTCTTTGAGTTTCTGCGGCTTTAGACTGCGGCACTTTCATGCATTTAGTTGTTCCTCTACTCTGTGTAGACGACAGAGAGAATGCGATTATCATTGTCCATCCTAAGAGAAAGTGCCTGTTTTGGGCAAAAAAGTAATCA
Organism: Nemopilema nomurai; assembly: GCA_003864495.1. Classification (NCBI taxonomy): domain Eukaryota; kingdom Metazoa; phylum Cnidaria; class Scyphozoa; order Rhizostomeae; family Rhizostomatidae; genus Nemopilema; species Nemopilema nomurai. The sequence continues at coordinate 365,276 of ML133381.1, forward strand.
TTAAATGAGAATGTCCTATGCCTAAAAGTATTTTGGCAAAATCTTCTGCACTTGCCAGCCTTGGGTAGAGCAGACTCGAGATGCAGTTGCATCGAGAACATGAAAATAAAAGCAAGCTTGCTCATTTACCAAAGCCTTGTATCGCCAGATTCAACTCATGATTCAACGAATAACATAAACTTCTGGGTGTTGATTGGTTGGATCGAAACCAGTCAAATGCACCCGTACATTTTCCCTGACTCGACAGTCTTCAGTTGACTTGAAATAAAAGTAGTTCGACGTAAGTAAGAAGGTTTTTGCTTTTTTAATGAAATTCTGCCATAAGTCACAATGTAGATTCTTTTTCGCCGTTTTCAGGTTGACTTCGGTGGGAAATTGCCTGTGCGCCTAATTAATCTGATTGCAAAGAGGCAGCCAATGAGCATCGCGTACGTTAGGACATATTTGGAAGCAGCCGAGAACAGGAACTGAAGGGGTTTGGGGATTTTTAGCATGCAGCATTACATAATTGGCATTGAATCTTCAGTCTGCTTTTGATTTTAATTGACCGCTATGAGTGGAACGAACGCCCCTCCCCCATTTAGCTGCCCTCCAAATAGTAGGGTCGAGAGCTGCCACACTTCCTTATGACGTACCCATGTTTCATTGAACTTTTACAACCTTTTTAATCACTTTTGTGATTTGAATAATGATCAAAGCCTGGAAAACATTTTTTTCAATTTTTTAAATTATCGCAGCTCCTAAGCAATTTACGTCACAACCATCATGTTTTGTTCCTGTTATGTGTCATACACCTTATGCTAGTAATGGGCACAGGGGATTCTAGGGGCGTTGACTTTTCAGAATTTCTCCAAGAATAATTTCGTCCCCGGAGAAGTAAATTTCAAACATTTTGCCCTTTGTTTTAATGAGAATTCCGCCCATTTACCTGAGAATTTTAACGTGCATAGTAGTTGTATCATTATTGCAATTTTTGTTTAATGTGCTTTAATTTGATTGGAAGTAATTAGTCCACGATTTTTTAGAAAAAACGTACGTGTTTGAAACTGTCCTTGCTTTATTGGGCTGTCCAATTGCTTTTCAACTTGCTTCTATAAAAGGGCCAAAAGAGCTTTAACTGCGAGGTGCATAAAGATTGGAATACCAACATCGAAAAAAGAATTATTACTGCTTTAAGTTTTTATTGAATCTACTGAATTATCAGACGAATGAGATTTTAAGCGCGTGGAGCTTTTAAGCATCATTCTTTTTTTTTTTTGACTCCCGTTTTCAGCCTATCCAAGTTCACCCTCCATAGAGGCTTAATCTACATGTGGCAACCAAGAGTTGAAGTAACTTGATTTCTTGACTGCTTGAAATATTGAATTGCCTTCGTTGAACTTTCTCGAATCTAGTGATCATTTCCTATTCCTAGCTTTTTTCAGAGTTAAGTTCAGCCATTCAATTTATTAGGTACCTAGTTTCTTAGCCATATAAGAGGCTATCCCCTTGTAAATTATGGCTCGATAGGCTTCCAATTTCATTAGCGTATATTGGATCGGATTTGATTATTTAAGGGGCAGAGCGAGAAAAACGGAGTGGCAGTAGATGATGATGGTACAATTGGAATTTGTGGCAGGTTCTTATTTTGGAGATTTGGAGGGAAAAAAAGCTGTTTGTAGGCCTCTCGCCATGATTATCTTTGTAAGTAATGGTAGGCTGTCCAAGAAGTTTCCCAACATAGGGGTTTGTCGGGGCCTCGAACTTTATCTAGCGCCCAACCATATTGCTTGGGATGCCTGTTGGAGAACAAATCGTGGTTTCACCAAATTTAGGACATTTGGCTCATTCTTACGTCCGCAGAACATGCTACCCCCATAATATCAGTACGCAACTGCTTATGACTTGGCCTTTGATACCGAAAATCCACGGCGACAAGATGTTTTGTTCGGGGAATCGCCGATAGGACACGTCAGTAACACTACAACAAACCAAGCCTTATTGCGCTTGCGCCAAGACGGCCAACTCAGAGAAATATCATCAAAGATGGCGGGTATCGCCAGCATGACTGGAATATCCCTGTTTCTGATTTTCGCATTCTCTGCCAGCAATGTCCTAGGAAGATTATGCTCCAATTCGGATTGCTCAGGTAGGTTTTTCTTTACAAGTTAAGCTCATTTTCTAAAGTATTTTGTTGAAATTAGATTGGTTCTGACAGGGGCTTCGCTATATGGCCTAAAGGAACATTTTTTAAAGCACATAGACAAAATGCACTTATGGCTCACAAAGACGTGGACACTCAGCTGTCTTGCTTTAAAAAGCATGATACAAAGGTTGAAAAGCGGTAGGACTTGCAGTTGAAGTAATTTGCTATTTTAAGGTGAATCTGATTGCGTCTCTCAAAGAGCTTCCCGACTAGATGTGTCTTCTACTTCTTCCTGGAATTGCTTGGAGAATTTCACATATGTTTGCGAGTCAACTGTATAAATAAAATAATTGAAACCATGTTGAATACCATGAATAGATGTCTTAAATGTAGAAAAACAAAATAATTGTAATTTATAACGATGTTATCACCTTGGTAAGTCGGAAAAGCCCAGCAAAAACATTGTCAATACTCGTTTCTCTACAAGCACGAATCAGAGTTATCAGTCTGATAGAACTCATTAACTTTGTTCTTTTGATAATGATGCTGTGCTGGATGGCACGATTGCTCATTTATGCGGACACACCAACATTAAACATTTGAAGTCATTTGATTTTTTATTAGAACCAATTTCAAGTGCAAGAGTGAAAGTTGCCTATAATACCAAAGATGTCCATTTATTCCCTGGTGATGAGGTGGAGCTGATAAGCAAGAGTGATGATGGACAACATTTTGAGTTTGAGGTAAATGGGACTGAATGCTATTTTATGTGATGATTGCAACTATGTTACGATGAAGTCACTAGGAAGGTGATCAGCTGATTATTCAAAGAAAACAGCTCTGCAAGAAAACATGTTTCTTCCCCTTTTACTTATTTAATAATAAGGCAATTTAATCATTATATAGCATGTCTTTTGAAAATTTCCATTTAATATCATTTTCAACATACAAAAGGAACTGGTACATACAAGAGTAATTTGTTTCCATCTAATGCTAATTTTCATTTTGGCTTTCAAGTAATTTCAGTAGTGTTCATGCTTTAGAATAATCAAGTTCATTTTGTGTTATTAGCAAGGAAAGCAAGATGGTTAAGGCCTTTTAGTTTAAGCTCTTGCAGCAAATACCTAATTATCATTATTTCTATGTAGGCTTCAAGATTTTAGGATTCTAGATGATGCAAGATGCAAGTTAAAATGGCCTGTGAAGGGCATGCACCTTCTTAATTTGATTCTGAAGCGAAGAGCTATAATGTGCACAGCGTTCATATAGTTTAGTGTCATTGCCATCAGAAAGATACTATTTGAGCATTGCAGTGCTTCTTACAGAGATAATAGTAATTTAAGAACAAAATAGTTTGTATTTGTATGTTATCTATGTAAACCTTTTGTGATTTACTCTCATAAATAAAGGCAAGTGTGAAGTTCAAAAAGGCTTTTTATATTAAAAAATATCTGAGTTTTTGGTGTTGATCATTTATTCAGATGATTTGCCAAAATTGTGACAATTGATGGAAAAACCATAGAAATCTGACATGCAGATCAAAGTTTTAATTGATCTTTGCATTCATTTCACCATTTGATGGAATATTGGCCAGCAATATTTTAAGAAACTGTGTAAGGCTAGCATTTTTAATAGGATGCTAATTTTGTTGATGCCCTTCCTGTGATACTTGTGATTGTTGCTGTTTCCAAATGAAAAACTGTCCCCTACAGTGCTGGTGAAGCCCAACCTTTACTCATTATGGATTAATAGTTTTGTAAAGTAAGATATATTTGTGGTTTCATGCTCTTGAAGACATCAATTTATGATGTCTTTTTAATCTGAAAAACATTGCCTTTACAATGTTATGGTTGTCTTTACTTTTGCATAAGCTCTAAAACATTGAAGTACCCTAGTTTTAATTATCAATACTTTTAATTTGTTGTTACAGCTAGGAGATGTCAGAGGAATGATACCAGTGCAGCACCTTAAGGAAACATCATTATCTGAAATTCCAGAAAATCTTGTGCACGTCCCAGAGGTAAAATTTAATCTACTTTGTTCATTTACTTTATTCTATATACTTTATTCAATTCACTTTATCTTTATTTTGCGCTATCACTTGACAAAGTTTTCAAAGCGGAAAGTTACAGCAAATTTGTTAATTATTTTCACAACAGACTGATGATGAAGATTACATGGAAAATGATGAAGATGGTGGTTTTGGGCATCCACCTGATGAGGATGTGTTTGATGATGACATGGATGACACTGATGAAATGCCTGAAATTAAGAAGAAACCTAAAAAAGTAGCTAAAAAGGTTAAACAGTCAGTTCAACTTGCGAAAGATAAAAAAGATGGAGTAGCTGAACATCATAGGTTGGAAGAGCAAGCAGGTTTACAATCGAAAAATGAACCAAAGAACAATGATGGCTCAAATCCACATAACACTCATGTGGCAGTCGCTTCTATAGGAGATATAGCTTCTTCAGGTTTGATCAATGATATGTCAGCTTTCCAATCTGATATTCTAAAACTACCAAATTTCAAAATAATGAAAAAGAGGTATGTGAATGATTACTTGAAAACGAATTTTGCTGGCAAAAAAATAACTGACGAAATTATTAAAGACGTTGAAGAACTTGTACAAAACGATATGTTAGATCAGGTGAAGGAGCCAGAAAGTGACCTACTTCAGATGTTAATTAACTATGACTCCAAGGATTTGCCTGGGGGTGAACCGGAGAAGCAGGAAGAAGAGAAAACTGAGGGTGATGACGTCAAAAGTGACGTTGCGGAACCTAAGGATGCTGCCCCACAAGTTGATCCAGATCTTTATAAGGAGGACATCACAGAACACCCAAACTTCCAGCGCCTGAAGGAGAAGCATTTGAAAAATTATCTGAATACGCACTATAACGGGGAAGAAAACGTACCTGAAATTCGCGAGATGGTTGAAAAGATTATTCACGACGACTTGGCAAGACAATTAGCAAATGCTGATAGCCCGTTAAGGAAAGAGTTGCTTGAACAAGGGCTGAAGACAGAAGTGAAAGAGGAAAAAGCAAGCACTCCCGTCAATGCGGAAGAGAAGACGGAGCCGAAACAGGACCCTCAAGCGGAGTCAGAGGAAATTTCTGAAGAGAGAATGAACGCTGCAGTAAAAGGCAATGAGCAGATAACAGTTATCAAGGACGAAGTTACCCACAGCAGTGCAGATCCCGATGCCTCAAAGATTGTCAGTGAAATTACAGAAGCACTGAAATCTTCTGAGGTAGAGGAGTCGAGCTCACTGAAGAGTAAAGACTTGGAAGAACCATCAGACGGCCAACCAGAGCCGATACCCCCAGCGGGGGGGAAGGAGCCCTCGAAGCATGGAGAAAAGCATTCCGAACACGCGGGAAACGAAGTCGGTGCGCAAAAAGATTCGCCTGAAGACCTTTCCATGCGACAAGAGCCGGCGCAGGAAAGTGATAGTAGTGATGGTGAGAATGCAGATGGAAATGCGGACGGAAAAGCAGATGGAAATGCGGACGTAAAAATGGATGAAAATGCAGATGGAAAAGCAGATGGAAATATGGACCGAAAAATGGACGGAAATGCAGATGAAAATGCGGACGGAAATGTGGATGAAAATGCAGATGGAAATGCGGACGGAAAAGCAGATGGAAATGCAGATGGAAATGCGGACGGAAAAGCAGATGGAAATGCGGAAGGAAAAGTGGACGGAAATGTAGATGGAAATGCGGACGGAAAAATGGACGGAAATGCAGATGGAAATGCGGACGGAAATGCAGATGGAAATGCGGACGGAAATGCGGAAGAAAGTACGGACGGAAATTCGGAAGGAAATGGGGAGGGTAATGCGGATGGAAATGCGGATGGAAGCACAGAGAAGTTTTCAATAAAAAGGCTTGGCAATGTCCTGAAAGATAGATTCAAAGCCTTTGCAAGCAAGTTTTCTTCGAAAGAGACAGAAGATACTGAAGAACAGGATAAGAGTGAAAGTGGCGAGAAAAAGTCAGCTGATGGTGAGGCCGACGCATCTAAAGCTACTGAGACTTCTAGTGAGGCTGATTCGACTGATTCTACTGATTCACTGTCACATGACAGTATTGGTTCACCAGAAGCAAGTAATCCAGAGAATGTTTTGGTTGATTCCACTGATTCACAATCTATTCAGCGAGATGAATCGTCGAAAACGAGTGATTCTAATGATGCCCAAACGGCAACTGGTTCGGTTGCTTCTGCCGATTCGCAATCAGATAATCAAATTGATTCATCAAAAGCTAGTTATTCCACAGATTCAATTGATCATACCGATTCGTTGCCCAATGATCCAAGTGGGTCAACAAGGGCTAGTAAATCAGCGATCATTCGTGATGGTTCACAGTTGGATGGTCGAGTTGATTCAACTGGTCAGAGTGATTCTGCTGATCCAAGACCTGATGAACGGGCTGACCATTCCGGTGTCGATGTTTCCAGGCAGGAAAAGGTTGCAACAGAGCCCAAGCATGACAGTGAGACAACAGAACGTCGTGCATCCCCAGAGGCTGGCAGTGAAGCTAAGGTGGATCAGATTCAGGAGGTTTCGCTGGAAGAGCTGCTGAAGGAAATGGATCCAAGTCAAGAGGCTAAAGAAAGTGCGACAGAGCAAAGGGAGACAAGCGAAAATATCCAGGCGGATGCTAAGGAGAAAGAAGAGACCGAGTCTGCAGTGGGGATCACCAAAGAAGAATCAAGAGACCAGCAGGGAGAGAGAAGACCTGATGCTGTGGAAGATGCGAAGTTGAAGAGCGATCTAGCAAGCATGGTTGCTGGCGTGCAGATGAGGAACACTAAAGATGCGAGAAAAGGTATTCAAAATCTAAATTAGGTTTTGCGTAAAATAGATTTCTAGTTTTGTGTTCAGAGATGTTGTACTTTGAGTCATAAGTTGAAGCTAGTTTATAATTTGAATTGCATGGGAAGCATTTGAGTGATATCTTCACTATTTATCCATCAACAAGTATCAGGTATATTTCGTCATAATTCAGTCCCAATGGTATGCATATAGAATAGGACTTCTTAGATACTTCTAAAAGCCGAAGAACTTTGTAACTTATAGGTATCATGTTTATCATAAGTCTAATCACGCTCTCAATTTTTTCTTGTTATGTTTTTCCATTATCTTGATGTTGAAGAATCAGGTTTTTTCTTTTAAAATTATTTGTACTAGTCATTTTGTCAGCCAGAATTGCTGATTCATATAGTCCATTTTCAGAAAGTGAAGATAATGTCGTGCAAGAGCAAACAACCAGCTCGAAAGGCGTCGAGGAAGCCGCCGCGAGTACTCGTGCAGCTGCCGACGAGGCTCTCAATGCCAGTCACGAGAAAGTGGCTGGAGACGCAAAGGGGATTGCGGATGAGCGTGGAGCAAGCAGTGAAGAATCTATTGAAGAATCCAAGGTTGACGCAGGCGAAGAGAGTAGAGAGCGGCGGTCGGATGGATCCTCGGAAACTCCCCAGGTTGTCAATGAAGAACAAGTGGTTAAAATTGAGGAAACAGGTCCAACTGGGGCCGAAGCCAAGGGCGAGCAGGAACAAGTCAAGGAAGAGACCAAGCAGGAAGAAGGTTTGAATACAATGTCCCATCTGCACGAGAAGGAGAACCAGCACCACGTTGCCGATTTATCGGAGGATGAAAAGCTATCTAGTGTGCAGGACCAGGACTCCAGCGTCAATGTGGTGCAAGAAGACCAAGCTTATGGTTCAGGTACTGAGAAAAGGTCCATTGGAGACGAGCCAGAAGCGAGTCACAAAGAGGAAGCCAAGAGCAATCAAGATGCCAATCCTGATATGTCAGAGGAAGATGCCAGGGATACATTGCTAGAAACGTGCCACCACAATCCGAATCTACCAGATTGTGACCAATTGCGCGGTGCCAAAATATATCGAAACAAAGTAGATAGCGATGAAAGTTCCAGTGGAAATGAAGAGGATATTGGGAAGCTTGGCCGAGCATGGCGGAACCTCATGAAAATCATGAAGCGGATCAAGCTGATGAAGTTGGGTGTGGTACGACTGTTCCACGGACCACTTAGTGTCATGGGTTTGGAGGAGGTAGGTCCCTTTGCCATGGTTTGAAGAAATACGTCCATTTAGTTTGTTAAAATGATTAGTGCTACAACATTGGCTGGTTGCTAACTTTATCTTTCGTTGGTTTGTAAGTTTTTAGTATCGTTCTTTTAATACTCGACCTCGACGTGCTGAAGCGATGTAAATAAGAAATTAACTGATGAACGAACAAAGCATACAGTCTTTAGGTGACACCTAGGAAACTGAAGCAGGTATATCAGGAGAGAGAAGTAGAATTTAAATCATGCCAGAACAAAATGGTTGCGGAGAGTGATGGTGGAAGATCACATTGCCTTTTGTTTTGGTGTCCCTTCTTGTTGGTTACATAGCAATAGACACTGGGCTGTTGTATAAATGAGGTGTCTTTGTCCTAGGCAACCATCTTTCTTAAAAGCTGTGCTAATTCCCGTTTACCTTCAACGGAATCCATTAATTGAGATTCGCTTTTTCCACTTGTTGGCGACCTGTATCGCTTACGATTCTTGACAATGTTGTGTTTTTCCCTTCGCAGATTTCACATTGGATTCATGAAGTAGTTGAACAGGCATCACCCGAAGCCATTACCATTGTTGTCTGCTGCATTCTCCTCGTAATTGCGTTGCTTTTGAAATCAGCGCTGGTATGCCATTTTATTAATTCATAGAAATGTCCTCAAATATATCATAAAAGTTTTTTCACAATATTCTAAGACATGAATTTTCTAAAAATAACTTAACATGCCACAATCTCTAGATGGTATTAGGTTTGCTTTGTCAATTTTACACCTTTCTTCGCATTGAGAAAAACTGGTATTTAATCCGCCTTTGGTCTTTATTTTTTTTAAAGGTTTTTTAAGACATGCACGTTACCCATCATGCAATCTTTGTTGAACGTTCATATATATATCTTTCTCTCTCCCTCTCTCTCACTCACTAGATTGCAAATCACCTTAAATCCTTCACTTCTGTACTGTTAATATTTTCATCTAATCCATTCAAGGTTCCAAAGCATGTCACGGTTGGGCCAAGTGCTTATGGTAGAGTACTGCCTTTTCCTGTTTTGTAGATATTAATTTATTGTCATGTTATTATTGGCCATTGGTCTAGACTTTTAATTTGCCCAATCTCTTCCTTGAAGACAGAGTTTTATAACCCAAAAATAAAATAGATTTAGAACAGGATTGGAAGCTCTATTTATTTAGATTGTTGGTTTTATCTTTGTTGTATTTGCATTCTTTGTTGTTTGTTTTAAATGAGAAAAATATCAAATTAGTTCAGGTTTCCAGATTTTTGTAAATATCTTGCTTTTTAATAGATTATTGACTTTAATTTTCTTAAGATGTACACAAAATGCGCCAGAGTAAGCAGAGAATTCTCCAAGAAAATACAGAGGATATGGAAAACGAGATTAGGCGTCTACGAGAAATAGTCGAGTCTAAAGATTTGAAGGTAGCGATGACTGTAATTTTTTCTTTGTTATTTAAACACCATCCTGGAAAGGTATCTTCGATTTTGGTATTGTATACTACGATTTCGCAATTTTTTTGCTTTCATTATTTTCTTGTGACATAACGAGAACATGTGAGATGATTGAGGAAAAGCTGGGTAAAATAAGGTTTACTTGTTTTTTAAACTTTCTTTTTCTCTTAAATTTCTTAATGTTACACACAGGTCAGCTCAGGAGACGAAGCAATGAAAAAACTGGAAAAATCACTGCAGTCTCTGCAAGATATGTACGAACAAAAGGAAGTAAGGAAATACACAATCCAACAATTGCTTTATGTCTGTTTTTATTATATATCTTTTCGAAAAAACAACTGATATGGGATTTTACCTTTAATTCAAACATTGGTCTCTCTTCAAGTATGTTGAATACACATTCAGGGGAAAAAACTTATTATTTTGAAAGACATGACTGGCCTTGCTGTTTTCATTGTCTTTTGTCATACAGTCACGAAAGCATTTTGACATAAAGTCGTTGAAGCATTTTGTCCGGCTGTAGGGTTATTTTTCTTTCCTATTATTTTATTACTTGATTCCCAATGACTTATCGCCTAGAAGGTGTAAAGTAACTCCATTTGTACTTGGTGAGCCCACGTAACCCTGTCTTACACTGCAATATTGTTGCTTTAGCGCAAAGAAGACAAACCACAACCACGCGGCCATGCATACTGCAACAAGCCATCCACATCCATTCCATCCAAAAATTCATCTCAGTTGTCGACACGAAAGAAATCGAATGTAACCACACACAACCACTAATCATTTCTAGGCTTTTATTTTGATTATCTCCCTTTCTTTTGAAAGGGATGATAATTAAAGGAAGATGAACTTCTCCACTTATGTTCCTCTAGGGCCTCGTTTTAGCCTTTCTCCACACCATTTAAAACTTTAACTACTCATCTTAATCAGTCCAAGCTAATTGTTTTGATCATAAGTATGTTGATAACCGCGTCACTTTCAAAGATACGATATTCATCTTAAAAAACACATTATTTTCGAATCGCTCATTTGAATGAAGTTTTATTTCTGGAAAACGTCTTTCGTGTATAATTTGGCACACGTTATTTTTTCGTTTTTTAAAAGGAGCTACTAACAGATATCCGAAGGGAAGTTGATGAAGGGAAAGCTCAACAGAGAAAGCTACAAGATTTGATCGATGAAAAGGAAGTTGAAATCAAAGAGGCAGATAACATGGTATGCTTGCATAGTTTGCTCTTACAACTTTTGCTTCCTCAATTATGGCTACGCATTTTCTTGAGAATTTCTTCTTTTTATTGTCTCGCATTTTGATGAGAAGACTTTGTTCAGATTTTTTCTTTGTTTCTAAGGCTTCGAGGCACGAAAGCGAGATTGTCAGACAAAAGGACTTGAGTGAAACACTTAACCAGCGATTGCAAAAGGTGAGAAAATGCATTTCTCGCATGCAAGGTTTTTGCTTGACCCTTGTTGAGCCACAGTACTGGGATTCTTAAGCTAGCTTTGCTTTTTTGGTGCACGATATTTTGTCTTTTGAGCTCACGGAAGTTCATCATTCACACAAAATACCCAAACACCGATGTTTGTGAATATTTGATGCTTTGGTGTAAAGGATTGCTCATGGCATATTGTGTGATTTAGGTCGTAGAAGAGCTTGACTTGAAAGATGGAGTCGTCATGGAATTACAAGAGAAGAATGGAGCACTTCACGTTGAACTGGAAAATCTTGAGATGGAAAGGCGACAGGTAGGCCTCATGATGCTTTTCATACGATCTGGTATTGTATTATGTTATTACACATTTGATTATATTTAGTTTTGTCATTTTACTTTGTACTTTTACGTCATTTTTACCATACCATACCATACCATACCATACCGTACCGTACCGTACCATACCTTACCAAACAATACCATACCATACCATACCAAACCATACATACCAAACCATTTATAGTATTATTTTACGTTACTCTTCGCTGTATTTTGTTACTTTGCTTTATTCAAACGTTTGTAACTCATATATAACACTGTCTTGTTAAAGGTTGAAAAGGAAAGAAAAGAAATTCAGGAGAGGTAATTGCGATTTTTGTTGTATTTTAAATGCTTGTGATACTGTTTGCCAATTAAGCACTTTTCTATACTAATAATTATTTAAGTTGAAATATAAAAATAGAGAATCTAGGTGGTATTCGCTTGAACAACAAGTTGTTACCTCATTTTTGTAGGTTCAAGGAGCTGGAAGAAAAGTTAGAAGCCAAGGAAGAGGAGAATACGAAGCTTCAAGATGAAATTGAGGAAAAGGAGAATGAGGTTGAAGTAAGTACTTTTTATCATTTATCATTTGGTTTTCTAAAATATGCTCAAATTATTTGACAGATTACTGTACTCAACTGCCTTGCATTTACCATTTCATATGTTCCGGTTGTTTATCGAATCGTAAAGGCTCTTTCATGTACTATAAGACAAGGAGGTTGGTTTGTAAAACTAAGAGATTCTCTGATAATGATTTGTCTTTCAAGGTACTTCGTGACTGCATGGCGCAAATTAATAATGGAAAGCTCGATGGAGAAGCTGTTGAAGATTTCGACACACCAGAGGAAGACCCCGATATCAAAGGTAGTTCAGTGTCTCTTTTTGCTCTAAAGATACAAGACACCTATTAATGGTCCTAACAATTCTACTGGATGTTGTGTTGATAACGATTGTATTAAAATTCTTTGTAAACCCTACTTAAGTTTTCTACAAGACTTTTCCTCGAGGTTTTTTCCTTAAAGATGTGTGAAATATTGTTTGATGTTCTTGAATTGCCTGATAACATTCTTGGTCACTTTTTAAACTTGTTTTTTAAACAGAACAACTCAAGACAGAGAGACTGAAGCAGATAGTTGAATCAACACAGGTAATAGTACGCCTGTAATTTCAAAATTTCGATAAAGTTTAATGAACTCCAACCTTTTTAGTACGTCGATTCTCATCAACATTGCCTACGTAAGTGAATTTAAAATGTTGGCCTTGCTCGTAGACGTTGGCAAATCTTAAGAAGAGTGAAAAAGAAAAGGAGTATTTTCAAGAAGGGTATCTAGAAGAATTGGAGAAAAGGGAAAAGGCAGAAGGTATGCTCGTCGTGTATATATTATATCATCAGTATTTCTACTATTTGATGGCGAATTCTTCTTCTTTTAGTTTTTTACATATCAGGACGAGCGGTTTGTGATGTTGTGTGGAGAAGAAGTTAAAATTATTCTCTTTAATAAACTTTTTAAATCGGTAAATTCAATCTTAAGTGTAGAGAATCGAATAGGTATGTTGGTCATTTTCAATATTTTCAAAGTAAAGAAAATAATTTTTGCAATTTACCTCTTTTGCTGTGTTAAAAGGTTTTAATGGGTCGACCTACTTTTAGAGCAAGTAAAAGTACTGCAAGCAGAAATTGAAAAAGTTGCCAAGGATGTCACAACGTACAAGACCAGCTCAACTGAATACCAGATCAAGATGGAGACTCTGCAGCAGTATTTCAAGCAACAAGTGACGGACTTGCACAGGTTTGACCATCCAAGTCTACACTCACTCTATATACTCTGTCGTGTGCTCTTTTGGCTTGACCGAATTATTGATGAAGTTTCACTGTTTAGCTGTCCGTATTTTGTCTATGTAAAAGTTCATAAAAGAAGCGATGAATGATGATTTCATCGACTAAGGTGGCTCTTGGAAACAAATCTTTTCATCAAGATGGATAGATAAATAGATAAACTTTATTTACAGAGGATGAACCTGGTTAGCCTAACAACTTATCATTCCCAGGATCCTCTCTAGTAACTACGCAATTAGAATATATTACGATCTTTAATAAGGTGTCCTTTGAGTACCTAGAAAGCCCAGTAGCAATTTTGTTTAAAGTAAAGTCATCATCGTTCGAATAAAGTTTAACGTTTAAATCTGAAACATCAAGGTAATGCTGATACATCAAGAAAATTCCAAGACAGAATTGCTTTGATACTGCATACAATGCAAACTACAACAAGTTATGAAAACTGACGGAAATTATTATAACACCATTTTGTAGTTTATGTCTTAATTTTATACTTGTGTAAAGGTAAGCATTATTGTGAATAGGAAACTATCGGACGAGGAGCAAGCTAAGCTCGAGTTTCAACGGAGATATGAGAGCGTTGTGAGTAACTCAAGCTCCGCTGTGGAGGAGACTGCAAATCTCAAGTATGTCAATCTTCTTTTTAGTGACTCCCATTCTTTAGTTGAAATATCTGAAATGCCGTTATGATCCGTAAGAGTAACACCCATGTCTCGAAACCATTCTGGCCAGCATCATGGCAATTTGTGTTTATTCTTAGCGACGATTTCACCATTTTGTCCAATTTTTGAAACTTTGTCTCGAAATATTTACTTCACGAAAGAGTTTCTTTACCTTCTAGTGAAATTTTAAGCCAGTGAATCTCATATAGAGGCGTAATGTTGTTCTTAGAAAATGTTAAACTTTCTTTAAAACTGTTCGTTTTTCTATACGTTGTCTATAACGATAATTTTTGTTTATCTTTATCAGTTGTTATCCAGGTTGCATCTGATGCCACAGCGCTTCGTTTATAATACTTTTAATGGAATACATTCTATCATAGATTACAAAACGAAGACTTAAAGAACGAAATAAAAGAAATGGAACGAAGCATCAAAGACTCGGTTAGTTTGTATTTTGGTACTAATAATTCATGGTTAAGATACTTAAAGATAAGTATAGTCTAAAAACGAAGTTCTAAAGGTTATAGCAAAAGATATAATTTGGTCGGTTGTCGAGTTTTAGTGAAGTGAAGTTTGCTCAATCATCACTTTAGTCCAAATCCGAGTAAAATTTCGTGTGTTCTTGAGTCTGATAAACACCATTTTTGTTTTTGTTTTTTACATTAAGATTTGATTGCATGCTAATCGTGTTAAATCCAAAGTTTTCTTTCAAGATTGTACTCGTTTATTTGGTAATCATAACCAGCTTTTAGTTCACTTAAAGTATTATTATTTTAATCTGTTTTAGAAAATGGCTTCCGAAAAAGAAAGCCATGAATTATGGGTGAGTTTTGACTAGCTTTGATCATGTTCTTTTTTCAAATAGATTTTGCAGACCAAACATCGTAAGAACATTTTACTAATAATATTAAGCTCATATTACTAGCGAGTCTAAGAATACGGCTGACCTTAAAACTAGAAATTTCGCGCGTCACCACCTGTCTATTTCTGCTGCCTTTTGTCGAAGCGATGTGTTACGAATCCTATGTTTATGACATGTCGGTAGCGGTAGATTTTTCTTGCACTAAAGCTCCGTATTCAGACGCGATAGCCCAAGCTTGTCCCAGCCCTATCCCCTCCCTGCCACAAATGTACTCTCATCTTTGCTTCTTCGAATTTCTTGTCACCTTTTAGCCATTTATGATTTTTACCCTTTCACTGAAAGACAGAATAGAAAAAGCCTCGCAACTTTGACCAATGTAAGGTAAAGCACCCCCATTTTACTGGCCTCATTTAAAATCCCTAAAGGTTTTCAATTAACGAAAAAATCGGTGGCATTGAAACCATTAAAGAATTTTCCATTCAGGGTATTTGTTTCAACATGCAGAAGTCCATTGCTAATACAGAGAGTTCTTCCTTTTTAGATAAAAAATAGACAAATGAATAGGGACCTAGAAGAAATGAAGAGAGAAAGAGATGTTTACAGAAAAAGGTGATCATAATTGTTCTTATTCTTTGTTAGTTGTTATTCTTTTTTATCTTCCATGTGACGTAAATCCGTTTTGGTATTTCTTTTATGACGAAAGGACATTCTAATCCACATTTGCTACTCAAAGCAAATTCCTGTTGGTCTTTTACAAGGTTTCATAATCAGATGGTAATTGTTTTTCAGCGTCATCACTTGACAATATCACTCGGCTTTAGTGAATATTCCATAAATGATTGCATTCCAGATTGCTCGAAGCAGAAACGGCGCGAAAGCGAACATCGCCAGTACCCGCTTCGGGGAATGAAAGGTCGCGTGACAGTCCTGCTGGCAGTGGTATGTGAACATGTGGCCTGTTTGTGAATTGCGTCACTGGATTTCCTTCGTATAAGACTTAACCACTCGTGTTGCTTAAAAATGGTGAATGCATATGCCTTTCAAAGGGAGTACTGTTCTGTAATTACAGTGCGATGGTGACATATACGGTTCAAAGCGAACATACGTAGAATGAGTCAGAAAGAGACACGGATATTGACCAGAATTCTTTTCTCGACCATCCATGATTAAGTTAAATACTTGTGACACCGACTTTTAAGACATATTAAGTTTTTATTATGATCCCTACTGATGTGACCAAGACAAAAGAAGAATTCATTAGAGAATTTTTTGAGACAAAGCACGTCCTGATGTTATTCAAATTGGGTTAAATATCTGAATTTCATTTTATTTATCCCTATTTATGCAATTACTCATTTATTTCACGGTTTAACGCGGCTGTGAATGCTGCATTTCGGTTCCTTCGGAAAACGACTACAAGTGACCCGACGCTAGCATTTCTGAATAAAAAGGACTTATTTTTTCTGTATTCTGGTAGCGGTAGTCCTCTTTGTTTTGTAGCAGGTCGACGCTTCATTTCCTTTTTTCTTCTATAAAGAGGCTTCTCTGGTCAACTATTAAATTGAAATTCACATAAACAATCTGATCTGTTTCTTGCAGATGATGGTAGGCCGCAATCTCCAGGTTCACAGAAAAGCAGCACTTCAGGGCTGCCCAATTTCAGGGCGTATGTTCATTAAATATCCACCACTTTACAGAATTTCCAAGTTCACGTAGCTCCTCTCACCATTCCTGGTCACTTGAATTTATTAGCCTTTTTTCACTAAACGCTGTTGTGGCATGGTTTTTTCTGTCTATTAGAAATAGCCATTCGCAGAACAATGTGGTTATTTGTTGGTGCTGGTGTGGTAACATCGTTTGATTGATTTGTTTCCTATGGTTTGTAACCTACAACGTTACAGCAAATGTCAACTGCCCCAGTCGTTGCGAAAACAGAAATGAATTATCTTAACAATTCATGTTTACCATTTATAATATCCCGCTCCACCTCATGACATGCGTATTTGCCAGTAACAACTTACTTGAATGAAGAATCGCTTAATCTGTCTCGTGTTTTTCCCGGTAAGCTTTATTGCATTAAATATTTTGATGTGCGACAACGCTTCTTTTCCAGAGGCCCTAGGCCCATGTTCGGGATGGTTCCTCCTCCGCCGCCACATTTTCCGCGTGGCCCGATGCCAATGCCGATGGGTAAGCCGAATCAAAAGTTCATCCTTTCTACTGTCCACATTCCTGTCCGGCATGAGCAGCATAATCTGCTGTCAATCAATCTTATCATGCTGCAATTTACTATGCTGTGTTTATGCAATTATATGAATAAATAAATCTGAGTAAAATTGAACGGCCTGAGGCCACAATGCACCATGAAAATTACCACGTGAAGGCATTCAAGCTCTCAATTTGTTAGAGTAGTAAGATTAGAGATTTTTATAGAACAATTTCTTTTGCAGGCCCAATGCCCCCACGTCCTTTTGGCCCCCCAGGGGGCATCCCGTCAATGATGGGCACCCAACAGCCACCTATTTCTCAGCCACCCAACACAGTTGGTGGGCCACCCATGTCAACCTCCGGTGCGCCAGGTATTCCCAGTGGGCCGTTTAACCTTATGGGCCAACCCATGTCATTTGGGGCTCCACGGCCAATGGGGTACCAAGGGAGTCCAGGAATGCCATCAAATGGCATGAGTCCCCAAGTTTCAAGTCACGATCTTACTTCTCAGCCTCAGGTAAATACACGATCAGTTTTTATCAGTTTTTTGACTGACAGTTTTCAGTTTTTGAAAAACTGATGTCCTTCATACACGATCAGTTTTTATCAGTTTTTGACTGACAGTCTTCAGTTTCACAAAAACCGATTGGAATGAGTTCACGTTTTGATTAGATCGGCTTTTTTACAATGGAGCTTGATCAAGAAACAACTGCTGTTGTTCTGGCTGCGGCACTGGTCGTCAAAAAAGGCGAAAATATCGAAAAAAGAAAGCAATGTCTGTTTGGGTAAAGCCATGGTTGAGTAGGAGAACTAACCTCTGTGTTTACGACACTCTTCTTCAAGAGTTAAGATCGGAGGATGAAGGAGAGTATTGAAAATTTCTGAGAATGACGCCTGAAAATTTTGACGAGTTGTTGGAGCTGATTAAGGTGAACATTTCAAAATACGACACAAATATGCGTGATTCTATCCCTGCAAGTATTCAACTAGCAGCCACTGTAAGGTATTTGGCAATCTTGCGCAAGGGGATTATAGGGGCGCCAGCTTTAAACAATGGAGTCTACATCAATGAATAGAAATTCCATCAGTCAAAAACTGACGAAGTTGGACGTGTTCAACTTCTTCAGTCAAAAACTGAAGGTCATTAAAGCATCAGTTTTTATCAGTTTTTGCTAAATACACGATCAGTTTTTGACTGAAGACTGAAAACTGTCAGTTAAAAACTGATCGTGTATTTCAGGCTTTATATATATTTAGATACCATCATCTCATTGGAATTGCCTTTTTATCAGAATTGTTCTTGAAAACGAAGTCACATTTTCACAAGTCACAGTCTACCTATGTGCTAAAGAAAAAGTAAAACCGTGTTTTGTTAGATACCTGAACTGAATGATATCGGGAAAAACTAAAGATTACCATTATTCGTCATTACTTTTGATTATTCATGGCAGTCAACAATTTTTGTTGAAAATATCCTCATAAATCTATAAGGATACTGGGATGGGCATTCATAAATTGCATTATTCCCTTTGAAGGGCCAATTGCCAGGGCAATCTACTCCCAACATGCAGCGACGTTTCCCGCCACAACAACAGGCCATGCAGGCTGGCCTGATGCATTCAACCCCTATCAATTCGCCATCGCAGCTACCACCTTCGCAGCTACCACCCTCACAGCTACCACCCTCACACCCGAGTTTAGTTGGAAGTGAGTTGCAGAGTATACCGCTGATTGGTTATATCGGCTGCAATCTTTGTCCATCATCTTTAGTAGAATGTTTAGCAATCATACATAGCGAAGTCCTTGCCCGTAATTATGGCTATGGTTTTTGACACATCCATTTTCCATTCATTGACAAATATTCTTACTTTTCTTGTTTGTATGTGAAGTACAAAGGAATGCTCCTATTAATCATGTTGCTTATTTATTTCAAACAAACGTGCCTTCTGTTGCTTATTCAAAGACGTACCTGTTTCTTTTCCCAGATCAAGGTCGCCCTCAGCTGCAGAGAAGAACAAATGGAAGCAACGTTTCTTAGTTACATTGGTATCTAAAAATAGGCTTTAAAATCAACAGATAATTATTTATGAGGGCATTTTTTGCCTAAGGCATTCAATAGCATGGTCTGCGCTGCATTCCAATTTGACTATTTTTCAATATTTGAGATTCGGTCTGCAACCAGAACCGTAAACTAGGAAGTTGTAACACAAATGTATCTTACAATGCTGTCTTTACGAACTTTCTTCCATATGGGACGACGGTCATACCTTGAGAATGTCACAATGGATTTTATTATCAGAAAGTGCTTTGTCGGATTTTCCTTCTTTTTAAGTCCGTAGAATTTACACCGTTAGGTAAATGAATGAATTAGTGAATAAACAATGAATGAATGAATGAATGAATGAATGGATGAATGAATCGAGATTTCAGTATGTAATTGTTGTCGATATGCACACCAGTTAAACGTTACTAAACATAAAGCCTATGTCTCAGAGTCAAGGAATTTTCATTTTATTTTCATCTATGTAATGATGTCTTTAATTTTTACTCAACCATGAGATAAAATATTTTTTTGCTCTTCCATAATTATCCCTTACAAGATTTAAAAATAGAGGCTTAGTAGAATTCGAAATTATATTCATATCACATTATAGATGGATGTTAGAACAAATTGTGTTTGTACAAAGAGAATGGTAATATGAATTGGAATAATGAATATTCGGATTATTTTTTTATTGATTTCAACACCCTATTTTACAAGATATAAAACCGGGGGAAAGTCTTGGGAAAAGAAAGAGCATCTTTGTTTAGAAGTTAGTAATTGTGATTTTCTAGACGCATTTCTATGTAAAGATATGATTTGAATCTTGGCCTAAATTTTAAATTTATATCACTCGTACTTCTAGACTGAATGAAAATTGGGCCAAAGCTGTTTGGATTCCGCTTGTAGGTGATTCAGGCTGGCGACTCATGTTGATATCAGTCAGAACAACCTCATGATGCTCTTTCATGATGCCTTTCGTTCGTTAATCCATTCTCAAAGTAATGTTTTGACACTCCAGGATAGGCGTCATTTGGACCACGTTTATCTTTATCCTTCTCTGCTATGACTTGGCTCCACAAAGCCATTCAGCCTAGCATCAAAGCCATAATGAGAAATCCCCCCTTCTTTGACCAGACTCGCAGCTGGTGCTCCCCCGGGCCAATGTTTCGTGCTGGAATAGTTTCCACCGTTCCGATTGCCGAGTACTTGCTTGTCTTCAGGGGGATCCCGGGCCTACTGTCCAGCTGGGCAACGGCCTCCCCTGACCTAGCAAATGACAGAATCGCCAGCTTTTTGAAGGGCATAATTGAGGCGTATGATGGAACCGTGAAACGAAATGTTATTGCCTCGTTTTCAGACTTTGTCTGCATTCCTTGCAGCTTGTCGCCGCGATGAACGAAAGATCGGTATGTAGTGAGCGAGTACTTGGGGCTTGAGATTATGTCCAACTGAAGCGTGTTCAGCGGCTGTGTTTCGTCCACTTTTAACAACGTGTAACATAGTGGCTGTCCAAGGTATGTTTGCTCAAATATTGGCATCGGCAAACTGCTTTTCACTTGAACGTCTTTCTGGAGTAGCTCGCCTGTTATCGCTTTAACGAATCGGTCTCTTATATGCTCTATAAGGATGTACGCCATTTGCGCATGCGCTGCCATGCTGGGATGGTAGTGGTCCTTGGAGAAGAGGTATTCGAATGCCATTCCACTTTGGTCGCGGATCAAATACGGGCAAATTGCTGTAGTCCAACTAAGCTCAGTGACGTCATAATGTTTCGCAACCTTTATCTCTCCTTCCATGTCGAGATCACGACATCCCCTTTTCGACACCAGGTCATTCCCATTGAAGAAGTTCAGCAGAACAATATCCGGCTGAGATCGATACCGCAGGGTGTTTCTAAGAAACTGCTCCAGGGGTTGGGAAGCATTTCGAAAGACTCCTTCGTATCTTCCTACGTCGTTCCCAGATAACTCCCAGAGAATCAAGTTGGTTTTCGCCTCTCTTGGCAAGTGGGCGGGCAGACAGTTGGCAAAGTAGTCGCTTCCCACACCACCAATAGAGAAGTCCCTTACTGTCATAGACGACCCTGTCACAGGCCGGACAACCTTATTCCACCAGTCCTGTAGCGCGCGGAAGTACACGCGCTTGCCTAGGCCCTTTTCCGCGAACGGTTGTCCGCGAGAAATCGAGCCGCCCACAACTGCAACGTTGATATCAAAGCCTTTTTCTGCCACGTCGAATAGTCTGTTTAACCGATTCCCTTTGGAGAGGTAGCGCTTGGAGCGGTCAATAAGACCCTGGTCCAGCATCAGCTCTCTGCGGTGTCTATAGAGATCTTTGTACATCCATACTTCGGAGATGTCCTGCTGCAGGCCAGCTAGTAATTGCTGCTCAACCATCTTCATTGTTATCGCCGGTTTAACAGGTTTTGCGAGCTCTGCTATCTGCAGCAAAACAGATAGCACGCACATTGGAACATACAGAGTGGCAAACTTCACACTGATCGGGAGCATTTCGGGCTGTTTATCTATCAATCGTTTAAAATACCGGCTTCCTTGATTCAAGACTGCAGCTTCAACGATGGAGCGCTCCCAGATCCTTTGTTGGCCTAATTTCAATTAAAAATCTTTCCGAAACGGAACATCTTCCAATGGAACATTTCTCAGCGTAGTATTTCATCTAGGCCCCTTCGGTTCTTTATCTACCGCGAGATCACGCACGAAGGCATGGATTACTTTTACTTTTTGGCACCAGCCCATTGTTGACCATCACTGCAAGCTAAAATTGAAAAGCCAACACTTTTCTTTTAATTTTTTCACTGCACGATGGCCCTAACGTATTCCAACCGTTTCAAAAATGGGTTCTTGAGCGTGTAGTATCTTCTTGGAATTAATTGCCTCTGAAACGCAGAAATTATCGCTCGGCATTTAGATTTTACATTGCTTTGTGATCACAAATTGACCTTGGCCAAAGTCAGCTGGTACCTGCCCCTCCTACAGGCCTCAAATTTCTCGTTTCAAACAGGATGCAACGACCACCGTTTTGACTTTTACGTGAATGAATTTTTCAGAGTAATTTAAGTATCCAAAAGGCTGCTCTCTAAGTCTGCACAGCAATCTTATTCAACATGGACGATGTTTTCCCTCTGTCGCTGGCAGAACTGTTAGCCGCTTAAGTTTTTAAAACATTTAAAAAAGTAGCCTCTTGAGGTCAAACGTGTCGCAGTTAAATCAAATGCATTTAAGGCAAGCAATATGTGCAATTCTTTTTTCTATTAGTTTGTCCAGTTAGCACGAAAACGGCCATTGAAATGGCATTCCTAGTTTCTCTTAGTCTTTTAGGTGGTTTACTCGATGGTTTTCAGGAATTCGCGGGAAAAAATTGACGCACTAGATTTATCTAATGATTAAAATCGAGTAGTTTTACAACTCTAATTCATCTATTTTTTATCTAGAGTTTCTTTTGTGTGTCTTCTTCTATCTTCAAACATGAAAGGGGCTTCAATCGTAGATAGCGTTGGGTAGAATCATTTTTTGCGTCTGCAACAGTAGTAGCAAATAGTGCAATTGTTTTTAGGCCACGTCACTCCTTCAGCTCCCGGTATATCTTGTATTCAGCCTCTTTTAGGTGAAGCCTCTATTCCGCATATTTGGCGGGAGAGTTTTTAAGTTTCTGAAAGATGCAGCTGAAACGATGTTCCTTGTGACAGTTATCTTGGTTATAGCAACAAATTCTTGCTGTTAATGGAGGTCAATGAAAGAAAGGTAAAGGAAGTTTGCTAGTTTATAGTGACCTGTTTTTGAATGTGTTTCCGAAGTTTCGTGATAAGAGCTCGTCATTCGGAGCCATACTACTAGGGCCCATGCTAAAAATGACCGCAAGATGGGAGTCTAGCTTCAAAAAGAAGAAAGTACTTCCTCCAGTTAGGCTTTTTTTGCTCATCACATCAAAGAATAATCGTTCAGATCTAATATGATCAGAAACTGTCAGCTTTACTAGTATGAAAACTAGTAACTAAAAGCTCAATACATGTGTGGGACGTTCCCTATGCACTAGAGAAACAAAATCAGGCTTTCTCATGGCCTGGATTTGAAATGTATGCATCTGATTGTCCTTGTAAAATTAATGTGCTATCTTTACAAAAGAGGATGAAAGAGCAACTTACAAAGATGTGAAAATTGCAACTAAGAAGGTTGGCTTAATGGCTTGGTAAAAACAGTTTCTGGAAAATAATCATGGACTTTGACCAAGAATTCCAAGGAAACTTATTCAAGATACACAATCTACAACAAAACCATTTTCGGATAGTTTGTAAACTTGTTGTGAACTGCAAAAATTTCTCAGGATGAGAGTAATGTAAACAATTTTATTCTTTGGGAAATATATAATATAAAACAACAACATCAGTGTGGAATAAATTCATTAAATTAGAATCTTTCAGCACTTCTTGATGCAACAGCACGCATGTTTCCATATACTTTTGAAGGTGGACTACCTGTTGAAACAGAAGAATTGCTCAATCAGTATTAATTTCGGGGACGTTTTACACTCCATATTAACACAAAGCTTAGGCTTTATAATAAAACCTTTGTCACATTATTCAGTAAAACTAAATCTACCAGTTTTGCCCTTATCTACCTGCAAATGCCAAAAACTCCCCAATTTACTTGTACTAAACCCTTTTCTCAATTCATTCCACTGTCAACAAAACTATAAGAGAAAAACCAAGCTTTTTCAACAAAAATATGTTCAAGATGACAATTTTCCCCTCCAAAATCACTTGAAGCTACACACCAAGTATAAGGTTGCATATTGCTGTCCTTGCTACTTTGATGTTTTGAAATGAGCCAAGAATATGTATTTTCCTGGAATGAGAAAAATAAATTTCCACAATTCATTCATTATGCTAAGAAGAATACTTTAATAAATATTGTTGCAGCATTGAAACTTTCAAATGTTGTTAACACTGTTACATATCAACCATTAAGCAGTCTTTGTAATATGAAAATAGGCCATATGCAGTATTTCGCATGCCTTGATTACTTTGCGCGTGCGATGGCGTTGCGATGGAACCGCTTTTTATCAGTTGTTTCGCATACCTGTTGTCAAGAACTGGGTGCTGCTTTTAAGGAGACCTAATTTGGTGACTTTGACTTGAAATTCTTTGTTTTGCGCGTGCGATGATTAGCATGTCTTGGACAATTTGCGCAATCGCACACCTCATATTACAAAGACTGATTAAGTAAACACTAATTAAACAAATAGCACCACCCAAGCTTTTAATTAGACAGAGCAGGCCTCTCTTGAAAATGCTGGCTAGAGAAAGACCTTGATTGTTTGGCTGCATAGGCTGTTTAGCTTTTGAAGAACTGTACTTTTTCATATTTCAGTGTTGAAAAATTCTTCAAAACCCCTTTTTTCTATCAGGCACAGGGACCAGCACTTTAATAAAGTGGTACATTTGCAACTATGACTTACGAATCAGCTAGAACAATCCGAGTTTTTGTGACATTTTCAATTGTAAATTTTGTCTTCCCTCCTTTTCCTGCAATTCTTCCAATAGCTCTGGATAGATGGTCACCCTTCAAGGGTTTTACTGGAAAAAAGTTAAGATTATGCATTTTAAAAAAACAAAATTACTTGTCTATATGGTGAAGGGTTCGTTGTATTTTTAAAAAATTACAGAATTTCAAAAAATCTCATGTACTCCTTTGGTGAATAGAACTACTTTCAATTTTTCAATGAAAACTTTACTTGTTGGTTTGGAAAGGCATTTCAAAGCAAACATAACATTGTCCAATTTAAAAATTCATACCATCATTCACTTCAAATGTTTCAATAAAAAGATCATCCAACCGTAACAGAGCCAATCCATCCTATTAAATATGAAAAAAAGTCATCTCAGTAAAGCATTTTTGATGAAATAAAAGAAATGATTTATCTAAGATGCAAAATATTTGGAAAAAAGAATAGAGGTAGTTGAAGGATATTACAGTGGGGTGTGGAAAATAATGCACCTGGCCAAGTTAGTTTTGGTTAAAAGGGGGTGCTTTGAAAGATTTATTATTCAAACTGCTTTAAGGTCTTTTCTAATCAAGTAATTTAACAATCCTACATTTTGATTGTTGTATATTTTTTTCATACATCTCATACACCAAATCATCAAAACTAAGGTGGTGGGTTAAAAAATTACAATTTTTGTTTCATTCTAACAAATAATGGTCCTCTTGTGACATTATTTCACTGAGCAAACTTTAAGTAGAAATAATCATATGTTGTTGACCAAAAAGTAGAATGAGTTTACTTTAAATAAATGTTTTGACTTGTTTCTCAATAACAGCATTGGTTTTGAGTTTTGCTGTGTTGAGGGCAGATCTAATTCAAGCCTGCATCAGAGAATCACAATACAAATGGTGAAGGTGCTTACAAGGTTTTGTATTTCTCATGGTCAGGTCTTAAGTATATTTCAAAACAGCACATATATTGGATATATATATTGGACACAAGTTAAGGTATCTACACAACTACAAGAGTAAAATGCAAACCTCAACTTCAAAGCCTAGAGCAAAAGACTTCACAAAATCTGCAGCTCTTTGAAGTGCACCTGGATCCGTAGTTTCTTTGCATGTCTATCAAGATCAATATTTTATGATGTTTCCAAGACAGTTGTAAATGGAAACTCGTGGCAGAAAGCCTAATTTTGGTGGGCTTCTATGGCAAAAATGGGTCTTATTATATACATTTAGTAAGATTACAACCAGGGGCTGCACATTGACTAGATCTGTTTTTTTATAAAGTTAATGAGAGATAAAGTGATTAATGCTCTCAGAATGGGAAACATATTTGGTCTTTGCTCAATAAAATTGTTGAAATGAGGCTAGACATAGTAATACAACAGAACATTAAAACTTTCATTAAACATCAAAACATGTATTTTCATTTCTATCATCAATGAAAATGAAAACAATACAGACTTCCATTATCAGGATAAGGGAAGAATAACCTACACAGGTATGAAAACTGGCCCAACCGTGTGACCCCCCAGTTGCAGGAAATTTTGTTATGTCTAAAGTAGAAACTGCACAAAATATTTTAGAATGTTTCCTGTTGGATGCAGTATCTCTATTTCTATTTCAGAAAACTTAAACATTATTTTTGTGCAGTTGCAAGAAGAATTTTTTTTCTTGCCCTGGCTTTAAAACTAATTTTCTGAGTTTTTTCTACTTGGTCTGTTTACAAAGGGGTTTTCAGTGTAAAAACGGTTAGATCAAGAAGTCTACATTTTCATTTCCATCTCTTACCACTGTCAGTCATGGCATATGAGATTAATCTCTGTTCATTGTTTACCTTATTAGTACCAAATTATTCATGTAAACCTGCCCCTGGCCCATCCTATCAAGTATTTCTAGAATAATTCTTTTTTTAGATATGTTTTTATAAGCATATAGCAACTACTTTGACCTTGCTACTTTGCGAAAAACTTTGGCAATTTAATCATAAAATGCAACAAATGGAATATACCAAGATAACATTTGTGGGTATTCTAAAGAAGTTATTGATTTGGTGCAAAATATATAACTAAAAAGCAATACAAACCCTTATTTCAACATTTCTTGTTTTCAGATTGAATCTTGTTTGCAGGTGAAGTTGCTCAACAACCGGAGTAAATATCTTCATCCAATTGGTTTTTAATGGTGCATATCTGTTTGGTGGAATTGTCACCTTCCTTGCTTCTATTCGACCACCCTTTCAATTAAAAACATCTTCGTTTATCATTATTTTGTGGTTCTATACGATTATACCGAGGAGTTTTACTTGCAACTCAGCCTCGTGGATAGAATTTGAAGCAAAATATCAAAAGAAACAAATTAAGAAATATAAAGGATCTTTATGAATTGACAAAACAGGAGATAAGCCAGCAACATTCCAATACATCAGAACTTATAACAATAAACAAAACCATTCAAGAACACAGATTAAAGGGAAAAACTCTATACCGTTAATTTTTCAGCTGAAATCGGGGGGAAATTAGGCCGTTTCGCTTCTTCATCAGTATCCATTTTTTCTGATTTCCTTTTTCTACTTCCAACAACTTTTTCTGGTGCTTCAGCAGCGCCTGTATGTCTTTCATTCGAATCACCGTCCATATCGACCACGGCCTTGTCAGATCCTTCGATTAAGTTTTTTGTTGGCGAAACTGCGGCCTCGGCCATTTTGTTTTGGCATGGAAAAGGATTCACATGGGAGGCTTGCCGAAACTGAGGCTATGCACTCTCAGACGATGATTATTCTACACACGTTTTAGGGTCCAGAAAAATATTAAATCTTTTATGATGTGTTGCTTCATCACAAGTTACTCATAGAGCAGCTGAATGTATTCCAAAGAATTATATATATATTTATATATTTAGCGTCAAAGTGACATTGCTTGTGGAGAAAAATCAGATTTTCGTCTTGTTGAAGGTTTGCGTTATTTAAAGATTATTCTTAAATTTCAGCAATTTTGAGCCGCAATATTCTTATAGACTTTATTCATATAAAAAGTGTTAGCATCTGCAGAACCTTTGATTTCTTCTAAATTCTCTTTCATGTAAAAATTCATGGGCGGACAAAGTATATTTCAAGAAGACGAATAAATTAATATTTCCATGAACTTCGTATGAAATCCTGTTGCCTTAACCTTTTCAAATTAATATTTCCATGTATTCATTACACACTTTAGAAACATCACTCTTGAAACTGTGTTTTTTTCTATTAACGACGTAAAACTTCCATATTTTTTAACCGTAAAGTGAGGATGAAGCTACATTGTCTATGTCCCTCACCTCTTGCAGAACGGGTTGAAATTTTGGTCTATATTTTAGAGAAAACATCCACAGCTAGGTTAAACGTCATTTTAGATTGTCATTTTATGTGTGTTTGGTTTTGCCTGTGCTTGCCGGGTTTTTAAAATTAGGTTTTGAAATTTTGCGAAAGTCTGTCGGGCAAATGTTCCTAGGCCGTGCACAAAAATGTTCAGCGATTTTTGAAATCCTAGCTAACTGAGTCCCTCCAATTAAGAACTAATTAAACTGAACTACAGAGAATCCTTATAGTTGAATTTTTTGTCGTTATCTGCTCTGGTTTTTTATATGAATTGATCAAAGTCCACATGTCTATCGCGAATGTCTGATTTGAATGTCGTTCACCAGATATGGGACCGGCGTGAGAAATATGAAAGTGTGCTGTGAGAAATATGAAAGTGTGCTGTGAGAAATATGAAAGTGTGCTGTGAGAAATGTGAAAGTGTGCTGTGAGAAAAAGGAACGTTGCCGTGTACATATATACCTGAGCTGTGAAAGCAATGTTAGAAATGAAGCATCTGCTTGTTTCTGGTGCTCAAGACAGTGCCTAAAAGACATACTCCAGCCATTTTGTTTGCAACAGTGTTTCGCTATTTGATTTGATTCATGACGCAAGGAGTACGTTGGCCCCACGAGGGTTTTAAGAGAACAGGAGCCTCTCGGTGGTTTGAATAAATTGCCCCAATTTGCCTTCTTGTGGCTTGTTTTCTATTACCTATATCATTTACTTTGCCGCAAGAGTGCTTATCACTTTTATTTTCTAAGAATAAACAGTTTTTTGGATAATAGTTTTGAACTGAATGTTTTCTTAATCTTGAAGTCGACTGATTCTGCCAGTTGATAAGTCGAGTCACCAATGACTTCTACTGACACCTTTCAATGCAGTGATCAGACCATCAACAGCTTCGAATGCTATTTCATTTCTGGTTAAATGTTAATATTGGAATATTTTATAACAACAATCTAGCTATTAAGTCTTTCGGACTACATTTTTTTCCATTGCAGGAATTCGTAAGACACTAAATCTCATAGATGTATAAACTTTTATCAAAAAATTCGCCTGTACAAAATTATTTTAAATCTTAAATGCACTGTTTCCACGTTACTTCTTCCACCGTCGAAATATTTTCATCTTCCCCTAAAAAAGAAAAGAAAATAATTAAAGCCAAGTGTCAAATGGGATATTTCAAAGCTCGGAACAAAGAAAAAGAACTGAATTTGTTAGGACAATAAGAGTTTTGTTTCGATTGTTCCTTAAGCAATTATTTGTTATTTATTTTTTAATTAATGAGTAATAATACTATATGAAACTTCCATTGTTTGCAAAAAGAAAGAAAACGGTGCGAGAAAATCACTCTTTTCATTCGTCTTTTAATAAAGCAACTTATTTTTCAGGCACCTGCTAATGCAGAACTGAAGGAAATAAGAACTTTTTAAAGGAGTGTGACATGGCCCCAAGAGACCTCCCATCACTTCCATTGTATACTTTATAGTGCTTGCCAGAGTCTCTCTTACAACCCAAGCAATATTAAAGCTAAAAGATGTTGCTGCATTCATGCTGTTATAAGCGATCGTTTTATTGCTCGATTCTGTCACTATATAGGGCTCAAATCTTGATTGGCTGAAAGCTTGTGCTCAGTCACGTGGTCTTCCTCGCCGCTATGCCGATCATTTATTTACACTTTCCGAGACCAAGTTATTAAAGTGTATTGCCAATAGTCAGAATATAAGCAATGACGTAAAATATTATTTTGTTTTTCCCAAGACAACTCACAGGACCTTGAGGCTTCTGTTTAGTTTCTCTACTAATGCTTGCGATAAGATATTGGACTTCATACAAATCCATTTACTAACCCGCCTCTCCAGTACAAAGTTTATCTCTTCATTTGCCATTTCGAGCTGAAAAATTAATTAAAGCATCTTCGTGAAAGAAAACGTTCATGAAATACGATTAGGAAAAGCTAGATACGACGAGTTCAATAATAATTCAGCTCTGTTTGTTAGTACATTTCGCAACAAAACTTTGTATTCAGTATTTCAAGACAGCTGCTGAAATGCTGAATATACTAATTCATGTTGTGCAAGATGGCAATTTATGCTATCTCTATTGAATTTTTGAGCTAAAATAAGTTCACAATGGAAAAGGTCCTTATCAGCATAACAAGAAGCATTCGTGTTACGCTGTTGAAAAAATAATACGCTTGATACCCACTAGCTCATCGCTTGCTTTGAAAATATGTGTTGCAAGAATTTTCTTCTTCGATTTGCTTGTAGATAGCAGCAAAATATTTCCGACGTCTTTTCCTCCATTCAAAATTTTACATTTCGAAATCTTTTTCAATCTATAGGCTTCAAGTATTTTCTAAAAGAGAAGCGTTGTTAACTGAAACACTTTTGCACATTATATCACAGCAATGCCTACCATGGGATAAAAATCAATTTTAATAAAAGCCTTTATATACTGCATGATGTATACTACAGACTATGGTCGCAATAAAAAATGGCTCAAATATATTGGAATTACTTTTGGTATTGTATATTAATCTTAAAATTTTGACTGTAAACCAAATATTATGTTTTCAAAAAGCAAAGGCTGTAGCTACTAATTTTGGTACACTGTTTTCTGTTGGTAAATTTGAGTGTAGTCTGACAAAAAATGTTAGATTTAAGTCTACTAAAGCACCTTCTGTCAGTTGTGTGCCATATAACAGATGTTTGTGTTATGTATAAAAGACATATTATTTTCAGATACACCTTTTTTAAGGAATAATACACAAATATATAGACTTATTACCCTGGGTACCAGACCCACTATGTATAGACTTATATGAGTGATGACGCAAATATGTCTTTAAAAGCAGGATAAGATGACTATAATGTTCCTATGTTAGAAATATTTCTTTAAAAGAGATAGGTGTTGCTCCACTGTTACTACTGTGTTAGATTGATCCCCATTATGACATTCGAGCAGAAGGGTTGAATTTTATATCTACTGACTTTCTAATTGCTTCAAATTTCGATTTTTTTTTGACTGGCCAAACAGAGAATAAACAGTCCCTTGTTTTTAGTCAAAGCATGACGTACTTTGGTGTGTTCGTCCGATACGACCAGCACGTCGTCCGACAAACTCAGCAGTAAAGGGTAAGGCAGGAGGCCATCTTCGTCTTTCACTCTCTACAATAAATAAATCACGCAGTTGATCTTGTTGTGAAAATAAGCAACTTGGAGCCATCTTGTTTCGTATTACCACGAGCACGGACAGTTATGCTTGTAAGACCTCAAGCACTTTTTGAAGACAACAGGCCACTTGTAGATATACTGAGATGTGGAAAAAAATTTTTGTAAATGAGTATTCTCGTGTACTGACTAAGATTTTTTGGTGACGTTCAAAGCCTGTTAGATAAGACTTCAAATCATGGCCCTCATAGTTACGGCCTAGGGTGGCAACTGATAATTTAAGAGATAATTTTAAAAATAAACCACATCGACAACAGGACGTCAAGTATTCGTAGCAGGTTTCTTATCAAAGTATGAATGTAGTCTTGAAGAAACAGTTTCTTGTTATCTTGAGTGCGATGGATAAGTTATGTAAAAATAGCTTCTTAGGTGGACAAGTGACAGGTGGCCTAATTAGCGATCGATGAGCGAATTTGAGATCGAAAAATAACGACAGATCTCGTTTAGAGACATTAAAAGCCTCGTTTTAAAACATGCCAGGGAATGTCGGCGTGATCGTTTGCATTGCTGCTTCTTGTGCAGAGTAAATTTGACGCAGCATACAAATACATAACACTGTGTTAATTAGAATACGTGTGCGCATGACATGTAGATTTGACTTACATTTAAGCTCTCTTTCGCTTGGTCTTCCTTGAGATTGCCAGGAAATGATGCTAGATGCTGGTAATGTAAAAATCTGCTTTATGGCGAATTTGCTAAAGTTGTAAGCACGTATAAGTCATTGAATAAATCTAAAGTAGATGCTGATAGGCTTCTGAATGCTTTACCATTCTCGATGGTATTTTATCTTACAAAAATTGCACCTTAAAGTTGAACTCTCACAGCAAGACCAAATCGAATTTAATTTATGGTTTTCTTCATCTCTTTTGGTCGTGTGAGTTTGACTTTGTATTTGTCAGGATAGAAATCGCCGCGTCCGCTCGGATTCCTCTCGTTTTCTGAAGGCTAACTGAAGAGCACTTAAGAAGAGGCTACTAGCCATATACCGATAGTTAACCCTACAGAGAGTAAGGGGATAACCCACAATGACATCGAGGCTCTGACTTGAAGGAGAGACAGATATACGCGAGAAGGCATTTGTCAGGCTAAAAATAATAACGAAAGCTATGTGGTTCGGCAAGAGAGCAATGGAATGGATTGTCTAAAATAACTGGCGCTAATCTGCAATCTGCTATTTGGAGAGAGCGGTTATCTGCCCTCATCATAAGCTTTCTGGTTCGAGCAATGTTAGATTATTTTAGGAAATGGAATGAATTAAGATGGAAATGAACGCTATTTAAATAAAAGTCTTTCGAAACTGCTAACCATCCAATTGAAATTTCTTAAAACAGAAGCCCCCTGATTGCAAGGGTTCTATTTGCATCTACCTTCAGTGCTCTGTTTTGTTTAACTCAAAGCTGCCTCACCTTTAGACTGTACATCTTCTATTGGAAATGGCTTTTCAGTCCTCTGTTATCTTCGTCCAACTGAAATTGAGATGGCACATTTGCAAAGCATTTGCGTTTTTGAACACAATTTATTTAGTAATAATCATCAATTTAAAATGTGGCTTCAGAGGGCGAACGTATTGAAAATATGCTGAAGCTTTTCGCGAGAATCATACAACCTTTGCGTTGAATATAAGTTATTTTACTTTGAATCTTACTGACCTTCAAAGAATAAAAATCGCCGACGCATCTGGGTCTCTACATTCACTAATGCGGTCGATGTTTGCGGCACGAACTACCCCGCAAAGCTTTCTTTGTGCAGGGCACTTTGCCTTCAGTGTTAACTGCTTGCCATCACGGCAATCAAATGCTCGTTTCATTAGTATAGCCATTGTTTTAGAAAACTCAGCACATGGTAGAGTAACATTATTCTCCCTAAGGCCCCGCATAAAATTCACCATGCAACATTGTTCTAATTAATTCAACTATGGGTTTATTTCCTAACCATGCGGCCTTTTGTTTTGAAGTATAATCTGATAACATTAACCGTACACCAATAGGTACAGTGATTCTGATTACATATTGGGTGTTCCACGGCAAATGCTTCGCACGCTCCTGTTTGTCTTGTGCACGTATTCCATGTCCCCTGTTTCATTTTGCACGCACCCAAAAACATCTAGTTGCGTTTCATTCTTTATTTCTTTCGCCTTTTTTTGCCTCTACTTTGTTTTACGATTGTATATACTTCTTCGGTTATTCTAGCCGAGGAATTCACTGAAGTACAAAGAAATTACTGAAGCGTTAATGCTTCATAACTGATTATGTTTCAAGTAAACAGACATGAGTCAGAAGCGGTTAGAAGACAAAACCTCGCAGTCACATTGGTGGGTAAAACGCTGGGGGTAATGGGGGGAATTCGGGG
This sequence comes from Nemopilema nomurai, assembly GCA_003864495.1. Lineage (NCBI taxonomy): Eukaryota > Metazoa > Cnidaria > Scyphozoa > Rhizostomeae > Rhizostomatidae > Nemopilema > Nemopilema nomurai. Next base: position 398,748 of record ML133381.1, read on the forward strand.
AGGGGCATTCAAATCCATATTTCTGTCGTGACTGGAGCAAGAGGTCTTAGGTATTGTCGAAAGTACCCTGTTTGTGTCTCGATATGGGAGGGCGGGGGTCCAATTTTAACGATAGCTAAGGTCTGTTATAGATATGCGCATAGTATCACTCTCATAACAAACCACCGAGACATTCGGTCCAGTGTGGTCTTCGGCGTTTGCACGACTCAGACGGCTCAGATCTGATTGCATTACTCGCGGTTGGATTGTGACCGGGTTTAACCGTTTGGCTGATGATTACTTCAGCATTTGTGGTATGCATCGATCATTTAAGTAATCAGCTCATTCGAGACATTCACACCGTACGTATTGCACGGTCTGAGTAAACAAATGCTATTGGCTAGGTCTAAGTATTACCTGTTGCTGTTTCAGCACAATCTCAGCTGCAACCCAGTGCCACGACGCACTCATCCGACATTGCAGAGTTCGTTCAGCGACTAAACAACCATAAAATTCAAGCTTTCTCGATCGATCGATCGTAGTCGCACACTCAATCCACTCGATCATTCGTCAACAGTCTCGTAGGCTGGGTTCTCCTTTACTTTCTGACACTGAGTCAACCAACTCCATTGCTGGCCTAGCCTTCGTGTTGTTTAGCAGTGCTTAATCACCGTCTTGTGGTTACTTCTGTTTTTGTCTATTATCTTAGCCGCATGTTTACGATCTCTTTCGACTGTTGCTTTGTTTCTTTCTTGGGTACCTATTCGTAGAATATCCTTGTTTTTTGCTTCTTTCATGCTACAAATAATCAACAAATCGCTTCATTATTTTTCTATTAGTAACTTTTCTGAAAAGGCAATAATTAAATTTATATAAAAAATTAACGGTTAACTAAACGTTTGCCAATTTACCTGGCCCTTCCGGTTCTCATAATCGCTTGGATTATTAATTTTCCCAAGGTGTTTCATCCAAGCAACGCCACTATTTACATGATACTGCAGTGGCCTAGCTAGGACTTTTAACCGGAGAGGAAAATGAAAAATGTTCGGAAAGTACCCCAAAATATTTGTGGTCACTAGCTATAATTCTCTGTTTAATGACGTCATTCGTGAACGGCTCTTGACTGAGAAAATAAGTATTACGTAATGTCTGTTAATGTAGGTATGTTAGAAAGCAAAGAAGAGATAAGTGAGAAAAACTATACAAAATTATACGGCCAAGACCAGTGTATGGAAAATTTTGGTTGAACGCAAGCTGCCATTTCAAGACACATTTCTTTCTTCGCATGCTTGCAAGCAAATGGCTCCACAAAAGGCCCAAGCTCCTGAAACAATTAATTCAAACCATTTACAAAAAGACGAAAAGCAATACCGCAGTTAAATACTGATACACCTATTTAAAATTCAAATAAAAGTTGCATTTGTGTTAATAAGTTATTTATAAATTTCTTAATGATTTTTCCCCTTTTTCCCCTTTGAAATGAGCTTCCAAAGGTGGTAATCTTTATAGCATTTAGTGCACTGCATCTCTTATTCTTAGCAATATATGGATTAGCAATATATGGAAACAATTTTGCTGACGTAGCTAAATATGCCTTCAATCTCTGATTTGAAAGCGAAAACAACACCCTTTAGCAAATGCCGCTTGTTAATAAGAATCACCCTTTAATTCTCTGGAGAGGAGCAAGGGTCTGTACAATTCAGACACATTCCGTGGCTCATAATTAATTTTCCCTAAAATTCTTTAAAATGCTCTCAGATATTTGCATTTGTCTTTGCGGTGTCCTGTTTCGTGATTTTGAGCAAACTGTATCAAAAATTAATTATAAACACAGTAAAAACTGATTCTATGTACCAGATTCATGGCATTGCATCAAGTTCAACAAGGTGAGAACGCCAAGACAGCAATTTTTCACTCTATACTCTTGAATCGAAGGCAGGTCCAGTCATTAGAAAGCCTCTGTTTCGATCAATTTCTTGGCAGGAAAAATGAGCCATAAATTTGTCTGTCGGTTGAATTCTTCCGTGAATAGCAGTGTGGCAGGGCCATATGAATGATGATTGTCCAGTGGACAAGAATCGCTTTGGCAACAAAGAAGCAAACAACAGGTGTGTATGCATCGTGAGCCGACTGGTGCCCAGTATGGATTTCCACATGAATTGGGGCCTGGAGGTGTGCGACTAGGTCTTTAGCTGTGGTCTTTAGCGGTTTAGGTCTTTAGAATCACTCCGTTTGTTGTAGTGCAGCTCTGGGTCAAGCTCGTTCGATTGCACACCAGAATCATTCTCATCGTGACAACACTTGACCAGAAATGGTGAGGGCTATTTTATCCATTCTTGTACTCTAGATAACGATTGACTTTATTAAACTCTGATATCACAGCATTATAGAGCCTGATTTTGCATTAATTTTATTGAATGCTACACCGCTCTACGCACGCACAGCACATATCACGACAATTACTTACAAGTGAAAATTGTGATTTTATTTGCGTTATTGCAATTTCTCCAAGAACCACCTGCCAATATCTGGAGAGCCTTGAATCATTAACAGCAAGAAAAGAAAGAAAAGAACATTTTCTTCCTCCCGTTAGCTGTTTCTTTAAGTGCTATGAATTCTCTTATATGACCAAAATTTGCCCTTAATGAACAAACAAGATCAAGATTAAAAAGGGAATTTACTGTAACGCAGAAGGTATTTTAAGGTAACTTTCTGCCGCAATCAATTCATACTTTATAGAAGTCGACAGCATTCGCAGTTAAAGCATTGCAATGCATAATCTGTTCTTGTTAAAGAAAACATTTCTTTCTGGCCAAAATGTAGTCCCTATCTTTTCAAGTAAGACTGCATACAATTATTCATCGCCACATAGGTAGGAGCCTCGAGATATGTGGTCATAAAATATTTGAAGATACTGCAAAAATGCCAATAATTTAGAGATTCTTTACGATTCGCCCATACAGAGAGATATAACATCCCACTCATTGTTGCTGTCATTTGATATCTTTTTTGTCATCATGAACGCATTTGATTCACCCCTCCACTGTCTCTGTTGTTGGTCATACTCTTCTTGGCACGATGGTGCGTTTGTTGAGCCACATTTATCCACCATCTCCATCTGTACATGCGCATAAGCCCTGAACCCTTTATCGCCTCATTGCAACTCTATTACAAATGTCAAGTCAATAAAGTCGGATGTCATTAACCTTTATGTATAAAACTGATTAAAGCATTATCTACAATGACTATTGCTTTATTTTTATCCCCCTAGCCTGTTTCAGGCTCTGCTTTTGGGGCAACAGCTACTTTCTCCTAACCAATAATAGGCAATCACCGTACTTGCAACATCAAATAAGAGATGCCTTGCCTTGAAAACAAACCACGAGCTTTCTGAATCTGAAGAGAATTTTCATCGTTAGCAATGAAATGTTCTAGCAGTTCGTTCTAGTATAATACCTCTTTACCTCTCTATTACAAGAAACTGTGGACACGTGATTTTTGCATACTGATTGAGAGTGCAGAAATCTCACCTATCTCTTAGAACTTAGCAATGTTTGCTAATATATTTCATCTTCAGCAATTATGGCATTGCATACCTCTTAAAACCCTTCACAAAAGCTTCAATGAGCGGACGAGAAAGCTTCATTAATGGGTGTCTATTTCTGAAACCGCCACAAAAGATGACATTAACAGGAATGGCATCTGGTAAAGAATTTTGTGGTAAATAGCTATGGTCGGGGAATTTTTTACATGCTGTGCGTATGAAATATTCGTGACTTAAACGTTTAGCGACATTTTATCTAAGTTGCACAAAACACCTTCTTGAATCTAAAGCTAAACATCATTCTGAAATCAGAAGTGTTTTTGTCAGGAACTGATGACGATTTCTTCTTTTAGGATTCAACGAGACGCGAAAAACTGTCCGAAGAACAATTGAGAGGTAGTTGCCTACAACATATGATACATTTTCTTTCCATTTCACTCTTCAGACCAAGTGACGTTAGAAAAGGCTGAAGCCAACGCCCCATTCTGAAGCAAGTATTGGGCAGTATTCGTACACTTAAAAGAAAAGAGCTAATGAAAAGAGAATCCTTCATTTAATTGCTTTTATTAAATACTCATCTGGCTATTTCACTACAATATAATGTTTTGTCATATTTCTTGCGCTTTCGCATTCTAAAGCACGTTATTTTTTTGACAGAACCTCGGTCTCTATGCTCACTCTGTCCCCCTATACCAATATTTTGCACTCACTCGACCAATCTGCACTCCCTATTTTCAAAGAAAAACAAGTCCATATTTCGCTTTGCAGGAGTTATTGAAGCAATCACCACTTCTAATTATCCAGCCCCTCCTATCTGCTTGTTATTTCATTAATTTTTCACCATTCGGAGCACCCCGTCTCGCTTTCCCGTCTTGTTGACTTAAACAATCTTATTTTCAAAATGTTTATTAGCTCTCTTCCTTCAGTCCGTACAGCCGAAACAATGCAAACATATTCAGGCATATTTATTGCCCTACTGGTGCTTGTTTGCTTTTGGTGCTGAAATTCTATTGACAAACATGCAAAAGGAAGTTAATATCATTACCGTTTTAAAACCAAGCTTAATGCCTGCAAATTGAAGCTAGAATGCATTTCACTGTAAATTTGTTTTCATTAGAAGTACCTGCCAACCTGGACAATGCTCGTAATCTTGTTTTTCGCTCGCATTTATAAGAGATTAAAGACAAGGGAAAATGGCTAGATTGATGACATGACCAGGGGCATACTTTCCAAGTCCAAAAAATTCCGGGGCTACCAGCAAGCATTTGCGTTTTATGAAAATTTACGAAAGTTCTTCGCTACCCGGTCGAAGTTTCTTTTGAAAATTACACCAAAGCGTAGATGGCTGAGGAGATGATACCTAGGTGCCCTGAGCCATCAGGTCATGTATTTTCGAAAGAAAGAAAGACATTTCGCGTTTACATTAGTAAGTGCCATTAGGCAGCAATTGATGCAAATATGACTGTGTTTTGAGCAATGTTGAAACGGCTTTGTAGTCGGAGTACTTTTCAAGAACAGTCTTATGACGTCACTCGTTACTTATCAGAATTGTAGACAGAAGAAAAGCCAGTCGTTGCTCATCTATTTCTTGCAACGCTTCGCAAGAGCAGACCTCCGCTAGCCATCGACGTAAATCTCCTTTGAATTTCTTGACAGGCCACGGCTGTTTAAAACTTCTTCATCTGCAAAAACTGTCCCTTTCAGACAGATTTCTTGTAATTAAGCAGGTGTTTCATTCCACCGAAGTGCAATCATTTAAAGTGATTTTAAAAGCCAAGACCAGATAGCGCGTATTTCAGACCTGGATTGGGCTGTGGCGGATAATCGCTAATTTTCAAAGCGAGTGAAGGGCAACAAGAGTCCTCGCTTTTACGTAGAAAAGGCGCTTTTGGGGGTGTACTCAGTCCCGCTGGAATTCGGCTTTGGTTGAATGGCTCTTTAGCCAATCGGCAACTGTTTGCCTGTGCTAGCAGACTTCTCTCGGGATGCAATTACTAGATGAGTTTTCCAGCCTGAAGGAATCCCTTGAATGGTCCCTTTTCGAATCTCTAAAACACAGCTTCTCTGAAGCCACCTGCAACACAGATTCTACCAGTAGCACAGTGGGCTCACATCGACCCCATCCCTCAGCAATTGAAATGAAGCGCTTTTTTGCAGCCTACGAAAATCCTCTTCATACTGTGTAGCTGCGTTATCCCTTTCAAAGCCTAGCTATTACCTTTTCATTAGCCCATTTATATTGATGATATATCTTCTCACTGGTTCACTCTGTCTGTAACAGCCCTCTCTGGAACGTAGGAATTCTTTTGCCTAGCTGTGTTTGCAGCTGAACCTTCTCTGTGCCTGTCTTTTAGAATTTCACGACGCATTTTGCGCCTTCGACAGACGACAAGCTGGGTATATCCTCAACACAGACATCAAACAAGTGATGCGATCGCTTGGATTCAATCCGACGGAGCAAGAGGTCGACAACATGTGTATGAAAGTTGATAACGACGGTACGACTTTCGAAATGATAGTGCCTGTTTGATTTCCCTGGTTTCCATATGATCGCAAGGATCGCTGAAGTTTGTGATTTGCGATCCTTGTTACCCTTGCGTAGTAATGGAAACTGCTCATTTTCACCTGTTGGGATTTTTATGATTCCAGTGATCTTGATTGCAAGGATCACAAGCCAAAAATCTCAGCGAGCCTCCCCTTACTTTCAATCTTGTGATCATAAGGAAGCCAGGCTTTATTTGCATCGTCAGAATCTAGAATTTCACACTCCAAAGCCATAAACAGTAGATTAAAATTGGCTCTTGCGAAAGTCACTTCTTTAGAGTTGGCAAAAGAAGACGTATGCAGAAGATAACGTGAGTCACATGAGAGGTTTGGGGAGTTCTTGTACAATTTTTGAGACGATTTAGAGTCGAAGTTGGGTGTTCTAGGCTCTTATTGTCTAGGGAAATCCTACTAGAGTGGGTGCGAGGAAGACGGCCGCTTGATTTGTGCTTAGAGAATGACCCCTTTCATGGTGCTTAGAAGTCAATTGGGTGTTACCATCTCAAGGTTTTGGAGATGATGATGTTTGAATTGATTTTCCCCCATGAAAACAACTCTGCTTCGCTCGCTCGGTGGACCTCTAGGCAGCTGCAAAACGACATGTCTCCACGGGCGTGGTGGCATATGGTCGGCCACTTCAATTTTCCCGAGCTGATCATACTCCTGAAGTTGTAAACATAACACTTTCGGAAAGCACTTAAATGATTTATGAATGATACTTTGAAATTGTGGTCGATCAACTCAGCTGGGGAGACAGAAGCGATTGACAAAACCAGACATGAATTTGGAAATAAATCATATTCTCTCTAGATACACTGCACACCAACCACGTTCACAAGGGCATAATTGATTAAATCAATTGAAGTCTTTGGCTATTGGCGATATAAAAAATGCATATCGTTGATGAAAACATTGTGGCGTTGATGCATGGGAAAATGCCGTAGTAATTACACAGCAAGTGCCTGGTATTTGACGGAAAAGTGAAGCGATGAAGGAATAAGAAAAAGCCTGGCCTACATAAGATGAGCTAAAAAGTCGTATCGGGATCTTTATTTTGACAGAATAGGATTTTTAAAACATTGCAGAGAGGGAACCTGTGCTAAAATGCTAAACTCCACAATGATATCCTACTTGGAACATGCTTTGTAATTTTCAAAGTATGTCATATGGTTCCCCCTTAGAGCAACTTAAAAACCGCAAATGGTTTTTAGATTTTTCTTCAGAGAGAGTGATTCTTACTTGCCTAAATTCACATGAACTTACCCAAAGGCATCTAGAAACTAACAAAAGGGGCATTAAGACTACCGAAGTTTAAAGGGCAACCAGTTCTGAGATGTTGTTCACGGCTTCTTAGATAGCAGCCATCTGTTAGAATCTTTGATTATTGTTTCAGGAAACGGACAGGTTGACTTCAACGAGTTCATAGACCTTATGTTGGAGCTGGAAAATCCAGAGCTTGACCAGCAAAGTTACTTGGACACATTCAGGGCTTTCGACAACACAGGCAAAGGCTACATCCAAGCGTCTTTGATTCGCGAGATTCTGTTGGATGTTTTGAGCCAACGCGAAAAAGACAAGCAACATATTATCAAGGTTTTCCAACTGGATCAAGACAGAAAAGTTAATTTCGAAGGTAGCCTTGATTGCTTTTTGTTACTGTGTCACGTTGTCAAGTGGAGCCTTTATGACAAAAACCTCTCCATTCCAATTGTAAAGGGCTCCTATCTATCAACCTAAAAATTCAATAGATGGATTAATCTCTGTTTTTTTAAAAAAACTTTCTTTTCAAACATAGACCAGCTAGGCAGGCTGTAAGGCTCTGGGATACAATGAGGCTTTTAGCATCGAAAAAAATTGTTAGTCAATCTAGGAAAGGTAATCGAACTTAGAAGAAAGCGTATTAAATCGATATTTTGTATGTACTTTCTTGCCTTCTTTGTTGTTAAAATATACTTAAGTAGGCAGTGATAAGACTTTCCTGTGGCATAAGAATCGAGATGCCCTTCTCTTTCCGTAAGGTTGTTTGCTAAATATTTGAACATTGCAAGCTGATGTTTTCCATACTCTCAGCCTCAACAGCTCAAGAGCATTTGTTCAAGTTGGAGTGTTGTTACTTTCGAAAGGTTTCACATTTCTAAAAGGAACTAATATTCATCAACAGCTGCTTCATCTAATAGTTTGAAAATAACTTCACTATCAGCTTGATATCGCTGTTTTATTTATCCTTCTCCCAGAGTTCAAGCTGATGATAGCATCAACATGAAAGTTGTCGCCTTGCAAACTGGTCATTGTTATAGGCCGCTTTCACAACTTCAAAAGGAAGGCATAAACAATAAATGAATGTTATAAAACTCTACGTTAACCCTGACATATGCTGATGTGACTTATTCAGACCAGATGGTGAATAAATTGCCATTATTGTCTTTAACTTGAGAAAGTTGCTATAAATTGGACGCAGCTTTGATGTAATGACGATCGCTCAAGATGCATAATTTACCGAATTCTTTTCTGTAAATAGCATAGACACAGAAGCTATTCTTAAGCCTTTACTATGTAATATATTGAAGTAGGAATGCTGTGATTTCACAGCGTGAAAGTTTCAAATGCAGGTGATACACTGGTATATCGTAAAAGCCTGGCTCAAACATAGAGGTTTAGCACTAAAGGACCTTTCAAAGCGTGCATTTAAGATCAAATCCTCCCGCGTCCTTCTTTGCTCTAATTACATGTCAGAAAATTTTACAATCAGCACCTTCAATGATGCTAATCCATGCACCGATTCAAGGAGAAAGCTGAAAGCGGCGCAAAATGACTCTCGACAAGATGCCTAACTTGATGGAAATACGTGCAGAAGATTTTGAAAGTCTCCTGTATATCATGAAGAGACAGACATTCAAGACAAAAATTGGATGTTGATGCATTGGTAATTTCTTTCCTAAATGCATGAAATCGTGTAGTGTCGCTATGGTTTTTATAGGCAGGACCGTCGAGAGGGGGGGGTAGCCAGGGTAGTTACCAGGGGGCCCGGGGCCTTGAGGGGCCCGTAGAAAATAAGGTATTTATTTTTGGCTATGAGTTTTCAATTAGCAGCATTGGCAGAGTGGGCCCATGACCCGATTGATATTCGAAATTTAATCTTTCAACAAGCGATCAACAAGCTGGTCTATGATGAGGGCCTTTTCCTGTTATGGTTTATAATTAAAACACTGACGATCATAATATACTTCTCCGGAAGCCGAAAAATTCGATTGCACTTACATACATCTACTTTTAGGTCAAATGTTTTAGTTATTGCTTGTGTGGACTTCCTATAAACGTAAAAGTAAATCTTCCATTCACGGCGTACACCAGAGAAAAAGCACATGCGAAGAACCAAGACAAATCCAAACGCTATAAAAGTCTTCATCAAAATCACTAAGCGGGATCACGATCCAACCAACCCCTGCGATGTCATCTTACAGGCACAAGTCTGGTGCTCAGAAAAGGCAGGAAAAAAAGATACGAGAAAAAGAAACAAAGAAAGCCTCTCGCACATTGTTTGAGGTTGGTGCTTACAAAAGAGACAATGAAGGTGATTCAATTTTAAATAAACCTGGCGAAAGCTCTGTTCAAAGCACTGCTGAAGAAGAAGAGGACACAGACGGCTTGGCTGCTTCGGTAGACCATGACACCACAGAAAGTAGAGAAAGCACTACTGATTCGTCATTAAATCAAGATACTTCCATAGTGGATCATTTAGTTTTGATGTCGGCACATTGACCGGATTTCCAACGATAAAGGAGTTAGAAAAGGTTGTTAGAACTGGTAATTTGCCTCATCCTCCAGAGTTTCCCAAAGATTGCGACGGCCACAAATTTCCAACAACGGTCCTAAATGTGAAGCAGCAAAATGGGGAGTTAGTAAGAAGAAGCTGGCTTGTTTTCAGTCCTACAAAGGCTGCACTCTATTGTTTGCCATGCAGGTTGTTTGGCCACACTATTGATAATGGTTCAAAATCAAAATTGGCTTCTCCTTGTGGTTGGGGAGCGAACGACAGCTGGAAAAGATTGTGGGAAAGACTCCCAGAACATGAGAGAGGCAATGCCCACATCAAGTGTTACTTGGCATGGCGTGAGCTTCAACGACGCTTAGAAGCAGATGCTGATGTAGATTTGTTATTGGAGAAAAGTGTTTTGTCTGAAGCAGAAAGATGGAAAATGTTACTGCAACGAATCCTTGACGTAGTCATGTTTCTTGGAGAGCGAGGGCTTGCGTTTCGTGGGGATTCAGAGAAGATTGGTGATACGCACAACGGCAACTTTCTTGGGATTTTAGAGTTGCTTGCACGTTACGATCCTCTTCTTCAAGAGCACATTGGTAAAGTGAAATCCGCACAAGAGAAAGGGACTAGACTCCAGGCTCACTATTTGTCACCAGAATCTCAAAATGAGTTTATAAATATTTGTGCTGCACAAGTGAGAAATCATATTTTAGAAGAGCGCAAGGTCTCAAAGTACTTTGCGATTATGGTTGATGGCACACCAGATGCAAGTCACACAGAGCAAACTACCTTCATTCTTAGGTACCTTACCAATGACGGTGAGATTTTCACAGTTCAAGAAAGATTTCTAGCCTTTGTTGACTGTTTTAAGAAGTCGGGTCTCGAGATCGCTAACTTAATTTTGAAGACTTTGGAGAAGTACGGAATACCTATTGCTGACTGTCGAGGCCAAGGCTATGATAATGCTGCCAACATGTCAGGGAGATATAATGGTGCTCAGCAGCATGTGAATTCGGTCAATCCTTTGTGCCTGTACTCACCCTGTGCCTGCCACTCGTTGAATCTCTGTGGTACCAATTCCGCCGTATGCTGTCCTGAAGCTGTTACATTTTTTGGTATGGTACAAACTATATACAACCTTTTCTCGTGCAGTCCACAGAGATGGAACATTTTACTAAGCCATGTTGGGTCGTCACTACATGGATTATCATGTACAAGATGGACTGATCGCGTTGCTAGCGTCCGACCATTTGCAGCCCATTTGCCAGGAATCAAGAACGCCCTTGAAGATCTCCTGTTGCTGAATCTTACCCCGAAAACAACCATTGAAGTCAACGGCGCGATTAAGTATGTGTCATCATTTACATGCATAGTGATGTCTGCCTTGTGGTCGAAGGTTCTTGTCCCAATCGACCAAAGAAACCAAGTAATTCAGGCAAGGGAAGCAACGATCGATGTTGAGGTCTCAAACTTAAGAAGCCTGATTGACGAGCTTAAGGAACTGCGCAGCCAATGGCCTATGATTTTGAATGAATCGAAGCTAGTTGCAAATTCACTAAACATTTTGGCTGAATTTCCGAAAACGCGCAAGAGCAAAAGAGATGTCGAAGAAGGTGGAGATGAGGCTGATGAAATCGAAAGCAGAGAAGCGAGGGCATTCAAGCGTGATGTATTCCATACAATTGTTGATTCCGTGATTTCAGGTTTGACAACACGCTTTGATGCTGCAAATCGCATTTACCACACCGTTCAGCTTCTTTGGGAGTACTTGATTATGTCTGAAGAGGAAATTTTGCAGGCCTGTGACATCTTTGCCAGTAAATATGAAGTGGATATTTGCCTCGATGGACTGAGAGAAGAAATGGTCCACATCAGGTCAATCCACAAGGCAAATTTTGGAGAGAAATCGTTGAATCCGTTGCAGTTATTAAACAGCATAAGCCAATTTAAACTTGATGAGATTTTTTTCAACGTGTGTACAGCATTGAGAATTTTTTGCACACTGCCCGTGACCGTTGCTTCGGCTGAGCGATCATTTAGCAAACTCAAGCAAATAAAGAACTTTTTGAGGAGCACAATGACTCAGCAACGACTTTCAGATTTGGCCGTCTTAAGCATCGAGAGTGAAACAGCAAGAAAAATGGATTTTACAAATGTAATTAAGGATTTCGCCATGAGGAAAGCAAGAAAAGCAGTTTTTTAAACATTAAATTAACTCTGATTTGTTTTAATGATTTATTTTATATAGTCACTAATTATATGTTCTGTTAAAGACCTTAAAATACAAATTCAAGTGTTTCTGGGGGCCTTGATTTCAAAATTAATGCCTTTTACAGTCCATCTAACTGCATTGCTAAGGGCGTAACCCAAAAAAGGTTTTTGCAGCCTTCGACGGTGGGGCCCCATGACAGTCCCAGCCCTGGGGCCCGGCCCGTCTCTCGACGGCCCTGTTTATAGGGTAAGCTTTACGAGTACGCTTCGCGCTAAGCAAAAAAGTGATTAGGCCTTTAAGGCAAAAACTCTATTTCTGAGCCTTACTTCAGCCATCAAGCGACCCGATTCAATGTGTACATACATTCCACTGCTTTGAGATTAAATTGATAAAAACAGTCATATAGAGCCTAAATGCCTAGCTTCAGATATGATGTCACTTCTAACCAAGATTACTAAAACAAGTGGTTTTTTTAATACGATTAACAGAAGCAATGATTACATAACATTCTGTGGATGTCTAGTACCGATGATATTTTTATATATGGTTGTAGGATTATCATTTATCGTCATTCCAATGCCTAATATATTGACATTCACTAAAAAGTAAATTTCAAAGATTTGCTAAGTTTTAGACTTATAATCTGAACACTTAAAAGGCTCTTAAAGCCTGAATATTTAGAACAGGCGTTGTTTGTCAATTCTGTACCGAGCCAGTATGTAGCGAAATGGTTAATCGCATTCCATCTGATGTGATTTAAAAGCTGCCTCGCCTTGAACCTGAAAAAGTTAAACCTCCTATAAACCAAGACACGTCAATTACCTATACATTTGTATATTCTTTTATACAAGGTCCAATTCTGCTGTAGAAAGTTGGCATGTAAAACAGCCACCAGTTTCATACCATCGTTGGTTGAATTGTGGTAGTTTGTCGATATTAAACAGGTTCTAAACAGAGCTGACGATCTTGATAAATAGGGCGATCTCTAAGTGATCGGTGTCCTTTCATGTCTGCTCTAGGGCCGGTTCGAGATTTCACTAGACATGTAAGTAATGCACACTGTCTAGCTTTTCAAGAAGGTTTTGATTTTGTTTTTGCATTGATAACCACAAAATTAGTTTAGGCTTGAGCAATGTTTTTACGCTTAATTCTTATATTTAGTAATTTTACAATTGTTTCCAAGGTTCTTTCATTTGCTACATAATTTTCGAAGAGAAGTATAAATGTTAGTGTGAATTTAGCGTCATAATGGAAAAAGTGGTATTTTGTTTAAGCATTTGAAGTAGAAACAATTTTACAATATAATACTTCTACATGGCCGCCTTTTTAATCGATGACATCCTTCTTAAATTGGTGAAAAGAAAGCTGTTAGAAACCGCAGTTAGGCTAGGAAAATGGCAAGAGTTATATAACATTGCAAAAAGGATAATGCAAAATAAGCCGATAATTTATCACACAGTTGCCTAAATTCCCTGGTTTAAAAGAATGTCTAGCTATACTTTATTAATGTCAACAAAGGATATACTGGATGATTTTTATGGAGAGTTGTTATTTGAGCGTGCATCTCCACCACTGTGTTCAGACCGACTGCTTTTAGTAAATCCGTAGAACTTCTCGGATAGGAAGTAAACAAATAAAACCCGGGAGCTTCGTTTCTCTTGCATTTTCATCCATCCATGCACCTGGTGGTGTAATCAGAGAGAGTCATTCAGCATTTGCAGAACTAAAAAGCTTGAAACAGTGATATTGTTGTCTGCTTTTTCCTTGGATTAGATCTGGTCAGACTTACTGCTGATAAAATGTCTTTGAGATGTGACAATTGTCGAAAACATCATGGTAATCGTGAGAGAAAAGCTGAAAAAGATATTCTTTAGAAAACCATAAGTTTTATTCTGCAAGCTTCTAAACAATTCTAGATAGTGATAATAGCATTATTAAGATAACATGAACATTTAATTTATGATTTAAGAATAAACCATTTACAAGCTACTAAATAAATACCCGCTGCTTTTACGAGGCTTCTTTTGAGTCTCTACATTTAAGTCTACTCTACTTGAGTGCTTTGTATTATTTGCAAAAAACAAAACTACATTGAAACAGTGTTTATTTAAATCTTTTCCCTGACCATTTTTGCATCTCCTTCATTTTAATTGTGCAGATAGTTTTTTAAATCTTGTTGCTCACCATGCAACGTTTTCAGATTGTCATCCAGAACATTCGACCCTGTTTATGATTCATTCACTCTTGAAGAAAGAACAATTACTTATTCCTTTAATAAAGAAGTTATAGGACATGTGAAAACAAAAGATAAAGTTTATTTTCGTACCATTCTCGTCCTGTTTTTTGCACACTTGCTTTTCGAGCAATCTTGATCGCCATCATGCCATTTTTCAATGAGGACCAGATTTCTAACTTTAAATATGGGAAAACGCGATCTTAATTGCTGTGCCAGCTATTCTGAAAATGCTTTGTTTTGTGGGAATGACAGCAGGCGACGCGGTCTTGGCAAGGCAAATTTCCTTACATCGCCAGTGGTATGCTTAAAAACTTCCATCATTTCATCATCATTTCAATTTCATTCTGTCATTCCTAGCAACAAAATCCTCTGACAATAATTTTTACTGACATTACTAATGACCTATCACACTGAATGGCAAAGTCAGCCACAATTGATGCCTCATCAATGCCGCTCGTTTTTCTCACAAAAACAGCTCTAGCCTTTGACAGGACAGTTTGCAAACTTCTTCAGCGCATTCAGGTGCCTATCTAATTATTTAATCAATCAAATGCCCATGCTGTAAATAACAAGAAGTTATGTAAAATTTTCCGTAGTTGTATAATTGCGCCCTCTTGCTAGAATGACACCTGGTCTCAAATTAATCGCTTCACACGATTATTCTATTTATGGACGTTGATTGATTTAGGACCGGGTGAAAACAAAGACTGCTATTTTAAAGCAACAAAGGATGTGTCACGATTGTGGATAGACTAACATGCCAAGAAAAGAGTTTTAGACAGGAAAGAGAATGAGCCTCATGTGATTTCCTTTTTAATGTCGACGTACAATATTAACCATTACTCTTCCTGACATCTTAGCCAACTGAAAGTTTACTCCAATTGAAAATTGGACCTAGGCAGAGTTTTGGTATGCTGTTCTAACTTTAATTGGTCATAGGCAACAGGATTTCTTTCGAAGAATCATAGAGAGTGCGGAAAAATAACCGACCCGAGTCCATCTCCTGTTCTAATCTTCATCATATTGAAAGTGTTTATAGCCCTAGTTCTATGACTGTTTTGTTTTTGGTCTCTTCAGTGGGAATCTAATTGCTCGAATAACACATGTAACATTCTCTATTAGCTGATATATTAGAATGTTTTTAATGATACAGATTATGAAAGGATTTGACCAACGATTGGATAATATGACCGATTGGATTGTAATGTTCGACTGGCGAAAAAGCTGAGAAGAAATTTCCCACATCTTCTGTTAAATATTGATGCCTTTTTCCGAGTTACTGGTTAGCAGAAAGGTGGGCCCAACAGGTTTTCCAGCTGGCAACATCCTTTGGAACCCTGCTAACCTTGTTTTTGCCAACTCGGAGTGAATACGGTAAAGCCTGCGCAAACCACCTTCTATTTCTGTCTGAATGCTTTAATTACTCAAAGTAAGTTGCATCAATACCTATTCCATGTGTGGCATTTCTGCAGGTGCTGTAATTGGCGTTTGCTTTCCCCCTGTGCAACTGCCCAAACCACACTCTCAATAGTCCAAGTCAGATATGGGATTCAGTTGTACAGCGGCGGCCCTCTTTGAATAAACACCATTCGTCGCCCATAAATCTGAGGCAAAACAGAAAGCGTCTCACTTCAAAGAGGACATCGTCAAGAATTCCGAAGTGCTGCACTGATTGTGTCTCCGAACCAGACAATGGTATGTAGCTAATTTAGTTTCCTCCCGTAAATATTTCTATTTTTTCTCTAGATTTTAGAAGTTCGTCAACACCCGCAAACCCCTGAGTGACTCTGGGAATTTCCGATGTCAATGCCCCCCTTTTTGTTTACTTTATTCTCGCTTTTCCAAATGTTATATAACAACCTCCACAAGCCATCAAACCACTCCTTTTTAAAAGCTGTGACGTAACGGAGAATGAGACTGGCATAGAAGGAGAACTCTTTTGCCGTCATACGCAACCTATTAGAAGCCAAAAGTTTCAATTGAACCAAAACTGCCGTCCTTTTCCTAAACATTCATAAGCATTCATAACAAGAGATTTCTCTTTAATTCTGTATGGTTTAGTCCCAATGCAGTAAAACCAGTATAAGAATGTGTTGCAATTAAAAAAAAATTAAACAAAAAAGTGGATACACTGATTTTGAATAAGTAGATATAGATGGTAGCGACATATACCATGGAAAGTTAATTTTAGCAGACACGTTTTTGTATAACGATTTTTTAAAGTCGCGAGGCCTTATGTGTAAAAATATTGTGAAGTCGATATAGAAAGTTTAAGAAATCTTTTTTGTCATTGTATAGATGATTAATTTAGCTTGAACTTTGCTTTGCAGGATGAAAAAAGGGGCAAGCTTTCAGAAGAGCAAATTCGAGGTTTGTGCTTCAAGGGTCTTTTACACCTCGGTGGCAATGGTCGCTTGGAAATTAATAAAAGAGGGGTTTAGGAGGCACGCTAGCCACGCACTTCATACTTTTTCTTTTTAAGAGTATTTTCCTGTCATCAAACAATTCAGTCCAGATGCAGCAAAGAAAGGCTGCTACTTTGAAGAGTTTAGTAAAATATGCCCTTCGGGACAAAAAGTTTTTAATGACTTTTTAATGACATCAGATCAAGAAAAGCACCTTCGTATCAGCACAATTTGACTATAGCCTTGCACATTCTATCTTGGACCAAATGGAAAACTATTTATGTTAAAGCCAAAAAATGTTTTATTGCAGAGTTTCACGACGCCTTTTGTGTTTTTGACAAGAAGCATAAGGGCCATATTGGAAACAACGATATTAAATTACTCATGAGGTCATTGGGATTCAATCCAACGGAAACCGAAGTTGAAAATATGTGCATGAAGGTGGATTATGATGGTAGGTCACTTGCTCGAGAGCTGCCTATGCCAAGATGAAATATCACTAGCCTGTTCACCAGGACTTTTAAATTTGTACTTTACTGAATGCTGGAACGAACATCTCTCACTTGCTGTCTTCCCAGCCCTTTGGTGATTCCTGCAGCAGCAAAAGGCCGAGTTACTTGATCAAGGGACGGTGCTTGGCAGCGAAGTGTTTATGCAAACGTGTGCCAATATTTTATGCATGGGCATGCAAGACTTCGTTGCAAGCAGTTCGTTTTGATTCTACGTTTCTATATTCGAAAGCAATTTATTATTTTATCATTACTTATTCTTTACAGGAAATGGAAAGGTGGATTTCAATGAATTTATTGACCTGATGCTTGAACTAGAAAACCCTGAGTTGGATCAGCAGAGTTATCTTGAAGCCTTCCGGGCATTTGATAATACTGGCAAGGGATACGTGAATTCTTCGTTAATCCGAGAGATTTTGGTTGATGTGATGGCCGAGCGAAAGAAGGATAGGGACTTCATCATCAAGATATTCCAACTCGATCAAGATCGGAAAGTTTCGTATGAAGGTAGAAATTAGAAGTTTGTAAGATTGTGACTCTCTTGTAAATGCCAGCGGCATCCTGAGTATCAGCTGATTATCATTGCTATCTTCATTATTTTCATTATTTTCATTGAATTGCTGCTACACCGCCAAAAGTAATAAAATATCTGAAATGTTCATTAACAAGGTATAAACGCATGTTCCTTTGTATAAATTCAAAAAGTCGAATTGAGAACAAAGATTTTGACTTTAGCTGCTAAGAATTTTAATTTAAAAACTACAAACCTCTGAATGACAGAAGCTGTTTATATTTATACCCACAGGCTAAAGCAAAACAAAAAACATTAATCTTTTGACTAGTAAATATAACAATAACTTCTCTATTATTATAAAAAGCACGACTTGTGTTAATTTCAGAATTCAAAATGATGATCAGTTCTGCATAAGAAAGGTGGAAGAGGTCTAACAGGACTTAGAACCGTAAAAGAACTTCCTGGTCAAGAAGAATACGATCTATTTTGAAGATCCTCTTCAATCACAAAGAAAGTTCTCTAATATGAAGAAGGTTACCACTGTTGAAGAAATTTGTCATATGAGGAAGAAAGAGGAAGATTGTCAGAAATGAAGAAGATTGTCTATCCTAAAGAGCATTTCTTGTCTTTGGATGACACTTCGTTGATTCATAGGTGACACACAACTTTAAACTCAACGGCATTTCACAGCAGTATTTTCCGCAGTAAGAAGCTGATTAGACTATATAGTTTTGTTCTTTCCTTTGTTTTACTTCTTCATTAAAGAGCTGTGTTTGTAGTTTGAACTCTTATGCTAGACAGCTCTGTAGGTTGCTTTTTAACTCAAAAATGAAAACGTTCTGAACACAAACGAGTATCGTAAAATGAACTTCAAAGACAGCATTAAATGTCTATTTTGATAGACACGAAAGAAAGATTAAATTAATTTAGATTTTGATACACCCATGATTATTTCAATAAATCTTCCAGTTTTTTGCTTCTAAAGATGTTATGGCACTCAAAGCGCTTTTGAATTTTCCTAACCCTAGTTGTGCATTTATTGCTTCCTCTGAGTTTAGTCTTAGAGTAGAGGCTTTACATGCATGCAGTATTTCCTTCATTCAACAAGAAGGCTCCAGGTCAATGAGCAGGCACATTAACAATTGCATATCAAATTTGATTCCCTTTTCACCCTGACAACAATTGCTTGTCAGTTCTTGAATATTTTAGGTCAAATCCACACAGAATTTTTCCTTTGTGCACCTTTTGTAAAGCCACTAATGAGCATTATTGGCAGTTATCTAACTAAAAGGCACCATACATGGCAGAATACTTGTTTTGTCAAGCTTGTGGCGTCTTTAACACCAGTGAAAACATACGTAGCATATCCTTAAATATCTTATTAAAGGGCGTATGAAAAACGATAAATTTTATAAACTCATTATAAACACAGTAAAATTATAAACTTTTACGCTTGTAGAAAATATCATAAAAATGCATACATAAAACATCAAAGTAAAGTACGTTTTGAATATTAGCAAAGTGTTGTAATGTTGTCGCAAGACAATTAAATACTGTTAACTAAACTGTGGTTCCTTGCAATTTGTTGATCTTTCTACCAAGTAACCAAAGCCAAATTTCAACAGATTGTGTTTTTCATGAAGCTCAAAACTCGCCCAAAACGCTGCTAATCAAGACAAATGTCTTATCCTGGCGATTTCCCGTGTGTCTCCTAAAACTGCAAACTGAGCTCGCCTAAAAAGGATGTTACTATGAATAATTTATCATGGCAATTGTATCTGTAATAGGAATAAGAAAGTCGTGTATTGTAAACAAGCACTGCTAATTAAAGGGCTAAGATTTGTCTGAATCAAAATCATACTCAAAAAAATTAAAATGATAGAAAATATGGTAGAATAAGCTAAAAAGATCATCGAGTGGACTGTTTTACTGTTGTACTAGTGTACTGTTCAATTTACTACACTTCATTAAATCCGTGAGTAAAATATTCTAAACAAAGATTCTCTTAGGCCATTAAGATATAGCTTCCGGTCAGGCTGCAGTCCTGTATCAAGATTGGATATTCGACTATCCGACTTTTTCGTATTTTGATTCAGTCTAGCTTGGATATGCTACTCGAGTCTTTCGAAATGTCCCTAAACACTGAAATAGGAGATGCACTTGTAGCCAAACACAAGAGACCGAAGTTCTGTCTGATTTGAGCACAACTGCAACGCTGCTTTTTCACTCGGATTCTCTTGGGATAAAGACTTGCATAAAAAAGCACATTAGATGGATCAACGACATTGTCAATATTGTCTGCATCTCCATTCAATTTTATGCATACGTTTATTTTAAAAGATTTGTGAAGGATAGTGGTATTAACCAGGTCGATGTATCATTTTGCAAAGGCCCTTTCGGAAGTTTTAATCGCTTTCACGTTAATGTTGTTACACCTGACCAGATGCGATAAAAAGTACGCCAAAAGTGCCAAGGTAAGAGCAGTGTCTTCTCTTCACTATTGCCGTGAAACTGAACGCTAATAGCTTTACGGTCCCTCGATCGACCCGCAATATGAATCAGCCACCTCTGCAGAGTTGCACAAGATCAATTTCTCTTCAATTTGCGTTTGCGATTTTTCCTGAGAATCCAAGTTTCATTTACTAATGCTGCGAAGTGTTGCATGTTTCACATCAAATTGTTTGCGCGACTACTGATTTGCGGTGCATTGGACAAATTTCAAAATGGCCTACTGTTTTCACTCTAGTATTCTTATCAGGGGTGGAAGAACATTTTAATTTCTGGGACCATAGAAAATGTCAGAAAAAATTTCTGCAGGTTAGGCCTATCAAAATATTATTCCAACGGGACCTATTGATATAATAACCAGCTAGTCCGTGATCAAGTTCGTAAGTATTTCTTATTTCATAGTTTTTCTTCAAGCAGAAGTTGCATTGAATAGACGGTCATTGATTGGTTAAGACTAATCGGCACCACACTGGCGCTTGAGATTCGCGCACTTTACTGCGTGTGGGCGAGGAGGTGAATAGAGGAACGCGGGAAACCCGAGGATGACTGTGTCTCATCCTAGTAATGAGACTGCAAGTGGCCTTAAGCGGATTTTTGCTTCTAATTGCATTGTTTATTATCGGATTTCAGTTTAAGAGTATTCTAGCTGAAAGGAAAGCTTACTTCACCTGCTGTAAGGAGTTCTAAAGCGGCGAAGCTTCAGGGGAATTTTTCTCAGCTTGCTAGACACATTTTCCCTAAAACTGCTGATTATCGGAACAGCTGGTTCGGGGCCTTCTGCTCGCGTGTTTTCCTTGGCCATGTCGCGTGTTTTATGTGTCTAACCTTGGCATCATTTACCCAAATTCTAAACAAATTAACCCACAATATCAGCGACTTCTAACATATAAACACAGGAATGGTGTAAAGCATAAATGAAAAATACTTTCAAGGTTTCAAGGGGACATACTCTTGCTCCACTAACCAAAAGATGTGACATTTTCATATTCAATGGATAATTTCGTCACCTTCATGCGAAATTTTCGTACCTTACACAATCTTCAGTGGTAAAATTTAGAAGAATACTTGCTATTTTGGAGTTGAAATTAGTTAAAGTTTGATAAAAATAAGTTTTACCAATGACGGTTACTGAATGGGATTGTTAGGATAGTGCAGCTTCTCAGCTTTTTTTGGCAAGTTTTCGTGGCCCAGCAGCCAATCTCTCAAGCACTGCTTGACTAGGCCAGGAACAACGATAGTTACGAATTTTTTTAGAAAATAGCATTCTCTAACATGTTACCTCTGACCTTCGACTTGCTTTTAATTTTTAAGTGTTGAACTATTGTAGAAAAGAAATTCTTCTTTTAGGAGCTTTTGCATGCATCATTCTAAAACTCTACAATGACATAACACAGTTTCCAAAAATAACCGCAAGATGAATCAGAATGCATTAAAACCGTATTACACATAATCGAGTTTCAACACGAAGTTTCAACATAAGGTTCTGAGATAAAAATAATCATCTTTCCAGTGGTCAAATCAGGAAATCATACAAAGATATGACCTTCTGGGATAGCTATTTTCTTACTAAATATTTCAAAGTTATCCTGTTGGGTGTAAGGGATCCAATTGGCTGTCCTTAACAATGCTACATTTCAAGCAGATAAAAAACTGATTTGCATTTAGAAAGACTGATGGATTAGTCTATTAAAGCAAAAACATTCTGAAACTTTTCCTTGAAAAACCCTAAAAGATTTTTTAGCGTGGTTTCGATTATTCAACTCACAATGTGGTCATAATTACAGAGAAGACTTTATTATTTAACGCAAGAGTTCATTGTTTTTAAGCAGGATACTTCCAGCAATTAGGCCATTTAACGTTTTTGTCTCACTGCTTCGGTTTCAACTAAAAAGTTGTTGCTGTTGTGTTGTTGTTTGGGTTTAAGCTAAAGCTGACGTCCAATGCTTCTACGCAGTTACGAATCCAACCACCGCATTGAAAGTGTCTGAATTCGAATAATCAGTTGCTCCTTAGCTGTTGATGTTGTCTTTGTTGCTGTTGATGTTGTCTTTGTTGCTGTTGCTGCGCCTTTTTTGTGTGTACCTCTGTTTCGTTGACCATCGACTTTCCCTTTCCAGTCTGCAGTTACTATGGAGTTATGTCAAAAACAAAGGCCTATCTGCAAATTTCAACTGATAGCAAGGTTTTTAAACTGGATTTACTCTGAAAAAACAAACGTTCATGATGAGTTAAATGAGACAATATTACCAATAGAAAATTGCTTGTTGGCGATTTGTTTGAATAATGTCTATTCCATATGGAAAAGACATTTTATCATCATTCTAGAGTGTAAGCTCCTTCTTGTATTTTAAAGCAATGATATAAATTTCACATGACAGATAACGGTATTGAATAGCCCTAGACAAAGCGAGATTTGAACGCAAACCATACAGTCTGAACATTTCAGCAACAAGTCGTGATTCTGTAGAGTCCTGAGACTTTTCAATGCGGCTTTGAAGATTCTTACGTTTGGAACAGCTGCAAACAACCTCAAATCATGCGACGGAACCATTTGAAAAGAACCTTGAATGTTGGACGGAATCTTCCGCTGACTGAGTGTGTTGGAAGCCACCATGACCTTGCCAAAAGCCCCAAAACCAATCAAAATTCTAGTCGAGATTTTTTGATTTTGCGAAATGAAAGTCTGGCATTGGCTGTAGCATAAATAATTCAACGCAGATTATGCTTTAAATGTTCCTTTTCAAGAAAAGCATTTATCTCTCACATCGCTTGTTTTTCAAGAGATAAACAAGCTTCTGAGAGATCACTTCGAACTCCCCTGACCAGCCCAAGACCAAATCAAATATTTGCTGTTGTGTTTCGTGGACACTAAAACAGCTACAGGGAGAAACGACCCACGTTTTTCAACACATTGTGCGCTTCTAATCAGCTTGGGCAAATGTTTTCTTTATTTCCCATTCATAAATCAAATCAGGCGAACAAAGCAGCGCTCAAATCTTCAAGTTCGTGGGATCTGTAATGGCTGACCATTTCTGATAAGACGCATTGCCATCTGGTTTCGACAAAGCCTAGGCTTGATCACGACTCTGCACTTCTGATAAATTCTTAAAGGGAAGAATTTTGGAGTCATTTCTTGTTAGTGTTAGCTTTAAAGTTTACTCCAAAATTCTCAATGCAACTGTAGCCTTTTGGGTATGCTGTATCATGCAGCTAGTGAAAGGCTTCACCTACCAAGCTGCAAACAACGATATCAGAGCTGGCCTCGTGTTAGAGGCGCGGTCGTTGAAGAGCATACTTTTCACTTATATATAGATTTTGATGTTGCCATTTTTAAATAGGGGATACCAAGGACCTACTTGTAACGGATCCACTTTTTTGCGTCAACTAACCTCATTGTCATTCAATTCAATATCAGCCTGCACATGCAAATCCACTTCATTATTTAAGCAGTTCTAAGCTATTAATTTCAGAAAAAGGCTAGCTGCATTTGAGCTAATCTCCTGTAGAAGAGCGAATTTGCATGGCTTCGCTTCTCTCCTCTACGGATCAAGAGGACCACTAAATTGGTAGACTCTAAAAACAGATGACACTTGGGCACAATAAACCAAGCAAAAAAGGTTATAATTTTGATATAACCTTCAACTTATCAGTTTGAACAAAATCGAAATGTAAAATTCGAAAGCAATATTGCTGTTATTCAACACAAATTGTCAATGACAGAATACTTTATGTCTATATGTCTACATAAGAATACTTCTAGGCTTATTTTTGCTGCAGATCTGGTATTTTCAAGAAGAAGAAACTAGAAATGTATAGATGTTCTGCTATTCAAGGCTATTTTCTGCCCTGCTACAGCTGCTGTCGGAAAGCAATGAGGGATTGATAGTTCTGGTTAACAAAAGGCAATGGCTATCGAAAATCGTTTCAATACATTCTTCAATTGACAATTTGCCAGTTTCAGGAGATTGGGTCTTTTGTGCTGGTGGTACTTTCCTTCTCCATTTAAATAAATTTTTCGGATTGCTTTTTGAATCCATTTTACCATGTTTCTGTAAGCTACTGATAATGCTGCAAAGTAAATAAAATCTATGAAAACAATGAATTTTTTTTTATTTGAAATTCATTGTTTCCGCTTGTCTGCCATTTGTTTATGTGCACAGGTAACTTGCTTTCACTTTTATTGCCCGAGATAATTTGACACTTTTTGTAACAATTTTCCAAACAGAATGATTTGGAAAATCTTTGCCCGTTCTTCATGTCTACGTACTAGAAAGGCGTCGCCAGAAGCTTTTTATCTTTTCACATATACTATGTATTCGCCAAATCATTTAGAATATTGGCCGAACCTTTAGAATCCAGAATGAATTATCCTTAATTTGTTTTGAAGTTGCCTGTACTTGGCTTAGTAAATTTTACGAGAGAAAATCATTACTGATAGGTGCAGACAGGATATTTTCAATCCTATCCAATAAAGTTAAACAAACGGGCCATCAGTTCTCCGAGATTTTCCTCATTTTGAGCCTTTGAAGAAATTTTTTTCCATCTCAAATGAAAACCATATGTTTGTATCGAACTAAGAATAAGAAGTCTGCCGTTTGAAAAGCAACAATGCAGACGGAGGGCGTTCGTTTACATCTAGCAACATTCTCGGTAGATGTGAATTTTATCTCCTGAACTGTTGTTCTTTCCACCAAATGTGATCAACGGAGCCTAGAAAGCTGGCTACTCATCATCTGCCTCCATTACATGGTGGCAATTTTCAATCGTTTGCATGCAAAATCGTCCACTGTTCACCTTTCAGCCTGAATATTTAATGCAGGCTCATTGCGTATTCCACTCTGCAAAATCAACTGGTCACGAGGTGTTTGCTGTACTGTCTTCGTAGGATATAAATTCCCTCGGCTGCAGGTGGATTTCACAACAGCAGCCTTTGTTTGTCACGGCAAGTCGACTGAAAACCACGAACTCAGCTGAGAGGACGGTCGAGAACCCAACTTAAAAAGCACTTGGAAGTTCGTCTCCAGAACACTTTTCCTCGATGTAGTCTCGAAGAAAGAAGTCTGAATCCAGGCGCATAGCAACATCATGGCGGTATGCGAATTTTCGTTGTTATATCTTACTGTGTCTTCTTGCGAATTTCTTCCTTCTTTTTAGACAAGAATCGGCAATATTAAACATTGGGTCTGAAACTGATCCGGAATTATTTAATACTTTTAAAAGAACGACTAATAAGATCATCGAATATGAACAAATGATCAGCTTTATGCTTGCCTTTCATAATTTATCAACTAAAAGTATCTGTTACCATAAGCTCAAAACGATAGTGAAAATATCAATTTTGCTAACAATGTTAGGCAATAGCTTGAATTTTTCTACAGAAGTTGAAACCAAAATAGACTTTCATCGCTTGCCTTGATATTTTATAAATCCTGATATGCTACCGATTAGAGAAAACAGTTTCGTCTCAGCTTTGAAGCGCGAATCTTAATTTGAGCAGTCCTTTCAGGATTGAATTTTGTTTTATTCTACAGTTCTCCTTTGTATTTGCATTTGGCAGCAACAAGGTTAATGTAAGACTGTTTCACTGGAAATTTAACGAAGACAGAAAAATCTCTTCCATGAAGGAAACTTCAAAATATATGCTTAACCATGCGAAACATATGCAAAACACTGTCCATTTTTAGATAAACTAAAAATAATAGCGGGTGGTCACGAAATTTTCTATACGGCTTTCATCTACAATGTTTTTCATTATTTTCGCTACGTCTGAGTTATGATTTGTTTATGCTTCGTCTTATTACTTGGAAAACGTTGCAATCACAAGCCATGGTGGAGTGGCCTGTTTCGTTATAGTTGCAATTTCCTCTGCGGGCATTATTATTTGCTATCATTGATACCTGGCATTGCCTTTGCCATCTTTAGCCAAGCATTATCATTTAAGAAGAAATTTTCACATGGTAAACAAAACATAAAGCGGTCTTCCACCTTTCCATTTATATTGATAATTGTTCGATAAATAAGAAAAACAAGGGTTCATGTCTCATGAGAAAATTAAAATCACTCAGCTGTGCTTGCTTATAGGAAATATTGCTAACGTAGATTTGTGTGCAGAATAAACGTCAAAAAGCGTTAACAAAGACACATTAATCTTAAGAGGAACGATGCGAATTATGCGTGGTAATTCCTTTGCAATACGTTGCATGTCAAGCGAAGTCACTATTAAAAACTCGCGCGATCAAGTTAAGTTAGGCTTATAAGGAAAATGCCATTGTCCTTCACAGCCACTCACCGCAATATCGTAATTTCATTATTTCGGAGGTCCAGAATTAGTCAATTGCGCTTTACTGCAGTAAATAGGACATATTTCCACAAGCATGGTTATTGATTGCTATTTCCAGCACCGTTCTGGTTGAACAGCCGCAAAAGAGATCTTAAGGCTCAAATCTATGTCCTCAGGCGGTCTGACTTCCTTTGTGCTAATCCACCGATGCTGTCACCAAATGGAGCTGTAAGCCACTTTTTCTGTCCTTTGTCAATAATGAAAAAGGTACGATTGGGCGATTTTTATGTATGTAGGTAATGAATCGGTAATAAATAGGTAATAAACAAATTGAAGTGCATAAGAGGCGCGATTAGTATTTCAGAACGAATGCGGGAAAGATTGGTTGAAAAACCAGTGACTTTATTGGGCTGGCTTAATCGAAGTTTCAAAACAAAGTCCAGAACAGTTATAGCCTTCCTGCGGGGGCAATTTTTATTATTTTAACTTTCCTCATTATCACCTCGGAACAAAAATTTTTTACATTTTTTTCTTTTCTATAATAAAAATGACCAATAAACCTCTGGCTCTCACCTTTATAGCCGTCAATTTTTCTGGACACTGTTTTAAGCCGCAATTGAAAAGTATTAATGTTCCTAACTTTTGTCAAATATTTCGCTATTTCTTCTCGATATCTCTCCTATTTTTTCTTCGGTTGAAGTGCGTGTTCACAGTTGCTCTTCGTGAAAGCGATTTTTCAAGCCTTTCTGGACTTCATCCAAGTCGACTTCATCCAAGTCGCAAGATTTTTCAGAATCTTTTCGGTACCTGTGGTGATTCCTTCCTTGAGTTGTTCAAAAGAACTCGCTTTAGACTGCATAGTATACCGTTTTGATAAAGGAAACGTCAATAATCTCTCTGCAAAACACTTTTATAATGCCCACTTTTAGTTAAAAATGGCATATTGGTGTAAGCACGGCTTTTCTGGCGACGTTAATTGATTCTTCGAGTAATATTCGTCTAAATGTCTTGTTAACAGATTAATTTTCTGCTTTTAACCATGAAGCGGCAATTTCTGCCTTTATGGGAAATTTCTTTTCACTCTCCGTAAGACCGTTTTTAAAATTGAAGGAATTGATGTCGATTCGAAGCAAGTCATACCCCAATCCAGTCCAATCTGTATCTACCCTCTACCTAAATTTCCACACAAGAAGATGTTTCTAACACTTTAAATGCAAAATCCGGTTTGGGAGTAGGATAGCTAAAGCAAGATAATAACGTTTCATCCACACCCGATCATCAATATCATCCAAATCTAAGTCCTCGCGTAACATGCATTGTCTTTTTCGCCTAGCCAAACCCAGCTCCCTCAGTCAGAGATGTCTACTAACAGTTGAGAAATTAGTGGCTTTAGAAAGCAGCTTTTGCCAACAGCTGATTTTAGAATTAGAAAGGGCCCGGGGAAGTAACTGCTTTGTCGCTCTCTGTTATTTATTCGAAAAGATGAAGTTGAAATTCTGCAAGTTCCTGAAAGCTGACAGAGTTTTGAAGGCAAGTAAGAAATTAGCAGAGTTCTTTTTTCTATGTTGCAGTTTTTTTGAAACTGTTGTTTGAATGATAGATTTTAAGCAACAGAGTGCATTTTTGCCTCAGTTAACTGACAGACAATTTGACAAGTAAGCGCTAAGATCAAAAATAAGCTAGGTAAAAAAAGAAATGGACTTGGTTTGACAGGCTGAAATTCACTGAGAGCCACTGATGAGAGACATTGATGATAAATGTTTACTTTGAGCTTGGAGATCGGTGCCCTGAGCTTTCTGTGGCCTGAGTAATCAGTTAGCAAATTTGGCTCCTCTAAGGCTGGATGTATTAGCTAATTCTGGAAAAGCCTATGAAGATGGCCATGCAAGAGGGGCTCGAGACATCCAGGTCGTTTGGCAGCCGGCGCTGGGACAGGACTGCCATTCGAGATAACCACTCGTGAGGAGCAAGTGTATAGAATGCCTGATTTCCATCAACAGACTGAATATAACAGGCCAATGACACAAGCCTTATTGTGGTATAGTTTAGGCCCCGTAACAAATATGGGGTTTTTAAAGTGGCGAAGAACTTTTTCAGTTTAATCTCCACATTCTGACGCACTGTTCTGCAGGTCTAGCTGAAGGCATTTGCTTTTCGTTGCTAGAATATCGATGTTGCTATTTTACTAACTCGCATGACACGGCTCCTTGTAGCTGCGAGTTGCAACCAAAGGTTGTTGGTCAAAGCACCGGGCACCATCCATCGTTCGCCTTTCAAACTCAACGACACCTATCAATATCTTGGCATGATATCTCTGTTTCCGGGTGCCTGTGATAATAATACGCGTTGTTCTGGTCTTTGTTCTGGTCACACATTCAAAAGTACCACCCACTGCTGAAAAATGTTTACATCAACAAAAACACAACTATTGAGGATCGCATTTGGCGACCTGTTTGCAATTCTGCCTTTGCCCGGCGATAGCGCGTATACGTGTGGCTGTATAGAATTGTCCAATTTCGCAATGAAAGTAAGTCTCATTGAAAATTGCAGGTTGCTCAAGATACAAAATAAAAACATGTGAAGAGAGCATTAAGAAGTTTAATTTCGTTTTAGGAGAAGATGCAGTTAAGCGACGAACAGCTGAAAGGTGGGCGAATTTCTTCCTTTATCGACTTTACCAGTTTGCTTACGATGCCTTCACTGCGCCGTGAGAAATAAGTCATATAACTTTCTACTGAAAACGAAGCGGTTATCAAGACCAGGTTGCACAACCATTTGATTCCTGCTTAGGACATACAAGCCTACTTAGGACATACAAGAAATGAGCTTGGCTCATTGAAGGAGGGCTTTTGGTCAGTGCAAGGCTCTCTCTAGCGTTTAGCTCCCTCTATCACTTATAACTTGAAATTCATAACACCATAAGAAAGTCCACATTTCACCTAAATCATACAGCTGTACTTAGGGCAGTAAGTGGCTTTTTTCTGAGACTAACAAGCCCTTCCCTGTGTTGTGAGAACTGGATATACATACGAAATAGAAGCATTTACATTAAATGGCATTAGTGTCATTTCTCTGAAAGCTTTTTGGGGTTAGCGTGATTGTCCACAAGATACAAATATAAAATGTTATTGCTTTCTATGCAAGAAGCAAATCGATTTACCTAACTGCAGTGCATTGCTAGACCAGTTTGCACCACCTTCCTTTACAAAAACACGACTTTGAGGTAGGAGTGAGAGTGTGATGACTTGGGAATGTATGAAACCAGTGCAGTATATTTTTTGACAATATCAGCCTCAGGCCCTTTGAAAAAACTTTGATGTTATCTGAAACTAAATTTTCTTATGCATTTGATGGTGAATGATTTAGCTAAATTCATTCGAGAGGGAGAAGGGAGACTTTTTAGGGCAGATATTTAGATCAGCCTAAATGCCCCCCTTTTTGTGTTCCATGTATGTTGCGATGCTCCTGTCAATCTTATACAGAAGCTTGCTATAGCCAATTCCTACCTTACTTAACTACACAATGCGTTGCATAGCCATGCTGACCTATTGGCCGTTAAATTGTAGAGTTCAAAGAAGCCTTCTCCTTGTTCGATGCAAAGGGCAATGGGTCGATATCACAGCAAGACCTTGGCGTTGTTATGAGGAGCCTGGGGCAGAACCCAACGGAGAAAGAAATCGAAACAATGATCAAAGAAGTAGACGTGGATGGTAAGTACAGAAGAATAACGCAAGGGGTTTATGATACTTGAGCAGGAACGCAAATCTGAAAGCAATGCTGTCTTAGGGGAAAGGGGACCTTCAGCTAATCTTTTCATTGTATGATAATGAATTGGCCATGAATTTGCTGGAGGAATTTTACAGTGCAAGTTGCTGTGCGAGGCCTATCTACGGTTCAAAGGCTCATCGTGCAACCTGCGAGAAATCCCCAGGAATCCCGCTCCTTCCAATGCTGATTTGTCAAAAACATTGTCGAGCGAATATGCAAATAAATATTAAAATTGCTTCGAGCCGCTGGCGAATAAAGCAACGTATTGTTACATACCAACTACAAGGTGAAGAACTCAGCATGAGACAATTCCAATATGGATGTTGCCAGCAAGAAAATGTGTTTATGAAATCACATTATTTTGAATGCAAACCACGCTATTCATATTAATTTCAATCCAGCTTAGCTGGAAGTTATTGGAGACCCAGTTGCGTTGATATATTTCTTAGTTTTGGCCACAAGAGGTGACTACTGCAGAGTTCTGTTTTATAATTGAAAAGCCTAGACACAATCGCAGCGAAGAAGTGAATGGCAATAAAATTGTACCTTATCCTTGAGTGTGGCTAAATCCCCTCAAAGATTGTTGTTATGCTTTCAACTTCCGGTACATTGTCGGGGATAATTTCTTTTATCAGAATGCAAAGTCTAGATGAAATTCTCGTGTTCTCGTTCAGGAAACGGCGAAGTTGATTTCTCAGAATTCGTCCAAATGATGAAAACTCAGCTGAAGAATCGAGATGCTAATAGAGAATTGATGGAAGCCTTTCAAGTTTTTGACTGCAACAGAAATGGCAGAATAAGGTATATTTGCCCAGACATAATTCATTGTCACTTTTCGTAAACTAAAAAAGGCAACAGTTCTTCGATCAGAAGCAATTTATCACGGCCTGTCATGTTTACACTAGTTATAACTTCCTTAGTGCAGTATATATCACGTGGTAAACATTTGAATCAGATAATATTTTCAAGTTGCCTTTAAATGCTATTTATTGTAGTGGTTGTAAGGCTCAGTATTAAATACAATGTAAACGGTGTCTGTTGAGCAGCTGCTTCTAACTAGAGAGGATAGCTTAATATCGTGGTACTCGCACTCTCTTTCTCGTCTGGTCTTATAAAGCATCTGCACTTTTAAGGCGAATAGTGATATCAATTTTGTCGTTAAAACAAGATTCCTCAGTTAAAGAATTTCTCAGACCAATACTATTGCTTTCCAATAAGCACCAATATTAATCGTAAAAAGACCAGACCATCATTGCAATTCTAATTTTTGAAAGTTCAGGTTAATGTTCAAACTAAAGTAACAGTAATAGCTAAATTTTACCCTTCTTTTTCTAGGAGCTTTTAGTTGTACTTATGTTTTTGACGAGAAACATATCAAGTGTTTTTTACAGCAATCTATATAGGTTCTTTTTCTTCAAAGACGTGATATGTGTCCGATTACAATGAATACAATCCAGAGTAGATCCTATCAATAAAGAAAATGAGACAGGGTATATTTCTCGTGTGCAGACAACTTTAAGCAGACATATGCCCTTTTTTATTTCAATGTTGAAGTAGCCAATCGTCATTTCAACTCTTTACAATCCACCCTTACCCTTCGTTTTCACCCTTTAGTAACAAGCAATTCCCATAAAACACACACTTTTGCATGCATTTTTGTCTAAGCTTATTCTGATTAACATCTCTTAATTTCCTCAGTATGCAGCTGAAACTTGCTTAATTTGCTAATAAAGGCTCGTTTGTAATAAAATGCAGACATATTGCCAGCCAATATTTGAGTCAACGAAGGAGATAAATTAGCCCAAGCTCTGTACATAGGTAATGAATATAAACGAGTAGTTGTTTGATTAGAGAAACAGGTCTCTACTAGATTGTGAATGCGGCTTCTCGTTTAAAGGTAAAAATGCCTCTGATCTCTGATACTGGTAGGGATTAGGCCGCTTTTATATCAGGCCATATCTAGAAGTCTCTTGTTCAATCTGGTTCGTAGAGTATCATTATCATACTGGAATCTTTGATGCGGCACCTTGAGTCGATTTTTAATCAAATTAACCTTCTTTTAGATATATACAAGAGCATTTTTTGAGGTTTAGAATGAAAACGTTTCAATAATACTAAAAGCCATTGATCAATCCAATTAAAATAGTTCTGCAAATAACTTATAGGAAAATATATTCAATCAAGGTGGCGACATTATATCGTTTAAAGCGAAAAATGTTTTAGAAAGAAACATCACTTAAATATTTTATGCTAATTAAGTCGCAGTAGGACTGCCTTTTGTCACTCTCCAAGGAAAAAGCTTCACAGCAACAAGAAACTGTGAAAACATTATTTTTGCCGACTTCAGTACATGCAAAATGTTTTACTTCTTGAAGTTTTTTTCCATGCAAAGTTTTTGAAATTTTGCTTGCATGCTCTGGGTGTCAGACAAGAACTTGCCCGATTATGCCAAAATTATGTATTATCCCAATGTGTGGAAAACAGCTAGAAAGTAGATCATGCATTGGGGAACTTAACGTTAATTTGGAGCTTTGAACAAACTTGAAACTGTAAAACAAATTTTATATGGATCAAAAGTTGGTCACTTTTTTACAAGAATGTTTTTTCTGGAAAACATGAGTGAAAGTTTAGCCAGAAAATTTTTATTAAGAAATAGTTCGTAAAAGCTATGTTAGTCTATGACTTTAATTACCCAGCTTACTTCGTCTTCACACGACTTTTCCAGTCACAAACACCGTGGGCCATGTCTCGCAGCTCTGCAACAGTAAATATTGTTAACAATACCAGGCTTTCTTCGAGTTTTTGGATGTTGCTTGCCTGGTGAATGTCAATATAAAAATGAAGACTGAAGGTCAACTCGAGGCTGAAGACTGAAAATTATACGGTTTCTTCATTCTCGTTCATGAATTTTATCTTCTCGTAGTCCAACTGAATTGAAAGACACGATGAAAAACTTAGGACAAGAACTAACAGACGAGCAATTGAAGTTGATGATTCTCGAAGCTGATTATAATGGCGATGGAGTCATTGACTTTGAAGGTTTGCGTTTTTTTTCTCACTTCTAGTCGCCTTCATGATCCGGTCATGATTGTAACACCATATGTTCTGATCTTGTATTTCTGACCTTCCGTTCTGATCTTGTGTTTCCTTCAAGTCGAATATTCTGCTTATTTACGAGTAAGCACTCAGTTGTTCTAATGCAAAAATAAAATGCAAAAAGCCTTGTCGTATTAGCAGTTCCTGTTTCAAACTCATTCACATCCCAGCTCAAGCTTTATGAATAGCATCCCACTCAACCTTAATCAGAGTTCGATAGCCCGACATCATGGTGCCATTTTACACAGTCTCAGTGTGGGTTATATCAAAAGTTGCCAATGTATCCATGCAAAGATCTGCGTTAGGTTCAATCAGAGAGTTGAGCTAAGCCCGTTACAGATAGAAGGGAGAGGATATTCGAGGACAAGAAGCAGCCACGTAGCACTGTTGACAACGTATTTTTCTAACAAAAAGGGGAAGCAGTAGCAACACTAAAAGCTACGGGTATGCCTACACTCGTAAACCATCCAGGACAAAACACCTTCGGCGTCCTTCATTGAACCATGTGACATATGTCAACCACTCTTGGTAATTCCATTCCAAAATTTCGCAATTTTTACGTATTATGAATTGCCTTTATTTTGACTGTTTTTGCTGAATGATAAAGGTATTTTCTTTCAGAGTTTAAAACGCTGGTCACTACATTAGAGAGAGCTATCGAGGCCCCAGCGCGAGTTTTAGTAAACAACAACTGATTGGCAGGCGGAAACACCTGAACGATGATTGGAAGTGTGCTGTTTCTAATCAAAATGATGTTTAAAAGCAGAGACTTCTGCGAAAAAAACACAAGTACATTTATGTAGTGCTAGAGAGGTCGTCTTGCAAAGTAGCAGCCTATCACTGTAACGTAAATTCATTTTTTACCTTCCAAAGCCCGTATATATATATAAATAAATATATTGCTATATTCAAATTTCGTCAAGTTGGAAGGGTGTGTATTCTTTCAATCAGCAATGCAGATTGCAATTAATTTTTTTACCAGCCAAGTGAAAATTTAATCTTGTTAAGGGCTTTCTTTAATTTTTGCGCTGCTGTAGATGACCCCTCGTAAGCCCCATTGAAGCATAAATGAATGATAAA
This sequence comes from Nemopilema nomurai, assembly GCA_003864495.1. Taxonomy (NCBI): domain Eukaryota; kingdom Metazoa; phylum Cnidaria; class Scyphozoa; order Rhizostomeae; family Rhizostomatidae; genus Nemopilema; species Nemopilema nomurai. Next base: position 433,183 of record ML133381.1, read on the forward strand.
GTGAATGCTTGAAGGAAGCGAATTGAGGATTATTAAAGTTGAGCCTGCGGTACGAGAGCAATCGTGTGCCTATGTTCCCGCAAGAATGCTTTTTGCAGGATACCTTTAATTAAGACACATTTCCAAATTACTAATCCCGCTTAAGATCCCTGTCGTAATCCAAGCCTTAAATACACCTTAATCCTCACTTCAGGCTAATTTCATTGACATGTTCACCCTATTCGTTACTCCATTGTATCGACGCGTATTTTCTCAAGACATACATGAAGTAATTTCATTAAGCTAAGCAAATAACTGAAACAAACTAAGTTATGAACAGAGTAATTTAGTCATTTTCCGCACAGAATAAAATTACTTTTATGTTTTACCAAAAGGAGTAATATGCAAACATTGATTTCTAAAGCCTTCCTGGTCAGACAATCAATCAAGCCTGTAGCTTTAGGGTCGAGAAGGGAGATGGTTAGAAAGCTTCAAAAGTGACAATCATCTGTTAATTTGTTTGCTTTTTTTAGTGGAATACCCTGTTCAATATCTGTTTCTTCTAGGCAGGTCTATGCTTATGATTTAGCTAGAGAGAAATACGGATAGAGAATTTGATAATGGTAGCATGAGATTTCGAAACCGTGCCTATTCTAGATTGTTTTGTCTATTCTGACATAACAGTGCTCGATGTGCAAAAAGCACAGAGCAGTAGGTATAAAAATATGCCTATAAATTTCTCCATGTTCATACACGTTTGAATACTCCAGGTTGTAGATAGTAAATTTGACAACGAAGTTGTAAAAACTTATGTAGTGTGCCTGAAAATAGTTTCTTTACTTTGTCCATCACTTCTTTATTGGAAGGCAAAGTCAGAGGGTGACTTGCCTTGGGAGGCGCCAGGTTGGCTCAAGGGATATGGAAGCTTCGAAGGTGCGTCGGCGGGCGGGTACTTGCTGTTCTGAAAACGAGGATGCGGTTTACACGTGGAAGGCCGTAAACATCATCAACAGGTAGTTTTGCAAGTGTCTCAATTTTGAAACGGTACTTTGATTCTCGTAAAATACGTTCGTAATACGTAAGTACTTAAGTGGCTGAAGTGCTAGTGTTTTGATTATTTTACAATGGCTGGAGGTCGTGATGAACTGATGGCCCTTTTTGAAAAGCTTAGCATTACTCCAGAAGTTATAGATCACCCCGAAGTTTTCACAGTTGAAGCGATGATGCCTTACCTTGGAAACTGTAACGGAGTTGTGAGCAAAAATTTGTTTTTAAAGGACAAGAAGAAGCGTCTGTGGCTGGTTGCAACTGAAGCAAATAAAACTATAAATCTCTCAGAAATTGGGAAGAAAGTTGGAGCTAGTGGCGGTCTTCGTTTTGCTGATGAGTCTGTGATGATAGAAAAGCTTGGTGTCAAACAAGGCTGCTGTACAGCATTAGCAATATTTAATGACAAAGAGAGCAACATTAAGCTTGTCCTCGACTCTCAGTTTTTTAATGGAGATCATGAGAATGTTTACTTTCATCCAATGGTAAACACACAAACAGTTGGATTGAAAAAAGAAGACTTGAAGAAATTCTTATTGGAAACTGGACATAATCCTGTTCTGATAGACCTTTGAATGTGTTAATATGAATTTTTTAATTGTCATGGCGAAAAATCATTGATTCATACTTAAAATGAAATTTGATGCAAAAATGAGAACACTTGGTAATGGTTAATGGTTAATGAAGTCTTGGAAGAGTTCTGAATACACCTTTTTAATTGGTCAAAATTGATAACATTCCTGAAGTAGTCATGTAATCCACATAACAAGAAAATGGAGAAAAAACTTGTCTTGACATATTAAGGCCCAAGGTTATCAGATGACAAAGCCACTGCAAGAGTTAACACCAACAATGTTTTAGAAGTAAATTGATAGGATGGTGGAAAATGAAAGAAACCAGAACTCAGAATTTCAGAAATTTGGTCTGATATTCAAATCAGAGTCCAGGTTCTTTAAAGTTGGTTCAATGCTTTTAATCAATGCCCTAAAAAGTTCACTTGTTTTGCTAAGTGACAGAAAACCATGGTGCAAAAATAAATAATTTCTGCTTTGTGTTTAATTATGGACCATCATCAACCTACTGCTTTGAAGTTACTTCTGTTGCCACCAACAGAGATATTATATAATTGAGGCAACGAGCAAGCCAAAAAATTATGATCAACAAAGTTTTTTGTGTGTTATGACATGCATATGTGCATACATATTTTGTTTCAAAATTACATTTTATCAATTTTATACCTAAATTTTTGTTAATTTGCATCAGAGGTTTATAGGTCTTCAAAACTTAGATTCCACCTAGATTGCATCACCAAAAGCAATGAAAATAGCTAGAGGCTGGTACACTGCATCACATCTCTCAGTTAAATCATGGACAAATTGGGTTTCTCCATGTTATGTGCAAAAGAATTTCTGTAAGCATCAAAGCCAGTAGATAATTTCAACACAAGTAAAGATATTTTATGGGACCCAATTAACATGTTTTAAGGTTTGTATCTCAAATTGAAGAAAATAGTATCAAATGGCATGATGAAGTCTATTCGTAAAGCATAAATTTATCTTTGGCACCTTCCGATTGAATTTCCATTACCCATTGAGTATTAAACTTTAGTCCATTTGCCTAAAGCTTTCCCTGCCAAACAATTGTGTAGCCAAGTCATTGCCCCTTTAACCAATATTTAGTCAACACAGAGAATGTATGTTTTAGATTATGAAATGGCAGTGGCTTTAGAAAAAACTGAAAGGCGTAGAATTGATGGCATCTGTAGTTGCAATGGAAGTAAAAATGTTAGAGTTGGAAAGAAAACAAGAGGATCCCAGTACAACATTTGTTTCTCAGCCAGTGCAAGGACTCAAAGCCTGAAATTCTCAAGACTCTCAATGGTCAACTTTTCATTTCATTCATATGAAAAGTTGGCATGTAAATCAGTTACCCAGTTGTTGTTCAGCTTATCTTCAAGAGTGCAAGCGTGCGTGTAGGACTCATGCCAAAGCACTGATTAGATCTAAATTTAACTATACTACAAAGGAAACATTCAAAGCAAGGGTATACACACAATAAATTATTTTCGCGTGTCTTATTTTCGTTTCCAATGGTTCAATTGCCTTTGCACTGAGGTTTGGAAGGGTTGACAAAATGACGCGTGGAAGTAGGTTGCAGCCTCTCAAAACCAATTAAAAATGATCAGCGTTTACCTAGAAAGGAGTTCAGATGCCAAAGAAGTCAAGGACAGACATTATTCAAAGACTGGAAAACAAATTCATGAATACGCACTGCAACCCTTACCTAGTGCAAATTTGCAAAGGCTTTCTTATTTCTAAAATAGCATTTCTAAGCTACATTGAAAATGTGAATTGCATGCTTTTACAAGCCGTTTTCCTGTGAAAACTTCGGTCCTGTGTTGGGAAATAAGAACATCAGCTTGCGTAACGAGGGTCGTGAAAATCATCTCCCAGCCACGCCAATGGAGACGAAAAATGCAGTTGTAAGCCTAAACCCTGGAGGCGTTCGGGGTGGAATTAACCTAGAAGTTTTTACTTTTTTTGAACTCGTTGCCACCTGTTTTGGCACCTATGTCAGAACACTTCAATCACTTTTACAAAAGATACAAATGTCTGCTCATTTATTTTTTATACTTCTGCTGTACTATTGAAAAATTTCCAGCATATTACTTTAGCCTTGCTATAGTGTTCTACATCAATTTAAAAAATCATACAGCCTCGCCTTGAATCAAAGCCTCGTATAAGAAGTTGATTAATATTACGTCACAATCTTCAGGCGTCGTTGATATAATCGATATTGCACATCAAGATCTGCACACTTTACTGCAAGTATAGTTCAAAGTTAGTCAGAGTTTACTACGCATAGTTTAAGAAAAAGTGTTCTATAAAAGACGCTTAGTTTTGAGTCAAAATCAAAATGCCCAAGGCATCACGCAGGAAGCAAAGCAACGAGTCTACTATGATTCTTGGCGAGCTTGATGCTCTCTCGACGACAGTTGACTCGTTGAAAGAGAGGCTTTCGAATGTCGAAAAGGACAAGGAAAGATTGCGCTCTTTCAACAAAATTCTCATGGAGAAGCTGAAAGATGCGCCAGATAACGACCTTTGTCTTAAGGTAAGCTCAAAACATCAATTAAAATCCACTTTTCGAGTAATACACTTTTCGGGTTGTAAGCTTGTAGACACTGTTGTTGAACAATTGAAAGTTGTTCATACATGCATACGGTTAATCGACTAGAGATAATGTTACTAAGGTAAAGATTGAGCAGAAACAACGATCTTACCATAAAACAATATCTGAGTTGTTAGGGAAGGCAAGTAGGTTGTTCTAAGCACCAAGTAGGTAAGTCTCTGAAGAGGACGTTCGTGAGACCCATTTTTTGTAACTTTGCAGGTCATTTTCAACCAACGCAAGTTTGAAAAACAACAAGAGATCTCCATGCTTCTAGAAGGAAAGTTCGTTACAAGAGGTCGCACAATTCATGAATCCTTTCTAAAGGAAACAAGAGAAATTTCGCAGTCGGGGTTAAGAAAGCGTGCAGATAGTGGCATCGAAATTGTCGAGGTAAGAGACAAAAGACTTCATCCATTGCAAACGTTGCATATAGCATAAGAATGACTCATGGAAATTTAGAAAGAATAAAATCAATTGTTGAACATTGCATAAGAGTAATGCGTCTTGCAGTATACAAAAAACGTCCATGGACTAATTTAATTTTCGAGTTGACTGACTGATGGACTGTTTCACGCTCTAATGAATTTGACATTTTAGATTGAACAAAAGAATCATCAAGATGGAGATGATGCATTTAGTGGAAAAGCTGAAGATGCAGGCAGAAGGAGAGATGAAGATATGGTAGAGAATCTGAATGGTAAATTGAATGAATTGGAGACAAGAGACACCGTCAGCTCTTTTTGTAACAAAATCATCATCCAGTCTGTGCAAAGGGTAGTTGAGGAGGCGATGACGAATGCTGAGGCTGAACACAAAGCTGAGATCAATGTAAGTGACAAATGAAAGTAATTGTTGGAGGATGCAACCCCAACTTCCATAATATATGTAGAAAAGGCCCAAGATTGGACAATAGCAAACTTTATAACGGTGAACGTGTTTATAATAGTATGTATTCCTTTAACCTCAGGACCTAAAAGTGCAACATGAAAATGTCAGAGGCCATCTTCAGACCAAAGTGGACCAACATGTTCAAAATGAAACAATCTTCAATGAAAGGATTGAAAAGTTAGAGACAAGAATTGGGCTACTTAAGAGCGAAAATCAAGAAATGGTGGCAAGAGAATTCACCAAAGAAGTCAGTAGCCAAGCTGTGATCGAATCACTGGAAGACATCATCGAAGAGCAGAGAAAGTCAGCTGATTATAAACTTTGCCTGAAAGATATGCAAGTAAGCAAAATTGATTCATTTTCAAAGAGTAATGGCTTAAGTCAGAAGATTAGAAATATTTCTTCGTGGTTTAAGAAGTGGCGGTACCATTCAAAATTTTCCTTTAATTGGCTCTACCACATGTTACGCCAGCATCAATATGATTGAAGTTTAATTTGAATCTTTATTTTTCAAGCTTTTAAATAATCAAACAAGAAAGGAGAACATGTCACATTCAAACACTCGACGCCTTATAACGGACACAATTTTTTCATTAGTCCTAAATTTGAATAGAAAGCAGAAAGACTGTCATCGTTAGCTATGTTCTAACAGAATGAATACTGCTTGCAACTTTTAGCTGAAATCGGTTATGGAACAAAATGCGGAACTTCTTCAAAAGTTATCAATCATGGAAAAGCGTGCAATTTTAGCAGAAGAAATAAATCAGGAGCAGATGAATGTTATTAAGCAAAGAGACGAGGAATTGTCTACAAAAACAGAAGAGAATTTTTGCTTAAAGAATGAGCTAGCTAGAATGCAGAGTAAATTTGCAAGCATGGATGGAATAATAAATAGCTCAGCACAACAACTCAAGAAGATGACATCCAGGGTCGAAGAGCTTTCGATGGATCTCACAGAGTGGCAAGCAAAGTCTAGCCTGCTGGAAGACGAATACAATTCAAAGGTATAGTCGTTTTGTCAGACTATTAAACTACTATCAACAGGCTTTTTAGAAGCACTTTGAGTGGGGAGGTATGATATATGATAGAAGAAAACAGTAGTTGTTAGCTTGAATTTTGGTATTGGTTCACAGATATCCGAAATTGAGAAAGAGAGACGGCTCTTGGAAGAGCAGTGCCTAAGAATCAGTCGATGCCGTGCTGAGGAAACAAAGAGACACATGGAGCAAATATTGTCATTTGGTGCTGACATTAGTTCCATGCAAAATGAAAAAGAGGAGTTTGCAGCTAAAATTGTTGCTTTGTCAGAAGAGAATGCTGCTATGAGGCAAACATTAGAGGAAGAGCGACAGTCTAAACTGGACCTTGTAGGGGAAATAAGCCAGCTTCGAGACAGTTATCGTGAGCTGCGAGAGGACATAGAAGTCATCAACAGAAGGCGACGAAGAAAATGGTGGAGAAGGCTCGTATCCTGCAGTTGAAGAAAGGATGGGTCACTGATAGAGACAGCTTTTATGATCTTTGATTGGATTTTTAAGTATTTATTTTATTAACATTTGCTATTATTGGCAGTATTCGCATTTGTGCATTGGTTGAAATTGTGTCCTTTTTGTTGACATCCTTAATGAAGAATCATGGGTAGTGGAAAGCAAGCATGATATGTAGCGAATGCTCGCCATCTTAGCCATTCTTGGAAGTTCATTATAACTCTGTGCTCTATAAGCTGCCAGAGGCTACTCGTAGCGTGAGAGGAAACAATTTTGCTCTTGCATTGAAGCGATTTAGCACAAACATATATCAACGTTATTCCTATAGTTATTTTGTTACTTCATATTGCTCGTCGGTTTGCTCCCTTATTTTAGTTTACTTCTAAACCATTTTGCATAAATAGTCTAACAAGAAATGCTAAATAGTTATAAAGCCAAGGGTCACATCTTCCATGTGCCTTTAATCAAATTTAGGAAACTAGAGGGTTTCTCTAGCATAACAAAAAATAATGTTCTACTATCAAACATGGTACTGTATCGAAAACATTTCTGTCATGAAGCAAAACTATATTTGTAGCTCCAAACAACTTTTCAACTATCGTTAACATTAAGGAGCATTTCAGTAAAAGCTTTCACGTATGCTAAAGTTAGAGTGCACCTTCATCATTCTCAGACTTAATGTTGAAATAAAAATTCGATAAAACACCCTGAAAAAACATAACCAATCCGCACTGGCTGTCAGAAACGTATATGGTACTATGGTACTATGGGACAAATTAACGGCGTTGTCTCTTGCCTGTTGTTATATGATCTCTTGATATTTTCGACATTCATGAAAGCAAACTCGCTTTTTTCCACTATTATTCATCTAGGATTAGTTGCGATGGCAACAGTGTCCGAGTAAGAAAATAATCAAGTGTTCAAGAGCCACCTTTTAAGAAAGGCTTGGGACACTTTCTGGTTGAATAAGATTACTAAATTATTTTTAGTGTATCCGCATTTGATTCTGCAGCATGCGGTGTACATGGTGCCCACCCATGAAAACGCTAAATTCAGGGCCGGCGAAACCGGGGCCATGTCCACCCCCCACCCCCCACTTTTTGTAGAAAAAAGAATTGTTCAATGCCATTTAAAGGAAATAGAAAGAAGATCATAATATTCGCATTTTGCCCCCCTCTAATTTCTAATACAAAATGCCAGGCCTATAGTGTTATTATTCAAAACAATCAAGTATAGTAGATCAATTTTAGGGTCAAGCCACATGACAATTGGGGTGATAGACAGAGGTTTTCTTGGAATTGTGTTTAACTTTTCTATTATGAACTATGTTTACTCTGGGTCAAGTAACAAATAACTTGAGGGAACATATATTTGTACAGAAGAATCTTCCACGTTTGATAGTAGAACTTATGTTTAGAGTTCAAACAACAGAAGTAAATAGACAATGGTTCTCCTGTGACAAATCTTTGACTGACTATTTGATATTTCTGGCCCCTTCCCTGTAGACAAATGATAATGCAATGCATGGCATAACTACTGAAAGTAATCTTGCAAGATTTTAACAAAACTTAATCGTTTGTACTAGTAAATAATAATTTGGCATATCCTCTTTGCTACGCTAACAATGCACCACGAGTCAGGACTTCAACATTGGAAAGGAGTGTAAAAATAAGGAAGCATAAGGAATTGCGTGGAAAGATCCGTCTATTACCTTCCATACAATTCCATGTGAGTAAGCGGATAAACTATCTATAACCTACACTTTGTTGACATGCCTCTGTAACCTCTTTGAAACAACCATATGATATCGGCCAAATGACTTGCTTACTAAATAGACAAAGTCAACGAGCTACCTAGATAGCTCTTACTGAAGAGCGACAATTCAGTTCTCGATTGGACTATTCTTTTAGCAAATGTCACGCTCTCCAGCTTCCATCAAATCAGATGCTTTCGGTCGAATACCCTCCTTTGGTGCCTCGTTCCCATCCGCGTCTGATTCTCGTCAGCATGCTATTTACACCTGGCATCAGTAAGATCAACTTCAGCATCATCACGATGAATGGTAGAAGGAGCATCAGGAAGGTGTGATGTGGCATGTATCCCCACTTCCCTACCCTTTCTGGGGCTAGAGACTTGTAAACATAAAAGAAAATGTGCAAGAAGCCAAACAACATGCTCAGGTATCCAAGTTTCGACTGCACGAAGTCCCACTCCCTCCAACTCATCGACTGATTGACTGTCGGCAATGACGTCAGACCCAGAATGACGAGCAGTGTTGTTGAAAGAGTTGCGAACAGCAACGACACTTCCCCCTTCCACTGATATCTGTGGTAGAGCTTTTGTACGGACAAGCCATTTTCCCCCGACCCTTGAATTTGCTCGACTTGGGACATGCCGCTGAAATATTCCCCAGCAAGGAGAATGTAGGAAAGGCACATGTGCATTCCAGCGAACATGAGTGCAAATAGACCTAGGCCCTTGCGAGCCTTCATCCATGTGTCCAGCCAATTGGGGAACGTGCTGTACTTGGTGCCTCTTTTGAGCTGCAAGAACCCTGCAATGCAACCGGGCAGGAACACCACTGCTAGCAGCCACAGCACCATCCAACCAGTGATGCGGTTAGGGTACTTGAGGAAAATGCTCTCGATAAGCTTTTCTGGTTTGTTCGATATCAAGTAACGGACATGTAGATACACGATCTGAAATAACAGCATGGAGAGTGTGATCCAGAATGGCACCCGCCACTCGGGGAAGAGCTGGAGCGCTTTCTTCTCAAGCATCGTTGCTGCGGCCAGCCTGCCGCTGTCTATTGGGGTGAAGCCAATGTCCCTGGCAACTTGCATCACTGACCTTTTTGCGTCCGCATCGTTGCCGCATACGTATGCAACGCGGCTCGCGCCATACAGGTCGTTTTGCAAGGTCCAGGCTGAAATCGTGTTGAAAGCCTTGACTACCTTGGAGTTGGGCAGCAGAGCGGCTAGATGCGCGGCGTTGCACGCGTCCGATGCACTTTCCGCGTTGCTGATGTCGACGACAATCTTTCCAGTGAGCGCATGGGCCAACTGCGGAATTATGTCGTCATACGCATGGCTTGGTATGGCCAGGAATATCATGTCGGCGTCCTTGGACGCGCTTTCGTAAGCCACGGCTCCTATGTCTGGCTCAGAATTTCCATTGTTCGGGTTTCGCCTTCCAACCACAATTGGGAGCCCCGCTCCGCTCAAGCGACGCGCCAAAGCTTTTCCATAGTTCCCATATCCGAGAATGGCTATGCGGCTATTCTCCTCAGATCCGTCCCCCAAAGTCGTTGACGGTATTGGTTTGAGTTCAATGCTCATCTTTACGCTAGCGGCCTAGACTTGAAACTGTCTCTTAACAATCGCCTTTTGCGAGTGGAGCCCTGGTTTGGAGCTCAAAGCAACTGATCTGTAGCTAAAATCTTCCGGGTTACTAAGTTGACCAATCATAGCCTGAGTAAACTACTGCACAGGAACTTCCGATATCAGCCAAACGTCTCAACAAAAAGCGTCGTTCTTCTCGTGCTCTTGATAAAAAACACATAAAAGCTATGGTACCTAAATCTAAAACACTAAATTTGGCCTTTACTACCATTAATCAAATGCACATGATCTCTCCCGGGGGAATGGGGCTACACGACAAAATTTCAACATTGCGCTCATTTTTCTACTGGATTCACAATTTGAAGAATGGACATTATAAAAAGCATCTAAATCCTTGGTAACTATTGCTGTAATAAAGGAAACTAATGCTGTAATTTAAAAAATATACATAAATATAAGGTATATGCAATTTTCTAATAATATTTTGCAGCCAAACCTGGAGTGTTGATGTTAATGTTCTCAGAAGAATGCCTATTTGATGATATCTAGAGTGATCACATTATCAGTATATTTGCAAATTTGTCAACAGAGTTCCAACGTCTCTTTTTACCGTGATTACATAAAAGGAGTTACTATATTAAGAGACAAATTCAAACCAATGAGTTAAATTGTTTTATTTTCTTCAGTTTAGTTAGCAAAAGACGTTCTTACCATGTTTTGTAAACCATGTTTTGTTAAGCACTTATCCTTGCACAAATTAGTGAATTCAAATTTGTTTTCTTACAGACTATTATATGAGTATATGTGGATACGTAACGAGCAATGGAAAGTTGCAAGCAAACAAGGTTGACTAAGAATCAAATAAATGAACACGAAAATAGGCCTAAAGCTAGTAGTGTTACATAATGATGATTCGATCTAATTAGGAAAAGTTATGTCATTAAGTAGTTCTGAAACCTCTCAACATCGCCTTGACGAGAAAAGAAAATAAGCTCACAGCTAGTTTCCGTTGTCGTGTTTGAATCTACTAGGAAGTAGCTTAAAATCTTGTCCCTCTCAAAATAACAAGGAAGTTATAAAATTGACAGAAACTATGCGACCCAACCTTATCAAGGAGCACGTCCTGTTGCCCTTTGCATGGAGCCTGGGCGCTAGTAATTGCATATGACTTCAAGAGATGATGGCGGCAGAATCTGGCGGCCTGCTTGCCAGGAATAAGGATACTTGCTTGCAATTTACGTCAAAGCCATCTGCTATTGTATATTTGCCAACTTTAAACTGTCTTATAGGAACTCTGTCAAACGGGAGCATTGAAGTTCTTGACATTCATAGTGGGTGCATGCTTAAACAAATTGACTTCGCAGGTATGGTTAACATATGCAACTAAAGTTGTCTCGTATGCTATGTCCTGCCAAGATTTATTGCCTTTCCAGAATCGGAAAAAGTTGTGTAAATGTATTGAAACCTGCTGGAGCTCTAGATTTACGAGGGATATTGTGGTTTCAGGTTTCATTTTCCATGTTAATCGCCCATCGGGCGGCTAAGACCTCTTTCTTTTGGAGTTGTTTTTAAGAGTGCGACAGGTTTAATGGTAGTTTCGATTGATACAAGAACGTCAAAAAGATTGGTTGAAATTCAAATATCGCTGGGACATTCAGAATGTGAAGCCTACTGCACAAATCGCAAAATCGCTTCCTGCAAGACTGGGACAAAGTTTGTGCCATACTTTAAAACAATCAAGTCTAATTGTGCCATTCTATAGCCAAGTCAAGTCAAAATTTGGCGATTAATGACACAGTGGAGCTATGATTATATGCGCTTTTGCACTATACAAGGGAACAATTTGTATATGCACAATTTCTATATGTGCATATACAGAGGTAACCAAACAATGTCATTTAACTTCTACATAGATACTGAGCAGGACCACGTATCGGTATGACAATTAGTGAAATGACAATCATTGCTGGTGTGGCTTCATGGCATTGTCATTCTCCTTTGATGAGCCTCTGGTTGCAGATTAACTGCTGCTGCAAGCAAAAATGTTTCAAATTCAGAATTGTTTTGCCAGTTATTTTTAAAAGTTTTTTGAGACAATGATTTGGTAGCATTTCTTTCATGGAGTATCTTTTTGTTTATAGCAATTGTGAATGTAGCCTACAGACTTTCACTACTCAATCCATTTCATGTCTACTTTTTGGCATAATTTCATGTAACCTTCATTACATAATGGAGAAGGCAGCCATTTTTGGAAGCATCCCAGGAAAAACAGCCACTGAAAAGGTCTCTTAGTATATTTACATTGATATCAATCTGGCAAACAAGAACAGAAATGGTTGACAAGAAATTAAATGCTATAGAGAAAAACTAATCATATGCTAGTCTTTAGAAGTAAAAGAAGCAATTCAGCAAGACGTTGTTGGAATTCTTAGTCTTGATTTTGTGCTTAATATGATTTTAAAATGTTTCCAAGCCATTGTGACTTTTTATTATATTGACTTTCACTCTAGATGAAAATGGTAACAATCATGGCGATCTACTTTGTGCACTTGTTGAGGGCAGTGAAAAGCTATGCATGACAAAAGGAAATGTTATTGGCTGTAGAGGTTTACATGGAGAGAAGATACTATTAGACAGCATTTTGCAACATGACAATAAAGAACAGGAAAAGTTCAAGATTGAGCTTGATATTGTTCAGGTGAGGAAATGATGAACTGTAAAGAGGCATGCCATACTACATGCAATATTTGTATTTATATATGTATCTGTATGTTACTTGGGTACTAATTCACTAATGAATATATAAGGGTCTGTTGTTGATTTCTGATTTCCACTATCAATGCGAAGCTATCTTGACCTTCAGCATGAGCACAATTACAATTACAACAACTTGTTCTCAGTATGTTGTAAGGTCTGTTGCAACTTCTGAATAATATGCATCTTGACATAGCTCACCACATTTATCAGATTATGTTTGTCTTATTTCAATGTAGACCAATCCAATAAATTTTGTCCAATTTGACTTGTAGCCATAGACGTTTGTGAGCTTCCTAGTCCAAGTAATGTTATTTCTTACATTTCTATAACTTTCATGCCACATATATTCAGACTTTAATAAATACATTATGTGCATTGTTATAGGCTGGAATCTTGTTGAATGGTCTTCAGGCATGCCAGCAGCATTTTTCATCTCACAAGCAGTTTGGAAATGATTCTATGAAAGCAGAGGAAGATGTCAAAAGTGTCACTGAGGAGCTCCAAAAGCAATATGAAAAGAGTCTCCATACTGTTGAAAATTTTGCAAATAAATCAGTCAAGGTAGGCTTCCTTGTTTTAAAGCTAATAATCATTTTGATGTGGTAATGGTAAAATAAGAAATGAATAGATCAGCTTGTCTCCACCCTGTTTTTTGCCACAGCACTCACTATGTTTAACTGCATTTAAATCAATTATTTCATTATAGTCAAATTATTATGTTAAGTTTCTTATTTTTTATTGTACATACATACTTAAAATTTATTTATATATTATATCTTATTCAATTATTTGTTATATTCTGTTTTTGATATGTTATATATATTTCTGTTATTATTTAAATAAGACAATAAGGGTCATCTCATGTCAATTCAACAAGGCATTGGCACCCACCATCTTTGATTTTTTTCATTTTCATTTTGAAAATAAATATTGTTTCCCAAAGTTTCACATCAATATCATTTGTATTAGAGGAAATATTGCAATTTAAATGTAATTGCAATTTGAATCACATGTCCTATCCATAATTATTTGTATTTTATAGTGGATGACTGTTTGCTTGAACATGGACAAATCATTGCTAAGTGATGCATTTGTTTATATATATGCAATTATGTCAAGACAAACTCAGGACCCCTCTTTACCAATAATTGGTGATGTGGTTAGGAGAATATCACTGTGTAGCCCACCTAAGAAGAAAAATGATCTTGGAAGGATAGACAGAATGATGATGCTTGGAGAAGTGGAAAGGCTAGATACTTTTAAAACCTGGCCACATAAAAACTATGAGTAAGTATGTTTCGTAAAGGCATTACTTTTCTGCTACTTCAATGGCATATTTGTAACTGCTTGAGAAGCTTTTTTGTAGTTCATAGATCTCTGAAATGACCTTTTTCAATTTTATAAATGACTGTTATGTGTATGCCAGAAAACCATTATTCAATCTAATTAGATTAGCTTTCACTTTTTGTTGTTTAAGGTATGCTTTGCCAGGGCCTATGGCAGAGGCAGGATTTTACCATCCGGTTAGTAGTTTAAGAATTTTCCCATTTACTTTAGTTGAAAATTGACACTTGATTCATCTACCAACGTGTAAAGGTCTTTATTTTGTACTTTTGTCTTTGATTCCCAGAAAAAAGACCAATTGTTTGTAGCTTTGTGTAGCTTTTTCTGAGCGTCAAGGACAAAAAAGAAGATGGAAACCTTAAATTTTGAATGTTATCATTTCAGGCATATTCAGCTGCATCAGAGGACAGAGCCATTTGCTTCAAGTGTGACATTTGCTTAGTTTATTGGGAACCATCTGACCAGCCATGGTATGTGAAAAGCAACCTGCATTTTGCAGTATATTGAACCATAATTTGTTTAGAATTAACCTATCAAATATTTGTGAAATTTTTAGAATTTATTTTTACTTTTTCTTTACATTCTGCCTATATTTGATACAAAGAAATTTGAAGAATACTCGTTTTTGCAAAAACTGTTGCTTTTAGCCTTTGTTACTGAAGTATGTTTTCTTGGTTTTTTGTAGGTCGGAACATGAGAGACATTCAAGCAGCTGCCCATTTGTCAAGGGAGAATATACTGCCAATGTTCCACTATCCTGTAAGTAAGCATTTCAATTTAGTAAATATGATATCAATTTTCTTAAATAATTTATCAATACATTGTATTTAGTTTTCATCTTGATATATGTTATCATTGTATAATTATTTATTTCTGCCAAAATTTTGCTTATTGTTTTCAATAATATGTTCATCTCAGCTAAGCATTGATGTTTTTTACATATATCTCTCTTTATCTTCTTGAACAAGATGTGTTTTAATATGATCTTCATTTACTCATCAAATTTCCATATCCTTTCTGTTCAAAGTCTTGTTAACTTTCTCTTGTATTGTTTCCATAACCATCCTGTGGATATTTCAGTTGTAATCTTCCCTCCTTTAGTTTTCCTGAAATTTGCTGGTCCGTAGCATTTGTTCCTTTCAACATCTTAACACCATGCCAGTCATTTGTGTGTCCCTTTTTGACCTCTCTTTCTTTTTGCCAAATGCTGTGTAGCCAATGCTTTTGTCTCTCTTTCAGTGTGCAGTGCAGTTTGTCATGCACAAGGCTTGAAGGACCCTGATGAACAGGTAACAATATGATTTAGGCTGTATTTCAACAAAGCCAGAAAGATTTTGTTTAGAAAAGAATTTATTGTGTTAAAATTTATTAGTTATGAAATGCCAAATAGATAGTGCTTTTGAGTGAAAGTTAGTGCAGACCCAAACTTTTTCCCTTGTAAGAAACTTCTACTATATTACTCACAATCATCAGTCATTGTAGATAGCAGCAACTGTCAACATTGTTTTCATTACGTGCACGCTGTTAGAAATTTCATCTGCTTTTCATTTTATTGCTATTATATAATGGGTCTCAACACATTGTTAAAGTTGATTTCTCTTATCTTGCAAAATACTGTCTATTGCAGCAGCAATTTCTGCTTTTAAAATCATGCAACTTTTGATAGTAAACGAGTCTTCGGTTTGGATTTCAGTAATATGAATTTTTCAGACAGTTCTTTTATTTAACGATGCAAACGCTCTGGTGAAGCTGTAGTTACATTTTCGAAGATCTTAAACGAAATGACCCATGACGTAAATTCAGTCTTAAAATTGAAATCCAATAGATTTTGATTCTTCTGTGCTGTACGAGAAATCTTTTGACACACAATCTTATTGATAAAGGTTACTCGTATTGGCAATCAAAGCTTTAACGACTTGGCTGTCATTGGGACAAATAAAGGCAATGTGTATCTGTTGGAGTGCTCCCCCCTTTTAAAGGTAAATCTTTGTATACTTCAGTAAATGTGTTGGTATGTTAGATAAGAAAAGTAAGCGTTATTGGTGTCACAGGTTTTTTAATCTTGACATCGATGTATTTCACACTTACTCAATTTTTCTGAAATAAACTTGTAGCTAACGAAAGGCAATGAAGCTCAAACATTTGCCAGAAACATTGTTTTCCTCATTAAATGACATGCATCTCTCTTTCCTATTTATTTTCTTTCGTTTTGTTTTGCTCAGAAAATTTCCTTGTGTCTTGCAAGATGTCATAAAACTGATTCATAAAGCACACTTGGTTGACTAGGCTTTCTTTAACCAAAGAAGTCAAATATTGAATATAAATTTTGGTCAATTACGTAATCGCTCTTTTTTGAAGATTCTAATTGACCTTTTCCTTAATTTCCTCCTTTTTCTCCAACTGAAAAAAGCAAGCGATTATTCTATTAGGAAAACTTCGTTTTTTTCTAACTGCCACATCGCATCTTCCTCAAACTATGTCAAATCACTAACCTTTGAAATGGTTGTGACATGGCTTTACAATGCAGCAATCCTTTTCCGCTGTTTTGACTCATAAAGGTGGATTACTAGATTACGGGATTTACCTGCCTTTCAGAGCTTGTCAGTTTTCTTTTCAATCAATTGACCTCTGTAAGTCAGTCAGAATAGTGCTGATTGTTGTCTCTCTTAAGTTGGCTTGACTGCATGAACTTTCTTTCGTAAATAGCTGAAGAAGAAGTTCAAGAGATGCATATCCCGCTCAGTATCCGATGTTTTGAAACTCAAAGGTCTCAGCGAGGAAGATGGTGAGGGTTTTGGGAAGTCCTCTTCCACTTCCTTATCAGGCATCGATCAGGAGGAATTAGTTGCAGATACGGCCAGTAAGGATGAAGCAGGGGCCCAGACTGAATCATCTCCCGAGAAAGAATATGTTGATGACTCGCTAGACGATTTGTCAAAAATGGAAATTAAGAAGGACGATGCTGGAAGTGCTTGTAAAGAAAAGGTGTCGACACAAATTACAGTGCACATCCCAAGCAATGCAGCCAAGCGACGGCCTTATTCTGTCGAGGTTCAGGCGCTGACGCTTTCTAAGCACCGTGCTGTTAGCGAAGATGGACAGAAGATGATAGTAAATTATGTTGTGATTGGACGAAAATGCACAGTGGAGACGAAGAAAGGTGTCGAAGCCTCCAAGCAGTCGTTTTTGAGTGTTTTGGTCGTCAATGAGCGAGACATGAAAAAGGTTGAAGTGAAGAAGGCGGATGCAAAATCGAAGAAACTGAGCAATGGTGTTACTGCGTACGTGCCTAATTTGATCCAAGATCCATTGTTCCAGCACGAGTTCGATTCTTACGTCGGAGAGTTTTCGGTTATCAACGAGTATCTCCGAGCGAGCAAGCAAGCAGAGAAAGTCGACGGAGCCAAGACGAGCACGGCGAAGGAGAGTCGTGCAAGAGAGGCGAAAAAGTTCCAGGAATTCATACTTCCGAGTTTCATTGATGCATCCACGCACGAAATTTCGCATTTGTACTCGACAACTATCGGTTTGTTTGTCGTCGTTAAATGCAAAGATTTGGTTGAGAAGTTTGATGAGAACTGTGCTCATGCAGATTCCCTTGAAGACTCTTCCTCCATTGATTCCGACACGGAAGTCATCGAGATGCCGAATGGAGGCAGGCACGAAGCGAACCGCTGCTCGTATATCCTCGAGTACCGTTGGGTGTCTCAGGGCGACACGATCGCCATCCACGGCTCATTCGTGTCCCTACGCGAATTCACGCAGGAGGAGTATTTGCACGATGTAGTGATGATATCTAGCAAGAGCCTGGGGTTCAGAGAACAGCGGTTTACTGTCGTGGGTGGTGAGTGCTCCGAGGCCAATGACTCCGAACTTCTCTTAGTTGCTTCGGGCATGAGTCGGAAGCGTCTCCTGGTTATCAGCACGCTCGACCTTACGGACTTGAGCATACTGACGCTTGATAGTATCGACAGTAATTGCATGGTGGAGAGGATTGTTTACTGTTTAGGGATCAGTGTCATTGCCTGTTGTTTGGACGATGGCAAAGTGGTCCTTTGTGACCTGGAGGGCCATGCAAAGAAACCCGTGGAGGAACCAAGCAAAGAGATTGCAATCGACGCTGGTGAGTACTGTGCTCTTCTTTGGCATCGAATCTTATTTACCATATTGCGCTGTTATTCAGTTGGCTCAAGAAAACGAGACGTTTTTAAAATCCCTCTTGGCACATTTCTTCTTGTTTAGTCTTCGTTTACCATTAAGCAGCTCCACAGTTGAAAAGGTGTCGTCCTTCTATTTTAAAGAGAACAATTCAATCTTGCAGAAGAACAGCTTCACTTAATTGAACTGTCCCAAAAGTGCCTTTCTCTGGTGTTTTTGCTTTGAAATGGAGCTCTCCTTTTTCACTCAATAGTCGGCAGATCACACAACTACTTTTTGTTGTAATATAAGATACCTTGTGGTCATTCCCTAAAAGTTAAGCCAGTTGTCTTCTAGCATGATGTTACTTTAAAGCGACGCAGCATAACTGGTTTACCAGACCAGTTTAAACTGGTTTACCCCCGTTTCCGGTATTTTCAGGTCAACTATCGGCTGTCTCGCTCAGCGATGCTGTGCTATCAGAGCTCTTGCACCTCACTCGCTTTGAGCCAATCACGAACGGCGTACATATGTTTCTCCCGATGGACTGGGTCGTCGGCCGGGCTTCACTGAGCGCCAACGCGCCGCTGCAGAGCAAAAGACGGCTCCAGCCCCACGTGCAGGACATCTACCCAATCAGCAGTCCTTCTCTTCTCAAGGGCGTGAACGGAATCTCGGATCAAAAGCCACAAGAGCAAAGGTGAGTGCTATTTGATTTGTTTGATTTGTTTGATTTGTTTGATTTGTTGATTTGTTGATTTGTTTGATTTGTTGATTTGCTCGTTGATTTCTAAAAGCACTTCGTAACGGAGCGCATGGATGCTTATTGGCGTGTTCCAAGACGGCTGGAAAATGGGATTTGACAATTTTTAGTATCCATTTTTCTCCTTGTCTGCTCTATATGTTTATTTATATATATATATATATTTTTTCAATATATATATATATTGTTCTTGTTTATGTTCATTGTGCTGTTAGGTCTATGTTTTGCTCCAGGTTATGCTCCTCCTGGCACCCTGGCTTTACTTTCACATGTGTTAATCCTAGACAAATCTGTACTAATCTTCAAAATTCGATTTTCTTGTTTATTCTCTAATCGGACAATTTCACAATGTTTCCATTTGTGGAAGACTGTTATTTCCTTTGTTTTCTTCACGACCGCGAAGCACGTGATATCTGAACATTGGAGCAAGCTAATCCCCGTCGCAATAAATAGAATCTCTTCATCCTCATTAATGTTTAAAGCACATCCTTTGATGAATTTGCATTACTTTGCCATGTAGAGATGCACTAGAAAATGAACCTTTTGCTTACTAAAGCGCTTTTTTGCTCATCAGGCTTCGATCGAAGGAGCAGAATGTGACATTCAAGATATTCGTCAGCTCGGAAACCTCAATCGGATACATTGATCTGGCCTTCGAGTGCAATTTGGCGATATCTGAAGAGTGGAGCCTGTTTGTTTCCCTGTTCTTGATCGAGCAGAATCAGAACACAGCCAGCAAAGCTGATGATCTCCGGGCTAGAGACCTTATTTGTGGACCAGTCGCGCTGTCGGATTATCGGTCAAACGAGGAGTTCAAGGCATCGTTAATGTTAACCTCCCCGAGACTGGCCTCCGTAAAGAGCAGCTACTTGGCCCTGGAGCTGGAGTATCGTCCGAATCATAACAGCGGAGGCGGAATGGCCAGCCAGACAGGAGCAGGGCTCGTGGGCGATAGAGACAAGAAGCTGAGTGACCTGGCGGTGGCCGACTGCATATCGAACATACAAATAGTCATGTACCAATACCTGCCGTGCATGCCCGACTCGTCGCTGCTCCCATCATCCCGGCTGCGTTTGATAGAAGAGAGGGAGATGCAAGTGAAGTTGCTTCACCAATTAGTGAAAGATGTTCACAGTGGAAAGTGTCTTGGCGAAGATTCACAAGGCAGAAAGTGCCTGGAAATTTTCTTGTGGATCTGGCACATCTTGACGTTTTCTGAAGATAGTTTGAGGTAATAGCAGTTGGAGGCACCAGAAGGCATTTGCAATTTGATCCAATCCTGTATCAGTTATAACGCTCCCACCCCTGGTGACACGTGGCTTCAGATCATCCTCCCCCCCATTTGTATTGCTTAAGTCGCACCCAGCGCACCTCTATCCTTCTAGAAGCCGGCTCTTTTCCTTTTTTCAGCTCATTACTTAGCTAAGCGGTACACATGTACATGTTGAGATGCAAATAAAAGCGCCACGAGTTTCACGTCGCCCTTATCAGCTTTAATTAGGAGAATTCGGTCTTAGTCGGGTCTGGTGACAGAGTTCCGAAATAAGCGAAATGAACCGCAACTGAGACAATTTGGGGCTTAGTTTGATTCTAAGCTTAATCAGCTATGCATGTTCTGCGCAAACTTCAAAGGGGAAGGACAAGGAAGGTCTCCGAAAGGCCCATGTTTTTGCAAAGGACGTGTTCGACTGCGCGTGCATGCCTCGTAATCCTCTCTGACGTCACACAAGGGGATTATCTCTCGCAAACGATACAGATTCGAGAATTCACCTACTGCGAACGAACAACTAATTGCACAATTTTGTAATATATTGGTCATGTTCGAACACGTGCTATTGTTATTAGCCACAGATTGTCAATTCTATCACGCCATCGGCCCAGTCCCCTAAAGAGCTGCGCATGATAGTAGTGAGTGTTTGGTGTAATTTTTGAGTATGCTATTGCTTTGTTCACAGGGACCAGCTAGTGGAAGTGGTTGCAGAGAATGTTTCAGACCTCACCAAGGCCTGCTTCATTAACGGCGATAGGACACTGGCCCATAGAGTTTATCAACTGTTTGCCAGTATTTGCAGGTATGGCTGTTTTTGTCTAAAGGAACTCCCAACATTGCTACTTATACTGACAACCCGCTTCTATGCAGCACGTGTGCTACTAGTGTACCTGGCATGCTGTTATGAACTCAAAGATACGAAAGGGCTTCAAATGAAACATATTGGATAGAGCATGATGATGTCTATGCAGAAACGCAAAAGACACTTGATGATGAATTTTGTGCAGGCTAATACTAATTACTAATACTAATACTAATACAGATGTGTAGTATCTGAATTGCGGGTTGATACTCGCTTACCGTATCTATATTGATGTTATCAATCAGCGCTTTGTGGATTAGCTAACTGCTGCAAACACAGACATAATAGCTATTCGAAAAAGAACTTCCTTTTTTCAGTATCTCAGCCCTGCATTTGTTCTTGCGAATTATTTTGAAGCCTAGCTGTAAGCTGGATTGTTTTATGCAATTGCTATCAGTACATTGATGTTGCCGTAATGTTAAGTCATATTGATATCAAAAGCATTAGAGACAGTAAAATAATTCAGTGCTCTAGCTGGCTTTGAAATCGAACGTGGAGATATATCAGCTATTTTTTAACCATCAAAATCTCGCGCACTAAAACAGTGAACAGCATGTTAAAAAACCCTAAAGTGTTTTTGCAACAAGGCAAGGTCACGTGATTAGTGATTAGGAATCAGCATTGGTATCCTGTCTTCTTCCTTGTAGATATTCCGAGAAAAAAGGTTGTTCAAGTTTTACGAGGCAACTTCTCTTGGCGCTGACAAGTGTTGTCGACGAGGTGGCGAATTTCTCCTCCGTCGGGGCATTGCGTTGGTTTTTCCGATTGTGCAACACAGCCGTCAAGTATGCTGACCCCGCTGACCTGGAAGGACTCTTTGCATCCATGTTGGTTTCCTTGGCCGAAGTAACCAAGTGTCACCAAGATGACGTCACAGACAAGCAGCTCATTCTTC
The DNA here is from genome assembly GCA_003864495.1 of Nemopilema nomurai. NCBI lineage: Eukaryota > Metazoa > Cnidaria > Scyphozoa > Rhizostomeae > Rhizostomatidae > Nemopilema > Nemopilema nomurai. Next base: position 455,127 of record ML133381.1, read on the forward strand.
AGACAAGGTTCAGTTTACCTCTACTGATTTTCTCATCCGTTCTTTTCCTATCCTCTTCGAAAAGTGGGAAATAGAAGTAAAGTTCGATGTTATTTTCATAGCACACCTTAACTGTAAATTTTTTTCCAATATTGCAATGCGAACACCAAGGAGAATGGAGCTTTGGAATTCTGAATCTGTCTCAGTTGCTTTTTATCTTATTTGCTTTTTTCTTTTCGAATCATTCTTGCACTGTTCAAAGTAGCCAACCGACTTTCTTTGCAGATTCGATCTAGTCGGTTCACCGCTAGAGCCAATTATTGCTGAGCCAGTTTGCATCAACCTCGTTATGGGCGAGAGCATGAAAGCCAAAATAGAGCCCCCAAATGGAAACGAGACCGCGTCAGGTGGCAAAAAGACCATGTCTATCTCGGCCTCCGAAGTACCAGGTATGCATAGGGCGCCTACTTCAGATTCACTCGAGGGGGGTAGTATGAAAGACCGCATCAAGTTCATTATGCTTGCAGTGGACCCCTGCCTATAAGGAGAAAGGAATTGTTGATGAGATGGCTGATTCTACCTTGATTTCTGCCTGCATTGTTTATGAAAGCTAAATTGTGAGCTTTCCTTTTCTATCAAAGGCCATCTTTCAGAAAGTTTTGTCTTTCACCCAAAGCGTAGAAGATTGAAAGGGTTTATGTTAAAGTGTACATTTATTTGTCACTCATGTCGTGACTTTATATTGTACTATGAAAAAGGTGATTGTCGATATTATATGTGTATATCGTAATGCTTCGATTAAACGCCCAGGGCGTTTATCATTTTTAATTTTATGGGGCCTCTATTCGAGGGGGCGTTTAATAAAAGGGGCGTTTATTGACGAATAAATTAAAATAGGGGGCCTTTTTTCGAGGGGGCGATTATAAGAAGGAGGCGTTTAATCGAAGCATTCCAGTATTGTGTTATTGTTCGTTATTATATTGTGTCATATAATGACAACCTGTATTTTGTCAGGAATTCTCGAAGTTCATCAGCTCGGTTTCACGTGTGTGATGACAAGCGAAGGCTCGAAGTGTGAAACAGTAGCAAAATCGAGTAACGCCCAAAGCCAACCGCTCAAAGTTGCCATGGAACACTCCAAGAGCCAGTTCCAAGATCCAGGCACCACGTCGCTCCCATTTCCATACAAAGATGAAGACCCGCCCTTTTTCGTAAGCAAAATTCAAGAAAATTCTTCTCTGCAATGCTAGCAATGTTCGGTTGCTTCCTCAATTCATTTCAAATTTCAGATGAACTTATTCCATCAAATTTGCAGCGGATTCGCTTTTTTGAAGGGGGATTTGCTTGTCTGTTTTACAATATAATTTGGTATTAATCCCAAACAACAATCTACAACATTTGGTCATGTCCATTTTTAGATGCTGTTTCGTTTTAAAAAGTATAGCTGAAGGACTTGTTTTTTTTCCTTTTGTTTCTTTTCTGTAACTATATGAGACATTTCACTGGGTGGTTCTGATATATTAATTGTATTCATTCCAATATGTACCTTACCATCATATAAATTGTTGACTTTGACAGGTAAGCCTTTTTCAACGTCGATAAATTAAGAAAACACCTGTTAAATACCCCCACCACTCGATACACCAATCGCCAACAGTCTAGCAACAATGTTGCTCTGACTGTGCTACAGCTGTTCCGATTACCACACCGCCTTGTCTTCTTCTAGCGATACTGAATATTGGTTAAAGACTGAAATCAGCCTTTGGCTGTGCTTGCTACATAAACAGACTGCCTTTCCCACCCACAAATGCGATTCGCAGCTGTCTAAACTACCTAGATGTTTTCATCGTAAATCTGAAATTGTTTTCTTTTGCTGTATACCAGAGCGTCTGTCAGCGTCCGTATTGACGATGCTAGCCTTGTTTATAAAGCTGTCGGCAAATCTAATAGAACTGTTTCCACGCGACTGATTACCCGTTTTTTATTCCAGCCGTTTTACGACGATCTGAATGATATCGAGCCAGAAATGTCAAACGAAGATTACATGGAGATGGACCAAAGTGTGTACGAGGTTCTCGATAAGGAAGGCTTTGATATTTGGAATCCCGACTTGAGCCAACGAAAAGCGAAGGTCGTTAAGAAGAGAGGGAGAGCTCAGAGGCTGAACCTAGCGCCCGATATTGACAATGAGTTTATCGTGAGTATCCAGAATGCTTATGAGTGACGCAGGCCGTATTTGATGCATGCGCTCAATGCATAAAACTGTAGGCACTTTTACTACACTGTAGGCACTTGCCATGCTTCCATACTGTAACAGTGGCACTTCACATAGTCCACGAACTAACCCATGGTCACTGGGCTTCGTACTGTCAAGCTACGTATGCTCGTGTGTCCTTACCTTTCGTGTGATAAGGTGCTCAATCGTACTAACTTCTATTGTACGCGGCCGTTTCCGAGCAATGGTCCTTGTCTGCCAGTGCCAATGCAGGTAAACATGACGAATTGACAATGATGACAGCTCAGTCAGCTCTTTTGCGAATACGTTTCTCGGTCAGCCGCGCATCTGATTTTGTGTCGTTTTTCAAGGTACCCGAGTCGATGCTGCTCGTCGTCGAAAGAATGCACGCCGCTGCGCAGCACTTCGCAATCATCGACTTCCAACGGCCCATTTACCTGACGGATGTGCTCATTCCTCCATGCGCTTCACTTGCAAGCATATCCGTGTACGCTTGGAAGGGGAACCAGACTGAAAAGGAGGCAGTGCACGTGGTCACTTCGAATGAAATTGGACGGAAAGCCCTGATTCTGACTGACATGATTCCTTCAGTAAAATGCAAGTGCCTCAAGGTAATGTTGCATGCAGTCCTTCTTTCTATCGAAGGATTTTGTTAGTTTTTCTAAATGTATTGACGCGACTTATTAAAATTGTATGAAAAATTCATTAAAACATTTTTCATCTAATATATTTTTGAAGAAGGTCGTGTTCAAAATGTTTTTCTAGCTCTCATTCTTTTTGTAAGCTGGAAGGAAACTGCACTCTTCTCATCCTTCTATCTGATATAGATAAACAAGCACAAATTCGTGTTTTCTCGATTCGCTTAAACTGGCGGCAAATGAACAGGTTTATGTGCCTAGCCGTTACACACATCCAAGACAAAAGATATAAAAGGTACCACTAGAACTAGCTGAATTGGAAAATAAAATTTCTTTACTCGTGAAAGATATTAACCAATGTCTTCGCATTGCAGGTAATTGCGAATGGGAGCCGAAAATTGAACTCGACAAAAATCTCTATAGCACTTGGAAACTTTTACGGTAGGCCCGTGGATGGGACTTACAAAGCCCAGCAGTTGAAGTCGAGGCTACAGCAAGAGTACGACAGAGCGTTTTGCCGCTACGCCCTCGCGTGCGACCGACTGTCCCATGCAATCGATGACGCTGTGGAGGCTTCAGCGGAAACCAACGGTGGTTTATCTGGGGTGGATCCCCAAAGCGTGCTCACAAAAGCGTACAATGATTGTGCGGACACACAGCTTAATCTCAACCATGTTTTCCATTCCCTGAAGTTCTACGAAACCAAATCCAAGAATGGAACGTCAAGCTTCGCGAAAAGGCCCAGTGGTCACGTGCCTAACGATCTCATGAGGGTTCTTATCGAGTGTTTCCTGGAAACCCTCCTGTTGTCGTTGCAGAATCTTGCAAGGAGCAGGGAAGAATCCGGGGGTTTTGATTTCGAAGTCGTGAGTTTCGAGCACTTCTTGGATCTGTTCAAAAGTTTGTGTGTGTTCGGGCCGCTCAAGATAAGGCAACTTGGGTGCACGCTGATGCAGTGCCTTTGCGAGGTCCAGCCGTGGTGGGACGAGTTCCTTATCAGTGCGTTCAAGTACTGCTTTCAAAGCAGTTCCACTCACGGAGTTCCGAAGAATAGGTGGGAAATCACAGTCCTGCTGTACCTTATCAAATTGCATTGCGTTTTGGCTGTTTTTAAATGGCGAAAAAGAAATGCACTGTCGTTTACGGTTTTATTACAACTAAATCAACAGATCTTTTAAGCACTCTTTTGGATGAATCCCTGGCGATAAAGTCTTTGCTCACAAGAAGTTGCGAGAAAAATCATAGGCATTTGGGTAGAGCAATGCGTTAAAAAGCAGAAACGCAGATGACAAGTGCACTTGAATAGTGTTTTTAAGTTGGCTTTTATCATTTTACTCCTCATAAACAGAATCCATCATGGCGGTTTAGGCTAAATGATAATGAACTTTGGAATATTTAAAGAGTATGTATGTTTGTGACGGCATATGTATATTTTGAGTAACTGTCACCTTTGTAATTTTATGGCTTGGTTTTCATTTCTTGCAGGCTCTTCGTTCTGTTCATGCGAATATTGAAGACAGCTTCGGACAGGAACCGAGTCATTCAAAGTCTGACGAATTTGCTGAACGATTCTTTGGCGCCGTTGTGCAAAGGGAAAGCATCGCAGGGGCAGCTCGACTTGGAGCTGATCGACTTACTTTTGCTTGTCTTCAATGAACTATTGCAGCACTTCGGTGAGTCAAACATCAGCGCTCCTCTTGCCTGATGCCTCGCTGGGCTTCTGAGCGGTTATGTTTGTATGTGAATGCTATGTTTGGGATCTTGATCGCTAATCAATATACAAGAAACTTCATCAAGATTCTATTCACCTTGCATTGTCATCTGTGTCCTTTTAACAGAATCAGTTCCAGGACCACGTTTTCACAGGACAACCCTTTGTTAATCAGTCTTGTTGCTGATCTAAAAGGAAACTGCAAGGGTCACACTGCTTTTATTGTTAGCAATTCAAACAAACCTAGCGATATGGCTTGGTAAACTAATTGTTATTTTAAACTTCAGCAACGTTTTTACACATCAATTTCATTACTTTTGGAGAAAATTTATCTTCAACCAGAAGGAGATGGGTCTTAAGGCTCCTTCACCAGAGTAATCGAGCCGTAAGCTGGAGTTGTTTCTTTTAAAGGCATAAGTGGTGGGCCAGAGCAGCCATTAAAGGTTGATGGCCAAACATATTTCCTAGCCGATTCTTTGTGAAAATACCTCAGCTCTGAATCTCCTTCTAGTACTGTGTACTTTGTTAGTCAAGTCTCTGCTTTCTGGGTGCGCAGGAAGCAATTCCATACAATTTGAAGCGATTGCCCTTTGTTTATTCATTTGTTCTTGTTTACCGCGAACTGAAACCTCTTTCTCCCAAAAATATTATTGAAATTTTTAACAAATACATGCATGTCTCCCACAAAAGTGTCCTGTAAGAAAACAAATATCAAAATATCATCAATTTATATACTTCATATTCATATGCTATATCGACATCATCCTCACCTTTGTCCCAGACGAAAATCGAATCGCTTTGGTGTATGAGGCTTTTGATAATAACTTGAAATGAGTCTGATTGCTACTAGAATTTTGGGTGAAAATTGGTACAATTTCGTTATTATTTGTCGTTGCACGAAAAGCGAGTAAGCAAATTTCTGTTGCGTCATGTCGCTTACCCTTGGCAATTCGTGTGACTATTTGCCGGGAAAAGCTTAAACACTAGCCGCGGGTATTGCGTTGTAGATCACGGCGACTGGGTGTTCTTAACACCGTGGAACACAATGGCAAAGGAGTCGAGCGGACTCGAAACGCGGACCCAAGAGCAGATCCGGGACTACTTGCAGGCTCAACGCCAGAAACTCACCAGCTTTCACAAGCGGCTGCAGGTCCTGGCCAACGCCAAGAAGAAGCACGCGGCCATGGCCTTTAAGTTGCCTATTGCCCAGGCCTCTAGCAAGGTATGTAAGGGAGTTACAGTTACTGATGTGCAATAGGCACCCGGCACCGTAGAATCGCCTATGAATTATTCTCGCAGATTCGGTTCTACATCAAATTTCTTGAATCATTTTTATATCATTTTTTAGTCATTTTAGTGCCGATGAACTGATAGCGAGGGGTTCACATTCAGTCTTTTAACGTCAATCCTTTTGTATTACCACGTCTTGATGCCGAACTTTTTCCTTCGATCGGTTTGAATTTATCTACGTCATCGGCTGTGACGCTAGAATGTGAATTCAGTCCCACTTTAGTCTCTATCCATCCGCCTTGATATTTTATTTCATCCACTTTTATCGGCTCATAGTTTGATAATCAAAGCCACACCTTTACTGAAGTTGCCAAACCCTATTTGTAAGAAATTGAAAAAATTATTTTTTAAGAAACATTGAGAAAGATGAGAAATACTCAGAAATACCTGAGCCCGTTGCATTTTCTCCTTTTCCATTTGACACTTGCATAATCAGACAGCATTTTTTTAAAAACTTATTGCATTGTTAAACACGTGATCAGACTTGGCAAACCATGTGATTGACAGGCTCCAAACTGTCTCCCATTGGTATCTGACTGACTAGTTGCACAGAATCATAACACACGTAATTTGTTTATCATCTAGACCATATATCCTTTAAACTACGAAAGCGGCTTATAAATAGTTCCTCTACGTCCTATTCCCTGTACTCCAGTTTTCATTTCCATGTATTTGCTGCTCAGGTTTCTGTTCCGGTGATTCATTTTCGATTTCCCTTTAACACCCCTAAAGGACATGACCTTGACCCTTTCGTACTCACGTGTTCAATTTAACCCGCATGCTTTGCATTTTCTCAATGTCTTTTTTAAAAAAATTTCTACTTCAGGTCATTCTTCATTCACCTGGACTGTTAAATGTTACAAGAGCATTACCGTTAGATACCACCGCAGAAAAGACTTAGTTGTAATTTCGGGGGGAAAATGCTTGAAACACGTTAATCTGTTGCGATAAAGGAAACGGTTTTGTTTGCAGGAATTAAAAGACTTGCTATTGCTGAGAAGACATCCGCTGTTCAATAAGAGGAAATCGGACCGAGATGCGATTAGCGCAGATGCCCTGAGTCTGCTTGACGAGGGCGATGGCGAACCGGACCCGAAGGCCGGCATCATGGAGAAACAGAGGTTGCTGCCCAGCTTGGTCTGCCTGTTCAAATTGATGCTAGCTTCTCGTACGGAGGCGGATTTCGAAAGGCTCGTGTTAGCATGCAAGGTGAGGTATCCATTGCTACTGCAGAAGTTCGCGAGTTGTTTAAGAAGTGCTGTAGGTAAAAGACTAGTAGTTGCAAGAAGACTTGTTTGCATATTGTCATGGCGTTATTGGTTATTTGCGTTATTGGTTATTTGCGTTATTGGTTATCGGTCTGCTATTTCATTTCACATTGAACTTTGTATCTGGTATGCAGCGTGCCTTACTGGATTACATGTCTTAATGTATATGTCTTTAAATATAAGCCGCCATCAACAGAAAATGTCCCCAAAAAGCAAGTAAGTTTCTTTAGGGGCTTGATTATCTCCTATGATCGTGGATTACTGAATGTATAGAGTCCAACTGGATTATTCGGAAAATTGGGAAGGATTTGTCTGCCCAATGCCATAAAAGTCCTGTCCAATGCCATAAAAGTCCTGTTCAATGCCATAAAAGGCCTGTCCAATGCCATAAAAGTCCTGTCCAATGCCATAAAAGGCCTGTTCAATGCCATAAAAGTCCTGTATAACTAAAAGCCGTCTTTTCTGTCGCAGATTTCATCGATGCTGGTGTTGGCTAGTGATGCTCCCGTCCACATCACGGAAATCACAAATCCCGAGGACCTCACTAGCTTGCTGCGTCTTGCCATCGCAAACGACTCGAAACACTCCCCCTGGGTTAATCACGCGGTCCTGTGCTTCATTCGCCAAGTTCTTCTCAAGAGGCAGGCCGCGCCGCCCAGTCCCGTGGGATGCATTGCTGAAAATGCGAGCGCCGACGTGCCAGGCAGCATGGACGACAAGGAGGCTAGCAGTGCCTCTGGGGAGTCCAGTGGCGACTCATCGGAAACCATGTCGGGGCAGGAAGGGGAGCCTGTGGAGGAGAAGTTGACGGACATTGCGTCATCGATAGCGACGAATCTCATGAAAGTGATCAAGGAAAGTGTGCACGGCAAGGAAGGTGGCACTGCGAAGGAGAACACGGCATTCCCTACCAATGCAAACCGGTTTGGGGCTCCATATAGTACGTATCATTTAGTCGATGGCTTCGATAAGGGCTTTCAAATGGAGGGCAACCAGGTTTATTATGATAACCTTGATAGAATCAACCAGATCCTAGCGAAAGGCGTGTGGCAACGCTGTTCCTCCGCAGTGACATATAATGAAGCTAGGAACGACCCGCAAGATAATTGTGACGATTTTGAATTCGTGTCGAATGTTTTCGCAAGACTGGCACTTAGTGATCTAGGCCTAAAGAACATCGCCCTGCTAGTTTGTCAGTGGATCTCTATTACGTCGACCTCGGAAGGCTTCCCAAGCAAGGCGGTGATGCATTTGCCTTTTGAAGTTGCCAACGTGTTGTTCAAGTCGCATGGATTTGGCGAGAAGAACAAGCACTTCGAATTTCTTTGCGAGAAAGCCCTGCTGAGTTCTCTGATGAAAAACAGCCAGTCCCAGTCCCTGGCGCCCCTTCTCGACATTCTGGCCTCCAACTCCAATGAACCTGGTCATGCGGGCAGCTCGTCGCGAAGCTTGTCGCTGCTGAAAGTTCTGGCGCATCGCATCAAGTCAGAGGGCTCCAGCGGGGAAGCTGTCCTGGCAGAATCCATGGCAACACTGCTACCCGACGGCAAGAAAGCAAGGCACTTGGCAAAAACACTTGTGTTGGAGATCTTGAAAAACGCTGGGTTAGTGGACAATTCGTACTAATATACTTATTTGTGATGTTTCTTTTAACATTTTCAGTCTTGCCAGATTAATGATGCGTGGAAAATGCACAGTATTGAGGCATGGGACAATTATAATCATCATTAAACCCCGATAGTCGAAGTCATTCAGGATAAGATCTGGATCGACACTGTTCCTGTTTAAATTGGGGTAAGCCCTTAAGATGTCATGAAGTAATAGCTTGAAGTCAAGGTGGTAATATATTTTTTTGCTGTTTTTTGTCTAGGAGCGACATCGCTTCTTGTCAAGAAATGTTGGAAGTGATCGGCGATTTGCCTTTATTCGACGAAGCGAGGCCTGAAGAAGCCGATGTTACGGCGCAAATCCTCAAAATCCTCACTACGTCTATTCGCGAGTTTGTTTCGAGAAACCAAGAATCGTTCCTACTCTCCTTTGCCGAGCCAAACAAGCAAAAGCGATTGTACATTGTTGACAAAGGCAAAGCCTGGCAAATTGGCCAGTGCGTATCAGAACAGGATTCCAGTCAGCTTTCCAGAAGTATGGTCTTGCTGGAGCGGATTGCGTATCAGGCCCCGCGTAACAGGTGAAACGCTATAAGTATTATTAGAATTTCATGTTTCACATCTCCGAATAATCCGCGAATAATTTTAGTTCACAACTCCAAATAATCCCTGAATCATTTTATATCAAGCGAAATAAGCTGTTCAAACGCATCGTTTCCTCGCATCTTTAATCAATCTTTTTTCATCCACATGTTTCGTTTGTTGCAGACGACTCAGTGAGATCTTTTACGGTCAAGAGTCTGCTGTCCTACAAGATATCTTCGAAGTTCTATTCTTGATTGGAGAACCTCCTTCGCAGCAACACTCAAAGCCAGACTTTCCCGCTTGTCTTCTACCTCGTTCTCAGATTAACAAGGATGCTACGATATTTCACCCCATTGTGCAAACCTTGTATGGAATTCTAGTTAGCATTGCTCGTAACGTGGAAGATAGACAAAGGCTCCTGGGAGAGGTTTTATCGTTCATTGCCTTGAAGAATGGGCGATGCAGCTTTATTTCAAAGGCAATGTGCTCTTTGCTGGCTATTCTGCTGCGTTCTGAAGAGGACACGGAGTTCTTCATCGAGAAAGGTACGTCAACTTGCAGTTCCTACTTGTTTTTGCAGCAGTGAAAGGAAAACACTATTCTCAAATCTCAGTTGTACCATGTAGAAGGCGCAGAAATGATACGTAGAGCGTAGTGTAGTACGTAAAGCAAGTTGCTTTGTAAGCATGGGCAGATCTGACTGACTCAGTGAAAGCAGGCTGACTAAGAAACTTGTTCTTGTCCTTCCAGGAGGCCTCTCCATACTTTGCGAGCGTATTGTGGAACATGCAAGTATCCTTGAATGGAGTTCAAACCAAAGATGCGGATTTCCAATAGCGGAGGCATTGGCCGAGAATGAAGAGCTGGACATATCTGGGAACAAAACCCGATTGGATATCGACGGATCGGAGTTGAAGAACTTGGCACCTTGTGGTATTTAAAACTTTTCATTCCAAAATGAACTTCAGCCCTTTGCGATTTGATGTTTTTTTGATATTTTGTAGTTTAACCATGTCTCTTGTTTGGTAAATGTTTCTGGGTAAGCCGAACAGAATTAATATAGCTGTGAAGCTTTTCACCAAGTAATGCTGCTCAAATGCGTTTCTTTTAATTGATAAGGAGACAGAGTGATATTCAGTGAAATAACCTTTAAAACCTCTACTAAATGCATGCTAGCTGTGTATGTTTCCTCATTGTGAAACATGTTAATGAAAGGGATACATGAAAAGGAAACGACAGCATTTTCATACAATGAAGTAGCATATGTACCATTCGCTTACATGTCATTTAGCATGCGTGTCATTAGCATGCGTGTCTTTTGCATGCGTGTCTTTTGCATGCGTATCATTAGCATGCGTGTCTTTTGCATGCGTGTCTTTTGCATGCGTATCATTAGCATGTCTGTCATCATTATGCGTGTTATTGGATTGCGTGTCATTGGCATGCGTGTCATTGGTATGCGTATCATTAGCATGCGTGTCATCAGTACCCGTGTCACTGTGCTCAATCCTCCGCCGACTAATTAGTCTCCTTGATTCTCCAGGCAGGGTTATTAGTCCGCCAAACAGTCCGCCGGCAGACATTCTCCTCCAGTCGAAACCGAACCACAGACGATCCCGCTTTGCCGCCTGGTCCTACCAGTTCAATAACCAAAGCAAGGACTGGGTGCCATTGACAATCGAGCTTCCTTTTGCCATCCTTCTTAAGCAGATAGTCCTGTATCACCACGCATCTTTTCTTGGAAGTATGTATACCCCTAATCTCTCATTAAATGCCCTGCTCAAAGGACGTTTGAAGAAAGTATCCAGTTAAAGTATACGAGGGCCACTGCGAAATTATTGCGATTTTCAAAATTCGCGCCAAATCCAATGCTTTATAGCATTATTTTCTTATATTTACAAATTCATAAGCGCTGTTTGCAAATTATGCTATCTTAGCATCCAATGTATGCTATCTTAAATGCGCGCTGCTCAATAAAAGGTGACTTATGAAAGATGCAAGAACATCAATGCACCAGAAATTTGTCACCACATTGTGATGAAAAATCGAATAAGTGATCTTTCCTTTTTTTATTTGGTTTTAAGTTTCAGATACATTACTTCTTCTTATGAGTTTTCGAGCCTGAAGTAGTTGCGTTTTGTTAGTATGGTGAGCTTATCAAACTGCCAGGCGCTGGGAGACAGGAAATTTGGTTCATTGCATCTCATTCGAGTCTCGTCTGAAGAGTTATCAATGAATTTTTATGGGCGGTGTGTTCTTAGACGACAATTTTCTGTCGCTAATGCTCGAGGTGAAATTTTGACGGTTGTGCTTAGGTACCGTTGCCTTTGATTTCTTTGCCTCTCTAGTCTGTTATATTTTAACGGGAAACGACAGGTCGTGCCTACAAATAACCAAAATGTGCTTGCTTTCAGACTGCCCTGCTGAGGTTTATGTCGAGGTGAAGGGTTGTGGAGACGCCTTTATTCCCTATTCGCCCAATCTGCAAACGAGTGGCCTGCAGAACGTATACATTCAGTTTGCAAGTGGACTGCCCGCCAAGGTAGGATTCGAAACTATAATTGTTCTGGATAGCCTATTTCGAGGCCAAGGGGCGCCTTGTTTAACTAATTGTGTAATGTGTTTATTTGCAAGAGAGGCTAGCTACCTATTACGCCAGGTGCAAATAGATTTCAAAGGAAGGTAACCTAGATCGAACCCATTTTTTGAATTCGAAATGCATACTCTTAAATGGTGACTAAGATTCATTCGTTCTAGCGAAACACTTTCCTTAGCTTTGTCAATGATTTAGATGGAAACTCCACCATTTCTGACTGCACCCTTATCATCTCTACCTCTATGCAAATTATTTCTTCCAAAGAGATTGGGGGACGAGAATAGAGAACTTGAATACCTGTTGAGACCTTCAATCCTAGGTCCTGATTTTTCTGCTCTTTTCTTGAATATCCGTACTGGTTGTTTTGAAGGCGGTGAGACTGTACATGAAGCGACCGTTGGATTCTGAGGTGATCAAACTCAATAACATCGAGCTTTACGGAAAACCGGCTTTGTCTTCAGCCAACAGGAGGTCAAACATGGAGTTCAGCAGAAGGTCTGTCGCTGTTTAGTCTGAGCTTGCTATCTGCTATGTCATATACATCGTTGCGTTGCTGCTAGCACCTTCTACTTAAAGATGCTTCAAGTTTAAATATACAATATGCATTTAAATATACAATAAACAGACCTTTGTGCGGTAAGCATCAGTCCCCTTATCACCCTATTGTGTGCTCGACTTGTGCCCTTTGGTACATCTGTTTGCTACATTCTATGTTTTGTCCGCAGTAAGTATGGGAAATTTTTTTGTGGATGGACCAGAAATGTATTCACTTTTCACCGATATGATTTTGAGCTGGACTTACTTAGCCATCCTCACAACTGTTTGTCAGTACATATATAAACCCTATTTAATAGTATATAATTTCGCTAACTTTTTAATTTCATTTTGTGACATTACCCATTTCTGTAATGTCTTCCATTTTAGGTTCTATTGGATTGAGTTGCTTGATCACATTCTGGAGTTAAGCGAAGCCGCAGTTGAAAGACTTTGCGTGAAAATGAGGGAAGAAAAATCAGTTACCAAAGCCTTGTTGCAGTTCTTCATTTTGATTCCAAGGTGCATTGAGAAATGTTTTATTTTTATGGGCTTTATTTTGGAGCATTTGACCATTGGTAATTTTTGCAACCGTCAATGTTCTTGTCAAGTTTTATAGGTTTCTAGTAACTAGTTTCTAGTAAATGTGCAAAAGTTAGAAATAGTTTAATGGGTTTTGGCACTTTTGACTACACTATTGCCAATCGGATTCTGAAGTACCATTTGTCTTATGTACGGATTTCAATTTGCAACTTGACTCTGATTCTAGCCCCGCAGTTCTGACTTTCACTTATTGACAGTTCCAAGTATTCTTCGATCCTTTAGGAAAATGTTTAACCATATATTATTTTGAATAGAATTTGCGGAAAATGGTTGTTGAAAACATTGTCAATAAAAAGTTACTTACTTAAATGGCTCTGAGCATGGAACTTAGAGTTGCGAAATCGTTCAAATCGCTCACACATTAATCTTCACTCACTAGGACAAAGTGTATGATCTCTGTTTGATCCTGGAACTAAGATTCCCTAGGATCTTTGTAATGAAACTATAGTCCTAGCCTGCAAATGGCATGTCATATTTCTATTTTCCAGTGGCAAGCCTCTTGATAGGTCGATTCTACTGAGCCTACTCGTGAAGATATTTTCAAAGAATTTCGACGAATGGATGCTCATACTCAAGAACAACCTCCTTCCTAGAGACGAAAAAAGCAAGTCCGGACCAAAAAAGGCGTTGATGCCAGCCGAGCAAGCTTCAGTTTTCATTTCAGGGGTTATTCGGGGAATTGGTGATCAAGAAAAGACAGAGTATGTCACATGGTTTCCAAATTGCATAATAATTTACACAATGCTCTCAATAATTTCAATTTTGAAATGTAAAAATGAAGTAGCAAATTTTACCTTGTATTCCCAAGTTCCCAATTGTAGGGGGGTAAACCCCATTTTCAAATATTCTGCATATCCATTTTCATTAAGTAATCCCCCTAATTATGTTTTTCATGCAAAAAATCATCCCCCCCCCTTGATAGTTTCGGAAATTTCGGAGAATCCAAGCATTTCAATCTATTATGACTCCCCCCCCCCAATTTTAGGGTTTTTTATAAAATGCCAATCCCCTCCTATTAACAGGAACTTAAATCCACTTTTAATGGGACGTTGAAGACTTTCAAGCATATCGAATGTTGCAAATCTCCGTCATGTTCTCATGAACTCGAATTCTGCATATCTTATATCTTTACTTCGATATTTTTTCAGTTGTTTGTCGGCGTTGTTGCAATGGGCATCGAGAACCCTCCACAGGGACCTTTCGCCTGATCAGAGAGAAGTACAGGCACGTCTGTACCTATTTCAGATGCATTTGCAATGTTATTGATGATTACACCGCACCTCGTCGTCTTCTCGAGAGATCTCTTGTCTACAGTCTATCTGGGTATGTATTGCATGTTTTAAACTGAGCGACTGTTATCCTGTTACCTTCAATGTAGCTTGTTAGTGTTCTACTCACCAGTAAAATGGGCGAAGTGATTCCAGTGAAAGCAATAAGGACCAGTTTTCAGTCATCTTTAGTCAAGAAATGGTAGTAGGCGTGTAGACTTAGGCGAATAGAACTCTAGGTTCGTGTTAAGCCAGAAGGCCTTTCTGAAGAGGAGCTTCAGCCACAAGTACTTTTTATCCTCTTTTCAGAACACCAACAAGCGTAATGCGAGCTTTTAACTCAACATCCACTACTTCTATCTATGAGCAAACTCGATTTATTTTGCTAACCCTTTGTAATGACTCTCTTAAGACTGTTTGTTTTAATCTTTCAGGGATCTGTTGTCTGTGCTCACTAAGATGGACTTGAAAAACTGCCGGTTTCGGATCTACGCGAGACTGCTCACCGCCCTTGCCAACATCGATGCGTCTGTAGTGGGGAAAGTAATAAGCGGGTGTCTGTCCGTGCTCAGTTTGAAAGAGACGTTCAAAATGGCTGACGGGGGTAGCAACCATCTGAGCATCGCGGCAGTTCTATGCCAAAATGATATGAACAACAAGATAATTGTCGAATCAGCACTCCCGTCCAAAATATGCGAAGTCTTGCGAGAGCTGCTAAAGATCGTTTCGAATTCCGCTTCACCGAATCTCCATGGCTATCTATCCTCAATGTTTCTATTGCTTAGGTTTCTCATTAATGCCTTGAAATTCCGGACGTTCAAGGACTGGTTTGGATCGGCTGGTAATTGCTCGTTTCTAGGCCACTTGATACATTTTCTGAGCGTCGCCTATCTAGACAAAGGCCTTCTGGTCAAGGATGACCTGCAGACGGACCGCCTTCTCGGGCACATACACCGGCTGCAGTCGGCCACTGTCAGTCTGGTCAAGTGCATGGTCTCGTTTCACCGGCAGAACCAGCTGGTGTTTATTGATGTACTCAAGACGCTCCTCTCGAAAGAATCCAAGACCGACTTAGGACTGATGAATAACTCCTTCTTGAAGAGACTCGTATTGCAAGTGATTTTGGACGAAGAAGAGGTCACCATACACATGAGGCGGAGGGATGATGACGAAAGCGCAAGCTCATCGCCACCGCAGAGGACGCGAGTGGCAGTAGACAATATGATTTCCAAGCGACTGCGCTTGTCGGATAGTTTGTCGTCCTTGTTCCCCTTCGCCGTTGAAACTCCGAAGGAGGACCGGCCCGCGCAGCCCGTTGCTCCAAACGAGGCCGGCACCGGTTTTCATTCCGAGGACTGGTTTGATGACGGCGACTGGAATGACGGCACCAGCTACTCAGTCCTCTTCGCCACAGCCCATTCCGCCACGCAGAAGCGACAGCAGAAGCAGAACGAAGCCTCGAGCGAGAAGAGGCCTGGAGCCGAGCGGCCGCTGGTCATTGATTTCTTCCACCCCGGCATCGTGAAAGGCCCGTTAAGCCACGACTTGACCGTCGCCCAGGTCCTCTACTTGCTTGACGGCTGTGGCGAGCCTTGTGCCGACGGGTCGATCACGCTGCTCGCCGATGTGCAGGAGCGAAGGAAAGAGTGCGTCCGCTGCTTGACCGCCTGTGCCATGGTCAAGGCCGCTTCGTACCCTTCGCTCCTGCGTGTCTTCGCTATGAATGGTGGCATCCAGCTCCTAGCCAATCATAAGCGAATGTGCTTGAGCGGAGACTTCGGCCAGACGATCTCCGTCAGTATCAGCTTTCTGATGAAGTTCGTCCCACTTTCCGGCTTCTCCGACATGTTTCTCAAAGAGCCGCGAAAGGCCGAGTACCTTCTCCGACTGATGCTGGGCGTGGAACACAACAGCGATGGAGGTCAGTCCTGCCTTTCCTATTCAAAGTTTATAAGAAATGTTGACAGTATTTCCCCAGCTTGCTCACTCTAGTGCCCTCCCTTTGAAGATGCTCACTTCCTCACCAGACACCCACCTTTTTCTCATGAGCCTATCCTGTTCCCGGGGTCTCCTGTCTTAGTGCCTACTTTGCTAGTTATCAGCTATACAACCACTCTCTTGTGGTTGTTGCTTCACTTATTGTCTGTCAATAGCAGATCCTACTTTTACTTAACTTTATGGAAGTTTAAACGCCATCTTGAATTGTAGCCCGAATGTACCTCTACTTTGGTTTTTTGAAACTGGTTAAGACCTTTAAACAAATGCTTAATGCTAATACTGTTAATCGTGTGCTGCCCGACAACATTGCAATGTTTTATCGATTCGTGATATTTCATTAAATGAATTCGTGTTTCGCGCCTTTGCAGACTCGATTGCGTCGTCCAGCCTCGCTTCGGATTTACCACTGCTGCCGTTCGTCGCGCTGCAAGATCTCTTCAAGGCTGTTCCGTTGGACAGTGACGAGGGTCGCAGCCTGCGCAGAACAGCCTTCGAAAATGACGTTATCAAGCATCTTCTTAACCACTTGGGCGGGCTTTGCTACCAAGAAACGTCAAGTAAAGACACCAGAAAAACGTATGTTTACCCACAAGTCTGGTTTAATTTTTGCCTGGACATGTCTGTCTGGACCAAAGTTTCCTTAATTTTTATGCCTTATTTATTCAGTTCCATCATCATATCTGCAACATGTCCTCTTTTTTGCCACATATCAATGGAAATGACGTTGTCTCTGTCAACCAAGAGATTGAAAACGGCGCACCAATACGCTTAGTTTTAAGAAATGCCTCCTAAACAAGTGGATTGTTCTTTCTGAAGTAGCGTGCTTTGCAACATTGAATGATGCCCTTAAGTGCTTGCACATTCTGCAGAGAGCTAACTTTATGCTGACATAACTGCGCGGATATGCTCTTTTCCAGCATGTTAAGTCCACGAAAGAGAAGGGCTTCTTTTTTCAGATTTAGAAGTGAATCAGCATGTATCTAATTTTTCACTCTGCTGTTTGTTTTTGTAGCAAGAAGACAGAGAAAACCGAAGTGAGGCCCTCTTACTGGGCGCGAGGCACTGGGTTTGGCACTGGGTCTACTGCTTCGACGTGGGATGTGGAGAAAGTGATTCAAGAAAAGCGAAAGGAAGAGGACCATGTTGTTTGCCTTTTTAGAGTAAGTTTCGTTTTGTTTTCATTCATTATTTTAGTAGGTTTCAAGTCTAATTTCTTCTGTGCTGTTTTTCTCAGTATGTGAGAAAAAATTTGGCAGATTTATGTTTTTTGCTACTATTTTTAGTTTCATGTCAAAGTTTCAATGATCTGACCGGAGCCAATAAGCATAATTCCATTTTCAGGGCGCCAGCTCTTTGACATATGATTCAATGGCTTTTCTAGGTACTCGCGAACTATATTGACCCAACGGAGGCGCCCAAGTCGGAAAGCTCTCTAGGTCAAGACTCAGAGTTGCCAGAAGGACTTGCATCGTGCTTTGAAGATTCGCCACTGAGATCAGTCCTATCGAACTACCTTAGAAACGACTCAGGTGACCGAAGTCACTTCATTTGAAAACTTGAGTTCCTTTCGCATCTGGATCATTAACATCAGTTTTTCTTTGCCCAAAATGTATTCAGAGGTGCATTCTACGACTATTGACAATATTGGATTTTTGTGTTTTGCTTGGTAGTCCTGGACTCAATCTTGTTAGAAGTGCACTTTGTTTATTTCGAACCTTTCTGCCTTTTTCGTGAAAGTAATTACCAAATCCCACCTCTCATTAATGCTTTTGGTTTGAGCTTTTCTGAATTGCATTTTATTCTGATTTTGGTTCGCACGATCCGGTCGGTCTTATTGATTTCTCGTTTTCCAGTGCTTGATATGGCTCTTCACGTTCCTTTGTTCATGGCCCTAATGGAAATCCTACGCGCCATCGCCTCAAAGACCAGCCTCGTATCACTGATGCTGCCCAAGGGCTTCGATCCGACAGACTCGTTTGCAGATGCGTCAGGCTCCGTAAGCCAACTGCTTTCGAGGCTGAAGGACTGTGCGGACACATACATCAATAGACTGAAGTGAGTTGCAGATGTTTTGATCAATAGCTGCTTACTCGATTGTAGTGATTATCTTCAATTACGCACAGTTTGAATTCTAGGCAAAACGTAAGCAGCAATGTTTAGATATCTTAGCATCAAAGGGCTTAAATAGTCACAGAAAGCATAAAAAAAACTGAAAATACCCCGTGCCTGAATCATTTTATGCAAAAAAAGTGCTTAAGAAATTTTATGGAAAGCAAATGTTTGTAGGTCAATATTGCAGTTTTTTGTATTAATGATTTCGTGAGTGTAACAGGAAGTCTTTCTATTCTATGAGTCCCTCTTTAGTGCTAATTCTATTCCATTTAGTTGTATACATGCACCACACGTTTGTAGATGTTATTGGGGTGTATAGAAATAGTTCGTACATTTATTTCTGCAATTTTTTTTTAGTTATTTAAAGCATTTCGGATTAAGAATGAAATTGTGTATCGATAAGAAAAAAGGCATAAGATGTTTTTCTACAGCATCCGCACTTTTATTAATGAAGATAAAAATGCTTTTGAATGCCCCATGCTATCTTGCCATTGTTTCAAAAATGGGTCTACCTTTTAGGGGGAGTAAGAAAAGAAAACCTGCCGACCCAAAGAAAATAGGACCTTTCAAGAAATCAACGCAAAAAGAGACTTCGTCTTCGGATCAAACGGCCGATGGATCGTTCGAGCTTGCGAGTGAAGCACTCACTGTCCTGATAGGAAATATCCAGGAAACATCGAAAATTGTCGAAAGGAAAATCGCAGAGTACGAGCAACGGATCAGGCTAGAGAGGAACCCGGATGGAGATTTAGAGAAGAGTGGCACAGAGAGAGGAAAGAAGGATCAACAGAGCTTAGAAGACCAGTATATGCATGAAATGAAGACACATCAATTTGGTAATAAATCTGGTACTATTGCATATTTCAGTGTAGCATCTACCTGTTCTACACTTGGAATTTTACTTACAAGTTGTAAAACGAGGTGTTTATCAGACTGGCTAACAATACATAGCACAACGAAACTTGATCGTGAACATTGGAGCAGAACATCTAAAACCTTTGTTTTTTAACTTGTATTTTTAGACACGTACGAATTTATAGCAGAGGAGGGCGACGATGGTGGCAAGCTGGAGTTCTTGGTTCCGTTTCACTACGCGGAGATTCTGCGGTCTGCGGTTGCCAGCGGGGACTTCAGCTACAGCTCGCGTTCACGCAGGTTGGCGCAGGAGATTGCCTCGTTGTCAACATCACTCCCGCTCTCGTTCAGCTCTTCTGTTTTCTTGAGATGTGACGAAAATCGATTGGATATCATGAAGGTACATCCATTTTTTGTGATTTCACTTTCTGCAAACCTCATAACTGTCTTTTTCTTTTAAAAGCTTTTTGTTTTCATTTCAATGCTTAAAGCTCCTTCATGAAAAGTACAATCGCTCAGTTTTTCACGTTTTCTGCCTGAAAGCAAGAGCTTTAGTAAGATGTTAAACAAAGTATCTGCCGGGACTAATGATTTTCTGTTAGCTAATGAATTCGGATGCACTGCCAAAGTTCCTCCGCAGTCATTGTGACCCTGTGTTTATGTATTCGCAAATAAACAGCAGGTTTTCCTTAACACAAACCGTAGGTACAAAAAGCCATAGGTTATGTCGTGTTTACCAACGAGCACTTCACTGAAACGTGACCCTACTCCGTTCTCCTTTAAGGTTCTCATCACTGGGCCCGAAGAAACGCCTTATGCCAATGGTTGTTTTGAGTTCGACATCTACTTCCCACGTGACTATCCGACGTCACCCATGATGGTCAATCTGCAAACGACTGGTCAGCATTCGATCCGCTTCAATCCCAACCTCTACAACGACGGAAAAGTAAGCATTCCAGAACTGTTTTTACCACCGTTTCTTAGGTACATCCAGGTTGAAACCATTCAGCAAAAACTGGCAGTGTTTGTTCTATTTGTTTCTTTGTTTGCTGAAATAAAATGCTGGAGGACATGGAATCCTTTTATCAAATAGCAGTTGAATTCATTTAGGATATTATTTCACTGACTTTGTCAATAAAAGTTCTTCTCTATTTTGCTTCGGCGAATTTTCCTCAATTTTATTTCGATTTTTCCTCAATTTCCTCGATTGTAATGGTGAAGAATGTTCATACAATTACGAAAAAGTGTTAAATATTTTCCCAGCGATCTTTCAGTATTTTCAAGCTCTTTTCCTTTCTTCTGGCTTATTTGGTATCTCAAAATAGCGATTAAATGTTTTTGCATAATTTTCTACATTATGCTACCCGGCTGCTACCGTTTTAGTACTGCCGTCACTCTTTCACACTTTCCCACAGGTTTGTCTAAGTATACTGAACACGTGGCATGGAAGGCCGGAAGAAAAATGGAATCCACAGACTTCAAATTTGCTACAAGTGAGTGTGTACATCTCGTAACTTCACTGCTTTTCAGCAACTGAACTTTTCGGACAATTTGTGGGATGGGTTTTCCAAGGGCTGTACAGAAATGTAAACGTTTTTCTAACAAAAGCTTTTAGAACGAACTGTCAAGTAGACACTAGTGACGAAAATGCAATATAGTGCCTAAACGTTGTTTCTCTTCTGTTCCAGGTTTTAGTGTCGATTCAATCACTCATTCTCGTCCCTGATCCGTATTTCAACGAACCTGGCTACGAGAGATCACGTGGCACACCCATAGGTCAACAGAACTCAATGGACTACAATGCTAACATCAAGCAGGCTACCATCAAGTGGGCAATGTTGGAACAACTGCGCAACCCAGCACCCTGCTTTAAAAAGGTATTCACAATAATTCCGCATTAAGACAACTCCCAACCTTTTTTGTTTCCAACGGGGTCATGTCTATTGTCGCCTAATTCTATGGAAGCCCCTCGTATTCTGTTTTTATCATTCCCGCCATGATAACATTTTCATGCCTTGCATGAATCAAAATTTCTGCTCTTTGTCATTCCCAATTTCACATCATCAACCCGTTTCGTTATTTCTGCAAAGAAATTGTATTGTATTTACGGGGCTTCATAGCAGAGCAGTTCACATTTCGTTTGGGCGGGTGCATGCTGCAGTAATGCCCGTCATTTGTGCTTCAGGGATGATGCCATTTCTAAAGGGAATTGATAGATGCTTTTGAAAGTTTATTAGTTTAGCCTTATTTATTAGAATGGAGATTTCTTTCTAGTTACTTTGTAATCTGGCGAATTTCCTAGACCTTGCGTTTGCCATGCGAGTCTTTCAAGATAAGCTCTTAAAAAACGAGTTTGCCTCTCCACATGAGCAGAAATTCACTGTCTATAACAGTGTGATATTGGTTGTGTGTGTTCAGTCACTAATATTTTAAAATTCTATGATTAAATTTCAGCTTATTCAAAGACATTTCATACTAAAAAAGGCAGCGATTTTGAAGCAATGCGAGGCATGGATTTCTCAAATGAAGGATCACTCTTCAAAGAAGAAGAGCGTCCAAGTTCACTACGAAGCAATGAAGCGACATTTCAGCCTATTGAAAATAGAGCTGGACAAACTGACAGATGGCAACGAAACATGCGAAAAGCCGGCAGATGCGCCATCGGCTACTGACGAACTGCCTGATTTGAATGAGAAAGAAAACCTGGTATATGTCTAATGGCAATTCAATGCAAAAGCAATTTCATCAGCGACAAAAATAACGTCAATATCGCCAGAATCTAAATTATGGATACAAGGATATAAAGCTATACATTTTCCTTCTTTGCTCCCTCAATCATCCACCCCGAGAATATGGCATGCCACCCAACCAAGTTCCATTCCGACGAACCCTATCACCGGGGTTCAGATATAATCTGACTTAGTCCACCAAACACTTCATTTACATTATTGCAATATTTATTTAAAGTGATTTGCCCCCTCTTCTGCAACCTCAAGCAGTCGACGTTGAGACTATAGCCGCTCACACCCCTGTTCAATCCTGATATTAAATTAAAGGCCGCATTGCCTTTCAGGGACGTCGTTGGTACATCGACGTTCCCTCTTGCATGTGCCACGGCCTCTTGCTTTATCAAATATCGTAGCAATAGTCACAAAGGCTATCAGTTTGACCACTCGACTACAATTTGCTTTTGTTCCCAAGCAAACTGCATTTGGAAACGTGCCGTTACGATGCAAGGTTGAAGGGGGCACAGCCTCTTCGTGGATAGTTCACTTCCTTCGTTGTGATCAAACATATAACCCATTTCCTACCGAGACACTTTCTATAGAGGCATCTAACTGGTCATGTCTATGCTGGTCAAATAGCACAATTACTTTCTGTTGTTTTGCTCAGTGCCCAATGTGGTTAACGCAATTTCATCATGTGCCCATCCGTCTCTAATTTGGTATCTGTTTTAAGATGATAATTTAGAATCCTCAGACACCTAAGTATGCTTAGTGGCCCTATCACTAAGAATCATCTTCGACTGAAAACGCTCATTTTAACTACGAACTACCAACCCTTACCCAGAGAAACTATTATCTTTCAACTGCCAGTATACATCAAGTAACTATGAATCGTTACATCAAAGCTGTTCTTAATCTTTGCCAAAATTTTGTCAGCTTTAACTTGACAGCTGCGAATCCATGCCTAATAGCTGTGAATCTTTAGGTCAAGACAATCTTAATTTTTACCTGATTATCAAATTGTGGTTTCCATTAAAATGAATTTGTTTTTGTAAGGATTTCATTTGTTTACAGTTAGATACTCGGTATTCAATTAATTGATATTCACTCTTCCTCAAAGGACTTCTCATCTGTTTCTTGTGTAACTATATTGCTGGTTAATCTATTCAGAAAGGACAGTTGCATTTAGCTGCTATGTCCCCTTAGACTCCCACTGCAATTAGTTAGTCAAAGCGTTATACTTAAATGTAGAGTTCAACGTAGAGTTTGTTTTGAATTAATGCTGTCAGTGACGTCATGATAATTATTTTATATAATCAAAAGCAGTATCCGCGAGATGCCAAATCATTGTAAACGCTCATTTGCTGACGGTAAAGGTCATTTGATGCCATACCAGGTCGGTTAGACAATCGATTCATTGAAATTTGTAGATAATTGAAAATGTTGTACAGTATTTGCTTTGAATACTATAAAAGATTTCGTTGAAGACACTGTTGTTGTTTTATTGTTTTGCTGTGAACGTGACGTAGGGCTGCATGCACGTGTTTGCTTGTTCTATACAGGCAAAATTACTGTTTCTTTCTTCCTGAAATCCT
The DNA here is from genome assembly GCA_003864495.1 of Nemopilema nomurai. NCBI lineage: Eukaryota > Metazoa > Cnidaria > Scyphozoa > Rhizostomeae > Rhizostomatidae > Nemopilema > Nemopilema nomurai. The sequence goes on from ML133381.1 coordinate 478,728, forward strand.
CAAATCGAGGCTTGAACAACAACATAGCCGACACCAAAGCGAGTCTATCCAATGGCACCAATGGTTCGACGTGGAAGTTGTTATACAAATGTACACAGGCAAGTTTGCAGTTTTTATTCTAAGCTGTTAATTCGTAAACTTTATTAAACGTCCTTTTCACCGACCAACCTAAAAACTTGAGGCTCCAGGCTCTCTTTGCTATCGTCTTGCCTGTTAATGTAGGTCAGGTTGATCATGGAGGACTAGTGTTATAATATTCTCCTAGTCATGTTCAAAAGACACTATGAAAGTTACACAATTCTATTCTGCTCCAACGTACCTTATGATATTACTATGATATTTGATTCTGCTCTCGGTTACGCTATAAAACCACACAAATTTAAATCTTTATAGAAGTTTAATCCACTAGGTTTGTGCAGCAGAAAAAGGTTTTGATACAATGGTAGAACACTTTGTTAGAGTAGAGGGAAAGCTATGCCCTTTTGCCACGAGGTGATATATTGAAATAGCTCTGTTACCAGCCTTTGATGAGCAGAAAGAATTTTCTGAGCGAGACAAGGTGGAAGATAAAAGCCAAAGACTTGTAACGCTTGTCACGTAAACAATTGTTCTAGTTAATTAATCCCAAAATATTGCACCCTTAAACCATTCAAGGAGCTTTTAAACCTATCTGCGTATTGACAGAATCTGTCATTGATGTTCTTCAATCTATTAATTCTCCATCTAGAAGACGGTGCAAACATGGCAGATGAACGCAGCACCTCCGAGAACAACATACCAAATTTGAATACACAGATTTTATCTGAAGCCAAATTGTTGCTCTCCAGTAGTGAAAATCTTTGTTTTAATGTGGACAAATTTGTGGCATCTGAATTCCATGTTGATCGCTTTGTTGCTGAATGCAAGGACAGAGTGTCACTCCAAACATTAAGAGAAGACTTGGAGAGTCATTACAAGAGTATAAGAGTGGCTCTTATCGATCTTATCAACCAGGATTATGCAGACTTTGTCAGTTTGTCTTCAAATTTAGTAAGTATGGTATTGCATATCAAATTGATTCCTTTTTTCTAACCATAATTTGTAATTTATATTAAGAACAAGGTTTTTGTTTCATAACAATTTTGCCATTTGTATGACTCCATCAAAAATAAAATGTTATAACAAATTCAATGACATCTTGTATTTCTTAGGAGTAAATTAAATTGTTCTAAACTTTTTGCCATTAAACTCTTTCAACATGGAATATGTAGGAATTATGATTTTTGGATAATTTGTTTTGTCTAAATGACCATTGCAATTTGACTTCTTGCTCACACTATTTCTGAGCAATCAAACCATTTGTCTTCATAATGTTTCTTAACAATCCAATTTGTTTGTTTTGAAGGCTGTTCCTCTTTTATGAGGTTTTTATGCAGAAAGTGTTCATTGCAAAAAGTACAATGCAGAAATTAGAAAGAATTACACTATTAACACAAGTACAGAGTTATGGAAATAATTGTTGATATGTTAGGTATGTTAGAATTGACACTAGGTTTGATACAATAAGTAAAGTAATAAAGTACTATTGGTAATTCAAAGTTGTTAATAAGGGTCAAGTGATGAAATATGCTAAGAAATTTGATACCAATTTCTTGTTAGCCATTTTTGACCAAGCCATCTATCCATTTGTAGGTGGGTATGGAAAAAAGCATTGAGCATCTTAGGCAGCCTTTGGGCCAGTTAAGAGAAGAAATAAGGGTATGTTTCATAATGTGTTAATGCTGTTGAATATTAATGAAACATTAATTTCTAAGCAAGAATGACATATAAATAGGTCAAAATGCTATTCTTTCTCATTTGATGAAACATAAGCATAACACTTCGAATAACATATTGTCTGATAAAAAATGACAAATAGATAGCAAGGAAGAAACAGCTCCTTTTTCAGATAAAAAATTTGACAATAGGAGCTCTTTTTAAAGGGTTTTAATAGATTTGTATGTTTTCTAATGTAATACATCTTGTTACTGATGTTGTTTTAAAGTGTTAGAGCTTTCTCTTGATAGTGCAGTGCTTTTATGTATAATAGTGAAGTTTCTTTTATGCAGATATGTCGAAAAGGGCTTGATGATGAACTGAGCTTGATAAATCATAAACTGAACCATAGAAAGCAAGTTAGAGAGAAAAAGGTACGAAAAAATCTGTCAACAGATCATTGGTATATAGACTTTTTCTTAAAAAATTTCTGTATCAGATGATTGGCTTATGATCATTATTGGCATGCTGATGAAATTTGTGATGTTTACTGATGTATATTAGTTATTTCAGAGTTGTATGTTTTGTAGTTTACCAGGTGCTATTTAATGATATTTTTCTATGTTAGCATACTTGTGAATCAATTATGTAATGGCTTTAAGTTTAACAATTGTATAATTATCCTTATCTTATTTCTTTTGTTTTTTAGACAAAATTGCAGCATCTTCTGAATGTTGTTAGCTCTCTAGAAAAGATAGAAAAAATTCTGTTTGCAAAACCTGGCTCTTCAGAAAGAGACATGTACATGGATGAAAACAGGTAAGGGACCAATAACAAACAGTAAGGATTTCAGGATTCATGTAAAGGCTATCTGTTGAGTTAGTAATTATTTAAATATGTAAGGATTCTAGTTTTTGCTCCATGAATATTGAAGTTTGAGACTGTGTTGGCCATATTTGGTTAATTAGTTGAAAGGAATAGAATATTTATGATATGAATAGAATAGAATATTCTTATTCCAATGTATTGTCAGTCTTTTAAGCATCAAAGTTCTTCTTAGTGAAACACGCTGCTTGCTAGTCAAGGTAGTACATTATAGCTATTGGTGGTGTTAAAATCAGGCTTTGCAATTGTAGAAAGCTTAATCGGGGAATTTCATGAAATTCCTATTACAAGGATTTAATATGAAGACTGAACTTTATTTCAGTCAAAATCTGCTGCTGTTTTTTCTTACTGCAATTGGTTTGTCTTTAATCTATAATTTCTCTTTTTGCTTTTGCCAAATGTTTGATGACTTTTCTCTCTGTGCAGAGAATCAATGGGGAATTTCTTAGAAAGAATTGCAGGTGAATTCAATCAGCTTCAATTCCACGTCAACCAAAGTAAGGGCCACAAAATCATCGACAATATAAAATCAGTAAGTAAAATGTAATGTATTTGTAATAGCGGATGTATTGTAATATTATGTATTGCAATAGCGGATATTTTGATGTTAAATATATTGTCAATTATAGTGATAGTATTAATGGAATTCATGGACTAAAATTAGTATCTGCCGAAAACTTTTTCATTATTTATTTCCCTATTTATTCCGATCAAAGGTTTGATATGTATTGATGAAACTGTCCTGATGGCATTCAAATTTGAACTGACACACTTAGATTGCCTAGATTATCCAATTATGATAATTTGATACTTCAAAGTCCCGTCACTTGACGAAGATTTGTAATTTTTTTTACTTTTTCCTGGCTCCTTCTTGATTTATCTCTCGCTTGTGCGAGTAAGTATTTTATTGCAGTTAATAATTTTTCACTCTGAAGTGAAGTTATTGATTCATAGAAGTTTTTCTTCATTTTCATTGCGTGTTGTTTGCAGCGAGTATCACTCATAACATCAAAGCTGCAAGAAAGCCTGGAATCCTCTTTCTTGGATGGCCTAGCCGCGAGTCAGTCAGACCTTATACTCCGGTGCCTACGCACCTATGCACTCATCGACAAAACAGGACATGCCGAAGATTTGTTTCGTCACAATTTCGTGAGACAGCAAATAGAGAAATTGATCAATGAAGACGCCTACAAAGCGAAGGGATTGCAGTCAGTTTGTGATGACGTCATCTACTTCGTCAAGTCAGACTGCCAACTTGTGATCAAGCTCACCACTGGAAGGCAGGGAGCATCATCCAAGGATGAAAAGGAAGACATTGTCAATGGGTTTGACTTTCTCGTCAATACAATCTGGCCGGAAATCGACAACGCGTTTGAAACGAAGTTGTCTTTCATTTTCTTGCCGGGAAACCCTGATCTGTTTTTCCAGGTAAGATGTTATTCTTATCTTCAGTTCTACTAATTCAAGCATGTCTTCGCCCATTGCTCCCTTGCGTTACTTCCGATGTTACGTCATGATAACTTGTATTCTTTCAGAGATACGGCATTGTAATGAAGTTCATTGACGAATTTGAAGACTGCTGCACATCCTTCGAAAGCTTCCAACGACTAAGAGCGCATTCCAGCTATCAAACGTTCATGGCGAAGTGGAGTCTACCTGTTTACTTTCAGATAAGGTAAGGAATTAACTTTCTCAATGGAGTGTCGGACTAAAAAGTCCTACCTTAAGTTGATGTACTAGATTAAACTTTACTCTCTCTTTGTTTCAGGTCCCTATTCCTTCTTTATTTTTGTATATACATTTTCATTTTCTTTGAGCATTTTTACTTTTCAAATCCATCCATATTTTTCCATCGTAGACTACATTAGAATGTTAATTGCCTCTAAATCTTAATATGAGAGCTTTAGTTAACGCTAACCGATTTAATATTGAATTGCACACCATATTTGCAGATTCCAAGAGATTGGTGGCAGTGTTGAAGCTGCAATTGACAATCCTTTTGGAAGATCAACTGGAGGTAGGCTTGCAATACATTTGATATGTTAACTTGACATCTGTCATGTATTTAGAAGAGCCGGTTGCCATGATTGGCTTTATTGCTTTTATGTTCTCTTGAAGGAGAATATTAATTCATTGTATGATTATTGACAATTCATTTTAGTCATGTATATTGCAAACATCTATCTATGCATTGGAAGATTTTGTAGGCTGCAACCGATTTGTATTTTATGGAAGCAAAAATACATTTAGAGAGCTACTATCTAGTCTAATTTTTATCCGCCTGCCCACATATTGTGTTGAATTTAGATTCCCCAAACTCGTTCTCAATGAACATGGTAGCAGTGATTTGGACCGCGCTGAACCGATGCTGGGATGATGAAGTTTTTGTACGACCTTTGCTAAGTCGATTTTGGAAGCTCTTTCTTCAGGTAATGTCTTTGATTTGTGTTCTTTTATTGTATTATATGTCATCTTTGTACACAATTGACTACTGTTTATTCACCATTTTTGCCTCTATTTTTTGGAGCAAAATAGATTTTTAGTTAAATTGTAGTTTAAGAAGCCCATCAACGTTGACGAAGAAGTTTCTATTGGCAATGAATTGTCAGAAAATTGTAGTTTTATTTAAGGACCGAGCTGATTTGTGAATTATTACAGTGCTGAAGACGACGATTGTGATTTGAAGTCCAATTTGTCACAGCCGTTTTTAGTTGGCCCATTTTTGTCTTCCTGATTACCAATCAATTACGTATTATGAATAGACCCGTTACTTTTGCAATCAATTGTGTCATTTGTTATTTTTTCTAAATAACATACATCAAAAGATCATCGTAAAGTTCTATTGAGCTTCTACTCTAGTGAACATCAAGTCAAAACTAGGTTTAAGTTTATTATTGGATCATTTGGTCTGTTATTCTGTCTGTTCATGAAATTATGTATTGTATGATTTCTTTACATGGCTAGACACTTAAGTAGACTTCAGTTTGTTATACTTTTAAATTTTCCGATTTGAATAGATTCTCAACAGATTGGCGGAGGCTTCAAGGAACATAGCTGTTGACATCGTAAGTTTAAACTAGTCTCTTATGGTAGAAAATCAGTTAATTAACAAACATATTAATAAAGATCTCCTATTGGACCAACAGCTACATAATGTCGGATCGCATCGAGGATCAACGCTGAACGCATAGAAAGGCAGACCACTGTCTGCGCTAGAAATTTGTTTACTTGCTTTGCTGTTTTTAATGGTGAATATCGTGTCGAACATAAGAAACTACACCAATGCATTGCGCGCTACCATCAAATGAAGTCATAATGTGTATCATTGAAAGACTTCTTTTGGTCTTTGAATAGGTCTCTTCCACTGTGGACGGCTCTGAGACAGAAGAGAAGGATATCCAAAGGTCGAAGCTTAATACGAATTACAAGCTAGTTGATATCGGTGCACTTTATGGTGATATTCTGAAACTTAATGGGAAGGTGAGCTTTGTTCAAAAGATGAGCGTCTTTTTCATCAAAAATAGGTGCATTTCTCATTCATTTCTTCACACTTTGTGTCTGACGCCTTTTCCTTAGTAGTATAAGGATCTATTCATTCTGTAGGTTTTTCAGCTGTTCAAAGAGAAAGTGAAGCCACTCTTAGAGACAATATGTCATACGTCATGCGAGCAGCACGCAGGTAGAGAAATGTCTTCAATTTGTCAAGTAAAGGAGTAATTTCTAAACTGACTAAGGCTATCTTGCTCCACCATTTGAATTTTTGGATTTTTTTTCACTAGGTTACATGAAGGTTAACCTACCTATTTTAACTTCGATGAACAAAGTCCAAAAGCCGTCTCTCGTCTTCGAGTTCCATAGAATGAAATATTCTTTGAGAGTGAATGCGAAAGATGCTTCTTTAAGAGAGGAGATAAATATCCACCATCAGGTTCGAATGAGATATTTTGTGTTGATCTATTTGCAACTGGTATGGTGCAGACTCGATTTTCTATTGGAGTTCCCATTTCGAGAACTGATAGATGCTTATACATCACGGATGAGCAAAATTTTTCCGCAAAGGAGGTGAGAGCTGCCAAGACAAAACGTTAGAGACGTTAAAGTAAACTTCTTTTATTTTATATGCAGTAACTTCCTATGTGTTTTCTAGATGCATTCACGGAGGCTGTGAATGGTATTAATCATCACCTTGATGCCTTTTCAAATCATTTCACCAAATGCCTTTCGGATGAAGGAACGCAACAACTCGAGAACACAAAGAACATCCCGCGTCTTTATCGAAGGACTAACAGGGATGTAAGTGAAACAGGGTCACTCATCTTTCTATCATAAGCAGTTAGAAGAGTATTTGCTTTATTTAAACAATAACGTCTTGATGTTATTAATAATCACACTATATTTATTGTTTACCAGGTAATTCGAAAATTGAACCCTCTTGCTGTTGACGATGAATTGTTTGTGTTATTTTGAGTTGCTTTGAACTGTAACAAAGGGTTGTCTTCTAGGTAAGTTTGTTATCGTTTTTCCATTGCAGCCTCCAGTGCAGGCATCTGCTTACGTCACACTCGCGTTTCTGCCGTTAAAGAGTTTCAGCGAGGATGTAAAGGCCTGTTTTGACGAGGAACACCTTGCTGTCCTGTTGCAAAAAACAGTTTTTGTAATGACATCTAGGTATGCTAATGCATTTTGTCATAATAACGTCTACTTTATTTCCTCTTTGGCATAATCTTGGTCCTTTTTGGATTGCTTTCTAGTCTTTGTAGGAATCAGGACGAAATCGCACGGTAATCATGGTTTGTCTTTTTAGACAAAGAAATTACCTTGATCATCTGTTTTGTTGTAAACCATACTGAATTCATGTTGGAAATTACTGTTATATCTTTATTTCTATTATCCAAAGTAACAGTTAAATCTAGAGTAAGTCAAGCCGACCTAGTCAAATTTTTGTCCTCAAGTCGAGTTCCCCAGAGAAGAACTTTGATAACATATTATTTTGTATTCATGGCAATTCTTATTCTTAAAACCTAGAATCTTTTGAGGGTTACTGCATCATGAATTTTTCGTTTCTAGGTATCATATTATTGTCGACGAGCTTGTTGCGTCGATAAAGAAAACTGAAGAGAGTCTCCAGCGACTCAAGCGGTTACGAAAAGGAGCTGATGTGGTGACACAATCACTCTCTTCGAATGACATGTCCGACGAGAACAAAATACGTAAACAATTACTCCTTGATGTGCAGCAATTCGGACACGAGGTACATTACTGGAGATTTACGTTTATTGTAACTTCTGTGACCCTGCAAGCCTTTTTCGGAGTTTTCAAAAGGAATCCTACGCTCATCTGTTGATCAAGTTTTTAACAAGTTCTAATCAATTTTTAGACAAATTTGCAATGAATGGTCAATGCCTTCTGAGATATTGTGGACCTGTAATTGATACTTTGTATAGCACTGGGCATTTGACACCCAGCCTAGGCTGGCATGATTAACTTCAGTCATTGGTTGTGATTATACCTTTGCTTTTATTTTCAAATGTTTTATGAATGATGGATAGTTAGGAAAGGACAATTTTTTCTAGGTAGGATAGGATATGAAAGTAAAAGTGTTTGATCCTTAGATCTTTGAGGCTGGCATTTTATGAGAGGATTGTTTGAAGTTTTAATCTAATATGCTCTTCAAATGGATGGTTTGGTTAATCTCTTATTTTAGTAGCTCTTTGGGGAAAATTGATTAAATTTTGCCACTTTTAGGCTTCAACAATAACAGGTATTCAGATGGATGGCCATGAAGAATACAGAAAACTTTTGGAACTTGTAGTTAATGTAAATAAAATAAATCAATAATTCTACTTTGAAGGGTCATTACAATAATTTGAACTGTTTCTACTTACTCTGCAACACACCTATTGATTATGTTTTTTCTGTGAAAACTTGCTTATGAAGCATCTTTCATCTAAAATTTCTTGAGGCTTTTGCTTTACCATGAAACATCAAATAAAACACAGAAAAATCAAAATAAATCTCAATTTGTAAGAAACTTGGATTATTTCTTCTGTGTCAAAATAACATTCAATGGAGTATCTGGTAATTATATATGAAGAGTATTTGGACAAACATATTAATGTGCAAAAAATTGTGCACAACGTTAAAAAGTTAAAAATGCCCATATTCAACAAAATATAGCTAACTTAATATTTACAATCCAATTTGGTAAAATAAACCTAGCTCCTTAAATAATAAATTTTCAATGTTGTTGTAAAAGTGGCCCAAACTGTGATCTCTCAAATCCACTTATTCCTTGCAAATAAAAATCTTATATTTGCAGCTAACAACATTTAGCCAATGTTAGAGGGCTAAGAGTCTTCAAAATTTTGTCTCTTTTATTAACATAAATACTGAAAACTACTCCATTGTGAATATTCTTGATGCTATATCAGATGTTATCCAGTCCATTCCTTCAAGGAGATGTTCTCCTGTTACTGCACTACAACCACAAATCTGCCAGTGATGTGTCTTTATTTCATCTAAGTTTAAGGCCTAAAAATTGAGAGCAATTAATCTGTTAATAGATCTTGAATAGAGAAAGCTAGTATGATTATTGTTGCTGATAATTTAACATATTTGCAAGATACATTTAAACCTAGCTTCTTTAGAAGTATTGAAAAATCTTGTATTTCTACAAGCTGCCAAATGCACACAGTTAGATACTGGGTCATTCAGGATTCACAAATGGAAAGATCCACACAAATCCTGACCAATCCTGAAGAAATCCTATATGAAAATTTGAAAATAATTGTTTCTACAGCCATCTCTATTTACCTATTTGCATCTTTTCTCAAATGAAGCAAGTGGTCTCAATATACCTTGATTTAAATGGAGTAGAATATTATGTGGAAAGCTGATAACTTTAGCCATGATTTTTTCACATATAAACAGTGACCTTTATGTTTACCTCTTTGATTTCAAGAGGCTTCAAAGACCCAGGTAGATCCTGCTTGTTTGCAAATACCAGCAAGGTTGCACCAGCCAGCCTCTGGAAAACAATAGTGGTTCAAGCACTTCTGACAACTACAAATTTGATTTAACCCAAGAACTGGATTGATGGTGATCAGCATTAATAAAGCAAATTAAAAATTCAGGGCCAGCAATTTGTTTTTGAAGGCAGAGGGTCAAATTGTTAGAAAGGAAGGGTTAAATAAAGGTCATCATCATTTTGGTGGAGAGTAAAGCTTGCCTTCTTGGAATTCTCTTACAAAACACCCATATCAATTATAGAATATTTGATCCTTTTCTGTTAATGTCTTTCTTTTCTTTCTACATTGCTTTAAAAATACTTTGTTCTATAAAAAGCCTTCAGTTTCTAGAGCTCTGATATTTCCTCATTCAACAAGATTGTTGCAAAACTAAGATTTAACATTTAAAAGTTGTGGAAAAACCAAGAGCTACATAATACACAATGAAATTATTGTAAATAATTTACCTCTTCTACCAAAAGAGTAGATAATTCCTTTTTACAGTCCTCCAACCTCCATTTATCTGCACTATCAACAACCCAAATTAAACCATCTGTACTTTCAAAATAGTTTCTCCAATAAGATCTGAGAGATTTTTGCCCTCCAACATCCCAAATATTGAGCTTAAATCTGAAATTGTGAAAAAATGAGCTCAACAAATATACAAAGTTTCTTTCGAGAGTTTAAAACTTTTTGAAACTTCAGAAATAAACAAAATCCATAATCAATATTAGAGCAGAGATCATGTCTTACCCTCTATGTTCCAAAGTCTTTATATTGAAGCCAAGCGTTGGGCTTATTGTATCTATATCCTCGCCGTTGAATTTCTTCAAAATTGTAGTTTTTCCAGCATTGTCAAGCCCTCTTGGTTAAAACCAGTTAAGATGAAATAGATTTTTAGCAAAAGCTTCAAAAAATATTTACAAATCTACTCAAAGCGTATAGCAAAGATTCAGTTTCAAATGAAAAATATTCAAGGAATGACATTTGAAAGCTTGCAAATATAAATGCCTGTGAGTCGTTTGATGTTTGTATTAAACTTGAAAACGAGTGGTGGAATGTAATATTCGTGAAAAAATAAAAATCGAAAGGCCGGTTGTGGGCGCGTCGTCACTGCCCCCAGAACAGCTCCATAGGTTGCAGAAAAAGGATACAACATCAGTAGTCTAACTTCTTTTTCCTTTTGCTTCATTTTCTTGAGTATTGTAAGGAGGCCCATTTCGAACAATTTCTAGTTCTTATAAAGTTGTTATAAGCAAGAAGCAATACACCTTTCAGGACAGCCTCTACCCGGGAGATGCCTCGATTTCGTCTTCGACATCAAGGGCATTTTAAAATGGCGAAAAGAGTCAGACTGTCGGAGGCTCACCAGTTTTTTGAAGGAGAAGATGCTGAGACACAAAATGCAGACACAGATACAACCTCCGAAAGAGTAAGATTGTTTGAAGATTATTTTTCCCCCAAATGCTTGCGGTGTTGTTATTATTAGGCTGTAGTGCGATGCGATTCAAAACATGATGCTGATTGGCTTATGGCATGCTCTCTTTCGGGGGATTCCGTCCCAAATTGACCAATCTGTGGTCCCTGAATATCTTTGATTTTGATACTGCATACTGCAAACTTTTTGCATAATGTTCAAATCTTTAGTGAAAAGATAGTGTACCAAATTGTAGCTCCATATCTATTGCTTTCGAGCCTGGTGTTTTTTCATGTTGGGTATGTGTTGAAGAATCAGGAGCTTTATAATTGACCTAATCGAACAAAATAAATTTTAATCATTGTTGGGGGTCACGGTTTGGACAAATAGGAGAATCTTTGAAGACATATTTCTCAGCCTCCATTATTACAGATATTGAGCTAAAGCTTGGTACGTGGCCTGTTCTTGTCATTAAAATCAACCATTCAAGATGTTAAGAATCTGTGCAAAAGTTCAAGAGACTTGCCCCTCTCTTTCTTGCATGGCTAATGGCTCTTAAAACCATGCCAAGTTTTTAACCACATGTCACATGCCCAGTGCCTCCAATGAGACCCAGAAGTGTTTTAAGGGGAGGGGGATGGGGAGCTGCCAGAAAGCTTTAAACAATTTCTAGAAAAGTTTGAAGGCCATGATCAATCCACAAGGCTTTTTTGCTGGATATAACCCAGGCAAGATATGTTAGGATCAAAAGACTTGTAGGCATCCTTAAAGTTAATCACAACACAATTATTGTCCTTTTGATTGATTCTCCAAGGTTTTCCTTGGACAAGTTGAGGTTGTCAATCAAAGCACAGCCATGTTAAAGAGCTGCCCATCATGTTTCATTTTTTAGAAAAGCAAGAGAATAATTTCCCTTTACTTTCAAGGGATTCCTTTGATATACCCAGAACATACAATGGTATAAAACTGTTGGTGATTATGGTCGCAAAGGCTAATTATGAAATAATGCTAAAGATGTTTGCTTAAAGCTAAGATTTGAGATTTAAAATTGCGAAAAATTGAGAATATGTTTATATGTTATTTTGCATATTATTGTAGGTCATTGATCTTCTAAATCAAGCCCAGCTAGCTTCTACTGACAACAAAATAGCTTTTTTGAAGCAGGCAAGTGCACTGTCCATTTATTTCTATTTTGCTGATGCCTTTTCGCCTTTTTTTCTTTGCATAGAGAGGAATTTTGAAAGTTGTTTGAACTGATTTTAATGTCTTCATGATTGATTTCAACAACATAGTGAGCTTTGGCATTGAGAATGTCATGGAAAACTTCATGTCAAACAATCTTATCTGTAGATAGTATTTTATACAAATCCAGTTACACTTTCCATGAAAGTATAGACCATATAAAGATGGCTTAATTGGAGAGAAAAAACTTCTTACGTTGCTTCACAATACAATGAAAATTTCTGTTTGAAAATGGTTTTGATAATTGAAGTGTTTGTTTTTCTGTTGGTGCAAAACTGTGAGTAATGCAGTTACTGTATTTGAACAAGAAAAAGATTTTACTACAAGCGAACAGAGCTAGGTATCACATGTAATTTCTTTTAGGTACAAGAGCTGATTATAAAAAAGGATCCTACGTTACTTGACAACTTTCTTGATGTGAGTATCCAAAACTTTAAGATACCTAGATGGTGTACTACTATGTTATAAAACAGTTTTATAAAACAGTGATGCACTACTATGTTATAGTGTGGTGTCAAATGTTTTAAAGACAAGAGCATCAAACTCTTTGGAAAAACAATATCCAGTTTTATACCCTAATTTGTCTTGTTGAATACTTATTTTGATTCAATTTATGTGCCTGGTTCTTCCACATCATTAAGAGTATGTTACTTAATGCCATATTCCATATTTGGCTAGTAGTTGTTAGAACTTCAGACTTATTTAATATTGTTAGTTTGTACCAACTATTTTATTGGCATTTTTATTTCTATTTTAAAGGAAATATTGATGTTTCATCAAGACAAGTCACAGGATGTTAGAAAATTTGTTGTTAGTTTTATAGAAGAAGCCTGGTAAGAATGCCTTATAGACATCAGATCTATGCTTACACATTATGAAATTACTTGTCTCTATTAGTATCATTTTCTGTATCTTGAGCACCGGTGGTGTTAAGAAAGGTTGATTGTGAGGGCCAGACAGGCAGCAGTAAATTGTAAAACTGAGTGAACAAAATTCGTAATTGCTAGTGATGATAATTATTCTGGTGTCACTTAATCATTATTCATATCAGAAAATCCAGCATATATCAGACCAACATCTGCTCTTTTGTTGCTTTGTCACTAATGTTATGAAATATTTTCCTTAATTTTTTATTAGTTAGGGTTGATAAATAAATCCTATTTTTGTGGACAAATTAATTAAGTGACAGAATGCAAAGATAATTTGTAAAGTTCAGTGTTAGATATTCTGAACAACTATTGGAAGAAATGACCATTAATAATCCTTATGCAGCAAGAAGGATCCAGTTCTTCTGACCCAAACAATTGGTACTGTGGCGTACATGCTGGATGATGAAAATGTCAATGTGATGAAGCGTGTGATGCTGGCATGTGTATCTCTGTACAAAGTTGCAATTCAGGTAAGCATTTTGAAATGCAAAATGCACCACAGCTAAAGAGACTAGGCCACTTATAAACAGAATCTCCTAGCTATACAATCAAGGTTGAGAACTGTAGATTTTCATGTGATCACTTCAAATATCGCTGAGTGTGGTGTGATACAGACAATGCGGCCCCATGTGATCACTTTTACTAAACAATCAATGTGCATGCTTGAGTTAAGTTGAATTGCAGTGTATTTTTAAATCAAGCAACTTGTGTCTGCGGATTTACTTTGAGCATACTTGATTCAATTTTTGTCACCAATTCTTTTTAATTTTCCTTTTGCTGCACATGGTCGTTCACCATTGGCCACCAGGCCAGTGATGGCCTTTTCTCTTTGTGATTTCTTTGACAATTCAGATACATTACCTCTATGTCTATATTACCTCCATTTATAGTTGGTTTGCAAGCTAAGGACAATCAAGGAAGAAATCCAGGTGATGTGGATGGTAAGTGTATTACTTAATTTCTCCTGCAAAATTCCAGTTTTATTCATTAGGCTAAACAACAAGACAGTACTGATGTTGATCCAAACAAAACTCATTTCTAGAGTCTATTTATACTTTTGCTTTGTGTTTTAATCTAATCCATCTTTAATCAAGATGTTTTATGTTTGTATTTTGAGATTACAAGATGTATGCACTCTTGTCATCACAATATCCATCGTTCTCCTCTCAGGGAATGTCCGGACTGCGTCAAGTTATTTCCCGTCTTGTCAAGTCAGAGAATGACGGGTTCGTATAGCAGCCTGAAACTTATGCTTTATTTTTCTTGCGTTCTATGTTTCAAAAAAATGCTTTTTAATTACTTTTAAGTCAGCATATTTCGATTAAAAATGGATTGATGTTTGAAATTTTTTTATTTATTTGTTTGACAATGCCTAATCATAGTGAATTTGATGAAAACAGATGATAACTCGACAGCTTTAAAAATATTGCTATGCCTGTTCAAGCTTTCACTCATCATGATGCGTTTTTTCTAGGGTGCGGACGCATGCAATCAAATTCCTTGAAATGGTTGTTTTGGTTCACTCACCAAAAGTGCAGGTATTTAGCTTCGATGTAATCGGTTTACGAGTTTTAGCATAACACCCAGGTGACCAAGAGGGGGCTCAGGAAGGCTGAACCCCTTTATCAAAGACACAATGTTTGTGATTCTTCTCTTTTGGTATTGATCTGCTGTTGTTTTGTAACAAGAGCTCTTTGATAACTCTGAACACAAGCTTGCGTTTAGCGCGTTTGTAATGACTAGGATGCGTTTCGGTCTACCTTTTCATCGAATCGCTAGGGAAGAGCTTACAGCATCACTGTTTTTTAATTGTACCAAAAGTGCTGGAGAATTCTAATTAAGCATGATTGAGAAGATGGTGGCACGGGGTATCATATTTGCCATAAAGTGTCTCGCACGACCTAAGTTGTATTGGTATTGCTTCTTTTTCGGTGCCTCTATCCTTCCCTTATTACTTTGATACACTTGGACGATGATGTTGTTTTGCTTGTATTAGGAGAATGATGCGCCAAAGAAAGAAGGAGATGTCTCCCTCGATATTGTAAGGATCAGTGTTTGTGGATCTATTTCTTTCCCTAATCCTTCATGCTGCACTCACTGCATAACCTATCGATGCCAAATGTTGAATCCTTTTGTGTTGTTGTGAAAATCTACAGTATTTTGTTTACAAATATCCTTGTTCTGATTAACTAGATTCGTAAGTTGTTTGCTAGAACTCCTAAAGAGTATAAGACTATCGAATCGTTTTGATAGAAATCAATTCATTGCTTTGTAGATCGCTACTAGTTTTATTTGCTAAAAATTCTCTTAAGGTCCCACGAAACCATCCATTGGTAAAACTATCGACGATGAGGGAAGAAAGTGGAAAGGCCATTGAGACGCTGTTATCACTTTGTGCATCGCCAACAATCACTAGGTATTCTAGTCTGAGTGTACATAGACTATCACCATTCATGTCTTTCGTGTCCTTTAAGTTCTTCGGTACCCTATAGTTGGAATTTAATTGACAATTTTATCCAGTTTTCTTTTTATTAGAATGAAGTATTATATGCACATAGAAGCTTATTTAAGTCGCGTTGCTTAATTTTTATTTTTATTCTTTCTTTTAATAGTGTGAACTTGATGGCAGTGATTACATCCCTAACTAACATCGCAAAGCAACGGCCATCTTTCATGTCCACTGTCGTACAGGCCTTCGAGTCTCTACATGGTTGGTTCAAGATTTTTGTCTCATTTACTCAGAGCTATTTTAAACATGACCAATTATTGCTTAGAAGTGTTACCAATAAGCATTTTCCATAAATCTGCCGTGTATCTACAATCTATACATATTCACATCTTACCACTAACCCCTAAATATTTACTTTTCGCAGCTAATCTTCCAACGACTCTTGCAAAGTCGCAGGTTAGCAGTGTACGCAAGAACCTCAAGGTGAATACTCTATTTTTTACTTGTAAATAAATTTGATAAAAGTTAAAGCATTTGGGTCATTGTTCGCGCTATTATCCTGACCTGTGTTTTATATACACGCCTTTGTTGTTTCTTATTGATGATAGTCCATTCACAGAGAATTTACGATTCTATCGTGTTTCGATCTTTCATTTACGAACACTATTTCTAATTTTGCAAACCCCATTGATGCGAGATATAAATACACGGTATGCTGAGAGGGTCTGTGCTAGAATCAAAGTCATGACAGCCATCGAGGGATGGTAAACATCTCTTTACACTGCCATTCTTTTCCAGATGCAACTGTTTGCTTTACTAAAACAGCCAGCTGCAGGTTCGTAATTTTAATCAAATTCGGTTGATCGTTAACAATTCTTTATTAACCATTAATCGCTTAAATCTTTTAATGTGAGCCTCCTGTGTTTCAATTGTGTCCTTTCGTTCCCCTCATTTTCGTCTATGAAAGATCTCTATTGCAAACTTTGTAGCTAAAGATCTCTCTCTCTCATAAAGATAGAAAATGATATTCTCGTCGTCATTTCCTCTCCTTATTTTCAAGAAATTTTACCATTGATATCTACATTCGAAATTACTTCAAGCCCTTTTCTGCCCCTTTTACCCTCTCTCGGTCTTACGGGCCCCCGCTTCTTTAAACGTGCCATCGATCGATTCGAACTAAGAGCAGAATGCAATACCTATGCAATAGCCCAGAGGGTACAAGATGCACATAAGGAGACCGGTTGAGAATTTCTGTATTTTTATTAACATTTAGCTTTTTTTTTCTCGTCGTACGAGTAGGGAATGGGTACCAGAAATGCGCCTTGATAATAAGTACCCAATGCCCTATGCGGCTGTTTGAGGGTTGGCCCATCAATTTTCCATAAGACGATTTTTTGTTAAGTTAAGCAGACCATAAATCTGGTCAATGGCATGATGGAAAATGCGTAGTATGTTTTTTACTAAATGAGCGGTTGTTTCTTTGTAGCTGAGTTCATACCTCAGATTGGGACTTTGTTGACTGACCTTGGAGCGACGCAGGCCGAGGTATTAAAATTCAAATGCTTTTAGCAATTTGCGATGGTTAACTCTCGTACATTTCCTCGATTTATCGCCGGCTGACTATCGTTATCGACTGTTTTTATCCATTTTATTTTCAGAAAAGATGCATGTTGTTTCTGATACGATGGCCGTATTTTTTGTTATATCTGTTAAAAATGTAAACTTGATATAATGGAGAAGCTCTATTTCATGACTCCATGATGATTGATTATACATTTTTAGCTGAGGAAGAATCTTCCAAAAGTTAATCCAGATGCTCTTAAAAGATCAAAGTGAGTAAATTCAGACTGATGTAGTGAAATGGGAAACCTGCAAAAGATTTTATGAAAGTATTTTAATATGTGTTTGGCTTTAGTGGTCATGCTGATGTGTTTGTTGACGTCTTCAAAGCAAAGTCTAGTCTAGTGTCAAAGCAAAGTATCGGAAAAAACTGAATTTTTTTGTATTTACTTTTCGGTTAGAGGTTTCCTTTGATGCTTGTCACTTATGTCCCTAAAATAACAATTGAAGAAGTATCAAAATATTGCAGCATAATGAAGTTTCAGATTCCCGGAGGACAGTTTCTTTTTTGATGCAATGCTGAATTCATTTTCTAATCAAAGACATTTTTAAAGTTTAACAGCCTCAATAGTAAGAGACTGAATATCCCTCGCAGATCCCTTATAGACTCCTCATATATCCCTACTAGATCCATCATAGATCCCTCATAGATCATTGGAAAATTCCTGGTAGATTTGCTGGTGGATTCCTAAATCTATCATTCTTTAGATTTAAGTGATTGTACAGATCTGGCACTGATGAAAATTCATGTTTCATACAGGAACCAAGCCTAAATGAAAGAGTCGGATGATTGTAGTAGATCTGATTTGTAATTGCACCCTTCTACAAAGCCTTGTCATCACTAGAATGGCCGATTTTTTATTTAGAATTTTCATTTCTATCATCATTATCGTTACCCTAGGGCGGCAGCTGCGCCTACTGAACAGGAGGGACCAGAACCAAAGCGCGTAAAAGCTGTGAGTATCCCCCCACCCTTCCATCTTTTTGTTTTCTAGGTTTTTTCTTTACACGCTTTTCTTTGAACTGGTGGTTTTCTTGCAGTTTTTAGTTTGCAGCATTGGCTTTTGCTTCATGGCCTTGTCTTTTCAGTTGTTTTGTGAAACGACATGAACGTTGGTTTTGAATTTTCCTCAAGGTTCAGTATCATCAGCACCTTTAATCGTGAAAGTTTCTAGCATTTAAATTCTAACATTTTGAGGTCTCGGTGTGACATAAACACACTGGCTAATTGCTGTATTTCTCACCAATGCAAAACACACACACAGTTTTTCCATACATCTGCCTATGTTTTGTTTGAATAAGGACATTATGAATTTGAACCGATTATTGAGTTGATATCAATTAGTTGCAAAATTAGCTGTTATCCCGGACAGGAGCCCAACGAAGATGGAAGCAGTGAAGCTCCAAAGACAGGCCAGAGTGTTGTCGCGACCATCAACAAAGCCATCGAGGTGACAACCAAAGAACTTTTGCCTAAACTCACAAAGGAGGCCGTCACCGACCTCGTTTTGGTGAGCATGTGGTTCTTGCCGAAGACGATGCCGTCCAACTTCCAAGAGACCTTTACACCAATCGCAGCGGCAGGTGGAGCTGCGCAGGTGAATCACTTGGCGAGGCTCTTGGCTACTCAAATGACCAATGCTGGTATAGGGCCTGGGATCGACTACGTCAAAAAGGTAAGAACTCCTTGCTTGGATCAGGATTCTCCTGTGATAGTGATGAATGCTCATGAACAAAGCTACTCCACATCTTGATGATAGTCTTGTCTTGAACAAAGGTTGTTTTGTCAATTTTGAACCAATGCTTGAATGTATGGTACATGTTTTGAAACTGTCTCTCCATAAGATTGGCACTAAAAGTTTAGGTTTCTTTTGTAAATTTGTTTGCAGAAGATAAGGTTTTTTAGTATTCGACTGATAAGGCTGGTATGTTACATGAATTATTATAGATGTGAGCTAATATTGCTAATGATTACTGAAAATTATTTGTAAATATTATTATTATTTGTAATTATTATTGGAATTATAATCGATTAGTTAGTAAAATTCACTCAAAATAATAAGCAGCTTTTTAAAACATTTGCTGCTAAGAACATTGTGCAATGGTTAGGAAAATAATTGACCGTTCTGAATAAGAAGTGGGATCAATTATCAGGAATTATTGGACAATATCAATTGTTGTGAAACTTGGGATAGCAACCTAGAACAGTCCATGTCCACACATTGCAAGTTTGCAAACTATTATTTTTGTTAAATTCTACGGGGGGTTTTTAATCACATTTATTTCTGCCTGGCGATTAACACACTCAGCGACTAATTCTTAGGTATTTTGATACTTCATAATGATAAAAGCAAACTGCAGGGTTTTCTATCATTTCTTGGTCTTTGACCAGTTCGGTTTCTGGGTCATTTTATAACATGTTTGGAACTAGAACCTACTTAGTCAAAGTATCATTTATTCTTGAAACTCGGCGTGTTCTTGATAAACAGTTGGAACAAGGAACACTTAAACAAATAATGCAATTAGAGCGGTGATTATTCTCATAGATGACAATAAGTAAATGGTACCTAAGTATTCTCTATCTACGCATTTCCACATTGAATTTTAGCTAGCCGAAGATGATGCTAGGATGAAGAAAGAAGAAGAGGAAAAGGCAAGCAGGGAGCCGAAGAGTATCCCAGTAATTGGCAGTGGGACAGAAGCCGAGGATTCTTCAAAGGTTTCGTACACAATTTCTATTCTAGCTTTTGAAGAGCTTACGAAAAGCCTACGTAGCCTCTTAAATGCATCATGAGACTCCCTGGAATCCGACTGTCTCGAAGCCTCGTCTGTCTATTCTTAGCGTAGTCCCGACACTGGCTTTTGGCTGACAAATATCTGCCTCTGTTTTAGATGTTAACATCGGATGCACAATTCAAAGACGCAAAATCACTATTAGGTATTTTGAGCTTTTTATTGCCAAGCGTAGATTATTCAAATCCCCCATTCCTTCAAGGTTTGTCGATATCGACTTCCTTTATAGAGAATTGAAGTTTTGCAGTAGTTGGTTGTGGATAAAAGGGTACTGGTTGAAGCTTTTAAGTGATTAAATGTTAAGACCATAAAGCTATTTGAATTAATGTGTTTGCATATCCCAAACGTTTGTCAGGTCATAGAGAAAAGGTTGGGTTACCATTTGTTTGTCTATAGATATATTGACACCTTTAACAGGCCAGCTATTGTGAATTTATGACCAGAACTTTGCGTTGTTGTAAGCAAAGTCTCTAGAACAGCAAAACCGGTGAATTTTATTTTTCTAAACCTACAGTAAATTTGTAGCAACCCTATCCGCTGATAAAAGGGAGGACTTGGATTTGAGATTCGTCATTTTATTAGAGTATTTCAGTGGCTTTTAAGTTCTTTCTTTTTTTATGGTTGCACAGTTTGTGTCAAGCAACTCGTATATATATCTCGTTTTCCTCGTACATATATCAACGTTTGGCTTTCAGTGGTTTAGTTTTTCAGCTTTCAACTGCTTGTTTTCACACCCTAACCACTTGATGCTCTTTTGCAGACTCGAGCCCAGATCTAGGGATAATTGCACGACAGGTTGGTTGGGCGCCATTTTTCCTCTTGTTTTTCTGCTCTGTCGCCATCTAGTGTTAACTTCTACGTTTATTTTTTCTGGCAATAAAGAAAGAAACGGCTATGCAAGTGCCTGTTTCTTGAAAAGATCCCAATTTCCATTTTGAAATATTTTTTTGAATTAATTGTGTTTCTGGCTTAGTTTTTGGAAATGCTTGTGTTTTGAGTTGTGTGTAAGCTGTAACTGTTACCTCTATAATATTTTGTGTAGCTAATATGAACTTTTAAACAAAAATAGCAAATTTTGTAAAATAAAGCAGGTTGGCTATCCGGATGCTAGGTTTTACAGTATTTTAATAGACGAGTTAGCTTGTGAATTCCAACAAAAATAATTTAGTCTCAAAGGTCACTTGCTCTTGTTTTTATTTCAAATTGGCAACCAATATTAAATCGAATCGGTTGGGTCAATAAGCTAGAGCTATCTTTGAAACGTGCTTCAGACACCAGCAGACCATGAAACCAGCAATTCACAGCCAGAAACCAACTCAGTCTGGCAGGCTTTTGGAAAGCAGCACAATCGAAATATATCGCTTTCCATATTTACTTGCATACTTATGTGTAAAACCGTAGAAACAGAATTTACGACAAAAGTTTAGATAATAGTTTCTCATATTGCGTTTAGACATTATTTAGTCATATAGAATTGATTCGAGCCATTCTTAATTCTGTTCTGTACCTTTAGGGTGAAACGAAAGCGCAAGAAGCTCTTCATCCTGTACGTTGGCTTTAAAAATTTTACCACACTCTTCTGTTTCAATCGAGCAATATAAATTTTTCATCTTTTAAAGACTTGAAATGTTTTTGTCACTTTCCATGATGCCTTGTAATTCTATTTCGCTACCGCTCTTTTTAAACATGCAAACCTTCGTATACAAAATAGTCCTAATGGATATTTTTTATCTTAGACAAACTTCATTAGGTTTTTTGATCAAAAGGTTTTTTTATGATACATTGCTTAGTACAAATAATAAATTTTTCATTTGTAGAGGCTACGAAAAATCAAGCAATTTAAGTTGCAAGATGTTTGTCGTGCCTTGAATGCTGAGGAACGAATGAAAATGATTAATCAAGCTTTCGATAGGATACTTACTGCCGAACGTAATTAGAATTTATGTTTTTATTCTTTGCTATTTGCAAGCATTCAGTCGAACAAATGGATTTTGAACCCCAATGAAAAATAGCTACAATTTACATCCACAAGCTCAACCGATCACTAATCTTGGACATTTAGTGGACTGAACAGTGAGATGCGTCTAATGAATATTCTATACAGCATGTGATAATTTAATATTTTCGATTGCAAAGAAATAACTTGTTTATACATGGCTTGGGCATTTGGTGAGCTGAATAGTGAAATAAAATGTTCCATTGAATTTATGCAGCAAGTAATTGAAGGTCTCTTAATTAAATCGTGCCCAAGGCATTCTGAGACAAACTTTTCAGTGGACCGTAGGAAGGAACAGCGTAAGATTGGCCCTGCTTCGTGGATGGTTTGTCAAGCACAGTCAAGATGATGATGTTTTAGCATTGGCAACAGTATGCACCCATGAAAAGAGAATGGCGGTGCTTTTGCCATAAAATCTGTTCATTTCTTTACTTCCAAACAACCTATTACCGACTTCTGTTTTTTCGAACAATTGCCAACTCGCGCCAGTTTCTGTTAAGAGCTCAATATGACGAAGTAAGCTGTGGATGCATTTTCGGCATCATTGATATTTCCCAAGTCAATTTCAAAAGTTTCTTAGACAATGTTTATCTCAAAGAATTATATGCTCGTGTTTTGACAACACTCTTCTCTGTGTTTCCCGTTTCCTGCCAACCTGCTTCAATGTTTGATCATTGAAATAAAACATTGAAAACATGTTTGATCCGTTATCTGGTTATCTTTATACAAGTGCCTTTAGTTACGTTTCCTTTTTGATGTTATGGCGATGTAAACAGGGAGCTAGGTTTAGTTGTTCAGTCCAAATAGTGATATTGTTCATTTGGAAGGCTACCTTTTAGAGAGTGCCGTGTGGCCCCATATGTCTATCAAAGATTTTGTAAACAACATTTTTCCTTTAATGTGCGTCAGACGCCAGTTTAGTGAAATATTGGCATGTTTTCGTAGCGATTGCGATGTTGACAAAAAGGATAATGACTTTATTGACAATGCGTTTGATTGACATTTTATTTTTAGAAATTGATCAACAGTCTTTCGTTTCGTTCTTCTGGTTTTGCCTAGTTGCGTCATACCTTGCACCATTTTATTCATTCCAATAATTATTTGCAACTGTCTTCTTTCCTCTTTTTAGAAGCTGCAGTGAAGGGTGGAGCCAATTTAGTACGTTTTTTAGCTATTCCTTACAATCTTCAAAATACCCAGATTCAATCTTTTTAGTGATGCATCGATTTAAATGATTTTTTAACTTTTTTTTCTCTCTGTTCATATTTCCTGGGCACCATTTTCTGTAAACGTCTGGCTGTTGGTGACCCAAAAAGATAGAGTACTTCGTCAAGACAGCAACAGTACTGCCGAGGAGGCAACACTTTGTTGTTAAGAATCTATAAGTGATATTTGATGATGTTCCTGCAAAGGAATAGAATATCCCCTTTTCTCTTTTTTTGGCAAAGCAACAACATTGTTTTTTTCTCAACCAGTTTAAGATTCTTTTATTCTGCTGATAACTTGATAACTTGAAGCTTTTAGAAGCAAATTGTTTGCCCTTTCTCGGTAACCTCCCAGGATTGGGACCTCACTTCAAAGTCCCCCTTTCCCTATGCTTATGAATGAATTTGGACACCCTTTGGGCAATTGTGCAATTATATTCATTCTCTTTTGTTTTTTTACTTTCAGGAACGCATTAAGATTATCGTTAACTTGGTCCTGCAATTTGGTGGTGACCTTTCAAAAGGTAGATATTGCTTATCCACTCAGAAGCAGTTCTTTGTTATAATGCACTTTTGTTTAATGCTGATTTGTTTTGACTTGGGAAGGTGTATGTTTACTTTCCGTGCTCCCAAGCTAATATCCCATGCAGCAGTGAAGAGCCATGTATTGTACAAGGAAGATGTTTCATTTGACATCAGACCCTATCTGATGTTTCCCTTCACATTGTTGCCAACCTTAATTTCTATAGTATTGAAACTTTCCAAGGTGCAAGTAAGAAGGTCCTACCCCATCAGTGAAATTGGAAGCGGGCATAGCCCCTTGTCCCCTCCTCTATTCTATGACATTGATAATGCTACCTGTGAATCCCTTGTGACTGTGAGTAGCTTTCAACTCGGCTCTAGGGTGAACACAGAAAGCCAGCGACCCATGTTAAGTTTATTTACTAACTGATTATGAAAACGAAAAGGAGGGTTGTATATACAGGCAAATGCCAGGTTTTTGCAAACACTCCTACTACAATAGAGTCCTGTCCATATATATCCCTATGAGTACATGTATTTAAACTGCGAACATGCCTCAAAAGATTCTTTTCCCAACACGTATTGTTTATTCTTATCGTTGTTCGTTGTTTTTTAGCATTGCACTCGTTTATCATGAAGGACTTTCGGAGTAGGTACGACCTTGCAATGACTTGGCTATACCAGCAATTCATAATCGAAGAGTCGAAGGCCCCGAAGAGTGCAACGAGGAGGGAATCGAAGTACAGCAGAATCCTAACTGATTTGCTCGTTGAATTGCAAAACTGTTTGGACCCTCGAGACAAGTATGCCTCTCCTTCTGTTGGATATCTTTTAACTAGTCTTATCTTTGGATTCCCTAACTGAGGCTACCTGACATCAAACACATGTATTCTCCTTCATTAACTGTCTCTTGCCTGGCATAAAATGTCACACCACGACAGTCCTAGAGCTGCAAATATTTTCCTTTCTGGAAACCTGGGAAATAGGGAAAACATTTTCTGTTATATACATGTTTCTGCCAATAGTGTGCATGAATTTTATGAAGGACTTCTAATTTATTGCATCTGGAGAAAGTTTTAGATAAAACATCGTAATTTGTTGTTGTTGGATCATTTTTGGCAAAAATAGACTATGCAAGGAAATAAACGAAAACCTAGAACAGTTTTTTTTTATCAATTTTTGCGATACTTTTTGCAGCTCTGGTCAATCCTTTCAGATTGTCTGTCGATCTCTCGATTTTGTCTCTCGGCTAAAATTGCTATAATAAACTGCTATAATAAGTTTTACCTTGGCTTGATAATTTACATTTTGACGTAAGAAATTATCCCGTGGCATGGGGTTCAATTGACCGTATGCAATTTAAAGTTTTGAAACAATTTAAGATTTTGGAAGCCACATAGATTTTATAAACAATTTAGTGTTTCGCAAACAATTTAGTTTGGTTTCACTACCACTCTTTTAGAGTTTCTTATCTTTAAAGACATTTTGCCCTAGGTTAGCCAATGTATCTTTAGCTTCTATTCTTTTTTAGACTTTTTACGAGATTTATCTTGGAGGCACCAGCATTGTCAGACGGTGTTGTTGACTTTGTGAAACGTTACTGTGAAGATGACGTAAGTTCTTTTTTTACTCAAACCAAACGTTCATTGAAGAACAACCTAAAAACATGCTACCAGCAAAATAGTAGTCCTTCCTTGTATGGCTTCCTTGTGATCAATCACCACTAGGATTTAAGCTACAACAGGTTGTTACGTACAAAGTAGTTTTCGTGAGAGCTTTCCAGATGCTTCAAGTTCGTTCAAGGAGCCTAAGGCAAGCAATGTGTGACGCCACTGAGAAGTTCGTAATGCATTGTAATTCATTACGTAACCCAATTGATTATCATCCTAAAAGGACTTTCATGTGATTTTGGCACTTTCCACAGGCGAAATATCTGGTTGGCTTTGCTACTTTACGCGAGCTGATCACCAAATGTCCCGCGAAGAAAGATACATGGATGCAGCTCCTTTTGGAATTGACGACACGTGGAAAAGAACAGGTGGGGTTTACTCGTCTTAACAGAAGCCCAAAGAAATGCTTTCCGATCTGAACAGCCCTTGGCTTCCTCCTGTCTTCAATTTAACCTTCAATCGTCCCCTATTTGCGTATGATTTTACTCGGTGCCCTCTCTATTTCATTGGCTCATGTGAATGGATCACCTGATTCTCTACGTCATTCACAATGCTTGCAGCAGGGAATACAAGTGGCTTTGTTTTTAGCATCCCGATCTGATAGTCTGATAGTTCCGCAATGGCAGTGCTTTTCTCGAGTTCAGCTGTAACTTTGATGTAGAAACAAGAACCTTTTTTACATTCTCTCAAATTTATTATTCAACTGTTTCCAAGCCATGGAGATCTTGGGTATATTTGATCTTTACTGAACTGGGAATAGCAAAAAATTGCAGCGTAACGAAGACATAAATTGCTTTGGAGCAATTTTCGGAAATCGCAAAGAAAGAAATTGATAACCTTCGAGCTGCCAGAATAAGTCCTTTGCTAACAGAGTTGCCTTATAACAGAGTTACAACGAAAAGTTGCCTTATCTGATACATTAAAGAACGAACAAGCTCCGTAGTTCCAAATAAAGTAATAAACAATTAGCTTAAAAATGCTGTATAGCAGACGCAATTACACCAAGATTGTTATGGTAACAGGAAGATTCTGGTTTTTGCAAGAAAATATGTCTCGACCCAAAGGGTGTTATTATGATGAGACCTTATCTTTTCCTGCTAGGTTCGCGTCCAGGCCATTCATTCGGCGAAGAAATTACATAGCAAGTCGGGCCTTACTGAAATAATCGAGGTGATTGTTTCATAATTGGAGTTTGAATAATTGTTTCATATTTCATGATTAATAATTGTTTCACATTTCTCAAACCTTATTCGAAAATTTTATGTAAAACTCGTGTTTTGAAATCTTTTTTAAGAGGTTTTCGTATTATCTGTTGAGCAAATCGGATAATTAATAGTTATCAGTGTACAATTCTATCAGTGTACAACTCTGAGTTAACATTAACCAACTGGCGAAACTAAATACAGTTATTTTCTTTAGGATATCACAAATGCAGAGGCAAAATGTTTTGCTGCAAGTTAAACAAGACGAATTAGTCCTTTATTGTGAATTGATATTTCCACCTTCATTTGTATTCTCTTTTATTTGTAGAAATTTGCTTTGCATAGCCTTCAGCAGTTGCTAAGAGACCATCCTCCTCCACAAGAACAGTCCACAGCATCTTATGGTAAGCCATTACGTGTCTACACTGTTTCAATGCTTTAGCTGAAAGTGTAATTCCTGTGTGCTCTTAATAAGTTTAACGACTTGCTAGCACAAACAAATATTGTGTCTTCTAGAAGTGGCGCCGGGCGAGTGGACTGATGACGCAATCAAAGCTTGCTTATACCTTTACCTGGCCTTGCTGCCAACCAACCACAAGCTGTTTCACGAGTACGTAGATCGTCTTTTTAGTGTTTTCCTCTCGTTTACCTCCTATTCCCTATCCCTCTCTCTCTCTTTTGAATGCTGTTATATCCCCTATAAGTGCATGCGGCATGCCTAAATTCGGCAGTTTGTTCATGACATCTCTACGTCACGGAATTTTCCATGACTGAAGATCAGCTTGTTTATATTTATTTGCAATAATGTTCTATCTATGCTCCGTGCTCTTTGGAGGTATCAGTATCGTCAAAGCAAGACACATGTTAATTTACCTTTGCCAAGCTTCACAACTTCCTACGATCAGTTTCACTTTTTGTCACTCTTTGCCGGCTAGAATAAAAGTCAGCCTAGCCTTGATTTAACGCCTGTCTCTAGTCATGCCATTTTAGAACACTTTTGCTAAGCAGGTCAAATAAGTCTTAATGTTAATAATCTTCGAATCAACCTATGCAATTAACATAAAGGCATCAGATGAAAAGAACGATATGGTCCGCGATTATCTTCAACTGATTAAGTTAAGAACCTCAGTTGTTTAGCCAGACCAAGTTCCCAACGACCTTGCTTTCTAACTCATTGGAAGACAGAGCAGGTTTGCCAGATATACACATGAACACTCAATACTTTTCATCAACCGTTAGGCCAGTGACTATGTTCATGTGAGCAGCATCCATTTATCAACATTTTGCTTGAAAAAGCATTATCCCATGGCTCAAAACACCTACTTTCGATCTATACTCGTCTTGTTTTTAAGCTGAAGTAAACGGAGCCCTCAGCTACTTTTAAAAAGAGCATTGTTTCTCGTCTAGCCTTGCTGCCGTTTACACTGAGGCATCACCACTCATAAAACGAATAATCTCGAGGCATCTGGAACACCCAGTAAGTTTCGTATAATTTTGTCGCTTTTAAATGTGCCACTTTCATTAAATAAGACTGTAGCTACATGATTGTCTTTGCCATACTAGGCCACTGCGGCATTTTGCCATGCTTGGTCGTTGCTCTATTTTAAAACATCGCTGGGCCTCCGCAAATATCGTCACTATCACTCATCAGAGCTTTGGAGAATGATATAATAGCTTGCTATAGATAGTATATGATATAGACTATTCAATGAAATTACGATTTTAATCACTTCAGTTGCAATCAATCGTCAGTCGAGCATCCAATCAGTTACTGGCCTCGTATGAAGCTTCATTTTGATCTCGCCTCGTATTCAAATTTAATCATTTTGTAACAGATGTTAGTGAAAGTGAAAACTTTGATGCAGAATAAACTTATATTTTTCATTGCCATTTTCTCTCACCTCAGGTCCGGGCAATCGGAATGAATTCCCCTGAGTTACTCAAACTCGTCGAAAACTGTCCCTCAGG
This sequence comes from Nemopilema nomurai, assembly GCA_003864495.1. NCBI lineage: Eukaryota > Metazoa > Cnidaria > Scyphozoa > Rhizostomeae > Rhizostomatidae > Nemopilema > Nemopilema nomurai. The sequence continues at coordinate 507,367 of ML133381.1, forward strand.
AGCAGAGACTCTTGTAACGAAAATCCTGCACATCATCACTGATAAAAGTAAGTCTAGTATTTGGAACTATATTAAACAGTTATTATTTAAGACGAAAATAATCAATTTTACAATCATGGAAGCTTTCCTTTTACAAAGAGCGACCTCCATTCTCATTTCCTTGATCAATAGAAGAGAAATTTGTTCACGAGCAACTGGGAATTTCCTGGAAACTTAAACTTAAAGCGAACCATGTTTTTTGTCAATTTAGATTATTTTTCATTCACTCCCAGCTTTCCGTGTGATTTAGGAAGCAAAATCAACTCATTAAGGTTAGCTGAACGATTAAGGTTTTCACTTAATGCACTTATAGGCCGAGCATCTGGTCATGTTCCGTGCACTGGTGTGTACTTTCAACTGGGAATGAGTGTTTACGCACCAAAAGTCCGTTTAGTAGATACAATCAGACCTTCGATGGTAGATTGCATGTGTCCATCCTAGTTTTGAGCACATCACCTCCCGTGCACCCAATTACTGGTGAAAGTTTCTAACCAAGACATTTTGAAACTTGCTCTCATCTAGTGAAGGATTTAACTTTGTCAGCTTGAGTCGCACTGAAAAATGAATATTTTGCAACATTGATATAACGACACAAAATTAAACCCAAAAAATTAACAGTTTCTCAAGTTTCCTATGAACTTGATTTATTCGATTTGCTGAATATGGAAAACGTCCTCGGTTTGAATACCATTTGTCTAGTCAAGCATGCATATGAATGTATTGATTTATGTCTATGTTTTTAAATCTTTATAGACTTTATGTTTCATAGCAATGTTTAATTTATATAGACTGTATTGGTCAATTTTTTAATGTATTTCTCATGCAGAAACCACAGAAATAATTTTTATTTGAAAGATGATAGATTTTTTTGTCTCTATTGTCTTTGTCATCGAAACTATCAACAGCGAGAGATTTGTCTCCCTTAGCCAACATCACTAGATCCCTTCTTTAGGATGAAACACGAATCAAATGATTTTTTTTTCAATTAAATTGGATAATTAGCAGATTAAAGGAACAGCAGTTTTGAGATTATGTAACACAGGACTTGATTAATATTTTGATTAACTGTACGTACGCTTTGTCTGTTGTAGATCCCCCCACACCAGAGTTGGTGGAACGAGTCAAAGAGCTTTATCAAAAACGTGTTTCCGACGTTCGATTGTTGATACCAGTTTTAAATGGACTTGATAAGCAGCAAGTTATTACAGTTCTGCCGAAACTCATTACTCAATCCCCAAATGTGGTCAAGGAAGTGTTCAATCGGCTGCTTGGCTCCTTTCAACGTGAGTGTGTTATCTTTTCAGTTTTGTACTTGTAGCACACAGAGAAGGGTAGAGAGCATGATAATGTCGATGCACATATGTGACCTGCTATTAAACAGAGTAAATAAAGCCTCTGCAAAAAGGTCCGAAAGTCGGCAAGATTTCCTTCAAAAGTGAGTTAATTGGCTGATTCTTTATGATTTACTCGAAATGTTCACCGAACTTTCTTCTACCTTGTGTCAGTTTGCTTAACTGCATATTCATGTTTTCAGATATCACGAGGACATGATATCATGATTTTATTTTACGAATTCAGTCTCTACTTTGTCACTATTAAGCCAAAATATTTCCGATAACATGCTCCTCTTTATAGCCCAATTTGTTTCGTTTCTCCTAGAAATCTTAAATGACCCTAATAATGATAATAACGATGTTTTTATCTGCAAAATTTGAAAGGCCGCCTCAAATTGTTAAGGAAAACTATTCTCCACTTGTGAATCAATTTCCTAGTCGAAAATGCAAGCGACCTCTTTTGTCGCTTATGCTGACTTTTTCAAGCAAGGCCACCTCTCAACACCCTGGTCATGATTCTCTGACTGCAGTCCCCATTGATATCAAATACATCAAGATTCATAAACAGAAGTCATAGCCTTTTCTAGCTTCACTTTACGGTTATTAAGTTGGCCGTATCCTTGCTTGGTAACCAACTTTTTATTAGTCCTTTTGATAGTCTGTTTGGTTTCTCCCTTTTCCGACGCGCAGATTAGGGGTGTGTTGCAGTGCCACGTTTTCATGTTTCTTCGCGTTTATCGAAAACCTAGTTCTAGAGAACGCTTCTTCTCATGTCACATTTCTGTTAACGTGGCGCACACGTAAGCACGGGGCCCGGATGAATTATTCTTATTTACGTTGCTCGCGTCGAGTCAAATTTTGCATCGCCTGGACTGTTATGAATTTCAACTTGTTCTACAACACCTTCGACTTTGAAAAGTGTCCTCTGATCAATTTTCGCAGAGGACTGTACATTTGAACAATAACGATGCGGGTTCCTGTGCTGTGAATCGTATGGTTTTATGCAAAGGTTTATTTTTGGCATCATAAAGGCTTGATTATAATATCAGCTTTCCAGAATTCATGGATTCACTTTTAACCTCAAAAAGAGATATTGGTTTCAAATCAGGAAGATGGTCAACACTCAAGCAGCTAAAGACTCTACAACACCTATTCTTGGTTTCCTTTCTTAATTCTCCGTATGTAGGTCAGGCTTAGGCGAAACTTGCGACTTGGATGTAAACATCCATGCATTTTGTTCATTTGAAGGGATTCTAATAGTAAGCAGGTGACTTTCACTTCTTCTTATCAGCACGAAACAAAAGTGTTATCCGACAATCCAGTCTTATTTTCTAAAATTGCCAACCTTTTTTTCATTTTCATGTTGGTGTTGCCTCCCACTAAAATGAAGCACTATATTTCTCTTCTCTGTGGACTCAATGAAAGGCATGTATCTCCACGATTTTCACCCCGTGCCAGCAAATGCTAGTGTTGATGTAAAACCTTTTCCTATAATGGAGTATGAATGCTCTTCACGTGCGTAACAGTTAGTTATAAATGTAAATTTTAAAGGCGAAGGCTTCATTATACCCGCTCACCTTCGATGTAAGCCATAAGTCATTAGTCACGGTCATACCTCGGTGGGACGGGTGCATAAAGAGTGGTGTTCAGAGTTGGCAGAGTCACCAATCGAGCAAGCGTCTCCAAATATGACATTGTATCTGAATGTCTCAAATGAAAGTTATTTAGTAAAGTGTCAGTCTGGTATCGTCACTTTCGTCCTGCATTTCTGCACTTCTTTGCTTTTCGATAAAGTTGCTGTTGCTGCGCTTCGCAGAAAAAACAGTCAGACAGAACAGTGCGATGGAAAGGCAGACACACGTCAAAGCTTTTAATTGAATGTCTGGATTCGAGTGAATTAAATTTGATAATTTAATCCATCCAGATACTTTCCTCTTACTGCTGACCCAGTCTATCTGGCTTGGTGTTCATTTGAGTGGAACCCAGGGCCATCTGCAACCAGCCTCATTTTAACCAGCTAGAAAATATAGAAAACATTCAAAGACTTAAAACTTTCCCTTAACATAAAAAGGCTTTTGATTGAGAAGCAAGCTGTATCTCCTTTGTCCACTAAACCTTAGGGTTAGCAGAAAAACTTCTGCAAAGCCGCTCTGTCTGGATCTGGCTGGCTCCAGTGGGACAGGATGACGGCTCAGCCGAACGCTGTCCGTGGTGCCTGCTTCCCCGCCTGTTGCTGATATCTCGGAATAATTGAAGATAAGCCATGACCCTGGCCATTTGTGGTCAGCAAACTTCTTCTTATCCTCGACAAATGTGTTTTCAGAAGACTTTCTTGCTATATTCTACTTGCTGTTGGCCCAGAAGAGAGGATCATACCGACCAATGGTGCGGCGGGACGGGCGTGTTTCAATTGAGTGAGCAAAGAAGCTCGAGCCCATTGCGGCTTACCCATTAGGCCATTCAGTGCAGAAGGTCACGTTCAAGTTCGTACCATAATGACTTGGCTTGAAAGCCAGCCTCGTTAACTGCTGGAGTTTCACGTTGCGCTCCTCTTATCCACAAGATTTGGATCAGGTCAGCTGGCTTAAACCTTCATCTATTGAACAATGTAGCGAAGCTTCGTCAAATCCAGACCGTGACATAAAGAGACCGCACGTAACTGTAGTTGCTCCAGAAGCGGCTTCAATGTAAACCAAGATGACTGCTGCCCGCAATACCCCGAAGCAGCAGTCGCTAGACACCTTCAGCAAATGTTGTGGCGGAGCTTGCACGTCACATTCTGCGTAGTGGTTTTTCGAAGGATTTTTAATGTCAATGACTGGCTGAGCGTGGGACACCCCCTCGGACTAACTGAGTCAAATGGACATGCATGTCTTTTTAATACATCCACTCATTTCAAGAGAACATATCTGTAAGGAAGTGGCAGTGGTTGACAAACGGTTTTTGCAGCTTAAAAAACTAATCGTTGTTTTCTTGATTGTTGCTTATTTTACAGAATCTCGTGGTTTTCTAATTCCCTTCAGCAACACCACCCACCACCCCACCCCCCTTGCAAGGCTCTGGCCTGTCCTTCCTCGAAAATCATCTCCTGCATGGTTGCCTAACGGGACTTTGATTTCGTTAGTGGGGTTTTACCTTTAATACCGAGCCAATACAGCTGTTCTTAAGAACCCAGCGAGGGCAACAGTGCTTTGAACTTGCTGGATCATGCCCTAATCACATAGAATGAATTGGGCTCTAGTATCTCCTTTTCCTGTGTCTATTGACAAGTTCGTATTGTGTTTCTTTTTCGATGCTTGCACACCAAATAGAAATTAATCCAGTCCACACACTCTCTCTAACAGCTATTTGATTTCCAAGTGTTCTCTTCATTCGAAGAATTCCTTCCATTGAATGCGGTGACACTTGCGGATTACTGGCCATGTCCCATTTTGTTTCATGTGACCCAGTCACCTTCCTGTCAACCACTGCCTACAAGAAATCAGCTCACATTGCCCTGTACCCTTGCCAGGCTCGAGTATTCGATTACGTTCTTTTCGCAGGGGCGGGTCCAGTCGAAAATCTCACTTTGGCTTGGTTGCTGACAATTGAGAAGCAAGGCGTGATCACTTTTGCCGCCTGTCGTTGTCCATAGCCATAAATAAAGTTGACCCTGTCACTGACACTGAACTTAGGGGAAACAAGTTTAGTATGTCGTGTATTGCAAGCAAAAACTGGCATTAATCTTTGTTAAAGCCACGTGCGAATGTCTCGTTGTTGACGTAAAAAACAAATAAAAAAGAATCAAGGTAGAATACACATGCAACACCAAGTTCTCATACCAACCTATTCCTTGCAACACCTCTCTATTCTAATCGTTGAGGCAATTGGGACAAATCGCAAATTTAGTATTGTTACGAGCAGCAAGCTATGGAACATACGTTTAAAAGTCTTTGCCGTCGTCGTTAAGCCAATTTTCGACCTCATTTTCCTCATCAAAGATGCTAGTTGTTTAGAAAGATCCCAAGCCCCTGCTAGTCTCTCTTGGAGATGGCCTTTGGATAATCGACCATGCACCAATGGCACTATTTTTTTTAACTCCAAATTTTTTCAGATCAATTTTTCCACTGAATATGTTCCAAAAGTAAGGCCATCTATTTTGAAAGTCCTCTGAAAATGGTTTTTTGTAAGCGTTCTTTGTTTGGCACCGAATCAAGCTCTACGTCGAACACTGAATGAAGATTCGGCATGCATTTGTGCGAAATTCGACCACACTAATTAGAACCAGATTCAACGCGACACATATGTTTGTGACAGTCCGATCCCCTGTTTTACTGCCCTGTTTTAATTTCTAAAACTTCCAAGAAATAATTGTGTCGTTTGTTTTCTGGGCTTCCATCCTAGAGTTGTGAGGAGAAGTAGATTTATCGATTTGCAGAGCTTCGTAATTAGTGTGTGAAGACTACTTGTTAGAATTCCCTTGGTGTGGTGACGCAAATAAGCAATCTCTGTTGCGAAATGGGGGGGGGGGGGATTAGAAAATGACGTCAAATTTTGTTTCGACTTTCCAATAGCTGATTTGCCATACTGTGCGATGGGCATCTTGGTAGTTTTCGCATCATTCTGCAATCTAATTAAAAGTTTGTTCCATTTCAGCTGAGTCTGCGACCATGACGAGCCCCCTCACACCCTCGGAACTCCTGGTAGCTCTACATGCTATCGAGGGCGACTTAAAGGCAGTAATGAAAGGTAAGACCACTTGCAACTTGCCAATGATTTCGGGGTTACTCAACCTGTATGGCTACTATTTCCTTATAATTTAGGCGTTGGCTATTTATTGCGGTGTCCAGGATGTAGGTAGACAGAATGTGAATCAACAGACCAGGTAAGGCTAATGTGGGAAACCTTTCTGGAATGCAGCTGCTACGGATTCAATCTTGGCAACGCAATCCTTCAGCAAACCAAAACATATGACGTCATCCATAGACCACTTTTACCAAACGAATGAAGGAGCTAGCAGACTTTTGGTTTCCAAATCTGGCTGACCATTATTCACATCCTGTTCCCTTGTTCAAAGCTTAAAGACCGAATTTCCTTCATTTTTATGTTCAAACTCAGTAATTTTTTGAATGGGTCAAGCAACCTAGCTCTATGTTGTAAATTCTCCTTAGCAAACTTGTCTCTAACAATATCAAAAAAGGGACCAGCACACTAGCTGTTGTTTCTTCCAACATTCTGCCTTGCAGCTCATTATCATCGCGTTTGTACAGCTGCATTTCACAGGGCCAAACCAGCTCCTGCTTCTCTTGCGGGGATGCGGCTGGACGTTTAACTTGTGGAGGAGCCATTTTGCGCAGCTATGTACTGTGAAGGAGTGATGCAGTGAGGCACTGCCATTGTAAGACGCGTGAGGCCAGACAACCACTGACCAGGGCCTTACTCGTCAACCCGGTGGGCCGGCTATTATGCACGTGACCTGCTCGGCTGTCAAGAGTGGAAGCATAGAATAGTTTTTCTCGTTTTGGCTTGCTGTAATCCCCCATGGGCCTTGTGGATGGCTTTTCCTCTTAGACTATTTGCCTGTCTATTTGCCTGTGTTTTACCCGCTCTTACCGTTACTAAGCCCGTCTCTGATTTCACTTTGGTGTCAGAACATGTCCACGATTGGCTTGATTAAACGATTTTCAAGCTTTTCAATCCTCATTTTCGGCTTTTCTTTTCTGTGTGCTTTACCACCTCCATTTTCACGAAGACCAAATATAACACGTTGACTTTTTTCAAATGAATAGAAAAGGTACCAAGTCCATGTAAAGGTATTGACTATCGCATTCATTCAATGTCTTCACGGGTGGCATTCTGCTACCCCTAACCCTGAAAAACGCTTGCTGCTGTTACAATTCATCTCAAAATCGACATCAACTGTTTGAAACTGGAGTTCCATCTTAGTATGCGGAAGCCCGTGAAGTTTGTGAAGCAGTGAAAGTAAAATTAGTGGTACCCCATTCCTCACCCCACTCGAGAACGCCCCCTTTCCTCTTCGGACATTTATCTTTGAGTGTCCAACATTGAACGTCTGCCCCATTCGTGTCCAAAGCTTCAGGTTAAGCTCTTAAGGTCGTGAGGATGATGCTGCTCACCATATGCTTAAGCTCAAAAGAAATGCTCAAATAATTGACAACCACTGATCAGTCTTATTATTTACACTCTTGCTGCAGTTTTCTGGGACACATAGAGACAGGCAAAGTAATCGATGAGCCACTTCTGTAAGCTGGGCAAGGGTTAAGCCAGGTCTGTTAGCAACTCGCGGAGAGCATATTCAGTAGCAAAACATATTCTGCTTTCGTCCCTGTAAATCAAGCCGCATTTGATAACCTGTCGTAAGTTGATCCGTTTGAGTTAGTCACCAATAACCCTGGGGATCAGTTGCATCCCAGAAAGCTGTGCAAGCTCTGACCTGAGATGTGCCATGCCAGACTTCGCACGGAACAGCAACGGTTCGTCCGTTTGACCTTTCTGATGGCAGAGGAATGGAGAAGTCGGCTTGAATCAACAATGAGAAATCTTCATTTTTGACATGGTAACTAACGATGTGTGAGGATAAATTTATAATTACAATCCTTTCATGCAGTAACGCATTGCATATCCAAGAATTATTATACTCCACAATAGTCCATTCCCAACGACAGCTAAAAGGCAAATTATTTTAAAGCCGATGATCTTTATCCAAGGAGAAAATATCATATCCTTTTTACTATCTCGGTTCTTTTTCCATCTATGTTTTACTTTGCTCATTGATAACTATGTAACTCTTTTATGAATCTATGAATGTAATTGAAATCTACCATAAACGTTTCTTTCTTTTCTCTCTTTCCTTTACTCTTTCTCTCATTTCTTTCTTCTCTTCTTTCCTTGTTTTAATGAGTTGTACCCGGCAACGATAAAAGGTTTTTCGTTTCAAGTTTCATTCGTATTGGGACACAGGGAGGAATGCACTTGGTTCTTCTACACATGTTCGACCCGCTGGGTTGCTTTTGCCTCATCTCTTTCATATAATGTTTCGTTTGTTTGCTGTTGGAGCCAATTCATGGTTGTTTCAATGATGCCCCAGGATAATATGAACAAAGAACTAGTGCTTTTGTCCGTTTGAGCTATGCTTATGTTTCTATATGAATTTTATATAGCTTCTTTCAGCTATTTCTTTTCGTTCTTTGTACTGATTGAAGTTTTAATCTTCACACTGGTGTCCTTGTAGCCAAAGTTTGATCAATTTGGAGGCTTTAGGCTTTTCGAAGGGTTGCCAAGGGAAGAGAACATCTCTCACCTTATTAGAATTTTTATAGTTTTAGAAATCGTGTATGAAATATATGACCAAGTGTGCAGCGTTTCAAACTGGAATCCGCTTTGCACTGAAAAAGTGTTGTCTTTATGCATGAATCAAAGAAATGACTACAATACGTAGATATATGACTATTTCGTCAACTGCACTCATTGATTTGTTTGAAGCTACTAGACTTTTGTGTTACCCTGGTTAATTGACGTTGTAATTTCTGACGGTGGTTTCTAGCGAATCTGCGTTTCTAAAAAGTGAATTTGAACAGCGAATCTGGATTTGTGAAGCTCGGTAATTCGGCACTTCCACTGCTGTCAATCGCTGCTTACTGAGTGCGCAGCAACAGCTGCTACGTGGCCCGTTTGACAGTCTACCAATCAATGCTCAGGTGCCCATTCATTACGGTGCTCGAAGGGGAGATGGAATGACAAGTTTGTTCTTCGCCCTATCATATTTACACGGATAAAGAATCCTTTCAATAAGAAGGACGCGAAATCCAATAGGAGTAATAAGGAAAACGTTTTGAAGAGCTTTTCAATCCTTTCCAAATTTAGCTCCAACCGCAAGATCGAATTGCTTGCTCAGTGACAGACACGTTTCATCTAGAGCAAAATCCTTCGAAATCCCCATCAAAAAGACAGTCGAATCTCACTAAACCCCGTTGGAACCATTATTAAATGAGGTTGAAATAAGAGGACTGGGCTTGACCAGACTCGCACCATTCCACCGCCTATTGACGCCTCGTTACCTTAGAACCGTTCGACTCCTTTATTCTGGCAGTGTCAGCTACTTCGGATAAGCTCACTGATAAATTTCTTCTGCTGATGAGAGTGGATTTCTCTTGCCACTGGTTTGCCAAAGTGATTGGCACTGCATCTTTTCTTTTGACATGGCATCAAATTCACTTTTCAGCCACAGAGCCACTGAAATTTTTCTCTTCATTTGTTCTCAATTTTTTTTTTTGCTTTTTTATGGCTCAAAATTTATAGAGGTTCCTTGAATGCCAAAGTTCGAAAAAGTTCTTGTCTAGATTGGAAATAACACGACAACACACAAAACTGCAGCCTTCCAAATTTATTTAAATATGGAAATGTTTCAGCGTGAGCACGTTATAAGTTTGGGACATAATCGCAAGGCCAAGTATACACGGAGGTAAAACATTCACGGAGGTAGCACCAAAATGGCGCGGTCTGAGAAATATATTAACTTCACAATAAGCAATTTGTCTTAATTTTCTTAATTTTAGCTTATGGTTAGCCTTTTCTTTCAACTATCTTGTTTTCATTTTGATTGCTTTATCGATAAGCTTTCAAACTAAAGATTTGACAAGCTAAAAAGCTCAACATCCTTTGCGATGAGTGGATCATTATCAATTTCGGATAACGCCATTTCGCTTCAGCCTCGTTTTATTTGACGGTCACCGACCTTCAAGTGGGGCTTGTTGAACGGTGCAATTTAAACTGTGAGGCTATTCCAAGAGGACGTTCAAACTGCTCTGCCTCTTTCCAACATTGCCAGTGTTCATTGTCCATATCTGCCTTGCTTCATAAAACCACCTTTTTCACTTTGAATCGCCTATTCTTTGTCAATGTCGAGTATGTCTCGCGATTAACTGTGTTGTTCTAATACCATCCCATGGGCCTATTCCAACTGTTGCTGCGTATTAGAACCAGGGCATTGCATGCTTCAACTCAACCAATAGACAGTTATTGTGGTTGGTGAATTGTTGTCATTTCTTTTTGTACATAACGTTCATATATTCCAATTCATATTTGTATTTCCCCAGCAATAAATCTTTGCTTCGCGGAGAAGAAAATTTACACGCAAGAAGTGCTTGCGGTTGTGTTGCAGCAGCTGATGGAGCAGTCGCCATTACCGACCCTGTTCATGAGAACGGTAAGGCCTTTTCGTTTCTGTTTCTCGTTCTTCCTGAACGAATAACTGCCACAGCCCCTTGTTTCATACTCGCCCCGGTAATTTTGCAAATCGTTGCAGGATGAGGGTGATGAAGTGAGGAACAAGTGAGCAGTCGAAAGGAACTCTTTGATTTTCTGTCACGTTGGCAAATATTAAGCGACAGCTTTGTTAATAATCTGGGACTGTTTCGGCAAACAAAACAAAGGCCTTTAGTGGTTTTGATCTCATTAATTCGTGATTGCCTCGTTTCCATGCGATTGGAGAGTTATTAATCACACTAGTTTGAAGAAAGATGACCGCCATTTTCTCAATCAATTCGGATATTATTTAATACCCGTTACATCCTGCCTTTGGGTCAACATTTATCATTGGTACGTAGACGATAGATGTTTGTCTATAAAAGGAATGTCTCAAATGATAGACTTGCAAGTAAAGCTCCCTATTTACTAAGGTGTTTGCCACATGAAACACATGAACGCTAGACGTGAAGATTGGAATCGAAGTTTAATCCCCAAAAATCCTTAGCGTATTAATTTTGAATTCGTCCCCCAAATTATGTGGGCCGCGCCTGTTGGTCGTTGTAATCATCGAACATTCCGCCTGCCGCTTTGCATTGTGGGAGCAGCTTCGAAAGCAAAAGAGCATTCTTTTGCGTCATGTTTATCATCCGATGCTGATTGAATTTAACTTACTATCTTTTGAAAGGCAATGTGTCGTGGTGCAGTTGCAAAAGTGAAGATACTATCGTTTTCCTCCTTAAAATGGTGTAGCGATTGCTCACGAATGCCAATGTTTATATTCTCAGTTTCTGAAAATAAAGGCCTCGTTCAACTTTATTGCTCGCCTCTTGTTCTGACTGCATAAGATGTGATTTTCCTTTTGCTAATGCCGGTTCTAGCGCAGTAAACTAGGTTAATTATATTCATGTTCTCATTTTTATGACCTGTCAAAAATGTTTTTTATCCTAGAGCTGTTTGCTGAGATGTTCTCATTTTCGAGCTTCTATATTGCATGTTCGTCTTCTAGGTGATTCTGTCTCTAAACCTGTGCCCAAGACTCGTAGGCTTTGTGAAGAACATCTTGGCGAAACTGATTAACAAGCAGGTACGACCAAAATGAGGACTGAATTCGTCTTTGTTCTTTCAGTGACCATGCTGCTTGATGCCGTCGCGTATTAGTCATATCGCCCCTGACTAACACCATAGAGTGAGTCACATTACGCCCATGGCGTGGGGCAGACAAAAAGCACCACACAAAAAATCAGTGGGCACTGTCTTAACTTTAAATCTCTTAAGAAGTATTCGTCGAGTTTCTTTTGGTTACCACCCTTTCCGTTCTGTGTTTTTGTTTAATCGCTGTAAGGAGATGATTGATTGCTTTGAGATCCCAGAAAAGGAGGGAAACAGAAAATCGCTGTTTCAGGTCTATTGTTCATTTGATTACCATTGTTCTGGCAAAAACCACTGAAGTTTACTGGAATTTGTAGATCACTATCGGTGGCTTCCTTGTTGCTCATCGCAAACGGCGAAGTCAACACTAAAGTGTCTGCAAAGGAGTTCTCCTCCTGTCAAAGTGTAAACATTTGTTGACCGTACTGCTGGCGAAATAATTCATGAACCAAGTTCACTTTGTTGAACATCGTTTACAAGCTAATCCGCTTAAAGTCGTTTTGTGATCTGTAGTATGTTTTATCCTTTGCCATCCTTCGTTTGGTTATCTTGGGAATGGTAGATCTCTGGTTGTTCTAATGATCTTTTTGTTTCAAACTATTACATAAACAGTGTTAATGTATACATTAAGTAATCAAGGTCGTTTGGTGCCAAAGTGGTTTGGAACAGTTATCATGGGAGGTGGGGGTCATGCACAGTCAATGCTAAGACACGCTAACTTTTTGAAATCAGTCAATACAGAACCAGAAAGCGGATGAAAAAACTTCTTTTCTAGAACTCAGGAATCTTTTTGTTAAATGGACGGAATCCTACAACTAAGGCCATGCCCTGTCTCACCTTTCTCTTGTTTTACAAACGCTGAATTGCACTAATCATTTGCATAACTTCGTCACTCTTTTTAAAACATTTATTTGATGTAACTAAGCTGAACAGCAGATATGAACAATTGCTATACAGTGTTTTGATTTTCATACGAAAACTGGTTCCGCTATTTCTAGCTATTGTGAAGTTTAATGGTACTGGGACATGCTGATATTCAACATTGATATTCCAAAGTTTTTGAGAAGGCATTTTATTGGTCGAGCAATGAGCCCTCCCCCGGGTAGCCCCCTCCTATTGTACATGCTTTTGTAAAGATTTCTTGTTCTTTACGATGTTCTAATTTCCATCAAGAATCACGAATCTATTCTGTTTCTGAATATGACGTTATCATTGACTGGCTTGATATCCCAAAGCCGGCCAATTCCTGACCATCCTCCTTAAAGAGTCATCATCTTTCTTACAGTAAATTATCATTTACAGGTATGGAAGCAACCAAAGGTTTGGGAAGGCTTTGTCAAATGTTGCCAGGTGAGTTTTGCCAACTGCACAGAAGTACTATCGCCTGTGACGCCTTGTAAGCACCTGTTTTTGGCGCTTTAGTTGTCAGACTGGAGCGCTTTTTTTCTATCTCCACCTTTGTACCAAAGAAACCAAGGCCAAAAGTCTATGCCAAGAGCTGAAATGGTAAGCAAATCAGATGATGGACGCGATTTCCTAGATTTTCTCTGAACGAGAAGTATGATGACAGCGTGATTAGACTCCAATCCAGAAGAGACCTTTTTTTTTGCTCAGGTGCCTTACTGTTTATCATTAGCGTTTTAAAGTGGTCTGTTGTCTTGGTTTCCTGCTTTGCTATGGAGTGACGCTGTTTTCTGTGTTAGCATCTCGTTTGTGACAGCCACAAAGTTGAGATTAAGCGAGTTGTCAGGCCGAAGGTTGTTGGATAAAGTGTCTTAAGTGTTGAAATGTCTTTAGGAAGAGATGATGGGTTTTAGTTGATGCCAAAGTTTGAGTTTTAAATCGTGAACAAGACTTTACAATCTGCGTGTTTCCGAGGGCGTAATTAGGAGAAGTTGAATAGTTTGTTGACGTTGAATAATTTTTTATATCGGATGGCATTCTGATTCATTTCAATCTCACTTATGCTTCAATTATCTTTAGGAGCCATTTGGTATCTTTCAGCACACAGCTGCCTGATTGTTATTGCCCTCTGCTTTCTTCTAAGATTTACAGTTCTTTCTGAAACGTAAATATTGACTTGAGGTTGTGTGCTCAGCAAATGGACTTTGGTTGACTCTACTAGATGGTTTTGTTGGCTCAGCGGAATTCATTGTGGACTTCCAGCAGGTCTCATGTTTCGTCTCCGCTGGCAGCAACCACAACCTGCCTGCATACCATGACACTTTACACACACAAACACACCACAAGCAAGTGCACGGCTACATGCACACAGGGCTACAAGTATTTTGCCCCTATGCCTTAATCAATTGTTGCAAGCAACTCTGTGCATGTATGCAACGATGCCCCTATCGCGATGCGGCTCTCTGTACAAGGAGGCTTTGCATCGGTCTCTGGCTGGCTGTATTGTTGGGTTCGACACGGAACTCTATGTCGTGTTCTGCAGCCTGATGCCGCATAATTTTCTATATATGCTATCCAGTTCCATTTCAAAGTCAAGAAAACGTAAAAGCCTTTTCGTGAATCCTTGCATGTGCATGCTTTGAGTGCTCAATGGGATGCAAAAAGCAATGGGGCAGTGACCCTTCTCCACCCATGAAGTGAACAATGGGCTTCATTTTTTGTTTGTTTAATCTTCACAATGGTTTTGCTCCCTCCCAATGCTCTACTCCTGTATTGCCGCTGTTCTGGGCGTGGCACTATCGGTTTGCTTCCATCGCGGTCGTTGCCAGATCGACGGTCCCGCTCCTGCGCAACCAGGAAGTAAAATGGGCAGTGACGGAACCTTTCTGTCTGAACTATTTGCTAATCGAATCAACAATATCCTTTGGTTTTAATGTTCAACGAGATATTAGGTATTAGCAAAGAAATCTCTATTATGACGTCAACGGGTTTGCCTTTTTGGTCACGGCACCATTTCCGCACTCCTTATGCCTAGTGAATTGAAGTCTGTTATCATCTGGAGCAAGGGTTAAAAGACAAAGTATTTGTACATCACAGTTGCAAAATAAATGTTCTATTAAATGAATTGTTGGATATTAGACAACAAACATTAAGTATGAAATTTTTTGCTGATTAAGCTGCTTTCTGTATGCTATGTTAATGATGAATTGTTTGAATTGAAGTCTGGTACTAAACCTTTGGCCTAGTAGAAGTCTGGCGTTTGAATTGTTTCAAAGTAATCGGAGTTTTACCTCGTTAAGGAGGCTGTGTCAAACCCATCATTCAACACACTCAGAATTATTCATACCAAAGTTATGTACCCCCTTCAGTGTCAAGTGTCAGCCTTTTAAACTACCTCTCTATTCTGTCTTCCTTGGCAATTTACTGCATGTTCACAAGCCTCTATGACACAGCAACCAGGCATATCGAACCACTCGGTGGGTTCATCTAGTTTTTCAAAATCAAACTATGGTTTTGATGAGAGTGATTGTTATTCAGTCATGGTTGGTGAAAATTAAAGGTTATCAATCTTATTTTCTTGTTATTAATTTCAAAGGAAAAATAAACCGATGACACATTTTCATAAGTCTAAGGCTATGATTCCAAGTCGCAATTCCCAAATCCCAAGAACTGAGAACAGGCTTGTTTGCCTTCTAACACCACTTGTTTGCATACTTAGCCGGGCTGTTCTTCACTCTTGAACTTTGCTGGAAGCTGTCCGGACTAAAAATGTGGCCTTAACTAGCCTTTTGTCGATGGTTTTTGACTAGATGTTATTCATACTTGGGCAAATGATCCAGTTGCTGCCTTGAAGAAATGCTCTGTAAAACATTCCCAAACTATTTTCCTACAAAGCTCCAATTTGCCATCTGTGCCGCAGCGACTACCACTAGGATCATCGATGAGTGCATAAATCTTGAATAATCGTTTTACGGTTGCAGTTGAATGAAGCCTTTTTGAAATGAAGACCAAGGAATGGGTTCAAAACCATGAACCTAGATCGTACTGAAAGGACCCAAATTATTTCACCCTCAGCTAAAATCAGTTCTAGTTATTCCTAGATTAAATAGTTTGCCTTGAATAGATGACTTCGAACCAATTGCGTTAAGTAATGAAATATGTTGATAACACCACACAATCTCTGCTCGGTCTTCATGCGCGGTGTAGCAGCCAGTTCTACCAGACCTTTTGATCACGATCTGGTACACGGATCATGGCTTCGTTTTCGATTAAGCACATACTTCAACTGGAGAGGTCGTCATCCCCCGAAAGGGTCGAGCACCGAAGCGAGTCGGTGCTGCCAGTCGCTGGAAGTCGTCCGTGTCCAGATCGTGATCCGCACTATGATCACGATCTGGTACAAACAATGTCTTGAGCCACTGGGTCTCCAATTGCAGTGCGTTTCTTCCTTTCTGTCCAGCACCCAATAAACTACAGATGCCCTCTACGTACTCCTCACCTTGACGGCTTTTTCTAAGAGCTAGTCGCCTTCAAGATTGGAAGTTGTTAACAGCTTTGCGTTTCCATCCAAAGATTCCACCCTTGAAAACGCAATTAGGATGCAAAGTTAACTGTCTGAGTCTGTCTGAGAATTTTCATATGACGTTTGCAGTGTTGGTCCAAAATAAAAAGATCCATCCTAGTCAAATCAGCAGAACAGGCCATACATACAGGCCCTTAAAGTTTGAGATTCATTTTGTTATTATTACCTGTGTTTTACAGTGCGGTATAGTTATCAGATTTTTGAACATTGTAAAATTTTTATCTAAATTTTGTTTTTCCTATCTAGATGACAAAACCGCAGTCATTTCCAATACTCCTCCAACTGCCACCGAGACAGCTGGAAAGTGTTTTTGAGGTAGGTACTTTTGACCTCCTGGCCAGCGCCAAGGGATTTGACTGTTTACATTCATTAGTGAAAACGACACCAACTCACTCGATCCATGAGGGGCATTTGGCCATTTTGCGCATTTAATTCTATTTCGTGTGTGATTGGCTACAATCTTCCAATTGTGCTCCACAATCAAATTGATGTGCGTAGATTATTGCCTTTTGGGGCGGAATGAATTTCCTAACTGAGGTATAGATAACTTATTTGACTGAAAGTGGCTCATTAGGTTGTTAGAGAAAGAAATGAATGCAAGAAATAAAAACTCCCAAACCTTATATGCTCCAGGCGATTAATTAATTCATTTTATTTAGCAAGGATATCGAATAAAGAAGAGATTTCATTAAGACCTCTAGGTTATTAATGTTGATAATCAAAATGCATTGTTACAGGCTAGTTTCACAAAGTCCAACACTTTGTACGAAGGCGGTGAAATTATCCGCCACAGTAGCGTAATTAAAGAACCCTTTCTGACTATACTGAAAGTTGTGGCTACATTTGAGGTCAACACCAAACTTCCCACAAATGGAGCCACTTTTCTATTGACTCACTAGCCAGAAAGGTTACTTGGTCATACAATAATGGCTGTTGGCGCATTTTATTGTTGCTGTTTTAATGTGACTTCCGTTGATTCGTAGAACCAGCCAGCTTGTGGCTCACGTTGAAAGCTTTACCCCTCACCAAGTAAGCTGACATTTTTTCAAACTTCTAAGCGTTGGCATTTTATTGCAGTGGAGATCCGAAGGTCCCCCTCAAGATTGTTCTATTGTTTGCATTCCCAACCCGTTTTACAACATATGGTGGAACGATCTATCTGTATTAGTTGAACCACTAAACGAATAAAATTATTTCATTAATTTAATCACAGTTGAAACAGACTAAAATGAAATCAGCTCCATCAATTGATTACATTGTTGTCTGCTTTGGTTCGTCCCAGATAATTCTTTACTTAAGCAGGCAAAGTATAAACCAATAGATTTCATTAAGAATTGAGAGTATTTTTCAACGCCTTTTTAATCATGATTGATTTGAACTTGTTAAGCCTAAGAATTTTTTAGCGCAAGACAATTTTCTCTTTTCAAAGTACTTTCAAAATTCACTTTCCCAGCTCTTAGCATATTTTCTAGACTTAGTCTCTATCAGTATTAAGTCAACAAGTTTTGACAACGACATAGCCAGATGTTTTGATGGTTAGCCAAAGGTACACCTGATATTCATCGTAATTGCGACAAGTTGTGCTTATCTCTTCTGGTACAAGCAAGGAACCAGTGCCAGCTTTTGCAGTCATTAGGCTGCCTAGGAGCCACAATCTCGGTGTTACGTTGTCTAAACTAGACTTGGCGTATTAAATAGCATCACAGTCAGTGCTACGGCTGTTCCTCTTCACCTTCTTCAACGCCTTCTTCTCCAGCGTGCCCATGTTCCAAAATCAGTGCAAAGCATCATTGAGCGTGAATCAAACCGAGCCAAAAGGGAGGGCGATGATGCCGAAAAGGAGGCTACAGGAAGCGCGAGTCCAGAAAAGAAGCGCCAACGAAGCCAGTCAGAATCGTTATCCGATGAATCAGACTCTGAGGTAGAGAAAACTAGCAAAAGAATAAAGGTAAAATTAGACCCCAGTAAATGATGATTGCCATGCACGGCTGACCCTTCCAGGCGTCATGCTTGTTGTTGTACATACCACAATAAAGTTCTGTCATTCGGAAGACATTGTCATGATGCCAATTGGTCCTGTGAGCAATTCGTTGCCATTCAAGAAATCACTTTCGCCATCATTTCTGCCTAGCCTCTGGGGGCCGGCAAACGGCATCCATGGTCACGTGGGTAAATTGTTAACCGGAGGCTAAATGCTGAAGACAAAAACAAAATTGATACTCGCGACATATATCGTCATTAGGTTAGTACTTGTGGCAATGTAATGATTTATAAATGCAAATATTCAGAAAGCTGCTTGGGTGACCGCTTTGCAGAATGTCAACGTTATTCGCGCCTCGTTTTCGCATTTGTGGATCGTTTTCGCATTCGAACCTCGTTTTCATATCGCGTCGTGCACTGTAGAGGCAACTTGGTACTTTTGGCGCTCCTGTCTTCTCAAGCCGTCAGTTTCTGCTTCTACAGCGGTGAAAGTGACTTTGTATATCCCAAACATTTTGTTGTTGTTACGGACACTTTTGTTTATTGGTATGCAATAGTTCAAGCAGGTAACAAAAGTAGCAATGATGTAATTTTGTGTCAGATGAAAAATTTTGCTAGAGTCTTTCTTTAAGTGTCTACTGCTTTCAAATTCTATCGCACTGTAAACAAGCAATGTTGAGTCACCGCTTTGCATGAGCCATATTTTTAGGCTTTGCCTGAAAGCTTCTTGGCGTCAAAATGCATGGCTCCTGCCAACAACACGCCAGAATGTTTTGTTACGTTGCTTGTTTTATTGCTTTTTGTCAGGAGTGTTGAAATCAGGCTTTGTTCACTTGTAGCCCAGCCCTGATTTATAGATTTCGGTTTATTTTAAAATGCTCCTTTTTCAAATTACCAATCTACCTGTGTGCAAATTGTTGTTGACCATGGAAGTGCCCAATCGAAGCCATTTTAAACACTTGATGCCTTCGAGGAAGTCTAATCTTAAGTATAGACAGTGTAAACTAGATTTCCTGGAAAGCTTTTGTCGTCAATTAATGATCCTGCCTTTCGTGTGCGGGTATTTGGGAGGAAAGTACGCTGTAATACATTTGATGTTGTTAGCAAAACACGGCACAAAGGAAGCAAGTAGAGTTCGCGTCATATTTGTGCAAATACCGGACATAATTATTTAATCTCTGTTAAACTCGTTTCACTGAATATACACTGTATCGAATTTGTTTTCAACGCACACAATCGATTATTCAAACACGAGCCCGCGGCGTCCTTTTGCTTCTGACTTGAAGCTAGAAAGTTATTGGCTTACGCATCTGTTGACACAAAGTTCTTATTTGTATGAATTAGGCTTGAAAGTCCCTGAGAGAAACAAGAATGTTTTGCTGGCATCGACTATTTCCTTGCTAATTGCCACTTGACCCAAGGGAAACGAGCTTAGAAAGCTTCTCTGACGTCGACTGGGTGATCTCTCAGTTTAGTCCATCTTATGTGGTGACGTCATTAACGTTTGTTTGATCCAAAGGCATCATCGCCTGTCATATATCATTGCTGCTTTTTGCATCGTCAGTGTACGAGATGGTTAGTTGACTTTTTTGAGACGTGGATATGCCTTGTGAAGATGCCCTCCTACAATGGATATTTGCTTTTGACTCATTTTGATTTCCCCTGCACAGATCAAGTAACATCCTCAGAAACTCACGACCCGATCGCAATGCATCATGGGAATTGTAACTGTGGTCTCCATCTTTATTCCTGGTGCGCCCGGGCTTTGCAGAAAAAAGGATAACCGAAAGGAAATCGCTCATGTTTCTTTGGTCATTATGTCATCTGCAGTGTACATAGAATATTTGTTCCTGCAACCGAGGTCAACTTGGCAATCAACAGCAAATTGCCCTGTTGCCCTGCCAAAAGTATCCAATAAGAGAAGTAAATCTTCATTTAATGACATTTCATTAATTATTAGAGTTTTTTCTAAAAATTTATTATAGTTAGTTTATTTGAATTCAAATTTGATTCCTCAAATAAACAGGTTATTTCCAGTTTAGCGATCAAGTAACTTTATTGTCACCCTAATAATATAGGATCTCATGACTATATTTGGGCTCATTCATGGCTAGGATCAATGTGATAGGAGCAAAATATTTACAGTTCCCTTTTCCACCATCCCAATTCAATGTTTTGTTACATTTTCCACAACCACAATTTCCGTTGTTTACAAGAGACACAGCTACACAGTAGCTAGCTTCGTTTTGGTCCAATTTTAATTTGTTCACCTGCAGTCGCAAATCAAAGCGCTTAATTTTTTTTAAATCATGGCTAATTTTGGTGTTGATGATACTAAAAAAGGACAAAGGAGATCCTAATTAACATACCTTGAGATGCTTGCCCAGGGTTGACATATCCAACTGGTTAGTGGAGGCCAGATTCAAGGTGCCAAGAGGCCAAATTAAAACCACTTGTAGCCAATTTCTAGAACCAATTAGAGGTGTCGTACAAAAGCAAAGGCATATTATTCATAGCAAAAGAGGTAGCATTTAACATGCGAGTATCTGCGGAAGCTGTAGCCTCTTTGCTGAAACAATTGATATTGTTCAGCATTCTCCTTTGCCATGCGCTATAATGGCTAATAAAAGTAGAAACATTTGTTTTGTTTAGGCCAAATCGTGTATTTCGAAGCCAAATGGATTGTAACAAGGTCTAAGATTTGGCCTTCTAGAGGGCCAAACGGCAACCCTGTACTTCTTTACCGGCCTACTTTCAGCGATGACGCTTACATTATCTGAGCACATTTTTCATTGACCTCGCACATAGTTTCAGACGGTTTTAGAGAATCAAGTCTTGTCGAATTTTACCCCCTGTTATGTACCATATTTTAAAGCCTTTGTTTCCAAACATTCAAACAGCGGATAAATACGAAGGATTTGAACAAACGCGAGCTGTTGAATACAAGGATATAACCAGCAATGTTTTTCTCTGCGGTCGAAAATGCCTTTCACACTGGATGTTAACAAAAAAAATTCTTATTATCGTTAAGAAATGTTTTAAGGTTTGCCCGTTCCATACGCCCTCCAGACATAGTTTGAATGCTTACTGGTCTAAGGTCAAGGCAGTTTTCTTTGTTGCTCTTTACTTTCGTGTTTTGATCTCGGCCCTACCAGACGGTTGTTAATACTGTGTGAACGTCAGCAGGAAACTTGGAAGTTGTGTCAATATGTCAAATATTTCCTCTTTGAGTTTGGTGCTGGAGGACACACCTGAATTCTCACTCATTAGCAAACATGTTTTGCCGATACTAAAAACTCAGGATTGGATAAATCGGGCAAAGGAGTTAATAGACAATCATGCACAAAAGTCTCAGCTCGTCACCAAAAGGTTGGGAACAACGGATTTCGCAATTACGTACGTCGTCTACAATTCCACCGACCGTACTTGCCGGTTTATTAACCAGAGTAACATGAAGATGTGGAAACTAAAGGAGGCGGAACTGCGCTCTCTTGCCTTGCAAAACTTGCACCGGCTTCACGGGGACACATCCGTCAAGGCCCTGGAGACATTTCGCGCCAGTCAAAGTGGTGTTCACAGCTTTGATAAACTTGGAGACTTCTCAGCATCTCTTCTGCTGCTGCGCCCCGCAAACCCGAAGGAGCACCCTGAAGGGAAGTGCATCGTTTACCAGATTCCTAGAAGTAGCCTTCTCCTTGCCGCTAGCAGCACTGATGCCATGGCAACGTGTGTCATGGGAGACCTGTCCCTGCGCCTTGCCGGCCCACAATCGCGCAGCGCCGCACAGCCAATCACCTTCAGAAATGGATGGGTCCCGTATGTACACAACAAGGTCGAACATCAGTTTCCAGTCCCCCTGAACAAAGACGAAGTAAAAATTTTCAGAAAGGCGATCTTTAGGGCGTGATGGCATACAGTAACTATCACGATGAAAGACATAATTTTCCCCACATGGCTCTTTGGATTGTCACTCAAATACGAAGATGTCCAGATTGGTTTGGCCACTTTAGAGTCTCAGATTACACCTATAGGGTTTCATCAGTTAGTTTAGAGTCAACGTCAAGGGTATATCGTCAGAGTAGGTTCTCAATAAGTTTCTCTAAGCAATCATCAAGTTAAACAGTTTAACGCAACGAAAAGGGTAGATTGGCCATGTTCTTTGCTTGAGAGGCACGATTCGTGACAGTGGTCATGACAGCATGGCCCCCTTTTCGAATCTGCACCGAAACATTTCGAATCTGCACCGAAACATTTCGAATCTTCACCGAAACATTTCGAATCTGCACCGAAATATTTCGAATCTGCACCGAAACATTTCGAATCTGCACCGAAACATTTCGAATCTTCACCGAAACATTTCGAATCTGCACCGAAACATTTCGTCTGAGCCCGATGATGCAAACAGCTGACAACGCAATATGTTGTTTTCGTCACGCGTCTGCTTTTGGCGAGGCCATTGTTAACCTCTGGCATCTACGGTGCACCTTCTCTTCGTCAGCACATCCACTTCATGTTGACAACAAGGGGACGTTATTATTTAATTGTAAACTTATCTATCTAATTGAATTGCAAGTCAAACAGAGGCTTCCCTTCTGTGCCCAGATCAACATTGCAGGCAGCACGCTGTGCAGGCGCCATCATAAACTCACATTACCCCGCGAGCGAATGTCATCGGGTCATTTGCTCGCTTCTTGTTTACTTTGACTGCCATTTTTAAACCCTTGCTGCTGAGAGATGGGTGAAATGCGCACCGGCTGTCCTCTCAGATGTGTCATTGCAAGCCGGCATTTCAGAGCGTTGCGCAACCGGAATTGCGTGGACACCAATGGAAAGGAAATCTTGTAAAACGATATTCCAAGAATACCCTAAAATAGATGCTATCTTACTTCCATTTGTATTTTATGCGACAGGCTCTTCGTAGAACGAAAAAATGTTTGTTGCTTTTTCGGTCATCTTACTATATGCTCCTCTGTTGTTGTTGTTGTTGTTGTTGCTGCTGCTGTTTTGACAATCATATTGATTATTTGCTTTTGAATGGTTATTTATTTTGGCTGGTTATTGTTATCATTTTATCGAAATGTCGATGTCATTAATCATGTTTACGTAATAAGCTTTTATATTCAATAATTATTTTATTAATGGTTAGGGCGATGATATTCCTGAAACGGCTCTTAGATGATGAATAAGGGAAAGTTTGCGGTAGTTTCTATGCCACTTCATTTCTACCTTTATTAGCAAAAAAGATTCTGTGTAGATATAAATGTGTGAAAAACGTATAAAATCACGATACAGTAATTTCAAAGGGAAGACCAGGGCCTCTTTGTATTTAATATTCAATGGCTAAAAAATTTAGACATTATTTGATTACTTAGAGAGATCAAATACAAATCTTAAGACTCTATAAGGATAGAGTTGAATTGAGTTAAACAGCTGAGCTGAACAAAACTTCTATACGGATGGATACACTGCCAAAAACCTTATCAATTTGAAGTATATCTTCAAAAGATTAGGCTGCTAGTCGTTATGAAGTTCTTCAATTTATTATAGACAAGTTTCTTTTGAAAACATGCGCTCCACTTTTTCACGGCCCTGGTTTTATCTTTTTCCACGCATTTCCTTGTCAGCCTGATGCAACGATGGTTGTCGAAGGCACCAAGTTATCAGAAGCACTAGTTTACAATCCCCAACGAAGAACTGGTGATTAACTTCAAATGGAATTTGTGAAGTCATCCAGCCCGAGATTACATTAACCATCTGCAATGAATGACAGTCTGTTATTTTCGGGTTTTAATATCTGGCCAGTTTTATTAAAACGTTATAAGATTTGCATTCCAGCGGGAATTGATTTGAATGTGCTCCAAAGATTAGGGCTTTCTCCTATCAACTTCTAATTGATATTCATTCATGGATGCCCAAACTTGTTTTTCCACCAACTTAAGCACCTCGTGCCTTTGTCTTCCGTCGAGTTGCCGTTCCTGAAACAAGATGGCAAATGATACCGAGGCTTGCCCACCAATTTAGCGTGCGTGGAACAACAAAAAGGGCAGTAGGGGTCTTGGATAGGGTCTCTTCCATTCTGGTCTGATCCCAGACCGTGATTGCAATGTACAGCGCTCTGGAGAAGTGGATTAATTGTTTCGTGTTCAGGCAAGATAGGTTTCCAGATGAGTATGTGGAAAAATCATAGGCCATTTATTCTTAAGCGACGTCAGTGGAGACATTTGAAAGCGAAATGAACTCGGCATGGTAATCTTTGAAAAACGTTACCCCTTGAAAGTAGCATTTACAAAAAAACGTCCCTCTCATGCAGTAAGGTACGTTCCTGCTCGCCAGCGCAACCGGAGTTTTGCGGTGAAGTGTAACGAGAGGTTTCTTACATCTCTTTATAACAAAACAAAAGTCTTCCTTGACTCCGATTTTTCTAGATGTGGCAAAGTGAATCACTAGCTCCGCAGTACAACGAAACGAGTGGAACGTAAATTGATGAATTCGTATGTCACACGCCTCTCCTCAAGTTCGTGTAGTTTCATCGTACGCAGCCCCTTCTGTTGTTGTGCAAACTTGTCTTTAATCATTGAGAACCGAGAAACAAACTTTTTAAATGAGTTCCTTTCAAATTTGACGCATTTACACGTAAGAAACACCGCTGAAGAATAAATGGGCAGATACTCTATCAGGTTTCCTTTTATCCCCTAGGATTTACTAGTTAAAATTTCCTGCGTCATCGGGACTTAGATAATAACCATAATGGATAAGTTTCAGTGCTTCGTGTATGCGGCATAAACTCAAAAGCACAAAGTCTCCCAGTGCAGTGCTTCTGTTAATAAGCCTTCAATAGGTGTGGGCTCCATGATTCTGTAATGATTTACCTATACTGTTTATAGTATGTTCCACTACTCATCAATGGATAGAGACAAATTGAGCAAATTAACAGCAAGTGGTCCGGTTTGGCAGAAATTGTACGACATTGTAGATAGCAGCTGATAAGAAGACAGTGATTTGATTTAGCATAATTGCCCTTGAGAAGAAGACAAATGAACGGAACAGACTATTTTAAGTCCTTTCATGTCGTTGCAAAAGACCTTTTTCTACTGGTGCCTGGAATTCAATAGCACTTTTCTATCCTTGAAATTGCCCTGATGTCATTACAAGTCACCCCCTTTGTTCGGATAATGCAGAAAATCATATGCTCATTGAGATTTTGACATCCCTCTCCATCACTAATGTTCCAACCTAATCACATTTTCTTTGCACAAAACAGCATTACTTAGAACACCCACCCTTCTGTTATTGCTGTTTGCAAAGTAGAAGGCCGTTTGTGTACTTGGCATATTATTCATTTGGTTGGTAATTTTCCAGGAATTTAATCTGATAGGCTGCACGAAAAGAAATAAACGTTCAGATCTTTGAATTTTAATGGACTTTGGTACTTTTCTTTCCCTTATGCAAATAACTTGGACATTGATTATACTTGCTTCTTTTCTTGAACTGAAGCCACCTAGATTCCTCTTCTATTTTCTGATATTTTAAGAAAAGTCTTTAATAGCTTAGGCCTAAAGCACCCCAGCGAGTTCAAGAGATGAAGCCCTCTTATCCTCTCTTTCCCAATACTGTCCTCGTTTTTATATTTCTCCCTTGAAGATATCTTTTTGCTCGGCTGTTTACAGATGGACAATGGCTTTCAAGATCTGCTTCCATTTTGCATCTATACATAGGCTTTTGGCTTAGGGTTTTCCGCATGTCCCATCTCACACTGTGACTGATGCTTCACCAAAGGGCAATACAAAACAGTTCAGCAGCTTAAAGAATACCTAGACAATTCAGGCGACTAAACCCAACACAATGCTGATTACTTTTTGATCAAATCGGGCCATTTTGATAATATTAAGTACAAGATTTCCTTTGCCAGTATATTTAAATCGTTTTAATACGGAAATCGTATATATTTGACGGTAGCAAAGGTTTATTACGTGGTTTGAGTTTAGAAGCATTTCCGAGTAACAGAATTGAGTTATTGGGAATTAAACAGTGCAGTGCAAAACGTCTTCGGCCTATCAAATCATCAAATGCCAGTGCAAAAACGCTCCCTTGATGTCTGAAGCAAGGGGCGGCGTGCATTTGGCGCAACGTTAGCGTTGTCTCTAGCGGCCACTCATGGGAAGAGACTTGACGGGGTGCCAACCGGGTTTGCTCCCGGCTCTGACCGACCGGCTCTCCTTTTGTTCCGGACTGACCGGTCGGAGGCCCGGCACTAGAAGCACCCATGCAGAAATATCAACAAATGTTGGTATTCGAGGACAAATATTAATATCAGCTAAAAGCTCCATTTTGAATAAAGCATTTGAGTATCAAATTTCATCAAGGCTGCTTCGGGGTTCTTTCGGAGCGCCCTTTCTTTTATTATCAGGAGCTGCAAACATGCACGCTTTTCATCATAACTTTGCTCCCCATAACTTTTGTCTCTTTTCTATATTGGCAATATTCTACCTTACAATCCTCCTCATCGCCAATGACATCTAGCTTTACCCTGATTTTTCAACTCAATAGAAGCGCGAACTGTGAAGGAAACTTCAATTGCAAAAAACAACTAGGGACCGAATTCCGATGAATGGTTCGACTTTTCTGGTCACTCTCCAAATTCTTTGCTTTCAAATCTCTGGTAAATGCAGACTTAAGACATAATTGTTAGTTCTGCTTGGACCAGATATAGCCATTTAATGGCTGCAGCTCTTTTCCTGGTGTAATTTCCAGTTTGAAAGAATGTCGGGGACCGGGATTCAATCTTGCAGGCTCGGCTGTTCGTAACGAGGCTATGGTGCCAAGGCTGAAATCGTGACCGTTTGAAGACTTTTGCCGGTGGCGATTACGAACTCTGACGTCATATATGATGCAGGGCTTGCAAAGAGAAATTATCATTCCACGAAATGTTATCGCGGTTTGTCTGGTCCCACAAACCGCAATTTCCTTTCTTTTTCTTCTGAGGCAAATCAATGAAAAGCCGAGAACACGGGATCACCGTACAACTGGGGGCGCATCTTGGAAATGGTGGAAGAGGTTACCCTTTCGGCGAATGCTGATATCGCTAGTCAGCATAAACAGTAGTTATTAAAAGAACTAAAAGTATATATCCTTTCGCCGCAACTTCCACGGCGAAAAAGACGGTTTTATTTTATTTTTTCACTTTTAAACTTTGTTTTTTTCACTAAGCTGCTCCATACTGATGTTAGATGAAAGGGACTAGAGTTTGCTTTGAATTCGAATTCTTATTTGACGATTAAAAGCAGTGCATACACGTGCACACAAAACGTCGCATGTAAGTTGAGCATATGAATACAGGCTTATCTGGGGAGTCTGGGGGTCTAACGAAGATTGCATAGACCAGTTTATCTAACCTGGTGCAAATCTCCAATTTACACCAAATTGGTGATATTATTACATCCCCAGATTCTTTTACTTCTTTTACAGATTTTCCACTTATTTGCAAAGATTTCTAACAAGGCATATTGTACACATAGTCTAACATTGTAAATAACCGGGGGACAGTCCCCCAATCAAAATTACCCGTGGTCGACTGACTCATGGTATGCCCTGGTATGCCCCTTGCAAAGCTTTTATGCCAGTGAAAATGCCCCGGCGTGTAAGGGCTTTCTGAGAAGTGTTTCATCACACTGAGACAAGTTTGATGCAATTAAAAAAAACTTTCACGAAAACATATATTTGTTCAACAGAAAGCACCAACAGCGATCAACTGCTTTTGCCTTTAATTAGCTGGTAGAAATGCACGCGGGTTTATCTTGATGAAAACAGGCCACTATTATCAACCCTTCTTTACTTTTCCAAAGCTGCTTTTGGATCTCTTCTTTTGGACAGGGGATCAGTTCTTGTGCAAAAATAAAGACGCTTAATCCTTTTCTGTTTACTTTTACCTCTGTGCTGAATCGTTTCATAAATTTGCTGTGATTTTTCACATCTCTGGTCTGTTTGAGCTGCCATTGTTAGGTTTATATTTGCAGTGTCGTGTTTACGGAGTAACAAATATACCCGTTTATTTTCATTTCCTTTGCCAAAACAGGGGGAAGAGGATGATTGTTGTTTATTTCTCTACGGATGGGGCATTAATTTAAGCATTTTGGGGACCGTTTCTGCGACAAGGATGGAAAGGGATCGCTTCTTGACGGAATTCAGAGAGCTGCCCAATAAAATATGCGCCACGCTTTTCTCAATTATCAATTTCGCCACAACGATACACGTCACAAATGTTAACCTTTTATTGATATCATAATTAATATTTTGGAAAATATTACAATTTTCATTACCAATATGGCTAAAATAAAAATATTTATCAATGTTATCGTTTTAGTCATTAGCCCAGATCATCGTGTCGAGCATGAAGGAGATATCGCTGACTAGAAGTGTTTTATCATTTTGGAATAATCGTCATGTGCTAGTAGCCAAGGAAAATTTTTGAAAGAACGTCCCCTGGAGGACTCTAGTTTTATCATTAGCTTGCACCCCTGAAACTGCTGATTCAACACGTGAGGCGCTTTTGAAATTTGATCTGCCATTATCAAATCCACATCCCTGGATTCAGTGATAGTCATAACAAGCCATTTCTGTAGGAAAAGTCTTCAAAAGTAAAGGCCCTGGACATCAAATAGAATTCAATTGTATTTTGAGTAAAAATAATCTAATCGTCGCATCGAAAACTTCACCGAAAAGCCATTAAACGTATTTGCTTTCAAGCTACGAGTCCATTGTTTTCTACAGACATCGTGGCACCACATAGGAATTAAGAGACTTTTATTATCCACAGAGTTAACGGTTGGAAGCCAGCGTACACTATGGGGATGCCGTGAACTGCGATCTAATTTTGGCCTGTTTAGTGAGTAATTGCAGACAACAGCAGTGAATTGTCAACCCCGGGTTGACAACCTGATGTTGAAGTGTGGTTTTATCAGGTTAAATCTTTCGTCGTGTATGGAAAATCGGCCTTTCCTACTTCTATTCGTACCTGTTCTTTCAGCGAACTCAGTGTCTCGTTCCATTGTTAGGGGTCTCATTAATCAACTCGGGGCCTTTGTTTGTCATCTTGTTATGAGATGGATGAGGTTAGCTGCATCCCAATCCAATTTTACATTGATTTAGCGCGAACAAAGCGCGGAACAAAGATCGTTACCAAATTTGCAAGATTAATTTCATAACGTAAACAAAACAAAAGGAATACAGGAGCTTGAATATATTAGTAAACGACATGTTACTTTGGCTCACGAAAAAATAAACTCTGCAGCAACCGTCAACACAACCAGGCTTTGAGTTGGTTTTATCAACTGCAAAGTTTTGTACACTTTGTGTACTTCAAAAACCAATTTTCGCGTAAATTTTCTTGCAAAGTCGGTACAACTATAGAATCAAAAACGAAACATTGAAATGAATTTCGTCAGTGGTGCGATAAGACTATTTTGAAAGAGTTGCGTACAGTTTTTTATTTCGATTTCAAGAGAGAGGAGCGTCTTCGTAGAAGAGTGTTAAACTGAAACAGTGATTAGAAACGTGGACGAACAATTAGAAAAGGGAAGTAAGCAAGGGAACAATGCTTGTTGTTAACTTTTTGGCAGATTATTCCGCGTTTAACTTTTTATGCACATTGAACACAGCACCGGCACCAGTGACCAGCAAGGGAGATGCCAGTTGCCAAACATGGTACGACTGAAGCATCTCTAATGAAGGCATGTTTGCATATAATTATCCCCTGCCATTTTCAAAAGCCACTAACTATCGTGAAACAAAAAGGATTTTCCTTGTCTGCTTATCAAACAACAGCCTCCAACGTAAGGTCGTGATATACTAACGTCACGATTTCATGTCCCAGACACCACCAACAGTTAATTGATCAAACACGGCCTTTGTGTTTCATTCAGATGAATTGGATGAAATGATCTGAACAGAAACCCAGCCTCCTCCTTTCCTTTGAACGAGGGTTACACTTCGATTTCCCTATCCGGCATTACCACTTTGCACGCCTTACGTCATGTGCGAAGTAGTTAGGTCACTTCCGCTCTACTTGAGCTGGTTTCAGTGGTCTCTTTTTAGCGGGATAATTGATGTCTCTATGGTGATTTGAGAGCCTTGACAGCTCTTGTCAAAAGACACACCTTGAAACCGCTGACAAGCTGGGCACAGAACTGTGTGCATTTATGGCTGTGACAATTTTCGACGCGAGTCAGAAAATAATCAGCGGATTGTTGGAACGAAGGGAAGCACGCGAAAGGTTCACAGACATAAACACACGCACGCTAGGCATGTCTACTGCACTGATATCTGCATTTTACGATATAAATGACGTCATTCAACAGGTAAGCGCTTAACTTCGTAGCTTTTAGCCAAAATTCACGATTGGTTTTGCCATTTTTTTACAAGTATTCTTATTTATGCATTCCCTTCGTCATTACGGTTTGCTCGTCCAAATGTCGAAGACAAAAACACACATTGAATTCAGAACAACCGCTCAGAGCTTTGGCAAAACAAGCAGCTTTTCTGCCAATAGTTGTTTTTGAAGCCACTGGCAGAAGCGTGTTTATAAATTTTCCGCTGTGATTGATACGTTCTTGGAATACGCCGAGATGAATGGCTAATTTAGAAATGCATATGCATTAGGTAGAGGATTTGTGGATCACGAAACCTACCCATATCATTTATAATGTTATTGGACATGTGGGCGTTCTGCTATTTTGATTGTGTTTTGAAAGATTGACGATAAACTATGGAAGTAAACTTTATTCGACTTGCTAATCTGTGACGTAACAGTTACGGGCAATTTGGCAATACCACGTAAGAATTCCATGCGAGACATAAAGCGTGTTTTTGGAAACTGGAGCCATAGACTTTCACTTTGTTAGGAAAATGATTATTTCTAAATCTAGTTACGACAATGAAGCAGGTACTTAATCTTTGAAACATCATTTCTCGCAGGGTAAACAGAGACCGAGTTCGCTTGATCTCCACAACAGTTACAACTTGGCTCAAAGGAGAAGCGAGTCGTTGATCTCGCGGCGACACTCAACAACTTCAACCTCGACTCAGAAAACATTTAACGGGACTAGCTTTTTCAGCAACATGCCGGGTTCTCCCAAAACGAACCAGGAGAATTACAACAAAGCATTCGCATTTCCTCAAGGTAAGGAGCGATCAATGAGCATCGGGGCAGGCGAAGAGTCGGACGGTCAACACAGAAAGCAACGTGTTTCCACCAATTCGTCGCGATACAAAACCGAACTGTGCCGGCCGTATGAAGAAAACGGCACGTGTAAATACGGGGATAAATGCCAATTTGCTCATGGGATACACGAGCTCAGGTCCTTGAATCGTCACCCAAAGTACAAGACTGAACTCTGCCGCACGTTTCATACGATCGGCTTTTGCCCCTACGGACCAAGATGTCATTTCGTTCACAAGGCAGAAGAGCTCGAGAAGCCGCCATCCCAGGAATCGAGGTCCGAATCGGCTTCGACAGTCGGCAGTGCGCCGCCATCTCCAACGCCGAGTTTGGACAGCCCGAATTCGCCATTCGTAAATATACCGACCCCAAACACGCCAAGCATTCATGGAGATGTATTCGTGTTCGGCGAGGAATCCTCCTCAAGTTCGCCAACATCCTCTTCAGGAAGCAGTGGAAGCACCAGCCCAGTGGAAATGAACTCACCCTTTGGAAGCAGTCACCCTGAAAGTGTTCATATTGTTTCCAAGGTGGCAGCCATTCTCCGCCAACCCGGCTCATCTCTGACAGGGTCCGTGCCCTCGTCCCCAAGTTTGTCCAGCAGCGGCGAGCGGTCTCCGGGCATTCCCGACTCTGCATCGCCCCCAGATGCGGAATTTGATGCCTTCGGCAGGCGTCGTTTGCCTATCTTTAATAAGATTGCTTAGTCAGTACAAGACTCAACAAGGGGCAGTATTCTACTGTTGTCAATTCCCTCCACAATTTTCTATGCAAGGAAAATTTACGCGAAGCATTAAATTTTCTGTTAGGGTATTTCTGAAAAATGACCGTATTATACTCCTTAAAACCACCGAAAGGGTCTTGTTGAATCAATCCAAGTTTATTGTGGATGATTTGAAAATACCGCTGTATAGCTGGCTTTCTATAAACCGTAACACACAAAGTAAGTATCCGATCCTCGCATGCTAACTGCATTTCGATGTTTAACATCGCGCCGGGGGGTTTCCACATTGCAACCAGTTGACAAACATGCATTGCATAATACGACATTTTTATATGACTCCGAAATTTGCAGAGTATTTTAATATAATCGACGGAAATAGCAAGCCTGTATTTGGTGTAGAAGAGTTTATTTTCCAATTTCAGGCCATATTTATCTTAATATTTATTATTGACATTTTGTAAGTATTTTTGTTAATTTTCAAATACGGACAATCGAGAAGAATATTTCGCAAACTTGTATGATAATTTGGAAAGTTGACGAGTAAGGTCGTTTAGAAAACAGAATTTACCGAATTTATTTCGGTATTCTTGTTTAACTTTGTATTATAAGTATTTTCAATCAAATTTTGTATAGGTCGTATTCTATTATCGCACGTAATTTATGAAGGTTTACGCGACTTTTCCCGCGTTTAGTTTAGATATGGTACATCATTTATTTACTCTAGAGTGTAAAGTGAAAATTGTAATTTAAGGTGATTGGTTTATAAGATTTTCGAGGTGGCCTCGAATTTTTACTCGATTCTTTTTGTTTTGTTCCTTTTAAGCCAATTCAATTGGAATTTATTGGCCGCAGCG
This sequence comes from Nemopilema nomurai, assembly GCA_003864495.1. NCBI lineage: Eukaryota > Metazoa > Cnidaria > Scyphozoa > Rhizostomeae > Rhizostomatidae > Nemopilema > Nemopilema nomurai. The sequence goes on from ML133381.1 coordinate 540,392, forward strand.
GTACTTGCCCCATATCCGCTTTGCCGAGGCAGGAACCGTTTTGTCCAGTGAGCTTTGTTTATATTAATTTCATTGCTATGTGATATTAACACGCAAAGGGCAGTCTGCTTGAAACCTGTCCACTGTGTTTTGAAGCCCTTGCAATGTGCTTCCGCATAAGCGAAATTACTTCAGAAGAAACTGCTTTACGGAACCGCGAAGTAAAAATCTTGGAATTGAGAAAAACGAGGGGTATGATTGGATGGAGAGGCGGGGGAGTTCTGCATGTCATGCTAATATCCGTGTTGCATAATGTTTAGTAACATCTGCAATATGCAATGTCAGCATTCATTGGCGGTGGTGGTGGTGAGAGGCATATTTACTAAAATGGGTCCCTGTCATCCCCCCTATGGTCATCGGTGCAAGCAGATGCTGGCCGTGCCACTGAATCAATGCAGTGGGGCGACATTGTAGTAAACACTTCTGCCTGGCATTTCCTTGACCTTTTGCTGTTGTGCTAGTCGCACGATCGGAAGAGCGAATTAACTTTAACAATGAAAAGTAAACGAACAATTGCGAATGTCTAAGTCAAGACAGACTTGGTTGCCTTTTGGTTTTGTTCAACCCCTGACGAGAATTCGCGTGTTTCAGGGCTATTTAGAAGAATTAAAACAGATTCATTCGGTGAATCAATCGCTGTTCGTTCCTGTGTTCTTTTTTACGGTTAGAGCTTCCTGGAATATCGACGTTCGGATTGAAATGAAGCTAAAATAGAGGTGTCTGAGCCGACTTTCCGGCCACTCTGAACTCCTTACCCCATCTAGAACTTTAGCTGTTGGGAATGACAACTTTGTCAAGGTTGACGATTGGCGCCTTTGAGCAAAAATATCTCTTTTCTTGGTATTTAGCAAGGGGTTCTTGTATGCGCGTGGCCTGACCACTAATTGCGATAAAATCAAACCAGCAACAACAGCAGCATTTTTACAGCAGTCTTCTGAAGAATGCATTTGCGTGGTGGATTGGATCCCAACGAGGGATATGCTGCAATAGAATATCGTAGAACATATTAAGGATTTGAATAACTCTGTTTTGGTATTCTACATTTCTGATTTGATTTGCTGCTAGAACTCAAATTTGAATATGTATGTTTGTATCCCTTCTGAACTATTCTTACAACCCTAGGTTTCCATAGACCTACCAAGGTAATCCGGTTTTGCTTTAGACAAATCGACTGAATTGCAAATTCACGACACGCATAGGCCATGACCAATCGAATTGACTTTATTCTACCTTAGGCCATTGGAATTGCCAACAGTTCAATGGGCAATGAAGTAGCACCATAAACGTGCTCGACATGCCATCGGGTTTTTGCAATTCACTGCTGAATCACGTTACACTGCACCTCCTTTGGTGAAACACGAGATTTGAATGCTAATGTTGAACAACTGACGAATGGTCATATGAAACGTAAATCTGACACTGTTTAATTTGGTAAGTTGCTTTTCACGAGATCGCTAGATCAAATTGTTGAAACCAGTGAAAGAAAAACCTAAGATGCCAACAATGATGTGCACTTCTTTAGTTGGCTCGATATCGTGACATTCTAGAGTCATGTCAGCATCGTTGTTCAGGCAGTTTGTTGACAAAGCCAGCTACACCGTAGACAGGCATTTCGTAATAGAAGTTTGGTGTTGACAGCTTCGGAAACCAGTTCAGTATCAAATTTCGACCCTGTCCTCACCGCAGATTATGGTGAAGATCGGGTGAAATCAAAAATAAAACGATATCTCGAGGAACAGGCAATTGTCTTCTATTACCATCTCACGATGATTGCTTCTAATTCAATGTTTATTTGTAGGTTTGACATTTTACAGACAAGTTCTCCATTTTCCCTTTCGATTTTGAAAGAGATCCTGCATTTGAGCAACAACAAACCTGTAATTTTAAGATTTTCCAAATCCAGTGCAAAGCCAGCAGTTTTATCGACTGCTTGTCAGGAGCTTAAGGTTCAAGTTGGGGGTGTGGAAATCATTGTGGCCATCGCCATTTTTATCACAAAATAATTGGCATCACCGCTATCTGAGTCATGTGATATGAACCGAGTGGTACCTCGACTCCATTGTTGCTAATTTACCTGAACATGTGCATATACCCAACAGGGCAGGCAATTTGTATTAGAAAGTGGGGGGGGGGCCGAAATGTGAAGATTATAAATTTCTTTCTATTTCTTTCTGCATGCCCTTGCAAAACAGTTGGCTCTTAAAAAAAGTGGGGGTATGGCCCCGGCCTCCCCGGCCCTGTTGCAGCCCTGCTCGCTATAATCGAAAGTTTGATTCAATGCTGTTACCGATTGATCACAATAAAACAACACCAACATATCCACACAACACAGACGTGGCGAAAGTAAACAGATTCTCGCTCAACATTATGAAGAACTTGACTTTACCCAAGTTTCTATTGTGAATTTCAGAAGCATTTAAGGCCACTTGTGCCTCGTGGTTCCTCCGTCTATGGTTCGAAGCTTTAAAAGGTTTGTTTTCAAAAACTGATTGGTCCGATTCAAGGGCACCAACTAGGGGCTCGACACCAAAGGTTCTCGTCCCGCACTTTTTCCGAAAATTGTTTTATTTTATTTCATAGAGTTTTTCGCGTAACTGTGTACTTTTTTCATTTTATGCTGCAGACTTCGCCTCCGATTTCAGAATGCCATGTACTAAGATGGTGATGGCTACAAGAAATAAATCAACAAGCCTTGAAGCACAAATTTTCTAATAATCATCGAAATTGGAAATCTTGCCGCGGATATATTTGGAGGAAATCCTAGATCAAGCCACTGGCAAACCGTATAAACACTTGCATGAGAACCAGACGTGCGTAAGGAACAAATATTGTTTTTACTCTGTTCCCTTGTAACAATAGATGGATCATTTAACCATATTTAACATATCGTTATCCAGAGGTTGCAGAGCTGGGGTCCATGCTGTGAATCCTTGTCAGGCGTCTCCAATATTTGGCTCAAATACGTTTTTCAATATTTTTTCCCCTTAGGGACGCTAGGGCAAACTTGGAGATTAAGAAAATTCCAGGGCATCGGTTCAATTTCTATTGTTGTGGATCATGGAGGGCCTTCTATCCATTGATAGACTTCAAATAAGTGTCTTTTGTTTAAAATATGAGTTAATTACTTAAAGAGGTTTCACCAGGTAAACAGATTGATCTAAAATATCTTCGCTAATAGTCACATTGGTTGCAAGCAGGTACAAAGGAGGTATCGTTATCTTTTATTAGTAACTATCTACTTTTATAAAAAAAGGTTCCAGTATAAATTCAGGCCAACAAAGACTCGTATTAATGCCTCCCAGAATCGATATTTGCTCCGATTTATTAAGGTGTTTCAAACATTTAATTGGGAAAGGAGTGATGGCATGCACTTTACTTAGTGTCAGTGACGCTACAATTGAATGTGTTGACCCTAAGGGCTTTTGAGCCTGTGGTAGCCACCAGAGACAGATTCCTCTATAATATGGAAAAGGCCCTCAGCTCAGGCTCGAAATAGCGCAAGGGGGAACTATTTAATTTTTTTGGAAATGCATCTTTTCAGCAAACTCTCAGTTTAATATAGGGGTTTAATTTGGCATCAGACAACCTATCAGTGACGCGTTCAGCACTTGGGCCGCTGTTTCTCGTTTTCGTTTGCCAAGCCAACCGTTGTCCCATGTCCCCCATATATTGCCACAATTCTGTTTTATGACCGCTGTAAAGACCAAGCTAATGACTCGTTTTATGGGCTTTCCGCGGCACCTGTTCCAAGTTGTTTCCAACCAATAATTGATTCATCTCCTTGGCATTTCGGCTGCTTGAATGCGGATGCTGAAAGGACTAGCAGCGTCATTCTCATAGCCACTAGAAGTTAATGGTTTGTCTTTGAGGTGAATTCAACTATTACGATGTATCTTTGAGCCAGCTTGAATTTCTGCCAGATTCTTGCCAATTAGATAGAAAATATTTACTGTCCACTAACAGAGTAATGGCATTGATGAAGGCCCAGAATTGTGTTAAAGCAATTGCTTTGCCCAACCCACTGGTCCCCTGCAGTTGTCTGTTATTGAAAGGGCACTCATTTCAAAAAACGTTTCGTAAAAGTTGCATTGAAACATTTCTTGTCCTAGTAATTTAGGTTTCAGCAGTATTCCTACACTCTGGGTTTTATTTCATTCATTTATTTATTCATGACATTCTCCTGTTATTACATCAGGCTTCCGTGAATGTCTCACATTCCTAATTCCTTTTCACAAGCTAGTAGAATGGTGAAAAATATATGTTTCTGTGCTCTCGGTGACAAGAATGAGTTTCCGTCAAAAACAATCTCTCATTTTGGTCCAAATTGTTCTGATTAATTCTCAATTTAAATTTGACATTTCCCATGTAAACTGACTTTTGAATTGAACGGCGGCTTGCCAGGATACTTGCATTGTCCTTTTGCCAGCTTGAACCTTATTGTTAGGACATTACAAGATGCCAATTATTCCTCTGAACTAGGATATCGACGCCCGTAGAAACAAGTGCGACAAAACGAGGGCCTTGGCAAGATGGGATGAAACCTGCTTTTGTAAACAGCATCTTGGATGACGTCAAAGGACCTCTGTGACAGAAAACCAATTTGGTGACGTCACATCAATTTTTAACTTTAATGGTTGGCCATAGATCTACACAAGCATAGCAGAGTACCGCTAAATGTATGGCAAAAGTTGAATGATTCAAATTAACGTCGAAAGTACCAAGCATTCACGAAGATCTGAGAAATTCCGTTGTTGCCGCGGTGTATAATCGCGATAATTTATCGGGGCTCTTCTTTAAAAGCTTCATGAATATTTTTATTAGCATTGCGAAGAAAATCTTCCGATGGTATAAGCCTTTCGCAATAAAAAAGGAGAGGGGATTGCCTTGTCGACTGAAAGACGTTATGAAAGCATGAAAAGACGTGGCTTTTTGAATCAGTCTCAAGCTACTTACGAGAACTCCATATTACAGTTGTGCATCGTTCTCGTTCTAGTTGTGGAAAACCAGCAAGCCATGATACTCTGGCTGGTTTCCCCAAAGCTTTTGGTGTATTTTTAGAATTCCTGCCAAGAAAATACCTTTTGTTCTCAATTAGAACATAATTTTTCGGTGAAAAGGCGTGGTCCGTTACTCTGACCACCGGAGATTTATGAGAAAGCGGCTATTGCTTTTTATATAGGATACAGAGACCATTGTACTGGCATGTACTTGCTTAAGTTTGGCAACGTAGTGCCGCAAGCATTCTATCTATAGTCCTCTTATTGGATCGCAGGCATGAATGGATGCTCCAAACCTCGACCCTGGAAACGATTGAAGATAATTTTATGAAATGCAGAGTCCCAACCACTGTTCAGATCTTCAAAGGAAGAGGGGTGGCAGCTACGCACTGGAGTCCCAGTAGGCACTGGAGAAGAGGGTCAAGGAGAATAAAACCGAGAAGAATGCAGAATTGAATGAACTATGAATCAGGACCAAGAGAGTGAATTTTGTCAGGGCTCCTCAAATACCAACTTGGCCTAAGCAGAAAGTAAATAAAGCGTTCAGAATAATCTTTGAATCAACCTCAAATTTCTGAAATTTCTTTCTCTTATTAGGGTCTTTTGAATCTTTCTTCCGAGGTCAGCATTAAGGCGAAAAATTAATAAGCTTAACAAAACCTAAACGAGTGTGTTCTTCATTTCATTCTGCTGTGTGGCTTTATCTGCTTCGTGGTTTGCAATATTACATCTTGTTGTCTCAGTCATCTTGTAATCTTTGAAGAATTTCAGTTGTATAACAGTGGCTTTTTCGTGTACTTTCAACCACTACTTGCAATGTCCAGTCTAACAAAAATTTGGTAGTGGTCGTCCTTAAGTAGGTCGTGCAGTTTAGCGGTACTGTACTGTAGGATGTTAAAAAACACCCGTCTCCAGATTGGTCAACGCTTGATAGCAGGTTAAAAAACATATGCAGCTGAGACTTTGTGAAATGTGTCATTTGCAATTATTTAGAGACTGTTATCATTATTTGGATTTATCATTGTTGGCCTTAAGAATAGCGAGCCTTTGATATCATGAAGCTTTGAGTGACCAATTCGAGTTTCATCTGGCCATCAAAAAGCAAGAGATTTTTTCTTGAAAAATGAAGAGCAGTGTGATGGCCTAAGGATAGGAAGAATTGAGCATGAATCATATAGTTCTTGCCAAAAGAACACCAAAACTAAATTATGATAATCTGGAATTGCCACCACCTAAATATTCTCTTAGAATTTCAAAGTCATGGAAAGAGTTTTTTTAAGCAAATATTTTATTTGCACTATTTAAAATTTGTGAAAGTTTGAGAATTTGTTTAGAAGCTGGAAATAAATAGCTTTCCAGTTAGTGGGCAACTTGTTATCATTTTGCCGTCGAAACTTGAGTATGTTTTCATAAACTTCAGCCCCAGCTGTTAGGCTGAGCAAATATTTTTCCACTGCCAAGTGTTTCTAACGTTTCATATTTGTCTCAAGTCTAGTATAAGCTGGTTCTCGCCATTGTTTGTGTAAACTGTTAATATGTTTATCATCCTTAAATGAAAAGTTATTATTTTGGGGAAATTTTTGCAACAGTGGGAGGGATTTCGAATTAAATGACTCGTAAAGTTAGATTTATAAGATCTCCATATTTGCCATGTCAAAGCTGTACGAGAAGCGCAGCAGATGGGTGCAGTTGCGGAGGAGACGAAGGCCATGAACACTTGCCATGAATGAAAATAGGTGCAGATGAAGGAAGGATAACAATGTTTGTGATTATAAACCTGGAAGCCTGGCTGGCAGAAGAGGCCGCAATAGTTCAAAAGTCGTCGAGTGACCAGGAAATTTTTTTGCACGAATGGCTTCAGAAGCTTGACGAATATCTGAACAGCTCACAAGTAACGAAGGTTGGTCTGTGCGGAAGCACTTCCAATACGAGGGCACTTCCACCAATAGCCCCCAGTTGTCTTCAAGCAATAATATTAAATGAAAAGGAGTATTCTATTAAGAGACCAACTAGCAGTTCTTTTCCTAATGACAATAGGGAGTTTTTAGACTCTCTAGCTATCGCTTTATGTTGTCCTTGGTTGCAAAAGTAGTAACTTCTACCCGGGCCTAAGATGCTCAACATCTACTCCAATTCTGATTGCTCGGTAGAAGAAGCCATGTATTCACACCTTCCCCATAACACATGTATTTTATTATCAATAGACTTTTGTAGCAAGATATTTCACAATATGATCTGCTATCATCAACAAGCCTGACCTTAATTCTTTCTTATAAATTACCTTCATTTTCAGGTGGAACTCAAAAAGTGCCATAAGAAGGTTTCAGACATTCTTTGAAAAATAGATGCAGCTGCACGCCAGCAACACGACAGCAGCTTTCAAAATGCATGTCATCATTCCTCAATAAAGATACATCTGATTTGTTCAGTACAGTTGAAAAATGCATTGAAATCATAAAGAGCAGAGATGATTCACAACAGTACTTGCCAGTTAAATTGTATGTTAAATCTATTATACATTGTACATTATACATGAAAATTGTGTTTTGGCATGTCAGGCTATCAAAAAAATTGAATGGTGCCCTTGTGTAATAGCCTTTTGATCTAATTCAATTTTTTATACCTGAGTTTAACAAATGATGGCAAGAGCTGAAAATTGCCATATTTTAGTCTGTGTCTTGTCAAATCATGAAATCAGAAATAAAGCAGGGAATGAATACAGACAAATCAATTTTTGAGTACTCCATTCCATGAAACCACTTCAACATTTCTTTAAAGCTAAGAGTCAAGTATATCACCAATATGGCATCATAATGGTGATACAATAAATACTAAGATGCTAAATATATCAAATACATATTTTGATATATGCACTCACATTCTACTTTGAATGTAAATTGTAAATTTGATTTTTTACAGAGCTGCTATATCCTGCTTAGGGGCAATCTTTGAAAAGGCTGGTCGATTGGTAATGCTGATTGAGGATCTTTTTCTATTTAATGTCACTCTTTCATGTAGCAGAACTTGATTGGTTTTCGTTTACTTATTTGCATCCTGATTTATGTGTGTAGCTTTAAGATTTGCAGTGTTGCTTTACTTTCACAATTATTTTACTTTTTTCTTTGTTTTGATATCCTTACATGCTTGTTTAAGTGCTTGTTATTGTAGGCTGGGGTCTGATCTTAAGATCTGTGAGAGGTCACTGAATATAGTGTAATGTGTTAAAGTCCATGTGGTTCAGAACTTTGATATTGATTGTCTTACATTTTAGATTGGAACATTTTTTCAAGATTCTCAACAAGCTCTAACAAGGTTCCTTAAAGTAGCAGAGGTAGCATGGTTTTATATTCATTCAAAAAGATCTTTTTTGAGAATGGAATCATCATTGCTTTTGAATCAAATTATTTTGAAAGAAGAATGCTTCACAGCTGATATGACCTTGGCATATGAAAAAATGAGTTAACAGTACATTGATCAGAAAGATAAATGTATGTGTAAATGTAAGATGAAATTAGCATGCTGTTTTGCTAAGATCATCAATTGGCAATGCTTTCTTTGCCTTTCTTAAGGTAGAGTTGCTTCTTAAGGCTAAATATTTATTGTCTAGTGATAGAGTTTGAAACTCTTATCAGTAACTGAAGCCCAGATAGGAGTATGTTTAATTTCCTACTGTTTTCTACAATCTGTATATAAATTATTGGGACACATGCTTAAATCCTTGATGATTTATATCTTAGATATGTTTAGGTGTGTTGATATTGTTGCCATATGTCTAGAAAAGTTTAGCCTAGTATATATTTCTCTTTTATTTATAGTCTGAGGCTAAATGTGAAATTCTTATGTGCTTTGAAAGAATGCTGATTGGCTTGAAAAATGCAGCGTCAACTGGTTTCAAAGATATGCTCAAGGCCTGTAAAACATGCCTTACTGGAAAGTCATTTGCTGTGAGATGTGCCGCAGCCAAGGTTAGTGCAACTCAATATTCTGAAAGCCCTGTCAGCATATTTTATACAATGTTTTTCAGCAGGCACTGCCCCTGGATGATAAGAATGATAACTTAGGCTATTTTGGAAATTTTAAATTTCTACCTATATATATCTAAGATTGTTCACAGAAACAGTAAAATATGTTTGAAGTAAGGAAGAAAAAGTAAATTTCATTTCGTGGTGTGACAGGAAATACTATTTCAATTATATATACTTGAGACAAAAATTGATTGCAACATGGTCTTCAGTTCTAGTAGAAATGTCTATACATCTCTTAAACATTTTTGATATATCCCTGTTTAATCCAAATGTTGCTCTGCATGTTTCAGTTGATCTATTTCTAGTGTGCCCTGGAACTCTCAAGACACGCACCAATGATGTTCACGACGGAGCTCGACTCCATGGCTTCGTGCTGTATCAAGGCACTAGAAGGCTCAAATTATGATGTTCGTGTGTGTGTTGCAGAGCTTCTGGGGTCTTTGCTGGCTACCTCACAGAAACCCGAAGCAGGGAAGACTAAGAAGGACAGCCTTGAGGTCGTTTTTGGTATCATGAGTACTGCTTTTCTGCGCGGTGGTGTAGGGTTCTTAAAAGGCGGAGGAGGAGAACTGTTGAAAAGTGGAATGTCTCAAGACGTCAGGGTCGGAGTGACTCAGGTTTGTGTTATCTTGACTAATCTTATGAGATTCTGCATCACAATCCCAGCATGAAAAAACTGAGGGCGAATGATCTTCTAGTCATATGATTTTGTTTTACATTTCAACAAATCTGAAGTAAGCTTTATAGTTAAAAGGAATTGCTGCCAGGCTAATAATGATAATGAAATTGCAATTTTACTTTCTCAAATTGGACTAAATGATGTTAGAATGAATGAAATTGCTAATTATGTGACATTCGTTTTTCATTCACTGTTTATAGGCCTATGTCGTGCTATTTCGTGAACTAGGCACGAGCTGGTTGCAGAAGTACTTGGCTGCCGTGATTATCCACGTACTGGAGCTTGTTGCCAGCCCGAAGGCAATAGCCTCGCACATCGAAGCTGTTTATTCTCGGAAGTGCATAACCTTCATCCTGCACAGCGTTCTCTTTGGTATGTTGCCAGAAGCAGGCCAGATCCAAGCTATGAAGGAGCTTTGCAAGATCATCTCCAAGCAGATGAACATGGTTCACCACATTGTGACGAGCGAGCCCACGGCGGACAGCGCCAATAACGCTGACGTGATCAACACCCAGCACGTGTTGGTTTGCGCGCTGAACGAAGTGGCCAGCCTTGCGCTCAGTTTGTCTTCCTCAGTGGAGGAGCTGTTGTCCGATAAGGTGACCAACACTGTCCTGTCCGTGCTGATTCACCCGGCCCCGGCTGCCTGGCTGGCTGCTGCTTGGTGCATGCGCTGCTGTGCCCTCGCCACCCCGCGGATGATGACCAGGTTCATGGACATCTGCATGAAGAAGATGGCGTCCTTGAAGGCCTCGTCCGATGCTTTGACCGGCTTCGGACACACTTTGGCTGCCATGATCGGGGGGCTACATCAGTGTCCTCTCGGAATCCCGTACAAGAAGGCCAAGGTATTGGCATCTAATCTTATCTGCCTTTCTTGAATCATGCGCTATTCCCCATTGTACATAATCCTCTTCTGCTTTGCTAGTAACATAATTTACAGAGTACAACAACAACAAAAGCAACAACAACAACATATTGGTATTGAATTACCTTATCTGTGCTTAGGTATTGTTTCAAGGTAGGATAGTTTGCATGACACCTGGATCTGAGGATCATTGACTTGCGAACTTTTTTGCACATGTTACCTGATTTCCACCATCATCAGGTACCTTTTAAGTGGACGTACCATCAAATTATTCCTTAAATATCTGTTATCATCGCAAAACGTGCAGTATTAAATATCTCTGGATAATATTTCATGCCAAAAGGTTTTAAGGTTCTGGCTAAGGATAAGAATTCTTCTGCTCGATAGCCCTGGTATGTTGTCCAAAGCAAGCTTGGTACTCCCGTTCACAAATGGTGTATGCTCTGCCACCCGGCCACATCAAAGTTTTTCAGTATCGTTCGGTTGATAGCTGTAATTTTTCCAAAGAAGAAAGCCACCCTATTGTCACGTCTTATTTCACGTTCTGGTAAAGACGATCCGGCGCCAGGCCGCTAAACGTTGTTAACTAAATTCGATTCAAATGTCCAGACCGTTATTTGCAAATGGCATGGAACAGGAATTCAATTGCCAAAAGTCTTGGTGTTTGGACCTTTCTTATTGTTTACTTGACATCAACGAGTGTCCTTCTACTAGCGTTTCCATTGATCAATAACATTTCCTAATTGAAGTCGAGCTGCAATCACTAGCAATGGGCATATCATTTTGTTTTCTTTGCCACCCATCATTTTACTTTGTGAGATTATTGTTCGCGTTCCAAAATCCCCCACTTAAACAAGGGAATTTCTGCTAATCTTGATTCCCGTAATCGTTTCAAGACTGCCAGCGTAATCCTTGTCATTAAACTTCCGGAACGAGATCTTCTACAAATCATCTATGAATTGTCTCATTAAGTCTAGGTGACTGAGGGATTTGGAAGAAACTCCTAACAATAACCTGGTTGCTCATTGTTTCACTCAAAAACACGACTGTATGAACTGCTGCAGAACCTTGAGTAACGAGTGACTCATTCGTTTGTGTTAAACACGCTTTTGTTTGGATTTTCAGGCATTGCGTAAATGTTTGTGCTCAGTGCATTGCAAGAAGCAAACCCCCTTCCCTCTTACCAGTTAAGTAACCCCCTCTCTTTGCCCAGCCCACTCACTTTGTGATCCCCCGGTAATACCCATTCAGAGATCAAGATACTATCAATCCAACCGTCATTGGTTTTTTGCGCCAATAATTTCACGATTCGGGTTGCTTTTTGTACAGTTTTTTGTTGTAATTTTTGATCAGCCTACACGCTTGACCTTTCATGTAGTGCAGGACTCAAAAGCTGTTTAACTGGGTGTTTTCAAAACTGGATGCTGTTTCACCTTTGTGGACTCGAGAGCTGACGACTTAGTGGTCACTTTTTCAAACTTCACTTCCTTGTTCATCGGTCTCTCGGTGTGCAATGAAGCCTGGGAAAAGAAAGGAACCAATGACGCAACTCTTGGCTAGCAGCCCAGGGCGAAAGAATTGTCCGTTGTTTATTTTGAAACACAGGCAGATAGAGGTCACGAATTTAAAAACAGAATTCGGTCAATTGGCAAAATAAGAAATTTTGTTTTGTTTTGAATTGACTCACTGACCTGTCGGCTATTTTATAGGGCTCATCATGTCCATTGATTACAAGTCCATAACAAAGCGGACCCACTGTTTTGGCTAGGTGCTGCCTAGGCTATTTCCTGATTCTCTAGAACTCCCCCGTATTCTCAGAAGAAAGGAACAACAAACTTGGATTTTTCTTTTTAGCTCTTTGTTCGGTTTCGTCATTTTCGTACCGCGATCACCCGTTCCTAAAACGGAGGTGTATCATGTCGCATGGCGATATGGTTAGGCCGACCATAGTCAATGGGCCGGCCGACCGTTAGGGCTTTATCAACAACTCTATTTAACTCAATCGTACAACCGATAAAGAAACTTAAATTTAACAAATGCATGCATATTTGATCCTTAATCGCCCGCATATATGGTGAAATTTATTCTTACCAATATTTATGCGAACAAATTTTATCTTGGCTCAGGTTTGATAATTTAACCATCTTGCATGGCAATTTTCATTGGTTCCTGTTTGGCCGACAACAAGTTATCAGCTAGGTATCGGCTAGTCATTCTGTTCGCTAGGCACTGGCTCCTGAGCAGCCCCCCTCGGCTTCGCTGACGACAGTTGGCTTTGGTGCTACCTTGGCAGCGTCAAGCGTATTATGAAAGGAAATGAACCACTTCACCACCAGCCTATCAGGTTATTCCTCTCTGTTGTCATCTATGATGCATATGAAAACATAGGAGCTTTCGACTATCTGATAACTCCAGTGTTCGCTCGCCCATTGGCTGTCTTCTCTTCAATCTCATTCCTGAGGTTGTCCATAAGAAATTGGATTATTCGCGGTGATAGAAGCTCTTTCCGTAAACGATTATATCTAACCATGATAATCGAGAAAAATTGGATGTTTATGGCTAATTGTATTTTCTTAAGAAATGGAATTTCCCCAACTTTCTTTCATGTTAGAAGCTGCTGAGTGCGGTGAAAACTATTTCTGTATCTTTTCTCTGGCGTTTTGTTTTTGTTGTTGCTGTTGTTGCTTCTGCTCACGAATCGTTGGTACTGTTTCGTTATGTATGTGGAATAAATAGACATGGCATAGTGAGCACCCATTTAAAAGGAAAACGCGTGCACGAGCCCCCAGGTGCAGAACGGTTAACGAACCATGGCACTGACCACCTCAATTTTAATGAACTGTCCGTAGAAAGAAATTTTACCGACTGCTTCGAAGAAAAGGAATCGTGAGGTTTTTTTACCTAATGGTCGCTTGTATAATTCACTGATGCATTCTGGTGATGCTCCTTTGTGGAAAAACCGATACATGTTGGACCTTCCGCACCCTTGCCTGCAAGCCTTGTTTGTATATCAGAAAAAGTCTTGCATCGAGTGTACAAGTACAAGTGTGAATCTTAGAGTAAAAATGTCAAAATCATTTCACCAAAATTAGTGGTAATACCGGAGTCAACGGAATACGAGCCATATAATACCACACATGGTTGCTTAAAACACGGTGCAGCTTTAAGTCCGCTCTGCTGTGTTTTCATCTTCTAAATTCATCCAGGATGTCCCTCCCCCAGACCAGCGGCGCTAAAATCTGATTAAACTACTCCAATGCTATTTCTAGTCACAGGATCCTTTGACACAGGCGTTGGTTTCTATATTCTGACGTCATTGGACAAAAAGCCAGTTTGATTCTGCGTTTCGGTTGACGGAACTTTAGCGAGTAGAGAGAATTCTCCTTTCCGGATTATGTGTTATGTAACTTTTTTGGGTGTTTTTTGACGCATGTGAATATATTTGGTGATACAATTACTACTGAAAAAGCCTTTCAAGGCATTGTAATTTATTAAAAAAGTTTTCGTGGGTGGGGATCAAGCTAATTTTACCTGTAAGTTGCTTTTGAAAAACAGATGGGGATGGGGGGTTAGCTGAAAGATCCTCCAGGTCCTGCTTTGTTGAAGAACAAGTTGCAAAGAGGCTTTAAATTCTTTTTTGAACTTGAATGCCCGACCAACTTAACATAAAGTTGCTTGTTTCAAAACGATTTGTATAATTTCCTTCTAGGCCCTGCTTAGTCTTGCTGACGACATGCTTCAAACAGCGACACAGTCTGGCAAGTTGGTGCAGAGCAGAGTGCAAACAGGCTGGGCCCTGGTCGGGTCTCTGATGACCTTGGGTTAGTACTTACGATCTTCTGTTTTGTCAAGGTATCAGTCAAAGTTATTCGAGATTGCAGATGTGTGTAATTGATCGCCCAGCGCTACTAGTATCTGCGGTCGCACTCTGGAATGCTTTGACTAGATAAACTTCCCTTCAAGTCGTTGCATAAGGAAGGCTCCCTTGTGCGCCTCTTCATTACCTGCCTGTTTTGCAAATGAAGCTCAAATTGGTTTCTCTTCTCTTCATACCTTGATTGTGCGCGCATCTAGCGTACAGATACTGCAAAGTTGTTTCCCCAAACTTTGGTTCCTAAAACGAGGTTTGGAAATCTCGAACGAGGCAACCATTTGAGACTGCTTCAACATACGATTCCTTCACTATTAGCAAGCGGGTACTGTGCAATTTTATGGGTTTCGACATTTTATGGTATTTGACTGCTTCTTGTCCTTGGCGATGTGCTCGCTGGAATGACCTAAAAGCGTCACGTACTTGCTAAAGCTACTCGCCCCCCCCCCCCCTATTCTAAAAAGGACTGGAAATCTTTGAAACGTTTTTTAGCTTTTTCACAGTCTTAAAGCTTACCCATGGACGCATATCTTACTTGCAAAACTGCCTCAAACTGCAAAGACCTGTTCAGTTCGGAAATCTGCTGGTAGCTTAGAAATAAAAACCCAACGAGTTCAAGTTATTAGAACTTAAACGGCTATAGTAAATAAAAACTTTGTCGCGGTCATTCAGGGCTCGGAAATGCACACAAGATGTCTGGTTGCTGCAATGTTGATCTGTTTTCATTTTGAGGCAATTCTGCCGTTATTAGTTTAGACATTTTCGATAGTGATTCAGTTACTGTTTGCCTTGCAAGAGGAAGTCGAAATTTTTTAGTCGACTAGATTTCTATTAATCCATTAATTTCCGTAAATATTTGGGAAAATTTTCCATTAGATTCCTAATTTCCGAGTAAATATTTTAACAAAGAACAAAGGCGTTGGAATGAACATTATCTAGTGTTGATTTGCCGTCAGAATGATTTATTTGGCCTTATTGCTTTTTATCTCTTAACACACGTTTTCGCGAAATAAGCTGTCTATTTAACAGAACTGGCTTTCATTCATGACTGTACAAAAACCATTGACATTACTGTCACTTTTGCAATCATAATCATCGCTAACATAATCAATATCATAAATAAGGCTTTTTTGCAAGAATGACCGATTGCCAATAACACTGTTATAATTTCAAGTAGATATTGAAATTCAAGCAAATGAACTTGCAGAAGACAAATTATTATCAAATGCACATGGAGTGCTTCTTGAATGAGTCATGATTGTCCCAGTAATGATAATTAAAAGTCATCAAGGTAAATCTCATTTTCAAGTCAGCTATTTCATCGGCTTTTATTCATTTGTAGTTTATCTAAAAAGCATTCAAACCATTGATTGCAGTCATGCTAAAGCCCTTCCTGTTTTTCTAGGCCCATCTTTCACCAGAGGCAGCATTTCGAGATTGTTTCAGCTTTGGATCGGGTCTTTTCCCCAATCCCTGAAGGATATCGACGCTGAAAAGACGAAAGGAAATGTCGCGACGTGGCAACTGACTTTGGAGAACAGAGCCGGAGCTCTTTCGGGTATCTGCCTTTCTTTCATCAGCCAGTTATCGACCCTAATCCATCCAACAACTTCATCCTCGATAAGTCATTACTGCCTAACCTAACCTGTTTTCTAAACTAAACTGATTTACAAGCTACTATTGAACAGAACTCGTCAATACCAAACGATAGGACACCTGATAGCTTTCTACTTAAGATTTCCACCAACCAGATATTTAAAATGGCCCACAGCAACCGCACCTCTATTTGGACTATGGTTTGTTTTACTCTCTGTTCAAGAAATTTGCGCCATCTTTGGCATGGCGAAGCGTATGTCCAAGTTTAACTGTGCAGTTACAATTCTCCCTCGCAGCTTGGTTTCTTTTCTGCCTTGATTTAAGCGAAAAGACCTTATGATCTTATTCAAACCTTATTCCAAACGAGGTCACGAACGTTATTTTTATCTTATCGGTTTGCCCATTGGTTTCCAAAATTCTTGATTTTGATAACTTTTGCCATCGAGAAGCATGTAATTCAAAAGCGAAGCGGATATTTGACTGGATTAGAATCTATTTGAGTGCGAGGTGTGTTTTTGGCCCTTTCACAGAGCGACGCGAGTGATTTCAAAGCTTAATTTGATCTAATTTTGAGAGACAGAAGGCTTCATTGCAGTGTTTGTACGAAGAAAGCTGGCCCGGTGTGACGAATGATAAAAACAAAACCACTCACTCTTGCCTCTTTCAAAGACCGCCACACTTTTTGAATGTAGCGATTTCTGTTGTTCTGGTTGCCGATGAGTCGTTTGTGACTGTTGCGTTGAATCTGTACTGCGTAAATGCATTTGTGACTACAAAACCTGGCTCTGCCTCCCTAGAGGCATTTGCTAGTAAGACAAGGCGTTCAGTAGACATGTTCTAGCAATAACATTTCCCAACTTAACAAAGCATTTGATGAAAGCTTTTTAGAATAGTCTTCATGACCGACGCACTCTATTTACAATGTTTTGTGAAAATAGAGAAAATAGATCCGTATTTGCCCTGTCTACCGGTTTTATTTTTCTCTCAGTCACGTGATAAAGCACGACCTATTATTGATTTATTTGTCACTCTTTTCTGCATATCCATCAAATTCCACGTTTCTCCAAATACGAAAATCTCCTTTTGAATTGCTATTTCCAGCAAAGCCCATATCCAATTAGATGTCTTTCAGATCCGCTTTTAAAGTAGTTTTTCAAGCTCGTTTGAATTCTAGGATGGTGCCAGACAAGGTAGGCTTCGTTGATTCCCACCCGGACACCATATTATCGTTTCTTATCAATCTTCCTTCCTTTACAGCTTTCGTTCATCTCATTTTTGATATTATGAGATTCTAAAATAACAGCTGACTACCCATCGATCCTCGTACACAAGGGATTAAAAATCTTCAAGTTCCATTAACGGAATTTTCGCCTCTAGTTAATCTAGTCAGTGTTGCTCCATTTAGCAAAGATACTAAGTTGGTGGCCAATTTCCTGTTTGCACCCTCTTGCAACACTATCAAAACATCTGGCAAAAGTGCTGACTAAACACAAAGGAAAAAAGATGTATCGAATTAGTTAACTTGGCAAGTGATTCACCTTTGACATAAGCAGGATTTGATAGGCCCTGAGTCAAAAAATAGAGCGTGGTACCAAAGTGCGAGTATTATGTTGTTGTAAACGTTAGCACATTGACCTACACAAATGGAGATAAGCAAAGAAGAGGCCTAAGGCCCAGAAAAAATGAACCAAACATTTCACCGAAAAATAAGTTCGGCGTACAAATCCAGTTCATTTTGCCACCCTATTCAGACACTGGACATTGTTCAGTGAATGTTTGATCACAGTCATAAGTTTTGGGTGAACAAAATTTGTTCAGTGGCTTGTTCTCATAAAACACTTCCGAGTTTTGCGCATGTGCATGCGAACGGGTGCTCAATGCGGAACTCTGCCATGATGTTACTATAGAGCCCCTTCTAGTCTCTCATCCTTCTCAACTGCCTTGGTTTTCCCCTTTTCCTTATGACCTCATTTCTTTTTCTGACAACTCTGCCATAGCAAAGACTGATATCACTTTTCTTTTCTTCAACACTTACATTTTGAAGCTCTTGTCGATATTACAATTTTGGCGCCAAGATACAATCATGAAATCGAGGCAGTTTGGCCTCTCATGAAATGTTCGGGAAAGCGTTCAGGAGATTGGTCAGTTCATTTGGCCACTTGCCACTGAACATTGATATGCTGTAAGAGCATTTTCAGTGATATTTGCAGTTCATTTTCCCAGGGCCTAACGTGCTGCAAGGAAGTAGAACTAATGTTCCGATTATGCGTTGGCAATCCGACATGGAATAACACTCACGTGCATACAGGGAGGATATCAGAAACACTTCTGTTGAATAGAAACGTGGAAACTGAACTTATTTCCTTGTGGAAGTAATTTTTATTCGATGGAACTTTATCAACATCGTTATTAGGAATGTTTCTAGATAATGCCCCGCCTTTGGATGTTTACTGACAATTGTAAAACACCGTTGCAGGGCCAAAAATTATTGGAGTTATCTACTCTTGAAGACACATTTCAAATTTCCTTTTTACATTTTAGCAATGGGCTCGTTTATCAAACATTGTGAAGCTTTACTAACAAGTGAAGTAATGAAGAAAATTATGTTCTGTGTGGAGATGGCCATATCTATGATTCAATCGTAAGTCTTTAATTCTACATATATTTTAGTTATTCAATGTTTTGAAGCATCTGAAAGTTGTCCTTCTTCACCTGAGGCTAATCAAAGCAAGCTCTTACTTCCTTCTTAGTTCGACAAACAAGGCTATTGCCTTCTCATTGTTTGCCTATCTTTCGGAGGATCCTACCTCGAATCTTTTTCAATTTTTAATATTTTTACTGAACATTCTCAAAGGTGCCGCCGAGTTCCCTTGTTCAATGCCATTTACATCATTAATCCATATGAATTTTCTCTGACGATTTGTTCCAGTTATTAGAAAAATTGACTTTTGTTGCTCAGATCCAAGTACCAATGGGGGCTCTGTCTAGGCCCGTTGCAGCTAATCAGCTGAGATTACGATGAGCCGCCCGTTGTCTTCCTTGTTTGCCGAGGCAACAACATTTAAGTTTGCGAGGTGTCTCAAGAAGGCTTTTATTTTCACTATTGTTCCACACACTCTGTTACATTCGTATGTTTGATGATGGTTATTTAGAAAACCTCGCAATAATGAAAGGTCGCACGCCAAGCGAAACCTCATCTAAGGCGCCGACTGATTTGCGATATTAATCGTCGTATTTTTTCTCTATTTCGGAACGCCATTTCGACGTCCTTTGTATCACGGTGCCCACACAACTTTCTTTTTAGCAAGATGAGGTTTTTGAAGAACAATTAATAGTGTTTATATTGCACTTGAGGTGACCCTATAGGTTGGAAAGTTCCTCGTCCGAAATGCTGTTTGGTCCATCCATTTCTTTTGGCTCCGCTTTATTGTTTCACAAGTTCGTTTATCGATAGGGTTGCTCGCTAGATACCAAGCCTGAAT
The DNA here is from genome assembly GCA_003864495.1 of Nemopilema nomurai. NCBI lineage: Eukaryota > Metazoa > Cnidaria > Scyphozoa > Rhizostomeae > Rhizostomatidae > Nemopilema > Nemopilema nomurai. The sequence continues at coordinate 559,949 of ML133381.1, forward strand.
GTGAATGGGGATTTTCACTAATGGTACTTTTTTACATGTCACATTTTTGCGAATTTCCTAGTCCAACAGTCAACGATTAAGATGGCACAAGAATTGTTTTCCTTCCAAACTAATAATTGACTAGACATTCCAATTTTATTTACACGAACCATGAATATTATTGTTATCATTTTTGTACAAGTTTGACGGTTACAGTTAAAGAATGTTCAGGATGTGTAAAATTGCCTTTCATTCATTGTCGGTTAGTTGCATTGCAGAAAGCACAAAACCGATAGAATGATGAAAGTAGCTTGAAATTCTATTCAGCATCAAAATATGACGACCAAAAGTTTGACCCATTGAAGTTCTCACCCGTTTTGAATGGGGAAATTTTTGTGGCAATCTAGTAAATTTTTTTATATAGAATTCTATTAACATGTAGTAAACTAGTTCGCTAGTGTTATAAAACCACCCCAAGGTTCCAATCCACCCTTTCTAGATTGGAGTTTATACAGTCCAACTACCTACTTGACAAGAAATCTGAAGGGTTGCCCCTTGACCGTTTGATCTAGTCGATGAGCCTACAGCGTTTAGAATGAAGTAAACTGGAAGCCGTAGGAACCATGCCTATTAGTCGATGCAAATTAGAGTGAATAGAAGTTGATTATGACAAACTAATAATTTTTGCATGTTATCAACGATTAAACCGCCTTGAACCAGCGGGAAACCAACGGGAAACCACATGAAAAGAAACACAACTGAACAGGGTTGACATGGTCCTATTGCAACGTTGCCTTTTCTTATGCAGCCTAAAAAATAGCGAAGATACAAAAGCTGACAGAAGGGCCTAATGCTCATCAGAAAAAATGCCACTGTTTGATTGACATTTCCTGGTTTTTGTCACGTGTCTTTTGTCATTTTACCCTCTGCATACGATTTACGAATTACGATTGATTGATCACTCGCCCTATCTTAAACCCCATTTGCCACCCCCAATCCTACACATTTCTTGCATGGTACATTTGCTTCTTTGATGATCATAAATATCATCAAGTATTGAATAAAGTAACACTCCAAAGCAACTATCAACGCAGCTCAAATTTAGAGGTTAACAAATATCGGTTGTTCCAAACCCTAATAGACTAAACTATACTGCACAAAACTTTGAAAAGTTGAAATTTATATGGCAGATCAAAAATGAAAACCAATTGGCGATTTTCCCTACGTATATGTTACAAATCAAAACAAATGTTCAGTGAAAGCTTCTTTTGTGTATAGTGCTCAATGTTAAAACTGTTTTGAACGACTATAAATCGGAATTGCTCTAATTTTTTCTCTTTTAAACTCAGGTAGATTTGTTTGTAAATTTGTTGAAAATGGCTGCTAATAAAACTGGGTGTATATTTTGGATATATGTCCGTTCAAGAACGCCTCCTTTTGATGTGTCATTCGTTGCCTGCCAATGCAATTATTTCCATTTTCCTACCTCTAATTGTCATCCACAACCAAAATCTGATTCGGCAGCAGTTCAGAAAGATATGAAAGCCGAAGTAAACGAATTTCGTTCTTATACCCTTTGCGTCTCTCCACCATAGTCGAGACTTGGATGGGATTTTCGTGCCACTAGTCGCCTTCCCAGCCCGCGTCAATGAAATAACAGTCGCCCGTCGGCCAGTAAGCTCAAATGTGTTGAGTTTTGCCAGGCTTAATCCGGAAGGGGCGGTTGTTGATTTATTTGATTGAAATGTTTTCGTGTTTTAAGGAGAATGCAGTCTTGAAAAGCTTTTGAGATTCCCCACGTCTCCTTGAACCGCTCAATCTATAATGGCGATATCATTGCTATTTCCTGTGGCCTATTTTGCTGTTTTGTAAAATCTCCTGCTGGCCCCCGTTCCCTTACCCTTTTTGACATAACGTTCTTATCACAGACATCTCATCCAAATGTCTATTAATAGCATTTTCTCGAGGGAGGAGTTTTGGAGGACTATGATGAATCTTTGGTGAAATATTGCAACACCGGTAAGATTGCACTCCCCAAAGCTGCATGCTTTAAAAATAGAGTTGAGTTGAGCTGTCCTTGATAAAATGTGTCTTATATTGTTTTCTTCGCCAATGAGGTATAATCTATCTTGGAATGTCTTTGCATTTTCGGAACAGACAATCTAAATATCTTTATTTTTCAAGATGCAGAAGACCTTTGTTCCATGCTATTTAGTTATTTGTGTTTGTACCACACAGTGGTATCGATTTGAAGTGCGGAAAACCATACTGAATTTTCAACGCGACATTTCAATGCAATCGAATCGTATGCGAATCTCGAGAGCATGGATTATATCTTTGTTTACGATTTTAGCGAACCCTCTTCGACACAGTTTAATCATAGCCTGGCTAAGTGTTAACAAACGCGTCTGCAGATCAAACAAGTTACAAAAACTCTTTCGTTCGCTGCCATTCAGCAATATAAAGCGCGAGCCAATATTTCGTCTGTCCTATATAAATAGAAGGAAGACTTAACATTTGATTTGTAAGCGGATTTCATACTCCTTAAGCTAATATTTATGTAAAGAAAATCTCTGAACGTCCTTCATTATGCTCTATTTTGCAATATATTTGAACATTAATCATGTTTACACCCAGAAGGCAAATGTCTTCGCCGAGACAAAAATGCCACTGATTTATTATACCGTCTAAATGTTCTCTAAGAGAGACCTTTTGAGATTGTAATCTGGTTACGTTTTTGTTTAGTTTATTTTGGGAAATTGCTTGTTAGATGAACTGTGGAAGTTTTGATTTAGAAAATTAGAAACATTTCAGTTCAAGGTCAAACAAGGCGCGAGATGTTTGCCCAACTTGCTTACGAGTCCATCGGCACTTTATTTGCATTTCTTTTGTGATTGTTAAGTATGTTTTTGCTAATAGTTTTGGTCAGTGTTTGTAAACCATATAAGAACGTGTTTCCGTTGACAACAACAACAACACTTGCCCGGGTCAGAGAAACGAAAAACGAAAAACAGATCTCAAGGGATGTTTGAGTCAGCAATGATGGGGAAATAATTCATCATTTTGCACGCCAACTCGAATGTATTTTTTTGAGTCATTCCTTTTTTCTGCAAGCCTTTCTTTATTTTTATTTTCCAATGGTAACGAAACCAGACTGAGTTGGGCAGCAATACGCGGGAGACAGTGAATGAGTATCGTACCACTACCCTAGTCCAGCTTCAGTTCCATTCCTCAGTGTGACCAGGCTAGAACAATTTAGCACAACAGAGAGTTCTCAAACATTGCTTTGTTACTCGTTTTTCCCTCTCCTAACCTAACAAAGTATCTTTTTTGCTTTTCAAACTTTTCACCGCTGTTCTCCCATGCTTAACTGCTCAAACTTTTCTTGGATGCAGCTGAGGATCGTTGCTCAATTGGCTTTCGAACAGCCAGCAATTTCTAGCTATGTAATTGTTCATGTTAAAGTAGTAAATAGAAGCCAGGCAATGATTTGGATTTTTATTATGGTGCAGAATTATAGACAATTTTTTGAAGCCTGCCAGCCTTACGTAGCCTCTAAGCAGATGATTGTTAAAGAGATACATTTGCTGATGACAGTTTTGTCAAAAAGATGACCTGTTGAATTTTTGCCTCGACTGTTTCAATTGGATGCGTTAGGTTTAACCTGTGTTATTTGACGGGATTAGCTGAAATGGCCATTCAAACATAATGTTTCATGACTGATCGCCTTTTCTCTGATTGGTGGAAATCGACTCTCGCCACCACTTGCATATTGGCAAGTGTTATGACATAGCAAGGAATTTGGCCTAACAAAACTTATTTATACATTACGTCATTTCTTGTTTCCATCCGTACTTTGAGCACGAATTCTTCATGGAAAGGTTGCACATTATCTCTTTCAGGTCTTTTTCTATGCTGTGTCTGTTTAGACTGAAAATAAAACGGTGTTCTCACCTTAATCGTTAGAAGCCTTCAAGCCGGCACCCAGTCATCAGACTGGCGAGGCGAACGTGTCTTTATTAGATCAAAACCTTTACTTGGGAATCCGAAAGTCATATTTATTAAAGTTGAGAAACTAATCATGATATATTTTTGGCAGATATTTCGTAGAGATGTTGTGCGAACCAACAATAGAATGAATTGGCCTCATTTCAGTTGGGATATGGATTCTCGACACCCAATATCTTCGATCAAGTTGACCAAAATCTTCTTGGCCTGTAGACTGCCTTTTCGTAACTGACATTTTACTTGATTTTTCGGAATCTTCTGAACTCTTGTAGATAATAATAATGGGATATTCTATCACCTTTTTCCTTTCTTTAGATAAGCGGTTTTAGGTTAGTGGCGATTAATACATTTTCTACTCTAGCCCAGACGTCATTTTCCTTTGAATATGTCTGTCTGCAACCCCACCCTTTAACCCTTCTCTCATTATCGTTTCAGGTTGCCAGCAGTGCTAAAAATACACGGGACGCAGCTCAAACCAATCACTGCAATGTTCAAATTGAGATTATATCGAGCAATGCTTCTCTTGCCACCCAAGGCATTCGAAGGTATTCTCGCCAATTATGTTCAAATTTTGAAAGCCACTGATGCTCAAAAAATACCTTTCTCCCCCCCCCCCCCCCTCTGATGCTGATAGAAAAATGTTCTTGATTTGTTTATAAAAAAAAAAACCGTTAGGAACAAGCTGACCTTAATCTTAAATATTCTTTTAAGTCCGTTTTTTGTTTACCTATGTCAATGTAAACTTTACTTTGGAGATAGCAAGAAGCTCTTCAAGCGATTTTTAAATACAGTGTTGTTATGCTGTTGTTTTTTGCCTCGATCTGTGCATCTTGTTTTTGCATTCTTTGCTTTCATCCAAATTTCCTCGATTTCGAATACATTTTGTAAACATCTTGCAGCAAGAAACGTTATGGAAGCGTTACACTGCTTGTGCTGGTTTTATACAGCCCCATTCAGACATCCATTTTTTGCTATATTCACATAAAAGTTTTACAGAATATACAAAAATTTACCCGACGATACCACAGGGAGCATGGAAATATAAATCAACCCTGTGGTAATTTACATTCATCATATAAAACCAAATTAACTACAATTTAAAGATGCACAATGAACGAATGTCCTTTCCAGGAATCGCTCTGTCAGTCCAAATACTTTTCATTTTATATCTGCAGCCTAATTGTTGATTGACCTTAATTGAAATTTTACAGAACTGCCAATAATTTTCAATACCAGTAGAATTTTGCGAGGCCGATGCAGCTAGCATCCAAGTTTTTGCTGTTTAACAAGTCCAAGTAAACTCGAAGTAACCGGTTACGATCATCAAGCTAGATAGATAGGCCACTGATAACGAATGCGGCAGAGTGTTTGCAACTGGGCCAATACTAGTTTGTTTTAGTCAGTACCAGATGTAATACAGGTTGTGCTCATTTTGCAAATCCTGTTACAAGGTCTGTTGGCGTTGCAGGTTCCTTTAGTGCTGTACTGCGAGAAATCGTAGCGGAATTTACGCTGGCTGATCACAAAGGAGCCACAACAACATCAATGCTGCAGTCCTTGTGCCACAAAGACGACAGTATCCTCCTGGGAACCTGGTTGCAGGACACGGATCACCGGAAGGTCGAGGAACAGGTCTCTGGCTTACTCGATTTCTGAGCAGGAACGAAAATGCCCCTCGATTTTAAGTGTCGAATGACGTCAAGTTGACTTTTCGATCGGAAAGATAAACAGAGCTTCTTATTAGGGGTTTCTTACCAGTGATTGGAATTACGCTTTCGTATTTCGATCCCCGTTACCAAATACTTATCCCAGTTGGCTGCACAACAATCAGAAAGAATCTTTATACTGGACCATGGTTCATTATAAATCAAGGTCGAAATACAGTATGACTATAATCGCTTTCAGCTTTTCCATCAAAAGAATTTTGTGGCATGAAGTTTTTTAGTCGTTATTTCAGCAACTTTCGAATCATCAACATAATCCAAAATAGTCTTGATTTCACTTATTTTTATGCAACCTCTACTTCACTCAATTGAACATGTTCTGATGTCCATATTGTGTACTTGAAGCTGCAGTCAAACAGCGCATCCGGATCGGGAGCATTGGAGCACGATCAGCTTTGCATTTACGAAAGGGTTGAAAACGTGAGCATTTCATATTCATGTCTTTCTTAAGCCTTCTATTCGAGTAAACTTAGACAGCTCTCTTTGTCGGACAGTTGCTCGAATTCTAACTTGCCTTTTTGTTTTTATTAATCTTTTTATTTATTTTCATTTGCTAAGCATTGGGGTACATTTTATAATACCATGCTACTTTATCACGTTACTTTACTTCGTAGCTATCCAAGCCCTTTCCGGCGCTGTGTTCAGCCAATAGGAATGCAAAGTTTAATGATAAAAATAACTTTGCTTTGCTTATTCTTTACAATTATGCAAGTTGATTCCTTAGTTATTTCTGGCACACTAAATCAAAATAAAGCCATATTATCTGTCGCCAAGAAATTTAAGTTAATAAAATCAGCAGTGAAAATGCGTCTTGGCTAATGAGACAAGAATCAACACCCAGCGAAGCTGGACTGTCCTTTTCTTCAAAGAATCACCCATCTTGAAAATATCCAATCAAAATCCCAATCCGGAACTGGAACACTCGTGTTGTTTTCTTCTTTACGCTTCATGACTGCCAATTCCTCCTTCCCCTGTTGATATCGATTTCTTAGATATGAAAAGCATACCTCGGAGATTATCCTATTGGTACTTATCTTATCTCACGTGTTCGTTTTAATGTCCTACTGAAATTAATGACATTTACTTATCAGATTATCTCCTTTGACCGTTAACATTTATAGATTGTGTAAAATTTAAGAATTTCCTATCGTCTGTCACCCAGGAAATGTTATAAACACGAGGATAATTCTCCCTTTGATGCGAAGATTATTAAATCGATGACTTGACTTGTGCCCGCTGGTCCAATGTACCCGAAATTGGATAGATAATTAAACGATATCTCATTCTTAGAGGCTTTGCGGTATGACCCAGAGTTTTGGTTCTTTGTTTCATTTAGTAAGTGACGTAATTACCTGATAAACGCCCCTCGGCCCTTCTGCTTACACTTGTTTCTCCGAGGCAACAGTTTGGATTGGCACTGGCAATTGAGGGTTTGTGCGCTGTGATCGATGCAAAGCTTTCAAATGTAGCAACCGCATAGAAATAACTTTATATTTTAGTAAGCATTGAAATCCTTGGCGGTACGATCACGTGCTTTGGTAGTGGCTGGAGGTGAAGATTAAAAACGGCGTCACTTGGCAGGCCCAGTTTTGTTTCCAGTTCTCAGTTTCTATTTCTTCACCTGCAAAAGCTAGAGCTGTTGTCTGTTGTTATATTTGTAAAGGTTTCAGTAGTTGCCGTTTATCAAAACAGTTAATGAGTATTGTTATCAGCGCTCCCCCTCACCAAAGCCAAACGCCTCCCTAAAGAAAACTCCTCTACCCCCCCCTCACTTTTGAGAAGCGTTTTCGCAGAATCTCAGATGATTAGATACCAATGTGGTCTTGATGCGTTGCCATTTACCAACCGTGCTGCCTTTGAAAGGCGAGTTCGTTTCCTTCGCTGCTGTTCCCCTCTCCTAATGTTCCCTTCTCCTAATGTTCCTCTCTTCTATTGTTCCCCTCTCCTACTGTTCCACTCTCCTACTGTTCCCCTCTCCTATTATTCTTCCCCTCTTATTTTAGGACGAGGATGTACCCGGACCTTTGCCTCTGGGAGTTGCAGTTATTGATGCTTCTATCCGGCTTTTCGGCCAGATGTTTCCCCACATTTCGAATAAGCATCGTGGCCAATTGATGGACCACTTCAATGAATGCATCAACAAGAACAAAGGACCTCGACAGCAGGCGATTCAAGTCAACATTTTCACGGCTTTTCTTGCTGCCTTGAAGGTATCTCAACTTGCAATGTTATATTCTCTTTTTCAGAAAAACATTTTTGGAAGAATACTTATTCAGTTGTACTCATCTTCAGGTGATAATAACTCAGTCCACTGGGATTGTGCTTTGAACATGATCATCATTAACATAGGAGAGACCTGTGGAAGCTGGGTAGACAACGCTCCTTCCCCCATCTTTGTCACAATAAGAGATAGGTTTCCAAAAAACCTATTCTTGGAAACTGATGCAGAATTTTGTTTGCAATCATGAGCCAGTCCTCTTTATTTCTAGCACTGACTTACATGCAATCAGAATGCAAATTTCGATTCTGCCTGCCTTCTTGTTCGAATTCTGCTTGAATGAGCTTGATGTTTATTCAAGGTCTCCCTACCAAGCTGGCTTATACCAAGTATAATAATCAGAATCATAATGTCCTGAAAGGGCACCGAAAACGCACGGGGCCGACAAAAGGGTGGCAATCAAAGAATTCAAGCAATTTCTTTAAAGGTGTTGCTAAGATTTCACTTTTTTTCTACAACTCACTACTTTTCTAATGGAATACAGTGTTAGATACTGGATTGTCAATATAGCAAGATGTCCAGGTTTCGCTTCTTGACAGACAATGTTGAACTATATGTTACAGCATGTTGCCACAGGTATCAGCACTAGCAACCCAGCAGAAAGAGTCTAACGTCCAAATATGATGTGATTCAGCTTTAAGGCAACATTTTTTAGAAAATCAAAAATGCACAAAAATTCAAAAGCCCTCGCCAGTTGAATCGGAAACGGCGATTCTGGCACTGAACGGACGTTCATTCCATTTCTACCCGCGCAACGCACACCATGGAAACCTTGAAGATAGCGAGTGAGCTAATTTATATAAAACGATTAATGGGGCGTTTTCGTAATTACCATCAAAATTTTAAATTGATGACATGATTGGTCAAGCTTATTCAAACAACGATTCATAATCAAGCCTTCCTTTTTCCTTTCATTGCTGCTGTCAAAACTACTGTTTTTTCTTAATCTTTTTCTTTACGTAGCTTGTTATCTTAAGCCTTTGAAAGGCGTTTCTTTGTAAAAGCATTTCAAGAATAGGCTTTCCCCTATTTGACACTGTGGTGTAAATTTTGCGTCACGACGTATTTTGGATCTGCTTCCTTCTTCTCTTCAGGGCGGGTCTAAAGGATTTGCACGTCATTTCACGGTAAAATTGCTGTAATCCTGCTTTGCGGTCAGCTCAAGTCTATCAATGACACGAAGGACTATGCTAATGATAAACGAAACCAGACATTCTCCGGCTGCGTTTACACGAAAACTCCAAGCGGAACTTTCCTTCCAGACGAATCCTTCGGTACGGCTGTGTGTTCCATCTATAACGGTAACTACCATCGGTGCCATGTAAACGAAAGACCCAGTCATATTGGTGCGGTCCCAGATTGAGCCGGTCTCCTCTCAACTCCGGTATTGGCGGGCGGTCTAACTGGCTCTTTCACCTTTCATTCACAATATGGTGTTACTTTCTTTACCATTCCCCCCTTCAAAAGTTACCAATACAGAGCGTGAAGTTTTTATCTGTACAAGTCTTTTATTGAAGTGCTGAACCTACAGAATAGCGCAATAATTGTCACAAACTAATCTTTGTCAGCTTGCACATATCAACTTTGACGTAGATATAATCAGGCATGCAATTAAAAGTTCTTTTCACGATTTAAGATTTCATAATTCCACCGTCTTACGTCTGATTTCCGTGTTGCTGCCCGCTGTTTAACAAAGCCTCTTTACTTCTCCTTTTGCTCTGGTAGTTATTTTAGAGAGATTTGTGACATTTCTTTTGGCTCACTTCCTAGCCATTGAGGAGTATATGAAGGCCTAGAGAGCATCGAAATGCACGGAAGCTCATGACATCGGTGGCGACATACTTTTGTTAATAGCTTTAGAAGGCTAGAGAAAAGTGCATTTTAGAAGCAATTCTTCTACTATTTCATCATTTAGGAGTCATTAAATGATTCTAGCAATCCTACTTGTTGAGATTGAATGATTCTCTCCAACCTTAACCCTATCACTTTCCAACTACTGATTCTGTTGGCAAGTTTCAGCGAACAAAAGTTGCCTGACCTTCTTTCCTTACAACCACATCGACCCTTTCCAAATATCTGTTTGCATGTTAAGCTTTACTTATAAAAGTCTGCCTCTGTCAACAGTGTACTAAGTGCAGGAAGGTGAGCGCAAAGCGGAGTTAGGTCTGGGTTAGTCTTCTGTACTTACTCGCGCGTCAGTGTGTCTTCTCGTGCACTATCTGACGACGTGAATAGTGACGCCTTTCGCGTGAAGAAGTTGACTCGTGGAAGCGGAGGGAAATGCAGAGATGACTGCAGCTAGCTTGGTCCTTAAGCATTCTGGGATATCTAGAAGAAGTGTACGTCAGCGTAGAGCCCCGACTGCCAAGGCTTTCAACCGCCAAGCGGAAATTTTCTGGTTGAGCCACAAGATTTCTTACAGTATTAAGTTAGTCAGCTGATTAATATCAAGTGACTTTGTTAGCAGGTTCGAGTCTCTAAAAGGAGACAGGACTTTTAACTCGTTCTGTTCCAATTTAATGATGTGCTTAGAATTCTCTCTTATTTCTGCCTCACGTTGATCATACTCCTCAAGGCAATTTTCGCCAGGCCTTTTTCTGCCTATAGGCGCTTTGGCCTAAAGGGGTGTCGGGAATGGATCCGCAGATTTCAGCGGAAAGCGAAGTATTCACAACTCATGCTTGACAACTAACTTTTTAATTGTCGTTATTACATCATGTAAGAATGCAGCATGCTCCCCCGTATTTGTATGGCCATTGAATGTGCTTCACTGCATTATCCTGTTCACCCTCATCTCTTCCTTCAATATTAATGCCCGCCAACGGTTCGCTTGGCTTTTGCTTTTCAAAGAATTTGACCCTCATTTACACTTGGACATCGTCTTTGATCCTCTTTCGTCCCCCACGACCTTCGGTTCTATCAGCATGTGACATTGATTCAGAGAAATCCGGATGGGCTCTAATTTGGTCATTGGTCGTTCTCCTTAACCGTAACCTTGCAGCCTAGCTTTCGTTCTGAATTTTCCAAAGCTTTCTACTGAGTTGTGGCTAGGAATTATTTGACAGGCAAGATGTAGAAGCGTAAATCAACGACGAGAACAACAGTATTTATGAAGAAGAGACATTTTAGCCGGGCAATGACACTCAGGGGCTTTTCATGATATGAACCCACTTGCGAATCGAATAAGTCGATTCAAGCTTTTACTGTACACCCCTGTACAATGTATAGGGCAGGGCGCTTCTAAATTGTACTTCTGATGGCTGCATTGGGAGTGAAGCGCCCTAAACAGTTCACACACTTTATTCAGTACATTTCCCAAGCAGCCTGTTCATAGGTACAACACAGGCCCATTTTAGTGACCTGCTCTAGACCATTGACACTATACCATCAAGCCATTATGAACGTACTCAAAATGATTCGGTTTTTGCGGAACTGCGAGGCCGCGATAGACGTAGTCGAGAATGGAAGCGATGCCCGAACAGAGGCCCCGCCACCGGTTGAACCACGGTGCTAGCTTTCTGTGCCCGACTCAGTAGGAAATGCCAGGGTAGCTGAATCAGTCTCGTTGATGTCTTTAATGTTATCATCAAGTGATATTAAACGTGATAAGCGATCTGTTGCGGTTATATCTTTTGCGAGCTAGTAACAAAGCCACGGAATCGCCGAGTCTATGAAAAATGATCAGTTCAAACCAATGAGGATAAGGAAACCTCGTTGTGTTGTTTTAGTTTATCGTACGATAGAATTTTCCTCCACGCCCTGGTCAAAGTTTATCTTAAGCATCAGCTTGGAATTTGAAAGGAAATGACGTCATTTACCAACTCGATGCTCCTGATGCCTCATGGGAATGCGCCACTCTCGAGTTTCTTTAAAAGATGACGTCACTCAGAAGATGCTAGGCAAAATTGGGTACGGTAAAGTAGGTGTTTAGAGTGATTCTCGGGAATTCGAGGAAGAGAATTTGAGGTCAGCCCATAGTATTTTCAATGAATTAAATAACCGTACGCACAGTGTTTTCTTGATTGAAACATTATTAAAGTATGGGCCCAAGCCGGCTTGGCTATAGGTAAATGGTTACCTCTATGGTATTTGGACGAAGCAGTCAAAATGTCCCTCGTTTTGTTGTTGTTTGTATCCTTGTCAAGAGGACCTTTGAAATAGCTGCTAGGTGTTCTTAAACAGGATGCGATTTTGGTTTCGGGTATACGATGTTATCTATAAGTCAAGTTGTGAATTCACAAAAGAGTCCTTTTCTCTTCCTTTTGAACCAGTGCTCACCTTTCTCTATTTTAATACCTCACAAGAAGATAGGCAGAGATTCTTTATCCCCTAAAACAATGGGGTCACAAGTCCGGCTCCGTGTCGCAAGACCGCAGTTCTTTAAAGTGAGTTACATTTATCGATTCGACGCGAGGACGCGATAAACATACACCCAGTGGTGATGGCAAAACAATATGAAATATTTTATTATGAATTTTTCTCATTGCAACTGTGGTTTTATCTTGTACCAGCCTCTCGATAAGTCCGCACCGACATGATGTTATTAATTGAACCGCACTTTCATTTTCATTAGATCGCTGTATATGGTGGGTTTTTTTTAACAGAAAATTTGACTCAGAATCGACCATTGCCTAGTCTTGGTTTACCGGCCTGAAAGTTGTTCGATTTATAAGATGTTCTGGTAGCTTGTAAATGCCTTGTTTTGCCTCTTGCCAACGTCATCCACAAGATCAAACAGCCTGGCTTATTCCTTCCATGCACCATGAGCTTGATGTCTTTAACGCAGACACAATTTCTAAGTGTCCACTTGACCTTTCTAGAATTACATATCTCGAAGTAAAGATCTTCCTTTTAACTGCTACTTTTTTCTTTTTCAAGAACATCGCGGAAGTTAAAGCAACCTTCGGTGATGAAAGTTTTCGAAATTCGGCCAATTCTTTGGTGCAGGAAGCCCTGATGAATGCGGAGCCGACCCTTCGCTGCGCGGGAGGAGAGGCCTTAGGAAGAATGGCGCAAGTGGTGAATGATTCGAGTTTCGTCGGCCAGATGGCTCTGCTCAGTTTCGAGAAAGCAAAAGCGGCGCGCGATGGGGTGCCTCGATCGGGGCACTCTTTGGCCTTGGGGTGCCTGCATCGTTACGTTGGCGGCATGGGGTCCGGGCACCATTTGAATAAGAGCGTGGCTATACTACTCGCCCTTGCAAAAGACGAGAGTTCTTTCTTGGTTCAAGTAAGACATCTCATTATCACCTTCTCATGTACCAATTTATTTGCTGGATCCTGTTTGCCCGCTTTGTTCTTGCTCCTGACACAATGAGACTGTCAGACAGCATTGGACTGCCTTGTTTCTTTGTCTGTATTGCTTCTTCGTGTTTACCTACTCCTACCATACGCCAATTGTATTATAAGAATGTTGGCTGTATGAATCTCAGCGGGCCTCCAGTGCCATATCCCTTCATTTCCAGCATCGAATCATTCCACCCCACTTACCTCCTTCCAGGTATGGGCCTTGCACGCCCTGACACTGATAGCTGATTCCGGTGGACCAATGTTCCGTCAGTGCGTGGAGCCGACGATGTCTGGTGTCCTTGAGCTGATCCTGAAGAACCCATCTTCGTCAACTGAAATCCACCAGTGCTTGGGGAAATGCATCGGCGCACTCGTCACCTCCATTGGCCCAGAGCTCCAAGGTTACTACTGTGCAGCACGCTAAACACTGTCATGAACCGCATGCATCCCCGCACCTATCATCCTTCCCTGCATTTGCTAATAGCAATCACTTCCAGACAACACGTTTTCCCATTAAGCCATTACCTGATTCCTTTTCTGCTCCGCAAGTCTTTCCTGCGGTTGAGCTCTTCCCAAACGCACTAATGTGTGTACTTATATATTAAGTAGTATCCATAATGCATTTCTGGTTTGACATTTATAACTTTCCAGGCAATCGAAAAACGTTGTTTTAACGTTATATCCCTGAAGAGCTAAAAAAAAGTACGAGTCTTTTCTGAAAGGCACATAAATCAATTCATATGTTAAATCACGGTCTCATGAAATAGAGCCTTTAATTTTATCCATGGCACGTTTCGTAGTTTGTTCGAGTTTGACTATCTATTAGTGATTCACTACTTAGAGCTACTTGCATCATCGTAGCACGAAGTCCTCCCTTGAGTTGCATAACACCCCTATCTTTCTTCAGATACCTCAAAGAGCAGTCAGCGGCTTCGCATGTTTTGCATGACGGCTTGCTCTGTGATGCAAAACAACCCAGATGCGTTGGTACAGTCCGAGGCCATATACTGCCTACAGCAGCTTCATATTTTCGCTCCTGATTTCCTAAACCTCAGCATATTTATTCCGCAACTCTGTAAAACGTTGTTCAGCAAACATCTGTTGCTTCGCCGTGCGAGTGTAGCCTGCTTACGTCAGCTTGCTCAGAGAGAGGCCAAGGAAGTCTGTGAGCATGGGCTGCTAGAGATTAAGCGCTGGACTAATATCAAGAAGAAAATGTTTGTTGGGGAGGAGAGTCTAGAAGGTAGGCCTGTTTTTCCATTGCAGTTGTAAAGAGCTGTGTTGCTTACGAATTGATAACTACGCTTGTATTGAGAAAGAGTTTCTCAATTATTCCAGTCCTCCTGTTGGTATTATCACCCATTAATGGTTACGAAAGTTGGGTTATTTTTTAAGAATTGCAGATACTGTTTCAACGCTCTTGATCAATGATGTTGTACTGTTGTGCCCTATCAAAATGTAGTTTCAAAATCTGACAATTGGCTACTGGTGAAGGATAGCACGTTTAGGCCTGTTTGTCACAAGACATTTTGCTGCTTTCCACACCTTCGAGAGATGCATCGGCCAGTCATCTTTTTAAGGAACCGCTTCCTTCCCATAGGTTTGCTGTTTAGTCTGTTCGACTCAGAAGTGGACTCACGACTCCGGGCGGACATCAAGGAGAGCATCGTCAGCATGTTGCAGCTCCTGTCTTCTGACAATCTTCGGCACTGGCTCAGCATGTGTAAGCAGGTTTTGCTTGCATCCAAAGCAGAGGCAGACAAGCCAGTGGTGAAGAAAGATACAAAAGGTATGAATACACTTAACATTACTTCTTTATCTCTGAAGTCCCAGATGTGCAATGTCGAGCCTTTTTTGCTACCTGTCAGAAATCAGGTGTCTTATGACTGTATGTGGCAAACCGACTGACGGCCTAATTTTCCTTCTTCAATGCATAATTTATTGCTGTGGGCTGTAGGTGTCCTGAAATGGGGTTCTGCACACAGAGTTCTAGAGCTATGTGGTCTCAATATTTGTGGTACGTTAATTACCAGGGTGATACTCGTAACCAATGCATGGAAACATAATCACCGTTGTTTCGTAAGATAATGGAGGGCGGCCCTTCGTATTCAAGAATAGTGGCACGATAAGAATAAACTTACACAACGGACCTGTCAGTTCTAGTCGAAGCAAATTAATGGGGGAGGGGGAATAGTGTGTGTATTGGATTGTCAATCATTTCTTCTGTTCGTCTTCTGTAATTGGAAGGGTAGCTTCTTGTTACTTTTCCATTTCCTTAGTTTTTTTAAACTTCTTCTTCTCCATATCCAACAAGGGCCTTCTTTGAAACGCCCAACCTTGAAACTTTTTTTCCAACGTCGTCGTGGCTTTTGGAACAGAAAAGGGTTATTTGCGCGCATTGTACTACTTCAGTTTAGCACTCAGTTTAATTCAATTCAGTTTGTTCTTCCACGAGAAAGCTATCTGGTCACCCTAAAACCAGTTCCCCGTTTTATTTAAAAAAAAATAGCATTCATCTGTTGTAGATGACAATCGCTCAAATAATTGCGCAAGAAATGTACCATAGTCTACTGAAAGGTATGCAATACTGTAAGGTTTATTTACATAGGCATTAATTGTCCGAAATGGTTTCAATAACAAAAGCTGGGACAGGTAAATCCTTTTCGAGTCCCTGTACAAATAGGCTTTGAAGGCTGTTTGCTCTTCAATTGGGGAATTTTGGCATGTAATCACTTTAGAAGAAAGAGAATCTCGAAGCGGAATCCCGCCTGGATTTTCTGGGTCATGCAGAAGGCACGATGTGTTTCTTTCTTCATCCTCACCGGAAAAAGAGACTTTGGTCAGCTGATCTACATGGAATTAATGTTTGTTTTCTATGACTGTCTTTTATTTATAGAGACCAATTCATGGTTTTCTCTTCAAGATTCTTGTAATCTCACTTAAATTCTGACAACTAGGCAGAATGAGGAGCCATTTCCAGCAGAATAGTCAGGATCCGCAAATAATGTGTTTAATTGACTTTTTGATTCTTTCGTTTCAAACAATATTCATAGGTTAGTGTGTTCAAACGGTAAAGGGTTTTTTCGCCTCTCTTGCACTGTATGCTTCATGTTTTCATTTTCATTCAAAAGTTATTCACTAGAATTTTCTAGTGCCGGTAACAAGTGACTCGGCAAGGCAGACGCATGCTGTCTTCAGTTTCACTTTCGCATTGTGAAATAAAGTCGTGTCTGGAGATGACAGAGTTGCTTGCTTTTGTGAAGTCACAGACGACCATATTATTAGGGCGTTTGACTGCATTGTTGATGCAAATCCAAGGCCGTGTGCTGCATCGATACACTGCATCGAGGCTAGCCTCCTAATTACCCAGCACCCAACAGTCATCTAGTGATGACGTCGAGACAAAATACGCTGCTCACCAGACCTCTTCCGGCTGTTGACCCTCGACACGTACCAACTTTTGCTAAACCTCGTTTACGTTCTTTCATCCACTGCGCTGCACCAACTGCGCGGCGAAGTAACTTTGCATGCAAAGAGGTATTCGATTTGATGTGGCTGCTCATTAACCGAATGTACACAGATGAAGGTCAAAGTATTTATAAAGTATTTTCCCACCCTTCGTAGCATTACTATTTACTTGAGTACTATGAACTTAGTGAGGATCAGACTATACCGAACGGGATCAGCCTTTTCATTGCAAATGTCACAAGCCGTTTTGTAGCAGGCCCCAACTGGATTGGCCATGGATTGTAGTTCATTCTCTGCAACAATGCTATCGGGACTCTTAATGGCTTCCTCGGGTATTATCAGCTGCTGAATGATTGGATTACCGTGTGTCTCGATTTTCATCAATTTATTGATTATTTCAAGGCGCCTGTAGTGGTTTAAAGTAACATTCCTCCATCATTGATGGAAAGGCTCTTTCTTTCACTATTTATCATTAGATATTTTTTTCTCCTCATTTTTTGTTGCTATTGTCATTATAAGTTTTAATTTAGACAAATGAAGCCATATACTCTTGGGCAAAGAGCCTAACATCAGCCAGTGACAGAACACAGATCTGAATCCGTTGATGGCGAAATAATTAAAAGTGGTCTGGTTAGCCATAAGTTAGATTGTTGAACGCGTTCGTTTCTTAAAACCCCTAGCTAAAAGATCATGGAATGAATCAAAGAGCGTAACTGAATATTAATTTACATATTGAAACCATCTGATAAAATGCATCTCAATCTAAGAGATGACTGTGTCACATAGGTAAATTCAAAAATAGAATTGGAGATGAACTTTTTTCTTTCCTTGCGGTCTCTTTCTATTGCCAATTTTGTGTTACCACAAATTCCGCTGTACCCATTTTAGGTTAAACACACTCTCTTTGACACCATTTGCTAAACATTCATCCTTAAACCGTATTTAAACATTTTACCAAATATTCTTTCTTGTAGCTTTGAAAGCCGTTTAAAATGATCCATTCAATGTAAGGTTTTACCTTTCCCATAACGCGTAATAGGTAATTTGCAGGACTTTCTAAAGCCTGCCTGGTTTTCTAAGAACTATTATTTCCAAGATAGTTTGATTATCTTTCATTTAAAGCTCTAGTAAACAACTTACTTACGAAGCTTAATGGACCGAGACCCTAGAGCTCTTGGGATCATTTGCTGAGCTTTGCTTTTATTAGTCAGTTTGAAAATGACTGCTTACCTGGCTTATCAAATAAAACGCCGTTATCAAATATTGAGTTAAAAATGATCGCTTTTAAATCCAGCCATCTGATTTCTTTTTGATTCGTGGTTTTTGGGGCGAAAGGAAGAAAATACACGAGTCTTTCGTGCTGGTTGTAAAAATAGCTAATACCTGCTTTTGGAAAATTTTCTATGGGTCATGTCTCATACCATGCTAAGCGAAGGGGAGTATTTTTGGGAATAAGAGATGTTTAAAAAAAACCCCTATAATCATATGCAGTTTGGTGCCCTTTAGAATTAGGCTCCACTCAATCTTGGTGCAACAATCTGTGATTTTTGTTTCGGCGCAATCTTAAACAATATGTGTCCGATTTCTGTTCATCCCTAACGCCCCTTTCGAGACAACTAGAATGCAGGATTCTATGTATCTTCTCCCCATGTTTCCTTCAGTGTCGTGAGTAATTGACATCATGTTCAATTTCAACGAAGAATCTGTGCCTGATCGCAGAAATGGCGCCGGATTCATACTGTATCGGCTTGTCTTACCATTTATTTCACATCTTAATGCAACGATGTGCGCTGATGCCAACACGATTAAAATGAATTCAAAGAAATAACTTCAAGATAATCTCCGATTTGCGACCAGCAATCATTTTCTTAAGAAATGTTACGGATTTTACCCCAAGCGTACAAAGTGAACTTCAAGAACAGAGGTGACATTCCGTTAAGTATTCAGCTGCGAAGGAGCATTCAGCTGCGAAGGAGCATTCATCTGTAATCGAATGACTGTCTTGTTGTCGTTGGTGTCTTTGTTGTTGTCGGACGCAAATGCAAGGCTACGTTGCGTGTAGAATCTCTTATCGAAGTTTTTTCTTAGACAAGCGAAGCTTTCCTGTTCAACTACCCTTATCTATACATGCCTTTTGGATAAGGATAGTTTTCCTGTCCAGTTTTCAATTTCCGTTGCGGTTTGGTCGTTCCTCGTCAGACGAAATCACCTTTGACTTTCTTTTCAAAATTCCTCTTGATCCCACATGTTAGTCAACAAATCAGATTTAGAGTGCCTGGTCACCTTTTCAAATTAAAACTTGTAATATTCAGGTTACTCATGGACACATTCGACTGTAATTTTGCTTTTGAAGATAGTAATCAAATTTACATTAAATGAAACAGTTTTTATGCCCTGGATATCAACCACTGTTGTACTTAACACAAACGGCATTTACCGCGCAAAATAATTTTGAATTTTAATGACAAATAAATGAATAACTGAACATTTAACCGGATGAACAGGATCTTAATGGCCTTCAATTTGAAAATGCTTGATGATGCTCTTGAAGAGAGAAAGCCACATGTTTTAGGTGTCGTGGAATAACATCTGATGAGTCAAAGTGATGCCTGAAAAACATTTATTTTCGTTTGGAAAGTCCAGACTGTGCTGCCGTACTTTCGAGATTGGTTTGATAACCAGTGAAAAAGCGCTTCATCACAGCATCACCTCGTATCCATTGACATTCAGCTTCCCGGTTGCTTTATCTGAAAGCATTCGTCAAAAAACCTTCACAATTTGATAAGAGGCTTCTAAGTAGAGATTTGATTTGATTATTCCTAATCCTCTATTCACTCGACATCTTCCTTAAGCCCCTTACGATTGCGTATTTTTTATAAAGTTTTAATAACGCCAGCATCCGAATCATATCAAGAATTTGCGATTACAGTTTCTATCCTGAATGTTGTTTATGTCATGTACTGAAGCTTTAACTGTAATGCAGTTACTGCCCGTTGTCTTGCTAAACGGATTTCAACCATTAATAACAGATAATATTGAACGCTATGGATCGCGTCTTTGCTGCATCAATCGCCTTCTTGTTCATATTTTCTTCGTGGTCACTTTTATTCAGTTCCGTCTGATTGCTGCTGTCTTTGGTAATTTAAAATTGTTTTCCAGAATCTCCCTGTCATCTTTAATCAAGTTTATATGAAATGAAACTAGATGATTCTTGTGCTTCCGTGATTACTCTACTTATCTTGGGCACGTAGTAGAATGCAGTTTGAACTGTAATATCACCGAAAGGAATCACTTCACGAACTCCCTGACCCAAAATATCGACTAGGCTGCGAGAAGCCCAAAACTCTGTAGCATTAAAGCTGTTGTTGTTGTAGCCGTGCGTATTCGTTAATCATAGAAACAGTGGTTTGGCCAATCTGAAGTTCGTTGGATTCAGCAGAAGTTTGTAAGATTCCTGCTTAAGATGACACGAAATCTTGTGGGCCTCGGATAATTCTCAGTGGAATCGACTTTCTATTTTAATCAAAATATTCTAAACTTCCTTCTCCAATCCTTTTTAGGCTCAAATAACTGTACATGTATAGCAGGGTTTACTTTTGTATGCAAATGCAGAAAATTCTTGTGGAACCTCTAATGAGTTTCTTGTTCAATACTTGTTTCTCTATCTTCATTTTGCCACCCATTCCTAAATTTAGAAGATTTTACACCCGTCCCTTCTAAAAACAGCCCCTTCTGAGGAATAATACCTTTAGAAGGCTGTTGATGCCAATTGTTATGAATAAGCTGAGCAAAAAACAGATATGATGAAAATATATTTATTTATGTTTAAAGCTCCTTTCATTGCTAGGCGCCCGTTTAATTTAGCGCTGTGGGCGTTTAATAGTTGATAGTCTGCATGTTTGTATTGTTTTTGCCAGGGACGCCAGCTTAGCATGAAGATGTGCAATTTTATTTTCATCAATGTTGAATTCCTTTCGTGGTTTTATTACCTTGAGTCGTTTTTTTTACACCAACTGCATTTTCCTCCAGGGCGGAATGAAGACCAGGAGGATGAAGACGAGGCTGGTGGCCTAAATCTCAATACAAGTAGCCAAGAAAAGCAGACGGTGACACCGAAGTGGCCCACCAGGGTGTTTGCGATGGAATGCATTCGAATGATCATCGACACGTGCAAGCAAGTCCCAGCACATCTCGACCTCTCACTTGCAAGAGAAAAAGAGCAAAGTACAAATCAGCGTAAGTTTGCCTTCCGAATCAACTCGGTTTTGTCAACTTTCTGTGGATTATTCAAAAATCAACAAGCATATTCGTGCAAAAACGTGATCTGTTTTCGCCCGGGTTTTTTCCTCTTTGATCCACCAAAGCCTATTTGGGCATGATAGGAATACCTTTTTAAAATAACTTTAGGAGGTGACGGTGGTCTATCGACTAGAGAGTGTAAGGGACACAATGCTCAAATGGGAGAATGACATTATTTTGTTTCTAGGATTTGGTTTTTTGAGTTTCAAGGATACAGCGTTCTAAATCTTCAGTAATGCCGTTTGTTCTCTCAACATTTTGTCAGTTGTGAACTACAGTAGCTCACAGAAAGAAATTTTTTTCGGAAAAAGCAACCTCCATCACTTTCTACAATCAACGGATTACTGAGAATTCTTAATCCTTTTATAACTCATGCTATCAAACGCATCATATTCTTACTTTGGTAGCCTAGTGCAACAATTATGTTCAGGCCTTCTGCTGCTATGTGCAACCACCTCACGGATTTCGTTTAATTAATACAAAATGAGCTATACGGAATAAGCTACACATTGCAAAATTGTTTTCTGGTTTTGCCCCTACAATTTACACTATAAAGGAGTAAATCCCAAATTTTTGTTCAAAAAAGATTTGTTTCAAGCCACCTTTTATTAAAAGGGAATAGTAGTTTCATTATTCGAGGAAATGTGAAAAGGGAAGTGATGTGATCTAGTGATTTGGGAAGGATCAGATTTGTAATAGGGTAGGTTATGATTTAGTGATTGGAGCGGTTGTGATTTACAATGGTAATGAATATGATTGAGTGATTTGGGAAGGATTAGATTTGTAATAGGGTAGGTTATGATCTTGTGTTTGGAGCGGTTGTGATTTACAATGGTAATGGATATGATTGAGTGATTTGGGAAGGATCAGATTTGTAATAGGGTAGGTTATGATTTAGTGATTGGAGCGGTTGTGATTTACAATGGTAATGAATATGATTGAGTGATTTGGGAAGGATTAGATTTATAATAGGGTAGGTTATGATCTTGTGTTTGGAGCGGTTGTGATTTACAATGGTAATGGATATGATTGAGTGATTTGGGAAGGATTAGATTTATAATAGGGTAGGTTATGATTTAGTGATTGGAGCGGTTGTGATTTACAATGGTAATGGATATGATTGAGTGATTTGGGAAGGATTAGATTTATAATAGGGTAGGTTATGATTTAGTGATTGGAGCGGTTGTGATTTACAATGGTAATGGATATGATTGAGTGATTTGGGAAGGATTAGATTTGTAATAGGGTAGGTTATGATTTAGTGATTGGAGCGGTTGTGATTTACAATGGTAATGGATATGATTGAGTGATTTGGGAAGGATTAGATTTGTAATAGGGTAGGTTATGATTTAGTGATTGGAGCGGTTGTGATTTACAATGGTAATGGATATGATTGAGTGATTTGGAAGGATTAGATTTGTAATAGGGTAGGTTATGATTTAGTGATTGGAGCGGTTGTGATTTACAATGGTAATGGATATGATTGAGTGATTTGGGAAGGATTCAACTTGTAATGGGGAGGGATGAATTGAGTAATAAGTAAGAATGTGATTAGTTGAAGGAATGAAAAACTGGTTACTCAAAAGATCAAATTCGCATCACTGTCTCAAAAATTCAGACACGCTTTAACAAGATCGGCAGGCTGTTTGCATGACAACATTATGACATCTTAAACCCTTTTCACGGCAGAAGATTCTAGGCGATTGCAATGTATGGCTTACACGGATAAAGGCTTTTTCAGCCAAGGTGTTTCTCGAGTGGAGAGACAAGATTTACTGTTTTAAAACAGAGATGATTTGCTGTGAATTTTTTTGCAGAACAATTTTCAATAAACACTATCGCAGCCTTCTTGACTCAATTTCGTGGACAGAGTTGCTCGCTTGAACCGTTTTAAAAAGAGACTTCTACGGTCGAGCTTTGCTTAGAGTTTCTGTCAGCGATGCTCAGATGTAAGCCTTTTTGGGCCACAGTTGATAATAGATGCGAACAGATCAATGGATGAAAAATCTTTAAACCATAACGAGTGAAAGACGTGGGTCGTGTCTTAAATTAAATCTTGTTTCTGCATAAGGCCGTGTTATGAATTCTTTCGGCAATTCTAAATATAAAGCTAGATTGGAGCTCCAATGCGGTCAGCTTGTTGTTCATTATGCTTACAGATTCAATTAACACGCGGGTCACGTGTTAGATTTTTATCACAGTAAGGCCCAAAAGTCTTCTTGATTGAACTGCCATTCCGTCGTTCTAAAAATAAGTTAACATTCTCCCGATTTATGAAAACTGATTTAACGCGGTGTTGGGCATGAGTCGACAAGTCCGTGGGCCGCAATTACTTTGGCGAATAGGCCATGCCCTCGTGCCCCTGTATAAGCCTTCCACGACAAGCGTTGAGTGGGGAAAAAATGCTGAAGGACGAGGGACATCAAAATGAGAGAAGCGTCTCTCTCCTATAAATTTATATGCTACTAACGTCTGGGCAGAAACAGTCTCTGACTGGGTCAAAACACTTACTTTGAAGGCCATTGAAGCACTTACGTAACTGTAAGATATTAAGATCTTGTCGTGCTGCTTCAAAGGTGGTCTGGTCAAGTCTTCGATGGAAATCTATTAAGGCCACATTTGTGAAAATTCCTCTCCAAACTCTTCTACCGAAGAATAGAGAATACAAGAGACCGACTTGCTTCTTTGGGATACCTGCCTACTGTAGTTGAAGAAAATGATGCATGATACAGAGCACTTAAAAAGGGGATACAGCGCACTTATATATAGTGTATGGTTGAAACAACATTTGTTTTTATTATTTTTAAATTGCCTCTCGCAAGTCAAGAAAAGTGTAGTCAATTTTACGTTTTAAATAATTTAGTGTAAACGAAGGAGTGACAAATTTAATGCCAACACTTTCCTTTCGATTCAAAACGTTTTGTGTCAGATGGCTGCGACTGTACTACACAAGTCTAGTTTCTCTTTTCAACGTGCTTGCATTTAATTACAAAGGTTTGTTCCAGCAAACGTTGTTTCATTTTCGTAGCTGAATTTGTACATAAGTGACTCCTACATGGCATTAATGCACGCAGCTTCAAGCGTGATCCAATTTTAACGTCAAATAATTGTCATTTTGAGGTGATGTCTTGACAATCAGCATATTTTCAGCTTGCTTCTACATATAATTTAGTCCACTGACATCACAATCCGGTGAACAATAATTGGCTTGTGTCACTCTTCACAAGACACATGATGATTTAAACAGAAAAGAATTTTTATTCCTGGAAAGCTACTTCTTGTCGAATAGAGCTCATTAGACGACCAATTCAGGTGACTAATATTGTGGCCTATGACACGGCGTCTTATCTAGATTATGGCTCTCAAATACCGTATTTTTCATCTACTTAAACAAATCAAATTCCAAAGGATGCTGTCTTGGGTTAGCAAAGAAATTGTTTACGTACGAAGTGTAGGAGGAATCGTTATAGAGCTAGTCGTAACGAATTTCTCGAGTTCAAAACTCACCTGTGTGGCATTTTTGGTCTCACTTATTTGGCATTTTTACCTTACCTGACTGTCTCGTTGTATTGTTTGATTTCATAATCTAATATATAAAGATATAAAACATTGACTAATCAGTAGGTGATGGTTATTTTGACTCTGAAGTCATTATTGCTGGTGATGATAAAGTATGGTTCTGCTTGTGCTATGGTGTGTCTGTCATTAAAAGACTGTTGTGTTCCTTCCCGCAGATGGAGATTTCCTGGTCATGCACTTGTCCGAACTGGTGCGGATGGCCTTCATTGCTGGCACTTCCAACAACGACCAGCTGAAACTCGAAGGTATAAAGGCACTGCTGGTGAGTTGCTTTCCCATCCCAGCATTTTCGGGCAAGGACACGGGGCTTTTAGGGCGGCTTTTGCAAACAGCTTAATAAGTAGATCAACCCCATTAGTAATCAGCCTCGCTTTCAGGCTCCTGCTATCACCTGATTCGTTGATCAGCCTGAAATATATTGGTGTCGCCCATGCGCAATGCCGGTGTGGAGTTGACAATCGCGATACACTCCATCAGAACATAGTTACCGATTACGCTGTCTCGACTGTTAGCTGGCTGTCTCTCTCTGAAATGGATTTGAAATACACCCCCATAGAAGTTTCATTGACGTAGGATTAGGACGGAGAATGACTGTTACGCGATATCGTTTTCGTCTCGTTTTGAATTCAGGCTTGCTATCCGTAGAGCATCATGATGTATTCGAAGGGTGTCCGCCTTGGTCTTACCTCAATGCACACGGCAGGGCGTTAAGGCTTCTTAGAGATGCCTGCAGTCTCCGGCAAAAAGGGAATTGGCACTTTCTCCACTTTAAAGATGCTGTAGCGTAAAGTAAGAATAGACATTTTGTCTGGCTGGGTGTCTAAATCAATCGGTAATGAAAACAGTGCTACCTGAATAGGGTGTTAAGCAAAGCTTGCCTAATTTCGTGTTACATTTATCGCTGTCTTTTAATACTTTATGGGCTGAAATTAATCTACTTGCTCTGGCAATCGGGAATAGTTGGATTTCTTTTTTGTGCTGCTTTTGGTTTCGAAATTGAATTGTGACTATCAATTCGAGGTTATGACGTATTTTCACGATATTCCTTGGTGTGCTAGTGCGCCCGAATTAGAATGTTTTCTGGTAGCAGATCAAATTGCCGTATTGTCTTGTCGGAGGACATCCATGCAAAGTTCCGACCAGCGTGAATTTCACTGCAAAGTTCCGACCAGCGTGACTTGAGTGAATTTCACTGAAATTTCACAGAAACTGGAATTTCAATGAATTTTATAAAGAATATTGCACGTGTTGCGCGATAGGTGTCTTACTGCGTGAACGTGGCTCGTGAATTAAAACAATTTTCGACGAATGAAAAGTTGAAAGTCTTAGGATCTTCGCTTTGCCTTTTAGCTTATTTAAGCAGCTTTCTGATTTGCTTTCTGCCTGCTTCAGATGCAAAATCTTTCAATAATAGTAGTAAACAAAGCAACCAGGCTTAACTACTCCATTACGTTTCTGCCTCGTTTCCCCAGGATGTTGTTCAGCTGTTTGCGAAATCTGAAGATCCGACATTCCTGGTCACGTGATTCTCGAACAATTCCAAGCTCAGGTTAGCGTTTTATTTTGCTTTTCTCTCTATAATCCGGGCATCCAAACAAAATTTAGCTGGTAAATTTCCAATTCATTAAGGGACAAATCTTAGGGCACAGGTGCCACATGCATCCAGTTTCAAATTATGTTGCTCGTTAGCAACTTTACCAAAGCTGCCTTTATTTATAATTTAAATACTGAAGACGTTAACACATTAGATGTTTATGGGTCTTGGCTGTAATATGTGCACATAGCTATACGCTGACTCGCATATCGAGATCCAGACGAGGTTCAAACTATTTATATGGAACTGCCAATGTTGGTGGAATTTTAATGAATTGTTTTTTTTTCTAACTAAGAAGCAAATTTTCATTGACACTTCTTCTACTTTAAGATATGTTTTGTGAAGTAACACATCCTGAAGTATTTCGCTTGTCATACCGAATACAAAATGTGCAATGTTGTCTCAGGCTATTGCATCTTTTCACTGAAGCAAATTCAAGCCTTAGATAACAAGGATAGAGATTATCCTGCGTTAACAACATTTACTCTTCTTGCTAAGAAGTCTTGTTTCCTGCTCTCGCTTAGGTCGGTACTGCTCTAAAGCCCGCATTCACCCCATCAACACCTCCAAACATTACTGCGATGGCTTGCGAGGTAAGCAAATTTCTTCTATGATTATATACTAAATCATTCGATTTTTCATCAATCTTTTTTTCCATAGTTATGGTAATCTTGCTGATACAAAAATTTAGGCTTTTTGTACTTTGACTATAGTTCGACTCATGGAATTTGTTATCGTTTTGTTTCTAATAAAGCATAATGTCTAGAACTGAAAGAGCTGAAAGAGAAGTTTTTCAGTGGTACCATATCGAATTGTAATGTTTGGACGTTAACTGGTTTGTAGAAAATTTTCTTTAATGGGATTTAAACTGTTTCCTGGAAATTAAACTTAATAGAATTTCTTTTGGTATGGTTTTTCTAAGAAGAAGCGAGGCCTTGTTGAGAGCTTGCAGCGCTTTTCAGTACTTTTAGCACTTGCAATTTTATGAAATGGCCGCTGATGGCAGAATTTCCCTGTTGTTCAGGTCTGTAGTGAGTGGATTGGAAGTGGCATATCACGGGATATCAACGATGTCAGGCGCATTCAACAGATGCTAACCACTTCTCTGACCAAAATCAGCTCTCAGGAAGCGAGGAAGGACCAAATATATAGCGAGAGTTCTTACACGTTGGAAAGTTTGGCTGTTTTGAAAGCATGGGCAAAGGTATGTCAAATTGCATTTATTTCTTGTAGCTTTAAGTGCAGCTGTCTCTCACTAAACTTAGGGAATAATCCAATAGCAACTTTTAAGTTAAATTTATACCCATCATCCTGAAGATGGTGACTTTATGGTTTGATGCTTAAATATTTTTTGCTCTCTTTCTTATAAAGCTGTTAAATTAAATCGTAGGGACCTATTTTCTCAAACACATCTTCTAGTACCATTAAATGTAGTTCTGTCTCCCGTTAATTATTGGCAATAATCCTATTGTAACTTAAAAATTGGATTTACATCTATCATCCTAAATATTTTGGCTTTATCGCTCGAAGCTTAAATAGTTTCGCCCTCTCTCTCTTCATAAAGTTGCAATAAAATATCAGGTACCATTTGCTCGAGAGCCTTTATTCTTGTGTAGATTTACATCATGGCAAGGCAAGAGGAGGAGCGCTCGCCAAAGACGGACGATGATGAGCTCGATGGACTGCCAACAGGTGGCCAGTTGCTCGAACTGGTTGAGAAGGACCTGAGGCTGCTTGCGAAGCTCTGGATGGAAGTCCTGAGGGACTATGCTTACCTTATGCTGCCAAAGCAATACCATTCGCAGCTCCCTAGTGATGGAGGGACATTCTACAGGTATTGTAGCTTGCATCAACATTTTACGTAGAGTACGTACGGGGTATGCTTCTTCAAAGCAAAAATCTATCATGTGAAGAATTTCTTTTGTGATCGATTGTTGCGAATCGAGTGACTTGCCATTTCATCAGACTAAGCTGCTTCTCACTGCTGCTATGCCTGCCAAAATTACTTGAATTATAAAAATAGATTTAACTAACTTTTGCTAACTCTCTTTGCAAATCTTTTTCTAAGCCCCTCTCATCTTTCCTCCTAAAACAATGTTGGATAGGTATCTCGAAAACACATGAGAAAATTAGCCGACGTCATAGCTATGTATAAAGTGGTTTTTAACTGTTTGTGTGAAAAAGTTTGGCATCCAGCACTGCATTAAAGTGTTTTCGGAGTTTTAGCAAACTGTGATTAACCTTTTTGTGATTTAAAGCTCTAAACTGTTTGAATATTGGCTCGGGTATTTAACAAATGATTCGAGAAAATTATTACTCTTGCCGTCTTTTTTGATTGATATGCCTTTCACATTGCTTTCCTAGGCACGAAACTATCGAGGAAGTCCGGCCACACTACCGCAATGCATGGCCCTCGATTGCATACGCCTTCACGATGTGGCTCACAAGTCATGGCTTCGAGAATCCGGAAGAAACAGTCCTTGGAGCAGGTTCGTGGACTTCGTTTCCTTATTAGAAAAGTTTTTGAACCAGTTATTTATCTTGGTTATTTGTTGTTTGTCCTGGTTATGGACACTTGTGTCGTGGAAAAATGGATCTCTTTCCCAGACCACCAGTGTCTTCTTGTTTCTGTCAAAAATAACCCATCAAAAGGCAAAAGAAATTATATAGATCTATTATTTCCACAGCGGTTTTAACATGTTTTGGACAGAATGAGGCCTCAGGAAATTTTTTAAGATAAATTGAGTTTGAAAATGTCAGGTCAGCACGCCCCCATGAAAAAGCAAATTTGGATGAATTGTGGGTCAAAACTCCGAAAGTATTTTTCTAGGACAGGTGCCGAGATATGGAATTTTAACAAAGTTTAATTAACGTTAGAGTACGTTAATTTTTCGAAGTTTTCCCTGAAGTTAAATGTTGTCCTGAATGAACATGAACATATCATACCTGTACACTTTGCCCCAATTTTATTGGTTTGTTAGAGGCGTGTCTCTCAATTATCAAAGCCCCCCCCTATCCCCCCTCCTTGTCCAAGTCTCTTTGAAAGATGCATCAATTTACTATGAAGGTAGAAACAGTTTTAAGTCAGTTAAAGAACAAAGACCGTGTTGAGGAAGTGCAGTGTCACACAAACCTTCGTAACTGCTAGAATTTCTCAAATCCTTTCATATTTCCTTTAAATCTCCACCTTATACTTTTCTATCATGAAAAATTTTTCTGCATCGAGAAAGAATTTTTCATGATAACTTGAATGATGAAAGGACATGCCATGAACGGTTCTCTTCTAATTGGGAGTTATAAGAAGCCTTCCACGTTTGCCACAATATTAAATACCAACAGCAGTTGGTATTGACCATGTATTGCAGTTTGTTTGGTACTAATCAACCCGAGGGGCAATCCACTCTTGCAAATAGCGTACGAAATTTCCACGAAGACGATAGGATTTCCAGGGATTTTTTCATAAAACAATAGGATTTTCCCAAAAGGTGTACGAGATTTTTTGGAGTAATCTGCCCCTCGAATCAACCAGTGGAAACCTACCACTAATCATGGGGATGGCATTTTACTCCGGCCACCTGCAGGGAAAGCTCTCTAAATATCCATGGCTTTTGTCCCACATAATCTCCTAGTTCCATTTTGTGTGTGAATCAAGAATAAATCTGCAATTCTTTCAGCTGATGAGGTACCCATTGTCTCCAACTCTGATGCCTCGACGATGTTCGACTCCCCCAAAAGCCCAGAAGACATCAATAAAGACCGTTACTACCTAATATCTGGGATATGCCTGGAAGCCCTGTGCTCTCAGTTCGTCATCTACTCGGATGAAGACTTCGGTTACTGTCTGTGCACGATAGAGTCGCTACTGGGAACAGCCTTTGGCCGGCAACGTTTGACCCAGCAGAAGGTATGCTAAGCGGTTTAGGCCTCACTTGTCACCATTAAGGTCAGGTCATCGTAAGCGCCTTCTTTGCTAGTTGCGTTGTCTGCGCTTTTCTCTGTTAAATTATTACTTCTTCGGCAGTCCTTGAGGATTTTCTTATCTTACTGTCGCATTTGTATTTTGGCAACGACGAGACCGAATTGGCAGGAAATTAGCAATTGGTTATCACCATTGACAAAGGTAGGAGGTTTAGGTCGTCTCCTACTATTACGCCTCAACATCCTTTAAGCCATGACCATATGTTTTTGATCGATATGCACTGAATTCTTCTAGAGGTCATTTAGAAAGAGTTACCTGAGTGGTTTTCTGGAAAGTATAACTTATCCTCCTCAAATTTTTGAGATAAAAGCTTAAATTTACCAGCGGGGACATCTCTCTTTCCCTTTCCTTTCTGTTTTTGGAATTTTTCTTTCCTTCCTGTTTTGACTCTAATTTGATCGTTTACCCGAATTTGCCAACTTTGCGAAAGCCCCACTCCTTATAACTCCATTGATTGTGCATTTGCTTCTCCCCTTGAAAGCCATTTCGTTTCTCAGGCGTTGTCGACGGAGCTGCTTGTGATAATTTATCGAATTCTGCTGAGTAAAGACGACCCGGGGACGGAGAAACGTGTCCTCGGTATTGCGAAGCAAGTGTCCAATGCCGCCTTGGAGTCGATCACGCGAACAGACGGCGATGACGCTGCCGAAAACGACATCGTTCAGGGTGCCAGCGTGGCCTTCTCCTTCCTGGAAATCTCGCTGCTCGTGGTTTCCAAATACGCTCCAGACATGATACCAGCCGCTGCCAAGAAACCAAATGTGCATTCTTCCAGGAAACAAAGTAAGCATGCTCCAAGCTCTTTATTTCTAACGTCTTTTTTGGTTGTAGATAAATCTTAGTCAGGGATAGCTGTAGATAAAGTGATCAGATTTGGGCTAAAATCTTTATTCAAATATTTTAAATTATATCACTTTGGTGCTTCTTTTCCCAAGCTCATTGACAAGCACTACTTATTATTTAGAATTATTAGGAAATTCTCTAGTGAACACAAATGGAACTCTAGGAAATTTTGCCTAACAGATTTGGAAAAGCTACAACTTTTATTAAGTTTTTTGTCACCATGTCTTGTTGAATTCAGATGTTTGTAATACGTGTTTGTCTTACCGAAAACTTTCCCCAAATTTTTCACAGAGCGGTTATCATGTATTTGGTCCTTTTTTGCTACAACACTTCGTGTGCTCTCTGAAGATTGTGTGTTCTATTGTTCAACTAAGAATAAATAAGACATTTACTAGATAAAACCGGGGGGAGAATAACACAATAAAGAAAAGTTAATTTATTCTTAAAATGACCCTTGTTTTTCTCTGTAAACCTGTTTTAACCATAGTTGTTAAGCGGAAGGGAATGAAAGTGACCCTGATCAAAATATGCAGGACTTTTGTCGAAGTACAAAAACTCTTCTCTTCTTTTGAATGACATTTGGAAACGTGCAGTCAGTCTTGGCAAGAATGTTCACAGCTAGAAGGACGAATAATCACAGCTTATATTTCATTATGAGTTCAAAGTGATATACTGAAGGATTTGGAAAAGAAAGTTGATTACCAGATCCTGCTAATTTCTCGAGCAAATGAACACCAAAAAGTAAAGTGCTTTGTTTACGCATGTTATTCGTTTTGGTAACCCTCCAACACCACCACCCCTCCCCCTACCCTTGTGAGAGGTTTCCCCCGAAGAGTTGAAAGGCACGAAAAATACTTTCTTGTCGTTCTTTTGCCATCTCTTCAACTCTTCTTTGACATTGTAAGGGTCAGGCTCTTAATAAAGCGTCTGGCTACATACTGTTCTTATCCTTCTGATTGATGGGACTATGAAATAAGTCATGTTGCTGTTCAATAATAAATCGAACAGAATATGTCGTTTTTGTACAAAGTGACACATCCTGATCAGGGGTAGTTAGAGATATTTTTCATGAGAATGAGTAATAATTTCGTCAAACAACGTTTCTTCTGAAACTGCGTTTGCATTGTTCCATTTGTGGAGTGGTACATGTGGCAAAACTCTCTTTGTTAACATACATTGCATCTGGTAACATGCAAATGGAGTCTGAAATGCTACAACCAGCACTGTTAGTCTAAGAAAGATCTGCTTATAAGTTCGAGGAATTCTTTTTTCCAGGTTCCTCTTCATGTGGTTCGACCGAGCTGCTTTCGCAAGTCGCTGTCCTCCTTGCCGATGTCCCAAACATCTGTGCGCCGAAAGCAACAGTTGAATGCTTACCAAGTGTGCTGTATTTACTGAATGGCATCATCAGATACCACTGCAAGATTGGCAGGCCGCAGGAAACAGGCGAGAGAGAGTCTTTTCAAAGGGTGGTGCATAGCCTTAAGAGCATTCTGACCTCCAATATGTTGGCCGATGATAACGTCAGGGCCGACTGGATCAAACTTCTGAGAAGGTTTCAAATGTTCTTTATTTTAAGTTTCAGTTAGGCTTGCCTACCCGATCTTGAGACAACCCTTATTGACTAAAGAAGCGGGGGCCAGAGGGCAATGACCCCCCCTAAACACACACACACAGTGGCGATCCATACGAAAGTACCTCTACAAAACCCAAAAGTGTCTCTTCTCGATTAAACAATGAGAGGACATGTGCCCCCTACGTCCTGACAACCTTTTTATTAAATGGGAAGTCAAATGTGGTCATGATGATAAAAAGCAACATTATTTAGGATTTTTTCAAACGAGCTGTTTTCAAATGAATTGGGCTCTTAGATTTTTATCTTAAGATCTCACTGCAAACTGAGCACCCAGAGAATGGCTGATGAAGAAATTTTCAAGTCGTTTTGCTTAAAACTTTATTTTTTACATCAATAACAATACCAAGGCATTTAATGCAAAAAATATTTTCTAGAGACAAATACATGTTTCAGATGTACTATAGTCCTTTGAAAGCCTCTCATGTAGCATTCCAGGAAACATCGTTACGAAGAAAGTGGCTCAGTTTGCAATACTTTTAAAAGTAACTTAGGTATTGGTTCATCCATTCTTATCTATTTTATTCTCTGGCGTTTTTTAAAGAGATATTACCTCTTATTTCCCCCCCAGCTTTCTGGTTTCTGTGCTTGACGCTGCAGAAAAACATCTGGAATTTGATCAAGAGAAAATGCTCGTCGTTTTGTCAATATTTTTGTTAACTGGCAGCAAGGACATTGTGGAGCCCCCTGGAATACTAAGCAGATTAATTCAGATTTTTGTTCAATTAATGGAAGACAAAGATTCAAAGGTATTTTTTGTGACATCAATTTATCAATTCTTTCAAGCTGTCAAATATTACCCAGTTAAATCCAAAAATGAAGTGACTTAAAATAGTAATTGGCAAATGATATGAGTTTTTAAATTTCTAATATGTTTAACATTGAAGTAGTTGTTCATTACAATCTATTCAATCATTTCATAATTTTTATATTTTCCATGGTATTGCATTGTGGTGATTTGATTATATATATAACTTAATTATATATCTAAGCCCCAGTTGGGCCTTTTGCGTGGGCTATACCCATCTTGGCAACATACAATAGCCTTAAACGCTACCCCATAAAAAAATCAAGCAGATTGGCCTCGAAGCCAAGAGTGATGTCAGGCACAAATGGAAGGGGGGATTTAAAACGAACGTTTTTGGAAAATTGATTGCGAATAAAATCACTTGCCATCCTCCTATGACAATCACTAGGGTGGGGGGCTCCACATACTATATCTTTATATTTTCATATTACACAAATATATATGCTAGATTTTCAGATGATGAACAAGATTGAATGCTTTATCACAAGTTGTGTGGTAATACTGTTATATTGTAGAATTTTCTTCTTTTCAGCTCAACCTAAATGCTGTTAAGGTTCTTGGATCAGTCATAAAAATGACAGACACTTCTGTCTCATATAACTTCATTCATGGCTGCATACCACCAACAGTTAGAAAGGCTGAAAGCTTGGCTGCAGTTAGTTCAGAAGTGCAATTGAATTTCTGCATTGAAGTGTTCAATTTGCTTGAAACATTGGTAGCTATGGCACCGGAGCAATCACGTAAGCTTCAACTGTTCTCCCTTTTATTAATGATCTGAGATTTTACTTGAAGGAACAGAAAAAAATATTATATTTTACACAATTGCTTTAAAAAAGCAGGCCTCTCCGTCAGTATTTTAGTGGGCGCGCGTTTTACCAAAAAAAAATATATTTACGTTAAAGTAGTCAGAAACGGCATGTTTCCCATGTAAATACTTTGTATCTAGAAATCTCTAAACAAACTACCTAATAGAGCACTAAAACATGTATGAAAAAATAAATGAGTAGAGTTGCGTGACTGTGTTGAAATCCAGTTATAACAATCAGGGATTACATCGATAGTTTATTGGTTATTGAAAGGAAATATACTCAAGAGGTGTTCGCTTTAACTTGGCAATAACCATTTCATCGAAAGAGGGATTGAAAGAAGCAACATTTAGATATCAATGGATTTCGAATTCGCAAGGCTCTTTGTATGATAATTAACAAGGAGCGCGATTTAATGGGTGCTTATAGACCAGGCGCGTGATTTTTTCGCGTCTCGGCAACGATAGGAGCGTGACCGCGCGCCTTAAACGGAGAGGCGTTGAAAAGCTACAAATAAATCTTTTTAGGTGCTATTCAACCTTTTCAAAAGTTAAGACATCTAAACATCTCTATGAGAAAATTTTTTTGAAAAAGTGTAAGAAATTTTTGCAAAGAGATGAGTTCATAGGACTTTGCTAGTCTTCCATTTCATATATAAGATTTAGAAAATATTTGTATGTTAATTTTGCATGGATTTTTTGTCCAGGCCTCACCGGGAGACGCGGGCTATAGCCCACGCAAACCTTCACGCAAAATAATCTTGCGAGGGCTTTTTTCGCCCGTGAAGTTTTTCAAACCAACGTTCTCATTAAATCCGCACAGTTTAGCTTCCCGATGTTTGAACTACTTACCGCTAATTATCAGGTTGTTAGTAAATAACGTCTATGTGTTTATCAAATGGCGTTATAAATAGGAGACTTACGTTTCCTTTTATAGCACATATAACAAACTATTGAATTATCCTCCTAAAACTTGGAGTGGAATAGGAAATGTGTTCGCAAGAAAGGAACATTAAAGTGAGAAACGTTACATCATGCTGTCAAATACGAAACAACATTTTAAAGTGTAAATTTTCTGAATTTGTCCTTTTGCCTGTAAAGAAAAGAAGCATATTTGATGTGCCCAGTTTGAATATGAAATAACCACGTTTACTCAAATTTCAGGTTCAAATGCGATGCTCATTCTGATTCCATGCCTTACTCAGACTCTTTTGGAGGAATCCAAACAGAGCAAAGCAACCAAGTATGCATGGCAACTTCACCAGCATTCACTGCAGCAACTTAAAAAGATAGGACCCATGCACCCCCAGGCATTCAAGGCTGTTATTGAGAAGTCACCCGATATAAAAACTAAATTGGAAACTGCTTTGAGGGCTGACCAAGAAAAACAAAAAAGACAACAGGCTTCTAAAGCTGCATCATCTGACATTTCTTCACAACCAAAAATTCAATTAAAGATGAATTTCAGTAATTTTAAGTAAAGATATTAAATGACTTTGTAAATAATAGACATATTTTTTATGTGTAGTAGGTTGTTACAATATGGGAGCATATACAAGTAGAGGCTAGGATAATAGAGAAACTGAGAATCATAAAAAGAAATTGTAAAATTAGGCTGGTGCTGTTATTTCATCGTTTGGAAGAAAACCATGATGACAAATGTTTTGTTATCAATTATTTTGAGATTAAATACTCATAAGGTTGCTCCTTTGAAGAATTTAGAGGGCGCCAAGGAAAAATATTTTCCAGATGTAAACGGAGAGGAACTTAGATAGTAGATATGTGCAACTTCATCAAAAATTAATTTTAAGATGAAGATAGAATGTTGGTAGCAGCAACACAGTTGACCTGCCTTTCCTTGCAGTCCAGTTCCCTGGTATCCATTTTAAAATGTCATAAATGTCATAGAGTCAAAATGCAGCAACATCAAATATTGAATTTTTAGAAAGTATGTACCTTAACAAATGTTTATCTGTTTTTTTAAAAAAGGACTAAAAAACTGCACTGATGATGCCTACATGAAATATTCAATGAAAGGGACACTTTTCAAGAAAATGAAAACAACAATTTTTTACTTAGAGCTTAAGAGAATTAGACTCCTATGCCGCATTGAAGACAACTGGCTAGTTGATAATAATTTATGAAACCAAAGAATTATAATAAATCATTCTTAACTTTGAGGGTGATATGGTAAGTTTAAAATTTAGCAGTATATTCAGTGTGATAAAACTTTTCTGTATATCAAATCAAAGTGAGATGAGGGAAAACCTTTTTACAAAAGATTTGAACTTAGATAGTCGTTCTTGTATGTTGATGGATAAAGTCTGGGGAAGAGCCACTGGCTGTAGATGCAAGATGGTTGTTAACTTGTGGGTTGTAACTGGCACACAGCTAGTAATCTGCCATATACAGCTTTTCCAATTCATGGATACGTTCAATCTATAATATGATGCTTTTTATTGCAATATTACATAGTTTACTTTTTTTATGGCTTCTGAACTATGATTTCTTATCTGCTATTTCTACCAAGCATGACTACTAAATGATGGAAAATTTCTAAGTCTTATGGTAATAGGGTCATTAAATGTTTCCTGATTATCAACCAGTATGTTTTGAAAAGATGTTTACACTCGCATTTAACAACACTAACTCAAAATTAAGCTACTTTTGGTTGATTGTTGTCATTCTCTTTTGAATTTGAATACTTTGTAAGGAGTTCAACAGTTCTGTCAATTTCCTTTCTTTGTTTCCAGTTTATGTATCTACAAAGCTGCCTGCAGAAGAGATGGTTGAAATGTTAAAACCTACATTTATGAAATATATCTCTTGAAAGGATCAGTACAACTTGAAAAGATCATTTACAGTGATTATATTTCCAGTTGAATATCTGATTTTGTAAGTATGGCCTTATTGCCAGTTATGTACAATGTTTGGCAGTTGATGATTCTCAGATACAGAAGTTTGGATAGTTTGATTAAAAAATGGCTATATCTACTAAAAACATTCAAACATCTTTTAAAATAAAAAACACTTTATCATTTCATTCTTATTAGTTGTGGTTACAAAACTTGATGAGTTAGGGCAACATCATAGAAAAAACGATGAGCTACTGGCAAAAAGTTGGACTGATAACGAAATATGAATATGTACCAGCTACCAATCGAAATAAGAGCAAAGGAAGCCACCGCATAATCACATGACTTTCTTATATGTTCTGCAAACAAGAGTAAGAGAATTTAGTTTGT
Organism: Nemopilema nomurai; assembly: GCA_003864495.1. Lineage (NCBI taxonomy): Eukaryota > Metazoa > Cnidaria > Scyphozoa > Rhizostomeae > Rhizostomatidae > Nemopilema > Nemopilema nomurai. The sequence goes on from ML133381.1 coordinate 597,479, forward strand.
AAAGGGTTGTATAATATATTAATATAAACAGTATATCTTTGCAGTGGTAATGTGCTAATAAATTAAGTCCATGGTTAGCCATCAAATTTAGCAAAAAATGGAATGATTAGAGATTTCTAACCAGAGAAATATACTTCTGTCAGTATATTTCAATTTGGTGGTCTATTGGACAATTTTGTGCAATGTACAAGCTCACTTGGTGTACAGATTTCAGGCCCAAAGGTACATACTTGAGTACATATATTTCGATGCTCCTATTGTCATTCCACCTGCCAATCCATATAGCAGTGAATTTCTTGCACATGGTGTGTTCTCTATAAAGCCTTTCAAATACGCTACCTTTAAAATACAATAAAAAATTCAAACAGGGAACTTTTCTTTAACAAAAGATATGCCTGCTTTTGGGAAAGTAAATTTGGAATTACTTTAATATCTAGATAAATACCAGATAGATTCAAACTTTGAGCAGAAGCCTGATTTTGCATTTATGCAGTGGAAACTTTCCCAAAACTTGACTTCTTTATATTTATATTACTTACTTCATTTACCTAAATGTAGCTTTTTGCTACTAACAATATGCCTTCAAAATTTAATGCAATATTAGATAAAATGATAACAGGAGTTGGTAAGGGATCCCTCTGTTCAAGGGATTGTCCATCAAGTTTTGTACATCTATTTTATTAACTCAACAAAAGGCTAAGGGTGCAGAGAAAAGGTAAATTTTCAGACACTGTGGAAGTTAGCCATACGAACATAACGGCTGCAATCGTTCAAACCCTTACTGTGAATCGATTCTCCTTGGTTTTTGCATCCTGGTCGTCCGCCATTTTTTTCTCTAAACGAGATTGTTAGAGGTTAGTTGGTCGCGCTATGGCCAAATAATGACACCAAATAATGACAATGGGCACAAAGCCGTACTTGTGGCGGATAACTTTTCCTTTAAACTTCAGCTTTTTATTTGTATACACGAAATAACACCTTCCACCTTTTCCTGCCTTCTTATCTACCCTTGAACAAGATTTTGGGCAGTTTTAATATCCACCGTAATAATTCGAAGAAACATGGCCGATCACAACGTCCCAATACGAGGTTGTGGCATCACTTCACCAACGGCATTTACCCTCTCGAATAGCCGCCTACAAGTTGTGAACTTCGTTGTGAAAAATGAAATGTTAAACCCAAAAGAAAGATAACTAGTCAGTTTTTCTCACTTTTCTTATAACACACGAACTAAATGGAGCTGTGTGGCTTAACTGCAGAGCCAGCAAAGCAATGACTTTGCGGGCAGCTGGCCGACACTGTGATAGTGTTCCTTGCATGCTCTGATAGATGCCCCCGTGACACATTACAAACAAAGGTCAGAACACTGCTACCGACCAGTACACTTTTCGCTTCTAAAGACTTCTCGTAGCATTTACTTCGAAAACGATTAGAGAGACATACAGCCAGAACATTTTTCTTTTGTGTTGGATACTCTTTTTAAGAAATTTACCTTTTATACATTCTAAATTCAACTGCGAAAACGTAGCCAGATAATGACAATGAACTATTTCGTGAATGGACGGGGGCCTAATTCACACAAAATAAACAAGTTCAATATCCAAGTATTTCTGGTTGTACGTTAGAACGAGTGTTTTCCCCGAAAATCTCGGTGCTAATCCTTAATGGAACTAACTCCAGATATTATTTCAGTTTTCCGTTGCCAGACCATCGGACAGGCCTGACTCCGGGTTACTTTATAAATAAAGGTCAGTATACCTCTACCGAGCAGTGCAATTTTCGTTCGTGCTGCCACTTAAAAGCATCTACTTCCTAAGCGATTAGACAAAAGTACAGCCAGAATGTGTGCCTATAGTGGCCGAAACTCTTTTTAAAAAGTTCAGCTTCTAGGTATCCTAAATTCAACTGCGAAAGCGTGGCCAGATAATGACAATGAACTATTTCATGAATAGACGGGGGCCTAGTTTGGCCACTTTAGTCCAACTGCTGTTTTCTTTTTATAGGTACAATGTTACTTTTCTTGCATAGACAGAAAAAGGTTCAGTATTCTAGAAATATTCAGATTAGAAGTATTCATATTAAAAAGACTAGTGTGAATAATGTGTACTTTGTGGATGATTCCATGGGCGAAGTGAAAAATTGAGAGGGGTAGGTTTATCTCGAGAGATTTGTAGGCAGAATTATTGTATATGTGCATAATGTTAAAAATCATCCCTTTTAAAAATTTGCAACAAATGAAGTTATATATTATGCAAATATGTGTAATAATTGCTGGCTTACATACAAAGCACCCTCAATGGCGGGAGATGCTGTCCTAGAGGAGTAGATATATAGATTTGCGGTACGTCCTCGTAACACCCTGTAATACCCAAGAAATCCTTAAATACCCTACAACTTAAATACCTTTTTCTGTCTATGCAAGAAAAGTAACATTGTACCTATAAAAAGAAAACAGCAGTTGGACTAAAGTGGCCAAACTAGGCCCCCGTCTATTCATGAAATAGTTCATTGTCATTATCTGTCCACGCTTTCGCAGTTGAATTTTGGATATCTAGAAGCTAAATTTCTTAAAAAGAGTATCCAGCAGAAAATACAAATGTTCTGGCTGTATGTCTCTCTAATTGTTTACGAAGTAAATGCTACGAGGAGTCTTTAGAAGCGAAAAGTGTACTGGTTGGTAGCAGTGTGCTGACCTTTGTTTGTTACGTGACCCGGAAGGAGGCCAGTGTGATGGGCTGGCATCGGAAAACTGGACAAGCCTCTGAAGCTCCACTAGGGCTTTGTACTGTGACTTTCGGGGAAAACACTCGTTCTAACATACAAACAGATTGAAAGCCTAGAAGGGCCCTCTTTTTTTACTTCAAGTTTGAGCCTTAAAGCCGCTGTTTAAACAAGTTTCTTGGTATTAAGAATTTTAAGACTTTTCTGAAATATTTCCTTTGCACTTTTGCTTCCTCGGGAGCCTGCATAGTTGCATGCTTGTCCTGCAAATATTTCCTCATTCATTTTTTCACAAATTTTTTTTCACAAATTTGCCACGATAGATGGATTCTTATTTCAAGGTAGAGGTGTTTCTAGCACTGGTGAAGGAAGCATGGTGATAGAGGGCAAAATATTGCGCTGCCCTATTATGGCGTGCATATACCGCCAAAAATAGCTCTTTTTAAAATTTCAGCACAATGTATAAAAGTTTAGAGATCTTCTAAAAGTTCACTTGCTCTGCATTCTCATGAAAGGCTAGTTTTAAAATTTCAGTCATTTCCAAAGTTTCAACCACCGTACAACATTTTCTAAAATTTCAACTACTTAAATTCCAATCGCTTGCTCTGCGAGATTTCTAAAATTTCAGTCATGCTAGGTTAATATTGCAACCATTTCTAAAGTTTCAACCCCCGCTCAACATTTCAATCACTCTAAAGTTTCAGTGGCTTCTCCAATATTTCAATGGTGAATGTTGATAACCTCTTCCTGAACTTTGCCAAGCAGCCTCCTTTTGTGCTCCAACACAAGGAAAGTCATGGCGGAAGCTTCTCTGCCACAACCATGGTCCGCTGCTGATTTGCTTTGTGACATGATCAGAAGAATAAGAATTGCCTGCGAAAGATCATCATTAAATGACGAAAACATGGCAGATTCACTGCAGCGCCGTTACTACCCAAGTGAAAGGCTTTTGTATGTTCGGAAATCCCCTTATGACAAGTAGTGTTTATCAATTCGGGCTTTGCCCTTGATCACAATTTCCGCAGAAGGGCCTAATGTTTTGGGCTTGGGGGTTTGTGAAAAATTATATGACATTTGGCGAAAATGTTGTTGAGATTTGAACTTCAAATCGATAAATGCTCAACCCACAGAGAACTGTATTTTGATTTCACAGGCCTACTTGTCCTAACCTGCAGGTCGGCCAGTAATTTATTAGTTGGTGGTGTTAACGCTTTCTTCCATGAAGGTTAATACGCCGAAAATAATCACAGAATGGAATAAAATTCAGTTTTGGAAAAGCTGGGGGTAAATATTAAATGAATAACATCGCCTATTCTAGACGCCCGTATATGTCAGAAAAACCCGTGTATGTCACGCCCGTATATGTCAGGTAACGTTACTAACTCCCCTCAGATTTGAAGTTAGGCCAGGAACAACACCTTCGTACCTTAAAATTGTATGAATAAGGTAGTTAATCCTAAAATAAATCGAATCTGCCATGTTTTGTCATTTAATGATGATTTTTCGCAACCAATTCTTATTCTTCTGATCATGTCACAAAGCAAATCAGCAGCGGACCATGGTTGTGGCAGAGAAGCTTCCGCCATTACTTTCCTTGTGCTGGAGCACAAGAGGAGGCTGCTTGGCAAAGTTCAGGAAGAGGTTATCAACATTCACCATTGAAATTTTGGAGAAGCCACTGAAACTTTAGAGTGATTGAAATTTTAGAAAATGTTGAACGGTAGATGAAACTTTGGAAATGAATGAAATTTTAAGACTAGCCTTACATGAGAATGCAGAGCAAGTGAACTTTTAGAAGATCACTAAACTTTTAAACATTGTGCTGAAATTTTAGAAAGAGCTATTTTTGGCGGTATATGCGCGCCATACCCTCTCGCACTACATTTTCTCGTTGCCATTTTCTCTTGCCTGTCTTCTCTTGTCTTCCTGTCTGTTTACATGTATGTCTTTGTGGGTATTTCAATTCTCTTCCAGTCCCACGCGTCCTTGGCAACCGGGCATTTCTCATTGATCAGCTTCCTAAACATGTTTTCTCAGATGATCTTCAGTTTATTTATTGTGTGTTAATGATAAGCTGAGTGGCACAAATGAGACCCATAAATAGGAAGATCCAGCTTAAACCATCACAGTGCATCACTAGTTCTCACCAACATGGACAAGCTTCTCGTAATCTTACTGCTTGTTGCAGTGCAATGTAAGTTCAAGTATTGTACTTCTCTCAACCGTTTATTCATACTTAACTCATACTTTCACTGGCAAATTTTGTGTGCGTTTCTCTTTCCCTTTTACCTTGTCTAGCATGCTACGAATTAGCAATTTTTGTAACAGTTTCAATGTTAACAGCAGCTGCTTTCGTAAAAGCAAAGTAAGTTCCAGCGTTGTAATGTAATGGTAAGATGTAGGGTCTTATACTTTTTCAGGTAGCAATGCTAGTTACCTTGCTGGAAGATACGGATGTTGGGCTTCGCCAAATTTCCCGTTAAACTACCCAGACGGTGCATCTACATCTCAGCGAATCCTGACGAGCCCTGGAACACAAATAGAACTGAGCTTCCGTGAACTTGATATCGAAGGGCATGCTACATGTGGCTTCGACTATGTGCAAATAACCGAAAACAACGGGTCTAGCAGAAAGTTTTGTGGATCTAGGATTCCTGCCTCATACATAACCCAAAGCAATGAAGTAACGGTTCAATTTCACTCAGACGGATCTGTCAACAAACGCGGTTTCTTACTGACTTTCGTCGAAAGATCCGGGGTAATGACAACTCACGCACCAACAGCACCTTCCACTATCCTTCCGTCAGTTGTGGAAACAATCCATGCTTACTCTTCTGTCCCCGCGTCATCATTTCCAACTCCAACTCCATCACCGATGCCAGGTATGTCCGTTCATCAGCAACTTTGTACCCAAACTTTTTTTATTTAAATTGAGAATACTTTGGTTATTAAGGGGAATAGCAACACAGAGTGCACAACATATTCACCAACAGTGTTTTTTAGCTGGGGCTGGATACTTAATTGATATGTTACCTTGAGTTTAGTGGCAATCGTTTAATAAACCATTGAAAGGATGATCTCTTTTCCAGCATGTGACAGGATTATGACTTCATTGCAAGGCAACTTCAGTTCACCTGGATACCCTGGGGCCTACCCAAACAACGCACTTTGCCGTTATGACATTATTGCTCCCCTTGGCAAGCGCATTGTCCTCAGATTTGCTGACTTCAATCTCGAGAGCGGCTATGACACTCTGCGTATAGACGAGCTGGTTAATGGAACCCTTCAAAATGTTGCTTCTCTGACTGGCACAAACGTGACCACTATGGTCTTTACCTCGACCCAGCATACTTTCAAACTGACATTTAGAAGTGATGGCAGTGTAGTAAGGAGCGGATTTTCTGCATACTATCATGTAATTGACCCAGGTGAGCTGTATTCGATGATTGTATTCAGTACAGCAATTACATGATTTTCTCGCTCTTGCTAATTGGTAATGACTGCATTTGGATTTGATTTCGACGATAAGATTAGAAAATGGAGTGCTGCAAATCAAAAACAACGACAATAACTTGGTTTTAATCTTTGAAATCTTCAAATCTGAGTTTAATTTTCTACAAACGACCCACAGTTGTTCACGGCGGTTGGTGTCCTTGGACTCAAGCTACCCCATGCAGTGTTTCGTGTGGACTTGGCTACCAAACAATTACCCGCGCATGCAACTGCCCTGCCCCAAGGAATGGAGGGAGCCAGTGCGTTGGCTCAAACATATCCTCCCAACAGTGTTACGCCGGAATATGTCCCACTACCGTTACTACAACTATTGTGTCACCCACGCCATCACCCAGTACGTATTAAAAAGGATTCTCACTTTTTGTTATAGCGGGAACATTGTTAGACTAAAAAGTGAAAATTCAGTTCTCAATTAGTCGCGATATCTTTTCGACATTTAGTTTAGCAATTTGAGTAAATGAGGCCTTTACTACTTGGAATTAGAGAGTCAGGCCAAATTAAGTAAAGACATCTAGGCAGAAGGCAATATCATTTAAGTGTTTCCACTGAAAAAATACAAGGAGCACTATCTACATAAAATTGCGAGGCATTTATTGTAGAGAAGAAGTGTTTATGAAAATTTGCTCGAAGTCATCAAGGAAGGATTATTGAATGTTTTGTGTAAAAGGGATGGAAACTGGTATGGGTGCAACAGCCGCCTTAGCAGGAAGACTTGGTCCAGTAATTCTGTCACGTGCATAAGGATCCCTAAACGACCAATTGTGCTCTCACTATATGAATATCTTTACTAATCCTTTTTACAGGATGCCGACGGCAATCGTTTACTTCACCCAATGGCGGTTTCACATCCCCAAATTTCCCGGGCCAATACCCGAACAGTGCCAATTGCGAGTACCAGATAACAGTGGCAACCGGAAAGGCAATCTTGATCAACTTCCCCACCTTTTCCGTTGAGGGTCATTCGGCCTGCGCATACGATGCTGTAACAATCTACGAAGGAACCTCATCGATCGGGGCGTCACCCAGTGTCAAGCTTTGCGGCGATGGCCAGAAGACATTCAGGTCGTCTGGAAACAGCGTTTTCATAGTGTTCTCTTCAGATGGGTCCGTCGTAAAGCAAGGGTTCCAAGCAACATACGTGACAGTTGACAAAAGTGAGTTGGCCCATTTCTAGCTCTATTGTTTTGATTACCACTGGTGGACAAGTTTAAAGTAGAGGTAGAATTGCCTCATTGATCGCTTGCCAAAAATCGTTTGCTGCCAATGTAATAAATGAAAATTAGGCTACACGCATGGTCAGAAATGAACACAAGGAATCGCCGCCTTCTGGTAACAGCTTCTCCGCAAAGAGCAACATTTCCGATTATTCTTGGGATGCAGATGTTTGCATCAGTTCTTCTTATACAAATTGCTTGCTTCAGCACCGCTTTAATGCTCTATATTGTTTCTCAAATTAAAACTATAATCAACTTTAAATAGCTCCAGTCGGTGGCGCTACTGTCAATGCCCCATCTTGTGGAATAACAAAGGTTGCACAGAGTCGTGTAATTGGGGGAACAGATGCTGCAAAGGGTGCTTGGCCTTGGCAGATCGGCATGTACCAATATGGCTCATTCATATGCGGTGGCACATTGATAGCACCAAACTGGGTCTTGACAGCTTCGCATTGTGTCGTATCTTCTGGCAGCGTAGGCAGCCCAGGAAATTTCGAAATAATTGTTGGTGACTTGCACAGAGAGATGAATGACACGACTGAGCAGAAGCACCAGGTGGAGCGCATTGTCGCCCATCCCAACTACAATGGAAATACGCTCAACAATGACATTGCCCTCATGAAATTGAGGACTCCAGTTATGATGAACGATCACGTGAATACCGCTTGCATCCCGGACAAGTCTGACGTCATTGCAGTCGGATCACCTTGCTTTATTACTGGTAAGAAGTCTTTCTTGTGGCAGTATGTAATCTTTTTGTTCAAAGATGAGTCCTGAAAGAGATCTCGCCTCCACCGTGAGGTAATCGCTAGTATTGCTGGCTTACTTTTGTGCTGGGTTGAAATCGGTCATGTGTTTTGCTCAAATTTGTGAACATTACACTAAGGTTTCATATAGCTATTTTCAATAAGAGAATCTATGAATGATTGGAACAAGCTGCCATAACGTCCTGCTCCACATTAGTGAGACGGTCAGCAGCGAGATTCCTTTAAGGCCTAAGTCATACCGAATTTTTTAGCCGAGGATAAGCGTTGTTGGCATTCTGCAGTTTTCTAGGTTTAATATTGTAATCATTGCGTCATCACTCATAGTTTGGATAAATTGCATTTGCTTGGGTCGCATAGAATCCATATCTTACTCAGCTGTGCTAGGGCAGGTAATGACAATTGAAAGCCTTCCTTTAAATCAAGATTTCCCTGTGGAGGGCCTACTTGATTGTGTCGAGGTCTGTTGATGAACGTGGCACTGTCACTTATGAACCGGGCTGTTTTTTTTGCAGGATGGGGAAAAATCAAGCACCCGGGCTCTTCCCATACGATGCTTCAACAAGCTAAGCTACCGGTTCTGAACTCCTCCATTTGCCAAACAAAACTGGATGCACTCAGCTGGGGTCTCTCCATAACAAAGCAGATGGTCTGCGCTGGTGAAGCCGGCTCAATCAAGAGTGGTTGTCATGGTGATAGTGGTGGCCCGTATGTGTGCCCAGACACAACAGGGCGCTACTATTTGCACGGTGATGTCAGTTGGGGCTCTCCACAGTGCGACACGACTCAAGCATACACAGTATTTGCAAGAGTGACAGAGTTTGTTGACTGGATCAAGCAGTCACTCAGAGACTTGTAGGCAAAGACACCCATGTACTTATTCTCATTTTGTATCTTCAAAGGGGATTTAGTCAATTATAGTTCATCATTTTAAGTATTTACTCATCATAGATAGCATGCATTGAATTGCGTTGTTTCTTTCTCTTGTCCTCACAGCAATGCTTTGCCCCAGATACAATTCAGTAGCTAATTTTGTCGTCGCTGAAATCCGATAGCAAAGAATTATTTGTCCCTGAGCTTTGATACATTCGGCTCAGAAATTTCTTTCGAAAGGATTCGCTTTTAAACACTAAAAAGAAGGTCAAAGTAGAAGTTGACATCAAACCGCATGTTTACTTGGCATCTACTATGCAAACTGGCTAGTCAAGCTGGTTGGCTTTTTTTTGTTCAAGAACGCCCAAAATGCTACAACAATATCCAAAAAGCTATCCAATAGAAAGAAGATGTGAAAAATGCGATCCGATACCATAACTCTATTTTGTCACTGCATGCAATGAATATAGGCTCTTAATTCCATAATTTCTAAATCAACAAAAGACACCTAAGGCTGTAAAATATTGTTATTATGTGCGACTAGTTCATGGTTTTTGAAAGAGAAGTTATTTCTGTAAAAGGTGAAGGCTGTTCTGGGAGGGTTCGCGATGTTTCGGTAGCCAGCTCAGTAAGTGACTCAATACTATGTAGACGACACGGTCAGGTTTCACGTTCCACGCTTATGAAGATTCCATGGATTGGATGTAGATTAGAGAAATCACGCTCATATCCTCATATGGCTACATCTTTTTGTGCAATGCATTTCAATTTAAAGACCACCATTGCTGGTTGCTTGCTCAGAGATATAGACTTCTTCAGTTGATCTAGTTTAGACTAATTACTTGATGTTACCTTCATCTCTTTCAAGCAATGACGATGCGATATTCTCCACAACAAGTATGTGTCAAAGGCTTGATCAAGAGCAAGCACATTTTGTAAAGAAGGCTTTAATTGGCAAGAAATCACGAAATCGATTTTTGCATACTTAGCGCACTTCTTCGTCAGATACACTACGGAGCATGCAAATTTCGGCAAGAAAACCAAAGGCTAATAAGATAAACAACAGCAAGAAGTTTTGCATAGAATCGTTTCATTATCCAAAATAAGCAATGACAAATCAGCGAAGCAAACTCTTGATTTTGGCAATCGAGAACAGGTTCCCTGGTTTTTTGTTTCTCGCGCATGTCGCTTTAGATTTGCGTAAGATGTGCAAGTACTCCGTGTGTTGAAATACAACCCTCGTTAATCGTAATCTAGAGACTTGAATTAAAAGGTACATGCAGTCATTACAGGCATTGTGTTATTTCGAGATAACAAGCTTTGACACCTCAAATTAGCACCAGCATTCGTGGCAAATGAGCATCAGAAGGAGGCTGTGCCAGTGGCCATCTTCAAAGAAATATAATCTGAGACGGATGAAGAACGGTAGAAGGCCGGATCTGCCCCGGAGGAAGTAGGACGTTCTTCAGTGCTTTGAAAATACAGAGCTGATATTAGCAAAAAGTGGCAAAGATGAGGTGGGTGAGTGTACACGACCTGAAGAACTTTTTCCCGACCAAATTCCACGCAGTCATCTTCGTGGCGTACATGGGATTGTTCATAAACCAGGGTAAGTCAAGGAATCAAGTGAAATTTACTACAACCAGAAGTAGCTGGTATTTAATAGTAGTACAACGGGATAAGTTATTCTAAATTTTTTGCTATGTTTGTGACATTATGATCAAAGCAAAATCGTTTAAAAATTAGTTGTTGTGTTGGTTTTTGAATTTTTTATGTCTGTTATTAATGTTGTCACCCTCATATTGGCAAAAGCTTCACCGGAAATATCTTATTAAATGCAAAATTTGTCTCAGCGGACTCTTATCTTATTAACAGGGGGCTTATCTTTGCTGATTTCCTACCTGACCTATGTTATACCTGGTATGAAGTAGAACAGTACATGATGAAACAAGTCTTGTTAATCTTCTCCAGAAAGAAATTTTAATGTAGAAATGCAAGTAGAAATGCAAAAACAACAACAGATGCCATGAATTACCTAAATCATTCAATGGTCCAGGTCTTTACACAGACCTTTGATCGCATCTATCGGGACTTTTTGTCTTTATCTTAGTAGATTCAACCAAATTTTATGTAATTTTGTAGAAAAGTTTGTGTGAATGACACTGATAGCACTTGGAACAAAAGATGTTGATAACTTGCTATATTCCCATGGTAGTCATATTGCCTTAAGTGTTATGTTGTATATGTTGCTAGTATCTTTTGATTGCTTTGATAGCAAAGTGCATAACACCTAGCTCTTAAACATGAGTGAGACTACAACTTTAGAAGAAGGTTACCATCTAATGGTGATACTAAAAAGTCTGCTTTGAAGCTGGAGTTCCCTGCATTAGATTATTTTTGGTGGGAGATGATTGAATGGTTTTTGAAGTTTGTATTGTAAAATGTAATAAGTAGGCTTAAGGGATTTTATTTTGAATTTAGAAGAGGGAGTATTCAGGTTCATTTCAGTATTTTAGAGAGCATTCTTATGAAAGTTGCTCCATAAGTAAGGAATCGTTTCTTCATAAATCTGGCTTAACCTCTATACATGCAGTAACTAAGTTCTCTGTGTTACTGAAATGGCAAAACCAACCAGCAAGGTATGAAATGACTTTTAAAGTTGTGAATGGTGTGTTACTTCATGTGATATTTCATCACAAATGGCAAAAATCAATTTGGGTGCTATTGAGGAAAAATTTGTGATTTAGGGTTAAGCGCTTCACACCACCAAAGCATTGAAGATACAAAAAAGATCCAGCATGAAAAGACAAAACAATAATAAAATTTGCCAGAAGACGAGTTATCTTATTGAGTATGATATTGAGAACTCATACCATGTTATGGAAAGTAACAAAGGAAAACAAAATTGAGACCCTCTTAGCTGTACATGTTTTAAGTAGCTCTATGCTGATATTCTGTATGAATGCGTGCAAAGCTTGTTTATGAAAAAATTAATGGCTGGAGATTGGCAGTTATTGAGAAGAGCAATGTGCAATATCTTTTAAGCCCAAATATTAAACCAAGAATCAATATTTTGCCATCACTACATATCAAAGAAATGTTTTTCTTGAATACTGTAGTGGTTTGCCATACTTGAATACTGTGAATTTCTCATATGTAAGTGCCTGGTGTGTCATAACTCCAAACTGGTTGGCACTAGGGTGGATTTTTGCCTTCAATTTCATTCAATGTTTCAACTGCTTTGAAAGCTAGATCAAGTTGACTTGGTACCTCATTTTAGTCATATGGTCTTCTTTTTTGTAGAAGTTCTTAAATCTTTTTAAACTATAAACCTTTTTCTAACATCTTGTGTCCTTAAAGATCAAAATATACAGTATGTGTTGAAGAAATGTTTGCTAATTTTTTTCTGGTAAGCAAGGCTACTAAGGTTATTTTCTTGATATCACTTTAAAATAAGGGAACTGATTTTGCATTGCAGAATTTGTTTTGGTTTTTTTAGGAATCTTGGTAACAGCCACAAAAAACAAAGAGAATCATTACCCATACAATCCTACAACAACAGTTCTGCTGTCAGAATTTCTAAAATTGCTGGTATCATCATTTCTTTTTATAAAAGAGTAGGTATTCCTTGCACTGTCAATATCGTTATGGATTTTGTTATACTTCATGTGGTTTTAAAGGCATATTTTTGGACTCATCATTACCAAAATTTATTATTTGAATCCCATTAAAAGGGAAAGTGCTAAAAACAGGTAAGTCATTAGGCCTTAAGAATAATAGGTTTAAAGTCAACAAATGTAACACAATTGATTCAGCCACAGAAGGAAAGTCAAATTTGGTGTTTAGGGAACCATTTTAGAGCTTAGTGCAAACATGAGTGAGTATTGTTCCATTTTTTAAGGAAATCTTTTTTTAAAACTTGTGTCTTTTTCTACATGATAGACACTCTCTTATAAAGTAGATTTTTTGCTTCAAGCTGTGCAGTTTAATCACAAGTGTTACTATGACATATGTTGCTTTTGTCAAATTGCCTCTCTTTGATAAAAATGTTGTCTTTTTTCTCGATAGAAACTCCATCCATGGATTTATAGATGGCATTCAGAAGCATAGAAAGGGTATGATGTGTTTTGTTCTTTGTAATGATTTGTCTAAAACTGGAATGAACATTTCTTGATAGGAAAACATTCTGTCTGTTACTTCAAAAACTGGGAAACAACAGAATACCAAATGGAATTGTCAGGAGGAGATCCATCTCTAGCTTAATCACTTGACAGAGGTTTCCATATAACCTTGACTGCTCCTAAACTGGTGATAGCTACATGCCTGCCAAAATTGTTGGGACACTAACCATAATTCTTTTACTCGCTTTCATTCATCTACCGACAGTGTCACACGATGATGTCTGACCAATCAAAATTGCTGCAATTTGGCACCATTAAATATAAATTTTTCAATCAACACAATCATAATTCATAATGACCAATGATCAAACTGAGCTTCAAATTACTATATCATATGTTGATTTGATGGATTGTGTCAGAAATTATCGTTTAGTTTTTGATAAAGACTATAAGGGAAACCCACAAAACGTATGAATGCCTGACTTGAAATATATCTATACAACACATGATATTGACCATGCTATTGTTGCTGATTAAAAAATTGGACGCGCTCAAATGATGTGACTTATTTTTCTCTGAAATCTGCAGCTTCTTGACCTCAAATACACCCACAATCAACATTTGTTGGCATGAAAAACATGGTGTCATCAACGGTCGTAATTTTCAATTGTGAAGCTGAATTACAAGTAACAACAATTATTAAAACATGAAGCAACCAGTGATTCCGTATAGAAGCCAGCTAAGGAGGAAGCTAGGGGTTTTGCCTGCAGTTTAGTGACAGTTATGGTTATATGAAAACCAGTCTTACGTTGTTTATCAGAACTTGTGTGTAACATGACGGCTAATGCTTGCCTGAAACTTTTCTGAAAGTAAGATTGTTATATCTAAAGCCATTCATATGCGCTTGCTTTGTTGTTTTCAAATTGCTTCTCCCTTTTTATTTCAGTCTTACTGCTTTATTTTGTTCCTGCCTTTCTCTATTGCCTTTACAACAATCTCACATTTGTTAACCTGGAAGCCTACGATCCTACATCATATTATCTTCTGCTCCAATTCCGAGTGGTGGTTACTGGCATCATTTACCAGGTATGCGTCTACCATGCACTCCAAATAAAGTAGTGCTTTATAAAATGAAATGTTTTTGAGATTACAGAAACCAATAGTTTTTTGCGTAGCTTATTTAGCGATAGTTTTTATAGCCTCATTGGAAATCAGTATCAACTAGGTTTTGTTTCTTCGATTTTTTGTAAAACCACTCATTGAGTTTAACTGCTGGCAGCCCTCTCTTTGAGTTAGATACAAGCATATCCGTTAGAGAAATTTAAAAAAAGAGCAGTTTATATGGGTAATATAATTATCTCATCATCGCCAAGCACAAGTTGTCTTAACTTCTATTAATTTTTGCGAATAAGAATCCACAGCATTGAAGGCCGGGGCAGTAGAAACAAAATTTGCCCTTTTCAGTAATATGTTCTAATACTTTTCAGTAATAGATTCTAAGCATAATATGTAAAAATCCAGCACATTTAAACGTTCTCTTTAACACAGGGGGGCAAAAGTCAAGGGCTGATGCTAGAACTGAGTGCTGTTTTGTATATACCTGAAGCAGTCTTTTAAAACAGTAATCATTTGTGCTCCTTCTCTAAAATATCAATCTATTTTACCAATGTTGACGTTTACAATTTGTCTACTTCTTTAAAGACTTCAACTTTTATCTTTGTGACTGCTTTTGCTTTTAGATGTTTCGATTTGGTAAGCCCACTCTTATTGGAGAGCTCTTTGCATACACGACCTATAAATGCCCTCTAGATTGGATACTTGACATATAATACTTGAGATTCTTCGCTCTCAAGACATTTTCAAGGAATCAGTCCTAATCGCTCTTCACTTTAATAGGGTAAGATACTTTAAACTTTTTTTAATTCATTAGTGCTATCGCCGTTCTTGCATTGGAACCTGTAGAGTAATCCTTAATGTTTTTCTTCGATGGTTTTGCTCTCGATTTATTTTTGTAACTTTGCTTGAATCCCCTTCAACTCTCCAGTAGCAACTACATCTTTCTAAAAAATCTTTTTAATGACGTCCCTGCAGACAACTAAGTAAACACACTATAAGATTTTTATATATTGTAATGTTGCTTGGCTCGCAACAGATTGAAAGCCTAGAAGGGCCCTCTTTTTTTACTTCAAGTTTGAGCCTTAAAGCCGCTGTTTAAACAAGTTTCTTGCTATTAAGAATTTTAAGACTTTTCTGAAATATTTCCTTTGCACTTTTGCTTCCTCGGGAGCCTGCATAGTTGCATGCTTCTCCTGCAAATATTTCCTCATTCATTTCTTCGCAAATTTTTTTTCACAAATTTGCCTCGCGTCCCTAGTAAACTCAATAGATGGATTCGTATTTCAAGGTAGAGGTGTTTCTAGCACTGGTGGTTTAAGGAAGCATGGTGATAGAGGGCAAAATATTGCGCTGCCCTCTCTCACTAGCGAAAAAACACTACATTTTCTCGTTGCCATGTTCTCTTGCCTGTCTTCTTTTGTCTTCCTCTCTGTCTACATATATGTTCTAGAAGGTATTTCAATTCTTTTCCAGTCCCACGAATCCTTGGCAACCGGGCATTTCTCATTGATCAGCTTCCTAAACATGTTTTCTCGGATGATCTTCAGTTTATTTATTGTGTGTTAATGATAAGCTGAGTGGCACAAATGAGACCCATAAATAGGAAGATCCAGCTTGAACCATCACAGTGCATCACTAGTTCTCACAACATGGACAAGCTTCTCGTAGTCTTGCTGCTTGTTGCAGTGCAATGTAAGCTCAAGTATTGTACTTCTCTCAACCGTTTATTCATACTTAACTCATACTTTCACTGGCAAATTTTGTGTGCGTTTCTCTTTCCCTTTTACCTTGTCTAGCATGCTACGAATTAGCAATTTTTGTAACAGTTTCAATGTTAACAGCAGCTGCTTTCGTAAAAGCAAAGTAAGTTCCAGCGTTGTAATGTAATGGTAAGATGTAGTGTCTTATACTTTTTCAGGTAGCAATGCTAGTTACCTTGCTGGAAGATACGGATGTTGGGCTTCGCCAAATTTCCCGTTAAACTACCCAGACGGTGCATCTACATCTCAGCGAATCCTGACGAGCCCTGGAACACAAATAGAACTGAGCTTCCGTGAACTTGATATCGAAGGGCATGCTACATGTGGCTTCGACTATGTGCAAATAACCGAAAACAACGGGTCTAGCAGAAAGTTTTGTGGATCAAGGATTCCTGCCTCATACATAACCCAAAGCAATGAAGTAACGGTTCAATTTCACTCAGACGGATCTGTCAACAAACGCGGTTTCTTACTGACTTTCGTTGAAAGATCCGGGGTAATGACAACTCACGCTCCAACAGCACCTTCCACTATCCTTCCGTCAGTTGTGGAAACAATCCATGCTTACTCTTCTGTCCCCGCGTCATCATTTCCAACTCCAACTCCATCACCGATGCCAGGTATGTCCGTTCATCAGCAACTTTGTACCCAAACTTTTTTTTATTTAAACTTGAGAATACTTTGGTTATTAAGGGGAATAGCAACACAGAGTGCACAACATATTCACCAACAGTGTTTTTTAGCTGGGGCTGGGATACTTAATTGATATGTTACCTTGAGTTTAGTGGCAATCGTTTAATAAACCATTGAAAGGATGATCTCTTTTCCAGCATGTGACAGGATTATGACTTCATTGCAAGGCAACTTCAGTTCACCTGGATACCCTGGGGCCTACCCAAACAACGCACTTTGCCGTTATGACATTATTGCTCCCTTGGCAAGCGCATTGTCCTCAGATTTGCTGACTTCAATCTCGAGAGCGGCTATGACACTCTGCGTATAGATGAGCTGGTTAATGGATCCCTTCAAAATGTTGCTTCTCTGACTGGCACAAACGTGACCACTATGGTCTTTACCTCGACCCAGCATACTTTCAAACTGACATTTAGAAGTGATGGCAGTGTAGTAAGGAGCGGATTTTCTGCATACTATCATGTAATTGACCCAGGTGAGCTTGTATTCGATGATTGTATTCAGTACAGCAATTACATGATTTTCTCGCTCTTGCTAATTGGTAATGACTGCATTTGGATTTGATTTCGACGATAAGATTAGAAAATGGAGTGCTGCAAATCAAAAACAACGACAATAACTTGGTTTTAATCTTTGAAATCTTCAAATCTGAGTTTAATTTTCTACAAACGACCCACAGTTGTTCACGGCGGTTGGTGTCCTTGGACTCAAGCTACCCCATGCAGTGTTTCGTGTGGACTTGGCTACCAAACAATTACCCGCGCATGCAACTGCCCTGCCCCAAGGAATGGAGGGAGCCAGTGCGTTGGCTCAAACATATCCTCCCAACAGTGTTACGCCGGAATATGTCCCACTACCGTTACTACAACTATTGTGTCACCCACGCCATCACCCAGTACGTATTAAAAAGGATTCTCCCTTTTTGTTATAGCGGGAACATTGTTAGACTAAAAAGTGAAAATTCAGTTCTCAATTAGTCGCGATATCTTTTCGACATTTAGTTTAGCAATTTGAGTAAATGAGGCCTTTACTACTTGGAATTAGAGAGTCAGGCCAAATTGTTGAATGTTTTGTGTAAAAGGGATGGAAACTGGTATGGGTGCAACAGCCGCCTTAGCAGGAAGACTTGGTCCAGTAATTCTGTCAGGTGCATAAGGATCCCTAAACGACCAATTGTGCTCTCACTATATGAATATCTTTACTAATCCTTTTTACAGGATGCCAACGGCAATCGTTTACTTCACCCAATGGCGGTTTCACATCACCAAATTTCCCGGGCCAATACCCGAACAGTGCCAATTGCGAGTACCAGATAACAGTGGCAACCGGAAAGGCAATCTTGATCAACTTCCCCACCTTTTCCGTTGAGGGTCATTCGTCCTGCGCATACGATGCTGTAACAATCTATGAAGGAACTTCATCAATCGGGGCGTCACCCAGTGTCAAGCTTTGCGGCGATGGCCAGAAGACATTCAGGTCGTCTCGAAACAGCGTTTTCATAGTGTTCTCTTCAGATGGGTCCGTCGTAAAGCAAGGGTTCCAAGCAACATACGTGACAGTTGACAAAAGTGAGTTGGCCCATTTCTAGCTCTATTATTTTGATTACCACTGGTGGACAAGTTTAAAGTAGAGGTAGAATTGCCTCATTGATCGCGTGCCCAAAAAATCGTTTGCTGCCAATGTAATAAATGGAAATTAGGCTACACGCATGGTCAGAAATGAACACAAGGAATCGCCGCCTTCTGGTAACAGCTTCTCCGCAAAGAGCAACATTTCCGATTATTCTTGGGATGCAGATGTTTGCATCAGTTCTTCTTATACAAATTGCTTGCTTCAGCACCGCTTTAATGCTCTATATTGTTTCTCAAATTAAAACTATGATCAACTTTAAATAGCTCCAGTCGGTGGCGCTACTGTCAATGCCCCATCTTGTGGAATAACAAAGGTTGCACAGAGTCGTGTAATTGGGGGAACTGATGCTGCAAAGGGTGCTTGGCCTTGGCAGATCGGCATGTACCAATATGGCTCATTCATATGCGGTGGCACATTGATAGCACCAAACTGGGTCTTGACAGCTTCGCATTGTGTCGTATCTTCTGGCAGCGTAGGCAGCCCAGGAAATTTCGAAATAATTGTTGGTGACTTGCACAGAGAGATGAATGACACGACTGAGCAGAAGCACCAGGTGGAGCGCATTGTCGCCCATCCCAACTACAATGGAAATACGATCAACAATGACATTGCCCTCATGAAATTGAGGACTCCAGTTATGATGAACGATCACGTGAATACCGCTTGCATCCCGGACAAGTCTGACGTCATTGCAGTCGGATCACCTTGCTTTATTACTGGTAAGAAGTCTTTCTTGAGGCAGTATGTAATCTTTTTGTTCAAAGATGAGTCCTGAAAGAGATCTCGCCTCCACCGTGAGGTAATCGCTAGTATTGCTGGCTTACTTTTGTGCTGGGTTGAAATCGGTCATGTGTTTTGCTCAAATTTGTGAACATTACACTAAGGTTTCATATAGCTATTTTCAATAAGAGAATCTATGAATGATTGGAACAAGCTGCCATAACGTCCTGCTCCACATTAGTGAGACGGTCAGCAGCGAGATTCCTTTAAGGCCTAAGTCATACCGAATTTTTTTAGCCGAGGATAAGCGTTGTTGGCATTCTGCAGTTTTCTAGGTTTAATATTGTAATCATTGCGTCATCACTCATAGTTTGGATAAATTGCATTTGCTTGGGTCGCATAGAATCCATATCTTACTCAGCTGTGCTAGGGCAGGTAATGACAATTGAAAGCCTTCCTTTAAATCAAGATTTCCCTGTGGAGGGCCTACTTGATTGTGTCGAGGTCTGTTGATGACACGTGGCACTTATGAACCGGGCTGTTTCTTTTGCAGGATGGGGAAAAATCAAGCACCCGGGCTCTTCCCATACAATGCTTCAACAAGCTAAGCTACCGGTTCTGAACTCCTCCATTTGCCAAACAAAACTGGATGCACTCAGCTGGGGTCTCTCCATAACAAAGCAGATGGTCTGCGCTGGTGAAGCCGGCTCAATCAAGAGTGGTTGTCATGGTGATAGTGGTGGCCCGTATGTGTGCCCAGACACAACAGGGCGCTACTATTTGCACGGTGATGTCAGTTGGGGCTCTCCACAGTGCGACACGACTCAAGCGTACTCAGTATTTGCAAGAGTGACAGAGTTTGTTGACTGGATCAAGCAGTCACTCAGAGACTTGTAGGCAAAGACACCCATGTACTTATTCTCATTTTGTATCTTCAAAGGGGATTTAGTCAATTATAGTTCATCATTTTAAGTATTTACTCATCATAGATAGCATGCATTGAATTGCGTTGTTTCTTTCTCTTGTCCTCACAGCAATGCTTTGCCCCAGATACAATTCAGTAGCTAATTTTGTCGTCGCTGAAATCCGATAGCAAAGAATTATTTGTCCCTGAGCTTTGATACATTCGGCTCAGAAATTCTTTCGAAAGATTCGCTTTTAAACACTAAAAAGAAGGTCAAAGTAGAAGTTGACATCAAACCGCATGTTTACTTGGCATCTACTATGCAAACTGGCTAGTCAAGCTGGTTGGCTTTTTTGTTGTTCAAGAACGCCCAAAATGCTACAACAATATCGAAAAAGCTATCCAATAGAAAGAAGATGTGAAAAAATGCGATCCGATACCATAACTCTATTTTGTCACTGCATGCAATGAATATAGGCTCTTAATTCCATAATTGCTAAATCAACAAAAGACACCTAAGGCTGTAAAATATTGTTGTTATGTGCGACTAGTTCATGGTTTTTGAAAGAGAGTTATTTCTGTAAAAGGTGAAGGCTGTTCTGGGAGGGTCGCGATGTTTCGGTAGCCAGCTCGGGAAGTGACTCATACTATGTAGACGACACGGTCAGGTTCACGTTCCACGCTTATGAAGATTCCATGGATTGGATGTAGATTAGAGAAATCACGCTCATATCCTCATATGGCTACATCTTTTTGTGCAATGCATTTCAATTTAAAGACCACCATTGCTGGTTGCTTGCTCAGAGATATAGACTTCTTCAGTTGATCTAGTTTAGACTAATTACTTGATGTTACCTTCATCTCTTTCAAGCAATGACGATGCGATATTCTCCACAACAAGTATGTGTCAAAGGCTTGATCAAGAGCAAGCACATTTTGTAAAGAAGGCTTTAATTGGCAAGAAATCACGAAATCGATTTTTGCATACTTAGCGCACTTCTTCGTCAGATACACTACGGAGCATGCAAATTTCGGCAAGAAAACCAAAGGCTAATAAGATAAACAACAGCAAGAAGTTTTGCATAGAATCGTTTCATTATCCAAAATAAGCAATGACAAATCAGCGAAGCAAACTCTTGATTTTGGCAATCGAGAACAGGTTCCCTGGTTTATTTGTTTCTCGCAGCATGGTCGCTTTAGATTTGCGTAAGATGTGCAAGTACTCCGTGTGTTGAAATACAACCCTCGTTAATCTTAATCTAGAGACTTGAATTAAAAGGTACATGCAGTCATTACAGGCATTGTGTTATTTCGAGATAACAAGCTTTGACACCTCAAATTAGCACCAGCATTCGTGGCAAATGAGCATCAGAAGGAGGCTGTGCAGTGGCCATCTTCAAAGAAATATAATCTGAGACGGATGAAGAACGGTAGAAGGCCGGATCTGCCCCGGAGGAAGTAGGACGTTCTTCAGTGCTTTGAAAATACAGAGCTGATATTAGCAAAAAGTGGCAAAGATGAGGTGGGTGAGTGTACACGACTTGAAGAACTTTTTCCCGACCAAATTCCACGCAGTCATCTTCGTGGCGTACATGGGATTGTTCATAAACCAGGGTAAGTCAAGGAATCAAGTGAAATTTACTACAACCAGAAGTAGCTGGTATTTAATAGTAGTACAACGGGATAAGTTATTCTAAATTTTTGCTATGTTTGTGACATTATGATCAAAGCAAAATCGTTTAAAAATTATTGTGTTGGTTTTTGAATTTTTTATGTCTGTTATTAATGTTGTCACCCTCATATTGGCAAAAGCTTCACCGGAAATATCTTATTAAATGCAAAATTTGTCTCAGCGGACTCTTATCTTATTAACAGGGGCTTATCTTGCTGATTTCCTACCTGACCTATGTTATACCTGGTATGAAGTAGAACAGTACATGATGAAACAAGTCTTGTTAATCTTCTCCAGAAAGAAATTTTAATGTAGAAATGCAAGTAGAAATGCAAAAACAACAACAGATGCCATGAATTACCTAAATCATTCAATGGTCCAGGTCTTTACACAGACCTTTGATCGCATCTATCGGGACTTTTGTCTTTATCTTAGTAGATTCAACCAAATTTTATGTAATTTTGTAGAAAAGTTTGTGTGAATGACACTGATAGCACTTGGAACAAAAGATGTTGATAACTTGCTATATTCCCATGGTAGTCATATTGCCTTAAGTGTTATGTTGTATATGTTGCTAGTATCTTTTGATTGCTTTGATAGCAAAGTGCATAACACCTAGCTCTTAAACATGAGTGAGACTACAACTTTAGAAGAAGGTTACCATCTAATGGTGATACTAAAAAGTCTGCTTTGAAGCTGGAGTTCCTGCATTAGATTATTTTTGGTGGGAGATGATTGAATGGTTTTGAAGTTTGTATTGTAAAATGTAATAAGTAGGCTTAAGGGATTTTATTTTGAATTTAGAAGAGGAGTATTCAGGTTCATTTCAGTATTTTAGAGAGCATTCTTATGAAAGTTGCTCCATAAGTAAGGAATCGTTTCTTCATAAATCTGGCTTAACCTCTATACATGCAGTAACTAAGTTCTCTGTGTTACTGAAATGGCAAAACCAACCAGCAAGGTATGAAATGACTTTTAAAGTTGTGAATGGTGTGTTACTTCATGTGATAGTTCATCACAAATGGCAAAAATCAATTTGGGTGCTATTGAGGAAAAATTTGTGATTTATGGTTAAGCGCTTCACACCACCAAAGCATTGAAGATACAAAAAAGATCCAGCATGAAAAGACAAAACAATAATAAAATTTGCCAGAAGACGAGTTATCTTATTGAGTATGATATTGAGAATGTTATGGAAAGCAACAAAGGAAAACAAAATTGAGACCCTCTTAGCTGGACATGTTTTAAGTAGCTCTATGCTGTTATTCTGTATGAATGCGTGCAAAGCTTTGTTATGAAAAAATTAATGGCTGGAGATTGGCAGTTATTGAGAAGGGCAATGTGCAATATCTTTTAAGCCCAAATATTAAACCAAGAATCAATATTTTGCCATCACTACATATCAAATGTTTTTTCTTGAATACTACAGTGGTTTGCCATACTTGAATACTGTGAATTTCTCATATGTAAGTGCCTGGTGTGTCATAACTCCAAACTGGGAGGCACTAGGGTGGATTTTTGCCTTCAATTTCATTCAATGTTTCAACTGCTTTGAAAGCTATATCAAGTTGACTTGGTACCTCATTTTAGTCATATGGTCTTCTTTTTTGTAGAGGTTCTTAAATCTTTATAAACTATAAGCTTTTTTCTAACATCTTGTGTCCTAAAAGATCAAAATATACAGTATGTGTTAAAGACATGTTTGCTAATTTTTTTCTGGTAAGCAAGGCTACTAAGGTTATTTTCTTGATATCTCTTTAAAATAAGGGAACTGATTTTGCATTGCAGAATTTGTTTTTGTTTTTTAGGAATCTTGGTAACAGCCACAAAAAACAAAGAGAATCATTACCCATACAATCCTACAACAACAGTTCTGCTGTCAGAATTTCTAAAATTGCTGGTATCATCATTTCTTTTTATAAAAGAGTAGGTATTCCTTGCACTGTCAATATCGTTATGGATTTTGTTATACTTCATGTGGTTTAACGGCATATTTTTGGACTCATCATTACCAAAATTTATTATTTGAATCCCATTAAAAGGGAAAGTGCTAAAAACAGGTAAGTCATTAGGCCTTAAGAATAATAGGTTTAAAGTCAACAAATGTAACACAATTGATTCAGCCACAGAAGGAAAGTCAAATTTGGTGTTTAGGGAACCATTTTAGAGCTTAGTGCAAACATGAGTGAGTATTGTTCCATTTTTTAAGGAAATCTTTCTTTAAAACTTGTGTCTTTTTCTACATTAAAGACACTCTCTTATAAAGTAGATTTTTTGCTTCAAGCTGTGCAGTTTAATCACAAGTATTACTATGACATATGTTGCTTTTGTCAAATTGCCTCTCTTTGATAAAAATGTTGTCTTTTTTCTCGATAGAAACTCCATCCATGGATTTATAGATGGCATTCAGAAGCATAGAAAGGGTATGATGTGTTCTGTTCTTTGTAATGATTTGTCTAAAACTGGAATGAACATTTCTTGATAGGAAAACATTTTGTCTGTTACTTCAAAAACTGGGAAACAACAGAATACCAAATGGAATTGTCAGGAGGAGATCCATCTCTAGCTTAATCACTTGACAGAGGTTTCCATATAACCTTGACTGCCCTAAACTGGTGATAGCTACATGCCTGCCAAAATTGTTGGGACACTAACCATAATTCTTTTACTCGCTTTCATTCATCTACCGACAGTGTCACACGATGATGTCTGACCAATCAAAATTGCTGCAATTTGGCACCATTAAATATAAATTTTTCAATCAACACAATCATAATTCATAATGACCAATGATCAAACTGAGCTTCAAATTACTATATCATATGTCGATTTGATGGATTGTGTCAGAAATTATCATTTAGTTTTTGATAAAGACCATAAGGGAAACCCACAAAACGTACGAATGCCTGACTTGAAATATATCTATACAACACATGATATTGACCATGCTATTGTTGCTGATTAAAAATTGGAAGCACTCAAATGATGTGACTTATTTTTCTCTGAAATCTGCAGCTTCTTGACCTCAAATACACCCACAATTAACATTTGTTGGCATGAAAAACATGGTGTCATCAACGGTCGTAATTTTCAATTGTGAAGCTGAATTACAAGTAACAACAATTATTAAAACATGAAGCAATCAGCGATTCCGTAAAGAAGCCAGCTAAGGAGGAAGCTAGGGGTTTTGCCCGCAGTTTAGTGACAGTTATGGTTATATGAAAACCAGTCTTACGTTGTTTATCAGAACTTGTGTGTAACATGACGGCTAATGCTTGCCTGAAACTTTTCCAAAAGTAAGATTGTTATATCTAAAGCCATTCATATACGCTTGCTTTGTTGTTTTCAAATTGCTTCTCCCTTTTTATTTCAGTCTTACTGCTTTATTTTGTTCCTGCCTTTCTCTATTGCCTTTACAACAATCTCACATTTGTTAACCTGGAAGCCTACGATCCTACATCATATTATCTTCTGCTCCAATTCCGAGTGGTGGTTACTGGCATCATTTACCAGGTATGCGTCTACCATGCACTCCAAATAAAGTAGTGCTTTATAAAAAGAAATGTTTTTGAGATTACAGAAACCAATAGTTTTTTGCTTAGCTTATTAAGCAATAGTTTTTATAGCCTCATTGGAAATCAGTATCAACTAGGTTTTGTTTCTTCGATTTTTTGTAAAACCACTCATTGAGTTTAACTGCTGGCAGCCCTCTCTTTGAGTTAGATACAAGCATATCCGTTAGAGAAATTTAAAAAAAGAGCAGTTTATATGGGTAATATAATTATCTCATCATCGCCAAGCACAAGTTGTCTTAACTTCTATTAATTTTTGCGAATAAGAATCCACAGCATTGAAGGCCGGGGGCAGTAGAAACAAAATTTGCCCTTTTCAGTAATATGTTCTAATACTTTTCAGTAATAGATTCTAAGCATAATATGTAAAAATCCAGCACATTTAAACGTTCTCTTTAACACAGGGGGGCAAAAGTCAAGGGCTGATGCTAGAACTGAGTGCTGTTTTGTATATACCTGAAGCAGTCTTTTAAAACAGTAATCATTTGTGCTCCTTCTCTAAAATATCAATCTATTTTACCAATGTTGACGTTTACAATTTGTCTACTTCTTTAAAGACTTCAACTTTTATCTTTGTGACTGCTTTTGCTTTTAGATGTTTCGATTTGGTAAGCCCACTCTTATTGGAGAGCTCTTTGCATACACGACCTATAAATGCCCTCTAGATTGGATACTTGACATATAATACTTGAGATTCTTCGCTCTCAAGACATTTTCAAGGAATCAGTCCTAATCGCTCTTCACTTTAATAGGGTAAGATACTTTAAACTTTTTTTAATTCATTAGTGCTATCGCCGTTCTTGCATTGGAACCTGTAGAGTAATCCTTAATGTTTTTCTTCGATGGTTTTGCTCTCGATTTATTTTTGTAACTTTGCTTGAATCCCCTTCAACTCTCCAGTAGCAACTACATCTTTCTAAAAAATCTTTTTAATGACGTCCCTGCAGACAACTAAGTAAACACACTATAAGATTTTTATATATTGTAATGTTGCTTGGCTCGCAACAGATTGAAAGCCTAGAAGGGCCCTCTTTTTTTACTTCAAGTTTGAGCCTTAAAGCCGCTGTTTAAACAAGTTTCTTGCTATTAAGAATTTTAAGACTTTTCTGAAATATTTCCTTTGCACTTTTGCTTCCTCGGGAGCCTGCATAGTTGCATGCTTCTCCTGCAAATATTTCCTCATTCATTTCTTCGCAAATTTTTTTTCACAAATTTGCCTCGCGTCCCTAGTAAACTCAATAGATGGATTCGTATTTCAAGGTAGAGGTGTTTCTAGCACTGGTGGTTTAAGGAAGCATGGTGATAGAGGGCAAAATATTGCGCTGCCCTCTCTCACTAGCGAAAAAACACTACATTTTCTCGTTGCCATGTTCTCTTGCCTGTCTTCTTTTGTCTTCCTCTCTGTCTACATATATGTTCTAGAAGGTATTTCAATTCTTTTCCAGTCCCACGAATCCTTGGCAACCGGGCATTTCTCATTGATCAGCTTCCTAAACATGTTTTCTCGGATGATCTTCAGTTTATTTATTGTGTGTTAATGATAAGCTGAGTGGCACAAATGAGACCCATAAATAGGAAGATCCAGCTTGAACCATCACAGTGCATCACTAGTTCTCACCAACATGGACAAGCTTCTCGTAGTCTTGCTGCTTGTTGCAGTGCAATGTAAGCTCAAGTATTGTACTTCTCTCAACCGTTTATTCATACTTAACTCATACTTTCACTGGCAAATTTTGTGTGCGTTTCTCTTTCCCTTTTACCTTGTCTAGCATGCTACGAATTAGCAATTTTTGTAACAGTTTCAATGTTAACAGCAGCTGCTTTCGTAAAAGCAAAGTAAGTTCCAGCGTTGTAATGTAATGGTAAGATGTAGTGTCTTATACTTTTTCAGGTAGCAATGCTAGTTACCTTGCTGGAAGATACGGATGTTGGGCTTCGCCAAATTTCCCGTTAAACTACCCAGACGGTGCATCTACATCTCAGCGAATCCTGACGAGCCCTGGAACACAAATAGAACTGAGCTTCCGTGAACTTGATATCGAAGGGCATGCTACATGTGGCTTCGACTATGTGCAAATAACCGAAAACAACGGGTCTAGCAGAAAGTTTTGTGGATCAAGGATTCCTGCCTCATACATAACCCAAAGCAATGAAGTAACGGTTCAATTTCACTCAGACGGATCTGTCAACAAACGCGGTTTCTTACTGACTTTCGTTGAAAGATCCGGGGTAATGACAACTCACGCTCCAACAGCACCTTCCACTATCCTTCCGTCAGTTGTGGAAACAATCCATGCTTACTCTTCTGTCCCGCGTCATCATTTCCAACTCCAACTCCATCACCGATGCCAGGTATGTCCGTTCATCAGCAACTTTGTACCCAAACTTTTTTTTATTTAAACTTGAGAATACTTTGGTTATTAAGGGGAATAGCAACACAGAGTGCACAACATATTCACCAACAGTGTTTTTTAGCTGGGGCTGGGATACTTAATTGATATGTTACCTTGAGTTTAGTGGCAATCGTTTAATAAACCATTGAAAGGATGATCTCTTTTCCAGCATGTGACAGGATTATGACTTCATTGCAAGGCAACTTCAGTTCACCTGGATACCCTGGGGCCTACCCAAACAACGCACTTTGCCGTTATGACATTATTGCTCCCTTGGCAAGCGCATTGTCCTCAGATTTGCTGACTTCAATCTCGAGAGCGGCTATGACACTCTGCGTATAGATGAGCTGGTTAATGGATCCCTCAAAATGTTGCTTCTCTGACTGGCACAAACGTGACCACTATGGTCTTTACCTCGACCCAGCATACTTTCAAACTGACATTTAGAAGTGATGGCAGTGTAGTAAGGAGCGGATTTTCTGCATACTATCATGTAATTGACCCAGGTGAGCTTGTATTCGATGATTGTATTCAGTACAGCAATTACATGATTTTCTCGCTCTTGCTAATTGGTAATGACTGCATTTGGATTTGATTTCGACGATAAGATTAGAAAATGGAGTGCTGCAAATCAAAAACAACGACAATAACTTGGTTTTAATCTTTGAAATCTTCAAATCTGAGTTTAATTTTCTACAAACGACCCACAGTTGTTCACGGCGGTTGGTGTCCTTGGACTCAAGCTACCCCATGCAGTGTTTCGTGTGGACTTGGCTACCAAACAATTACCCGCGCATGCAACTGCCCTGCCCCAAGGAATGGAGGGAGCCAGTGCGTTGGCTCAAACATATCCTCCCAACAGTGTTACGCCGGAATATGTCCCACTACCGTTACTACAACTATTGTGTCACCCACGCCATCACCCAGTACGTATTAAAAAGGATTCTCCCTTTTTGTTATAGCGGGAACATTGTTAGACTAAAAAGTGAAAATTCAGTTCTCAATTAGTCGCGATATCTTTTCGACATTTAGTTTAGCAATTTGAGTAAATGAGGCCTTTACTACTTGGAATTAGAGAGTCAGGCCAAATTGTTGAATGTTTTGTGTAAAAGGGATGGAAACTGGTATGGGTGCAACAGCCGCCTTAGCAGGAAGACTTGGTCCAGTAATTCTGTCAGGTGCATAAGGATCCCTAAACGACCAATTGTGCTCTCACTATATGAATATCTTTACTAATCCTTTTTACAGGATGCCAACGGCAATCGTTTACTTCACCCAATGGCGGTTTCACATCCAAATTTCCCGGGCCAATACCCGAACAGTGCCAATTGCGAGTACCAGATAACAGTGGCAACCGGAAAGGCAATCTTGATCAACTTCCCCACCTTTTCCGTTGAGGGTCATTCGTCCTGCGCATACGATGCTGTAACAATCTATGAAGGAACTTCATCAATCGGGGCGTCACCCAGTGTCAAGCTTTGCGGCGATGGCCAGAAGACATTCAGGTCGTCTCGAAACAGCGTTTTCATAGTGTTCTCTTCAGATGGGTCCGTCGTAAAGCAAGGGTTCCAAGCAACATACGTGACAGTTGACAAAAGTGAGTTGGCCCATTTCTAGCTCTATTATTTTGATTACCACTGGTGGACAAGTTTAAAGTAGAGGTAGAATTGCCTCATTGATCGCTGCCAAAAATCGTTTGCTGCCAATGTAATAAATGAAATTAGGCTACACGCATGGTCAGAAATGAACACAAGGAATCGCCGCCTTCTGGTAACAGCTTCTCCGCAAAGAGCAACATTTCCGATTATTCTTGGGATGCAGATGTTTGCATCAGTTCTTCTTATACAAATTGCTTGCTTCAGCACCGCTTTAATGCTCTATATTGTTTCTCAAATTAAAACTATGATCAACTTTAAATAGCTCCAGTCGGTGGCGCTACTGTCAATGCCCCATCTTGTGGAATAACAAAGGTTGCACAGAGTCGTGTAATTGGGGAACAGATGCTGCAAAGGGTGCTTGGCCTTGGCAGATCGGCATGTACCAATATGGCTCATTCATATGCGGTGGCACATTGATAGCACCAAACTGGGTCTTGACAGCTTCGCATTGTGTCGTATCTTCTGGCAGCGTAGGCAGCCCAGGAAATTTCGAAATAATTGTTGGTGACTTGCACAGAGAGATGAATGACACGACTGAGCAGAAGCACCAGGTGGAGCGCATTGTCGCCCATCCCAACTACAATGGAAATACGATCAACAATGACATTGCCCTCATGAAATTGAGGACTCCAGTTATGATGAACGATCACGTGAATACCGCTTGCATCCCGGACAAGTCTGACGTCATTGCAGTCGGATCACCTTGCTTTATTACTGGTAAGAAGTCTTTCTTGAGGCAGTATGTAATCTTTTTGTTCAAAGATGAGTCCTGAAAGAGATCTCGCCTCCACCGTGAGGTAATCGCTAGTATTGCTGGCTTACTTTTGTGCTGGGTTGAAATCGGTCATGTGTTTTGCTCAAATTTGTGAACATTACACTAAGGTTTCATATAGCTATTTTCAATAAGAGAATCTATGAATGATTGGAACAAGCTGCCATAACGTCCTGCTCCACATTAGTGAGACGGTCAGCAGCGAGATTCCTTTAAGGCCTAAGTCATACCGAATTTTTTAGCCGAGGATAAGCGTTGTTGGCATTCTGCAGTTTTCTAGGTTTAATATTGTAATCATTGCGTCATCACTCATAGTTTGGATAAATTGCATTTGCTTGGGTCGCATAGAATCCATATCTTACTCAGCTGTGCTAGGGCAGGTAATGACAATTGAAAGCCTTCCTTTAAATCAAGATTTCCCTGTGGAGGGCCTACTTGATTGTGTCGAGGTCTGTTGATGACACGTGGCACTTATGAACCGGGCTGTTTCTTTTGCAGGATGGGGAAAAATCAAGCACCCGGGCTCTTCCCATACAATGCTTCAACAAGCTAAGCTACCGGTTCTGAACTCCTCCATTTGCCAAACAAAACTGGATGCACTCAGCTGGGGTCTCTCCATAACAAAGCAGATGGTCTGCGCTGGTGAAGCCGGCTCAATCAAGAGTGGTTGTCATGGTGATAGTGGTGGCCCGTATGTGTGCCCAGACACAACAGGGCGCTACTATTTGCACGGTGATGTCAGTTGGGGCTCTCCACAGTGCGACACGACTCAAGCATACACAGTATTTGCAAGAGTGACAGAGTTTGTTGACTGGATCAAGCAGTCACTCAGAGACCTGTAGGCAAAGACACCCATGTACTTATTCTCATTTTGTATCTTCAAAGGGGATTTAGTCAATTATAGTTCATCATTTTAAGTATTTACTCATCATAGATAGCATGCATTGAATTGCGTTGTTTCTTTCTCTTGTCCTCACAGCAATGCTTTGCCCCAGATACAATTCAGTAGCTAATTTTGTCGTCGCTGAAATCCGATAGCAAAGAATTATTTGTCCCTGAGCTTTGATACATTCGGCTCAGAAATTCTTTTGAAATGATTCGCTTTTAAACACTAAAAAGAAGGTCAAAGTAGAAGTTGACATCAAACCGCATGTTTACTTGGCATCTACTATGCAAACTGGCTAGTCAAGCTGGTTGGCTTTTTTTTTGTTCAAGAACACCCAAAATGCTACAACAATATCCAAAAAGCTATCCAATAGAAAGAAGATGTGAAAAAATGCGATCCGATACCATAACTCTATTTTGTCACTGCATGCAATGAATATAGGCTCTTAATTCCATAATTGCTAAATCAACAAAAGACACCTAAGGCTGTAAAATATTGTTGTTATGTGCGACTAGTTCATGGTTTTTGAAAGAGGAGTTATTTCTGTAAAAGGTGAAGGCTGTTCTGGGAGGGCTCGCGATGTTTCGGTAGCCAGCTCGGGAAGTGACTCGATACTATGTAGACGACACGGTCAGGCTTCACGTTCCACGCTTATGAAGATTCCATGGATTGGATGTAGATTAGAGAAATCACGCTCATATCCTCATATGGCTACATCTTTTTGTGCAATGCATTTCAATTTAAAGACCACCATTGCTGGTTGCTTGCACAGAGATGTAGACTTCTTCAGTTGATCTAGTTTAGACTCATTACTCGATGTTACCTTCATCTCTTTCAAGCAATGACGATGCGATATTCTCCACAACAAGTATGTGTCAAAGGCTTGATCAAGAGCAAGCACATTTTGTAAAGAAGGCTTTCATTGGCAAGAAATCACGAAATCGATTTTTTGCATACTTAGCGCACTTCTTCGTCAGATACACTACGGAGCATGCAAATTTCGGCAAGAAAACCAAAGGCTAATAAGATAAACAACAGCAAGAAGTTTTGCATAGAATCGTTTCATTATCCAAAATAAGCAATGACAAATCAGCGAAGCAAACTCTTGATTTTGGCAATCGAGAACAGGTTCCCTGGTTTATTTGTTTCTCGCAGCATGGTCGCTTTAGATTTGCGTAAGATGTGCAAGTACTCCGTATGTTGAAATACAACCCTCGTTAATCGTAATCTAGAGACTTGAATTAAAAGGTACATGCAGTCATTACAGGCATTGTGTTATTTCGAGATAACAAGCTTTGACACCTCAAATTAGCACCAGCATTCGTGGCAAATGAGCATCAGAAGGAGGCTGTGCAAGTGGCCATCTTCAAAGAAATATAATCTGAGACGGATGAAGAACGGTAGAAGGCCGGATCTGCCCCGGAGGAAGTAGGACGTTCTTCAGTGCTTTGAAAATACAGAGCTGATATTAGCAAAAAGTGGCAAAGATGAGGTGGGTGAGTGTACACGACCTGAAGAACTTTTTCCCGACCAAATTCCACGCAGTCATCTTCGTGGCGTACATGGGATTGTTCATAAACCAGGGTAAGTCAAGGAATCAAGTGAAATTTACTACAACCAGAAGTAGTTGGTATTTAATAGTAGTACAACGGGATAAGTTATTCTAAAATTTTTGCTATGTTTGTGACATTATGATCAAAGCAAAATCGTTTAAAAATTAGTTATTGTGTTGGTTTTTGAATTTTTTATGTCTGTTATTAATGTTGTCACCCTCATATTGGCAAAAGCTTCACCGGAAAAATCTTATTAAATGCAAAATTTGTCTCAGCGGACTCTTATCTTATTAACAGGGGGCTTATCTTTGCTGATTTCCTACCTGACCTATGTTATACCTGGTATGAAGTAGAACAGTACATGATGAAACAAGTCTTGTTAATCTTCTCCAGAAAGAAATTTTAATGTAGAAATGCAAGTAGAAATGCAAAAACAACAACAGATGCCATGAATTACCTAAATCATTCAATGGTCCAGGTCTTTACACAGACCTTTGATCGCATCTATCGGGACTTTTTGTCTTTATCTTAGTAGATTCAACCAAATTTTATGTAATTTTGTAGAAAAGTTTGTGTGAATGACACTGATAGCACTTGGAACAAAAGATGTTGATAACTTGCTATATTCCCATGGTAGTCATATTGCCTTAAGTGTTATGTTGTATATGTTGCTAGTATCTTTTGATTGCTTTGATAGCAAAGTGCATAACACCTAGCTCTTAAACATGAGTGAGACTACAACTTTAGAAGAAGGTTACCATCTAATGGTGATACTAAAAAGTCTGCTTTGAAGCTGGAGTTCCCTGCATTAGATTATTTTTGGTGGGAGATGATTGAATGGTTTTTGAAGTTTGTATTGTAAAATGTAATAAGTAGGCTTAAGGGATTTTATTTTGAATTTAGAAGAGGGAGTATTCAGGTTCATTTCAGTATTTTAGAGAGCATTCTTATGAAAGTTGCTCCATAAGTAAGGAATCGTTTCTTCATAAATCTGGCTTAACCTCTATACATGCAGTAACTAAGTTCTCTGTGTTACTGAAATGGCAAAACCAACCAGCAAGGTATGAAATGACTTTTAAAGTTGTGAATGGTGTGTTACTTCATGTGATATTTCATCACAAATGGCAAAAATCAATTTGGGTGCTATTGAGGAAAAATTTGTGATTCATGGTTAAGTGCTTCACACCACCAAAGCATTGAAGATACAAAAAAGATCCAGCATGAAAAGACAAAACAATAATAAAATTTGCCAGAAGACGAGTTATCTTATTGAGTATGATATTGAGAACTCATACCATGTTATGGAAAGTAACAAAGGAAAAAAATTAAGACCCTCTTAGCTGTACATGTTTTAAGTAGCTCTATGCTGATATTCTGTATGAATGCGTGCAAAGCTTGTTTATGAAAAAATTAATGGCTGGAGATTGGCAGTTATTGAGAAGGCAATGTGCAATATCTTTTAAGCCCAAATATTAAACCAAGAATCAATATTTTGCCATCACTACATATCAAAGAAATGTTTTTCTTGAATACTGTAGTGGTTTGCCATACTTGAATACTGTGAATTTCTCATATGTAAGTGCCTGGTGTGTCATAACTCCAAACTGGTTGGCACTAGGGTGGATTTTTGCCTTCAATTTCATTCAATGTTTCAACTGCTTTGAAAGCTAGATCAAGTTGACTTGGTACCTCATTTTAGTCATATGGTCTTCTTTTTTGTAGAAGTTCTTAAATCTTTTTAAACTATAAACCTTTTTCTAACATCTTGTGTCCTTAAAGATCAAAATATACAGTATGTGTTGAAGAAATGTTTGCTAATTTTTTTCTGGTAAGCAAGGCTACTAAGGTTATTTTCTTGATATCACTTTAAAATAAGGGAACTGATTTTGCATTGCAGAATTTGTTTTGGTTTTTTTAGGAATCTTGGTAACAGCCACAAAAAACAAAGAGAATCATTACCCATACAATCCTACAACAACAGTTCTGCTGTCAGAATTTCTAAAATTGCTGGTATCATCATTTCTTTTTATAAAAGAGTAGGTATTCCTTGCACTGTCAATATCGTTATGGATTTTGTTATACTTCATGTGGTATTAACGGCATATTTTTGGACTCATCATTACCAAAATTTATTATTTGAATCCCATTAAAAGGGAAAGTGCTAAAAACAGGTAAGTCATTAGGCCTTAAGAATAATAGGTTTAAAGTCAACAAATGTAACACAATTGATTCAGCCACAGAAGGAAAGTCAAATTTGGTGTTTAGGGAACCATTTTAGAGCTTAGTGCAAACAGGAGTGAGTATTGTTCCATTTTTTAAGGAAATCTTTTTTTAAAACTTGTGTCTTTTTCTACATCATGGACACTCTCTTATAAAGTAGATTTTTTGCTTCAAGCTGTGCAGTTTAATCACAAGTGTTACTATGACATATGTTGCTTTTGTCAAATTGCCTCTCTTTGATAAAAATGTTGTCTTTTTTCTCGATAGAAACTCCATCCATGGATTTATAGATGGCATTCAGAAGCATAGAAAGGGTATGATGTGTTCTGTTCTTTGTAATGATTTGTCTAAAACTGGAATGAACATTTCTTGATAGGAAAACATTTTGTCTGTTACTTCAAAAACTGGGAAACAACAGAATACCAAATGGAATTGTCAGGAGGAGATCCATCTCTAGCTTAATCACTTGACAGAGGTTTCCATATAACCTTGACTGCCCCTAAACTGGTGATAGCTACATGCCTGCCAAAATTGTTGGGACACTAACCATAATTCTTTTACTCGCTTTCATTCATCTACGGACAGTGTCACACGATGATGTCTGACCAATCAAAATTGCTGCAATTTGGCACCATTAAATATAAATTTTTCAATCAACACAATCATAATTCATAATGACCAATGATCAAACTGAGCTTCAAATTACTATATCATATGTTGATTTGATGGATTGTGTCAGAAATTATTGTTTAGTTTTTGATAAAGATTTTAAGGGAAACCCACAAAACGTGCGAATGCCTAACTTGAAATATATCTATACAAGACATGATATTGACCATGCTATAGTTGCTTATTAAAAATTGGACGCATTGATGTGTCTTATTTTTCTCTGAAATCTGCAGCTTCTTGACCTCAAATACACCCACAATCAACATTTGTTGGCATGAAAAACATGGTGTCATCAACGGTCGTAATTTTCAATTGTGAAGCTGAATTACAAGTAACAACAATTATTGAAACATGAAGCAACCAGTGATTCCGTATAGAAGCCAGCTAAGGAGGAAGCTAGGGGTTTTGCCTGCAGTTTAGTGACAGTTATGGTTATATGAAAACCAGTCTTACGTTGTTTATCAGAACTTGTGTGTACCATGAAGGCTAATGCTTGCCTTAAACTTTTCCGAAAGTAAGATTGTTATATCTAAAGCCATTCATATACGCTTGCTTTGTTGTTTTCAAATTGCTTCTCCCTTTTTATTTCAGTCTTACTGCTTTATTTTGTTCCTGCCTTTCTCTATTGCCTTTACAACAATCTCACATTTGTTAACCTGGAAGCCTACGATCCTACATCATATTATCTTCTGCTCCAATTCCGAGTGGTGGTTACTGGCATCATTTACCAGGTATGCGTCTACCATGCACTCCAAATAAAGTTGTGCTTTATAAAATGAAATGTTTTTGAGATTACAGAAACCAATAGTTTTTTGCTTAGCTTATTAAGCAATAGTTTTTATAGCCTCATTGGAAATCAGTATCAACTAGGTTTTGTTTCTTCGATTTTTTGTATAACCACTCATTGAGTTTAACTGCTGGCTGCCCTCTCTTTGAGTTAGATACAAGCATATCCGTTAGAGAAATTTAAAAAAAGAGCAGTTTATATGGGTAATATAATTATCTCATCATCGCCAAGCACAAGTTGTCTTAACTTCTATTAATGTTTGCAAATAAGAATCCACTTACTAACATAAAGTTAACTTTGACCAATTTTTCAATGACCAGGTGCTCTTCAACAAGAAACTGAGCAGAGTCCAATGGATTTCTCTTTTGCTGCTTACTCTTGGCTGCATCATAAAGCAGTTGAATTTTGGCAAGCTGTCCACTGTAGCCTTCACAGTGAACATTAACTTAGCACTTATTATGGTTCAAGTGTTCTGTTCCTGCTTTGCCGGTGTATACAACGAGTACCTTTTAAAGGGTAACAGCGGAGATGTGCCGTTTATGCTGCAAAACATCTTCATGTACACCGATTCGGTCATATCAAACATCATGGTGCTTGGCTTCACTGGCCATTTACAAACTGCTATGACGTCATCGAGTATTTCATCGATCCTCCAAGTGAAGGTGGTATGCATAATAGTGAACAATGCTGCAATAGGCATCGTCACTGCCTTGTTTTTGCGCTCTTTGAATTCCATTTTAAAGACGTTTGCTAGTGCATTGGAACTCATGTTCACTGCCGTCCTTGCCTGGATACTATTTGGAATAGCAGTGAATATGTTCACTGTCATAGCGATAGCAATAGTTTCCTTTGCAACATTGTTGTATGCCCAAAATCCAGTGGACGGTGCACCAAAGGTAGAAGTCAATCAGCCTAAGAAGATACCAGCCACAGTATAAAGAGGACTCTTCCAAAGGTTTAGGTATATGTCCAAGAAATATGTTTTACATTATGATAACCTATTGTTCAAATGACTGAAGTGAAAGAATAGTCTTGACGTCGTGTAACTTTGGCTCCTTAAGATACTGATGTTAGCAAGAACCGTACTATACTTTCTTTTCAAAAGATCCCCTCCTCCCCCAAAAACATATTTCAAGTCATTTATTTATTTCAGCTGGTCCCTCAAACTAATGCACCTTTAAATGAATTATTACAAATGCCAACTAACTTTTTGAAGTGTTATTTATGAGATTTCGATGCGTGAGTTCAAATTTCCCTTGTCTGAAATCTCGTACGAGCTTTATATAATTTTTACACAAGAGGACCCTAAATGTCCTGCATCTTACACGAGGATTTGTCTAATAATGTTCAGTAAGGAAGCTGCCCTTGTTTTTTGACATTATCTAAGAGTGAGGGCTTATTTGATTTATGGGGTTTTTCCTTTCCAAGTTTGTGCCTCTCATCAATTACTTCAATTCTTATCTTCTAATTAAATTGCTCGCAGTTCCAGCAATTTTGCCGATAATGATCTCGTAATTTTTCTTTTTAATAAAGTCATCTAGCTAGACATACATATTTGCCAAATTTTATTAAAGCTATTTACTTGAAACTATCTACTCACTCGTAATCTATTTCATGACCTATACTATGCATGAATCGTGAAAACCTGATAATTTGTTTCGACAGTCAACTTTAAACTGAAGTTCTGTAATGCTTCGTTTGAACCTCGGCAAGTCATTTGACCACGATTTTAGCTAGAAATGTTTTAATACCGTCCATAAGTATCGGTGGATAACTGTCAGTTACGGTGTTCATCATTACATAATATTTAGTGGAATGCTCGAACGAGGAGCTGATGTACTGTTTTATACATTGTAGTCTAGAAAGTCTTATGAAAATGTCTTCGTGTGATATAGAATTGATTTGCTAAATCTATTTTAAGCACATTGTTGAATGAATCTACGGAATTAAGTTAGATCAAGCATTAAAGTTACCATATCGAATTAAATCAGATTCATTTAGTTTGTTACTGTTTTTGTCATCCAGCTGCTTCTATCTTAACTTGTTGTACCTTTGATATTTTCTCGTTGAATAGGGCAAGAAATTCCTTTCCAGACTGATATTTTTAACCGATGAACTGATAAAGCTGGAAAGGTATTGTTAAAGGTATTTCTGTGTCTTTCTGAAACTCTTCAAACATTCAGTTTTTCTGGCAAAGTTGAATAATATAGCATGGACTTTTAATTGAACCTATGCAACCAATTGTTGTTGCAAAATTTGTCCCGCCGATCGAGTACAAGTGCATCTCTGTCCACAATAATAATCTAGCCTGCGTCCCAAAACCTAGCCAGTTCTGTTACCGTAAATCCTCGAATTAGCCCCCTGGGGGCTTATTTACTTTTGATATTTTTGGATAGGGGCTTATTTGAGGGGGGGCTTATAAAATTGCCTGAAACATGCCACATAAAAAGATAATTTTTTTAATTTTTTTTTCTTTTCACAATGTAAAAAATAATCTAAGTATAAAGTAACATTTGATTAAATTATTAACGAAAAGATAAACTTTTGTGGTAATTCAATGTGTCGAAAATCACCAAATTGAGGAGGGGCTTATTCCAGGAGGGGGGCTTATTAAAAATTCGTGGGGGGGCTTTTTCGAGGGGGGGGGGGCAATTCAAGGATTTACGGTATTCATTTTCCATTATTGCTGATGTCATCGTAATGACGTCATCGATATTGAAACTGCAAGAAGAGAGAAAATGGCGCATTGGTTTCACAGAAATCCATTGAAATCATCGTCTCCAGTTTCGTTTGATGCACTAAAGCTGATAACAACCAATAAAGCAACGCAGAAGATTTGCGGGTCCGTGTAATTTTCAGCAGATCATTTTCTCCTAACAAGTTGGCTTCCATAGTTTAAATTTTGGTTCCGAATTTTGGTTGTTGATTAGGCCTACATCACCTAGTAACTGAGTTTGGCACTGCCGTAGTGGAAAGTCACCTATTAACCGTTTATTGGATGAAAGAAACGTTGCTAAAATGAAATTAAAGCTTATGCATGTATTACCTTATTGTTAAAAGTTGTTTCGCAAAGGATAACTGTTTGCAGACTGAAAGTTTTTTTCGAAAGAGGGATGTAAACAAAGCGTGTTATTGTTTTGCAAATCCTTTCACTTTGCAACACTAGAATACCGTAACTCGTAAGTTCTACAGATGGCAAAAAGTCTTTCGTTCTTTTTTGTTTAGAATAAAATCTGCATGTTGCCTTGTGATGTAGTGTTGAAATTAGTTGTTATCTCAAATAATCACTTCAGACGATCATTAGTCAAATTGCCTCTGTACTTCTTAACTAGGGACTTGAAGACAACCCGATCAAAGTTGTTAACTGCTTTGACTGATCCTGGAAACAGCATAGCAGCAGTTGAAGAGGCAGCAAACCAGTATATCTCTCTTCTGCAAGGCCTTTGTTGCGATGCTGGTGGTCAGGGTGAGAGCAGGATAAAGAAGAGTGTGAATTTTAAGTGGACAAACAGCATTGGTGGGAGTGAAGTATGGTGAGTTTTTTTCACGTGTACTATAGACAAATACAGATTAAGTTAAGAAAAAACTAAATCTTAAATGAAATTTGTGATCAGCTTTCTCTCTTGTATGAGTCTTGAAAAATGTAGTAGCTTCTGTCATATTGTGTAGAGGAGTATCTCAGTGACCATTAATTTGAAGGTTGTTAGTGGTGAAGAATAAAAAGTCATCCCTACCATTGCCTTGCACTATTTCACTATAGCCACAGCCAAAGCATTTTGAGCCCAATTAGCTCTCCCTGCTAGTAGAAAACATCTAATGCAAGAAAATATCATTTCAATTCAGTGAACTGCCTGATGGGTATTTTGAATTGGTTTCCATTCTCTGTGAGATGGGCTTATGGTTCATGAAGCATGCATCAAAAATTGCTGCAAATGACAGGTAATCTATTCATTTAGGTATTGTAGGTATCTCTTTGAGTATCTGTTTCCCCCAACCTTAGTCTTAATGGTGCAATGGTGAATTTATTTTTATTTGTGAATTGGTTTATTTAAAGGTTTACTTTCAGAGAGACAAGTTCAGAGTTTGTGAAGTTATGTAGCCAATCTGAATACAGAATTACCAGTGATGTAGAATTTTTACAAATAATTTATTGTCAGCTGTCAATATCTGAAAACATATTGTATTATTATAGAGACATAATATAGACATCTAGCAAGTCTTCAAAAGGTTGAAATTGCTACATTGCCCTAGACTGCAAACCAAGGAAATTCTTATCTTACCTGATGTCTTAGCTTCTAAATATACATAGTTAAATGTGCATTTATGATTTCATTCTAAGAGTATATTGGGCCATTTTATGAGATACAACCAATGTGAGTGGCCTAGTGCTCATGTGCCTCCTCCTATGCTAGCTATTGCTTGAGGTAATCATGAGAATTTTTGGTTTTGCATGAGCAATTTAAAGGATGCAAAATCAGGCTTGCATGAGTGCTAAAGCAATCATGAGTAATTGCTCATGTCAAACAAGAAGGCCTGGTATATTACCCTACTAAATTTGTACTGTATAATTCTTTGCCCAATGCCTCTAGTGAAAGAAAGTTTGGGAGACAGTTTTCTGTTACTTCAAAGAAAGCATTTAGAGGGTGATGTTCTTTGCATAGAGTAATCAAATGCTAAGATTCAAATCCCCATACTTGGCATGTTAATTTGGCAAGCACATTAAGCTACAGCTGCTATAAGGAATAGTCCCAGCAATTTCTTCATGGAATATGTAGCGGTAGTTTCCTTTTGATGCCAATTTTGGCCACAGCTACAAAGCGGTTGTCATTATAAATTGGAAATGGAAATATTGTATCAAATTGTATTTATAACTTTTCCCTTTTCTAGATTTTTAATGCATCTTTCTATTCCAATTTAGTGTTTCAGATGAGGAAGCAAAGGATATTCATAGAAGTCTCCGTACTGCTGCAGGAATTTTCCAACAAGTTAAGGTGCAAAGAAATTAGCTTGTCTGTGCATTAACATTTTTCTTTGGCTTTTATGCTGCCTACCCCTTTATGTATTCATAGCTAAGTAGAATACATTATATTCACTGGATCATCAACTGTGACAAAGCATCTGAAAAAATGGAATATCCTTTGAAACAGGTACTACTGAAATCTGTATAGACAATGATATAATCAAAAGTTATTTTTTCATGTCATTGTTTTGCTGTAATATGGCCAAGTTCTCCTTTTCTGAATTGTGTTGATTTCTTTCAAGAACCTCAACTGAAATTTCGTTTTTAGAACATATATGTGGATTTTTATGTTCATAGGATGTAAGTGCAAGCCGTTTAGGTGCAGGGACTTTGCCAAAACATGCTGATACAGATCCTAGAATCCTAGATGCTTACATTTTGCAGTGTTTAGCAGAAGCACAAGAGGGTAATTACTCTATGAAGTACCTTGTTTCTTTGCCTAGTTTATGTAATAAGAATAATTTTAATCCTTAAATCATATTATAAAAGTCTGCTTTTTCTAAAGAAGTTTATGGTTCAGTAATGATAGTTTTTCCTTTATTTTCAAACTCTATAATTGTAAAATCAGAGGTAGATAAGGAACAAGTTTGTAAATGGAAAATAATGTTGATGAACGATTGAATCAAAAGTTGTTGCTTGTTTGATTTTGACAAGAGTTTTTATTTTATTGTGAATTATGGAGGCAATTCAGGGAAAACCCAGTGCTTAAAACGATTTGCCTTCATTTGTTTGGAGATGTTTTATGTTATGAATGACTGGTGATCCATGTTTGTTTTAGTGACAGTTGCAAGGAGTGTGGAAATGAAGCACAAGCCAATGATCACATCTGCTGTGGCAAATGAAACCTCAAAACTCTTTGAAAAGGCAGGTTAGTAATGGTATGGCTTTATTTGTTGCTCCATGGGTAACAGCTAATAGCTATGTCAGAAAGGTTTGAAAGTCTGATTCTTATTATAATTGACTGTAGCTTGAAAATATGATTTGGGCTTTACTTGCAGCATTCTTACTTTGCAGCAGTTTTGATCAAATCCATTGGTCAAGGCAAGAATGAATCTCTTCCCTTATGTTCATCATCTTTAGCACTGCACATTTGTTTCAATGTTATTCTCTGGAACAGCATACAATCTCTTTGTATGGGCTGTCAAGGCAGGGTGGAGGTGCAAACAGGCAACCCCACTCCCCCCTCAAACAACCCACTGTATAGATCTGCCTATACTAATGTGTTTCAACTTCA
The DNA here is from genome assembly GCA_003864495.1 of Nemopilema nomurai. Taxonomy (NCBI): domain Eukaryota; kingdom Metazoa; phylum Cnidaria; class Scyphozoa; order Rhizostomeae; family Rhizostomatidae; genus Nemopilema; species Nemopilema nomurai. The sequence continues at coordinate 639,946 of ML133381.1, forward strand.
TAGAACTCTGTGTTTGGCCTTTTCCCATATTTAGATGCAAATTTGAAGACAATTGATCAAGGAAAAGTGGCTAAATGGAGAAAGTATTTGTTGCTGAAAAAAGACATGTATCTAGCATATGTGAGTAATTGAGTTATAAATCGACTCTGCAAGATAAGTTTTTCTTGTTCCAAGATAAGTTTTTCTAAGTTTATCTTTGTGTATCACATTTCAAATTGATGCATGTGAAGTGTACATGTTCAATACATCTTTTTATTTAATTGTGTAGAGACAAGCTTTATTGCTGATGATATCTATAAAAACTAATATTGAGGCTAGTATCTGGCATTTTTAAATTGACCTGAATTGGTGCCTCCTCTTTATTGCTTTATTGTACATTAATCATTGTCAGCATTGATGAAAAAAAATGTGACTTTTGTTACTTTCTGTAACTGTTATTATTCTGTACGCCCTAAAATATGAATCTCTCTCTTTCATATTAGTAGATTTAGCCAGAGTTACACATTTAAAAATTTTTTCAGGCCCATACATTTAGTGGAGAAGCTGCACTTAATGAAGACCAATGCGGAAAAGCAATTAGATCATTGCAAGAAGGGGAGAAATGTGGGTAAAATTTTATATTGTAAACAACATAAATTCTAAGTAAAATAATTCCTTAGAAAAAGCATTTCAAAGCATTTGTATGTGTTCTCTATAGCATTGCTTACATACCTTATGGTTGCAAGAATGGTGTTTCCTCCCCTATGGACACCTCCTTTGGGTATCTGAGTTTTTTCTTATTGTTTTGACTCTAGATTATCAGTCTGCAGCAAAGCTGTGCAAGGAGTATGCCTCGACAAGAGGGCCTGGATCGACTGCCAAGCCTGGAGAACACCAGTTCTTTAGGAGACTTGGACCCATCATAACAAAGCGTTTAGATAAAGCAACACACGAAAATGGGTTCATGTAAGTACCTCAATTTTAGCTTAGAAGATGTTACATAATTGCTATTTTCAGAAGATGTTTTTTGGTTTGAGGCTTTGAAAGAGGAAGTGTGGATGATATTATGGGTATATTTCTATTGCACATGTTCAGTAGGGTTTCTTTTCAAAATAGTTCTTAATGTAATTTGTTGCAATGGTTTTTCAGATATCACCAAAAAGTTCCTGCTGAGCCAACTGAGCTTGAGTCAACCCCACAGTATGGTATTGCAAGTCCAATTGAATTCCCCATTCCAGCACCTGCCCCTGTTTGGACTGCTGACTTTTTGAATGGATTTGAGACTTCAAAATCTCAACCAAAGGTAATTTTCTCACTTTTTATTTAGCTCTTTTGGTAATTAATTTCTTGTTGAATAGCTTCATGTGTAATGTATTCTATGGTTTCTTACTGTAGCCAGTTTTTTCAAAATTAAATTTTTTATTGCAGCAGTTTATTTAATTTCATATTTATCTTTGTTTGTTTTAGTGTAATGAAAGTAAATGATCCTCTTCTTATTTTGCTTTAGGCCCATGGAACTGATGCTGATGTCCAGCAAATAAAAGAACCAGAAGTAAATCCCAAATCATCCGGAAGAAGTTCAGAAACAGGTTGCATCCTCTCTTAGCTATGGTGCTCCAAAACACAATCTTGGATGACAATTGTCAAATTAAAATGATGTGAAAATTCTTCAAATTGTTGATCATTAGAAATAATTTCAGTAAGTTTATTGAGATAAAGAAAGACTGATGCCTACTTCTTTGATATGGCAACATCAAATTTTCCTTAAATGTTTACAAATTTTCTTACACATCTAAGGTAGTAGTTCAGAATATGTCTTGTTATTTTGGATTTTAGTCATTGGTTTTTATGACCTACGCAATGTTTCAAATCAGTCCGAAAGGAACTTGCAGCTCTAGAGTGGCTTATCTGTATCAATAATGACTTCAGACCTAAAGATTACAAGCTACCATCAGAAAATATGTTCCCACAAAATTTATTGAACTCCAGTTATTTGGGGCAGTTTATAATAATGAACTGTGCATAGATTGCCAAATAAAACTGGACTGAATCAAATTATTTGCCATTTTTTGAAGATTCATATGACTACAATTCAAATTTAATCAAATTTTATGTAAAGTTTACATTCAGTTGTAATTATAAGTAACTTATAATACTGTACAGTATTAATTACACACTTATAATCTCACTAGTGGTTTGTAGAAAGTTGCTTTATCACTAATCCAATAAGGTTTTCTCCTGCACAACCAAACAATGCGACAATTCAGATTTGTGTATTTGTTGAATTGTTTAGCTGTTGCTTTATGTTTAAATAGCATCATGATTGGAAAACCTAGTTTCATAGTCAGCCTTTTTTTCGTAATTGATGACTTCTCAGTTTTGCTCTTGTGTACCAAGCAAAGTAAAACATTGCAGTGTAATTAAAAATGCTTCTACTCTGGACTCATTGCTTTTCCTTGAGGACTACTTCTCCGCCTTGGCAAAGAATCTTTCTGTACACCATCATTCAGTGCATCTTTAATATCCTCCAACAAGTCTTCACTTAGTTTGTTCTCTGCAAGGTTTATTTCTCTAAGCGAAGTTTCATAGGTTGTTATTAGGTCATATAGAAGCTCTGCTCCTACATCTGTTATTCCACAACCTTCAAAATCAACCACTTTCATAGTCTTTGATGCTGCAAGAGCTACAGCAAATGTTCCAGCTCCAAAATCACCAATGTTATTATAATCAAGAAATAGACTTGTCAGTGGGGATCCATTAGCAATTGCCATTGCAAGTTGTGCCCAACCAGCTTGTGAGATTCTTTGGTTCCCGGTTAGTGTCAATTCCATTATACCAGCTTTGTTTCCACTGGATGATAAAAGGGAGCAAACATGGGCCAAACCTTCATCACCCAGCTGGCAATCACCAAGGTCAAGGCATTGAAGTTTTGGATGATCATCAAGTGCTGTCACAATTACTGACATTCCTTCATCATGTAATGGTGTGCCATGTATACTATGGAAAATGAATTAAAATCAATGAATTGTTCAATAAATTAATTCAATAATTAGAGATTCATGATTTTGATAACATGGCTTCAGTGTGAATTTTTCACTGCTCTAATTGTACCTTATTCCAGATTTGATGCAAATTTTTCTGAAGGTTTGCATTGGGGATATCAAAATTAGCTTTCAACCTAGATGGTTTCTTTGTTTTTGCCAAGTTCATAAATTGATGTTCAGTGCAATTATTCTTCTATTTGTTACAGTTATATCAAAAGTCTTGTTAGTCTTACTTCAAAGGATTTATGTTAAATTCTATCTGCTATCTGACTAAGGATTAACGTTGAATGCTTTACGTTAAATGCTATCTGACTTTAACAGCTCTTTAATCTATTGTACACTTTTTGCTTCTCCATCAAATTCAAAACATGTATGGCAAAAGCTTGAAATGACCCTATTTCCATATTTCATACTGCAATAAAAGTTTTAATATTAATCAATTATCCCCAAAGACCAGCTAGTTCTTTTAGACAACAGTGTCAGTTATACGAGCATAAGGCTAATAAAACAACAACCTAGACTGCAGATTAGGGCAGGACAATCTCGAAGCTTGCTCTTTTGAACCTTGCTAAAAAATGGGAACACAAAGTTTGGGCTTTACCTGCAAACATTTTTACGAAGAATTGGCTAGAGTTGAAGCCTATGCCATTCAACCTGACATTAAAGAAAGGTTTATATTCATTTCACACCATAAGGTTGATGTGTGTCCGTGCCATACTTTATGGATTGTTTGGCGGACGGTCGCATTTCAACATCAAATAACGTTGCTAGTCGGATGCATACATGGTAATCGCAAAGAAACAAAACATACAATAAGGAGGTGAGTGAATCGTTCTGTACAAGTCCTTCAGTGAGCCATTTTATCCTTTCTTTTGAATTAATAACACCAAGATTCAGGTTGAGTTGTACGAGGCTATCGTTTTTCTTCAGGCTCTCAGCTAACTTTTGGAAACTGCTGTCGTCCATTCGACACCCTCGAAGAGAAAGCAGACGGATTGAATCATTTTGCAGGGATTTACAAATATCATTTATCTCAAGCCCACCAAGTTCTTCTCCAGCGATCTGAACCGAACCGAGGAGCATCTTGTCAACAATCTACGGGCCTAGCCATGAAGCTGCCTCGTTGATTGCTTGATCTTTTGCCATGGTAACAACTTCTCGCGTTTTATTGCAAATTTACCGCGGTTTCGCAATAGTGCTCAACATTTGAAAATGGAAGGAAAAGGAGGTTGAAATATTTCAATATGGTAGTCAAGGCAGGTTGTCGTTTTTCAATCTTCCAATCAATAGTCGCTGTTGTTTGGCTGGCTAGCCTCATGAAGGCAACAAACAGCGATTCAAGTAAGTTATGGTCATCTTGAAATGCTCAGATTAATGTACAATAATATATCATCAATTATTTCGTCCTTTTCTGTTTTGTTTACATTTTGCACTTTTGGCCATTGACTTGTTCTTTCTATCGGAGAGCATCCTACAGACTCTCGACAATGCATACTTTAATGAAGAGCCTTCTAAAAGAGATTCAACGGTCTCAGACCTCATTTTATCTATGCTTTACTAATTTATTATTGATTTATATTTGACCAAAGCTTTCCTACCAGAGCTTATAAGAAACAAGTATACAATGCATAATCTATTATTTTGTTTATGACATATAAACGTAAATTATGAGTAAGAGATTAGTTAAGGAAAGAATGCAATCTTTGATTTTTTAACAAGCCCCACAATGTCTCACAACAACATTACCTAATAGAAGCTTAAATCAGAAAAGTAAATGATAAATGCTATCTATGGATTTATCCCTTTTGTGAAATAGCAAATTGAGCTAATAGTGATTCCTTTTACAGGAATTGAGCAGAAGATTTATCTTGGTTATATTTGGGAGAAACCAAGAGCTGAGGATCACAATGCTGCAGAAGTTAAAGTAGATGGCAATCACGATGAGCTGAGATTAACTTGTATATTGGACCCTCCATTGCCCCTAACCAAGGAGAACTTTGTTTCAAGAGACAAGATTGTTAAATGGATGAAAGTGCAAAAGACACATGGCAGACAAATCAGGTCAACCTTCTGGTCTGATGACCAAGCAATTACTGCCATCTCATTATCAAAATTGAAGTTACGAGACCTTGGCACATATGGCTGCAGTTATAAGTCGTATTTAAAGACAATAAACATCACAGGTATGAGAATATATCACTGGTTTCTATCTTGCTACTTCGAGTCTTTTGTGCTATGATTAGTAAAAATTATAGAATGTTCTTAATATTTGAGAATTTTGGAATGTTGTTAGCATAGGCTGTCTAAAGTCTGAAATACATTATCATTTTTTACATACATTTTCGCCTAAAGGATGGGAAAATGATCATGTAGATTAGAAGAAAGGACCGTTAGTTATAATTTCCTTCTCACCTGTGTGAGTTGGAGGTGTTCAACTTTTGCAGCAAAATAGGAGAAATTTTTTTCTTTTGTCTTTTTGACAAGGTGCCATAGCCTCTTGTCTCAAAAGTCTCCTATATACATCACAATGTCTGGCTTGGAGTTTATTCGGTCACAAGGATCTAAACAATTTCAAATTTTGGCGTCCCTTTGATTTACCCATTAAGTTTTGTTACTTTTTTTATGTCCAAGCTAGTCACATTTCTTTGATGGTTCCTTCGCACAATTCTGAGAGCTTCTATGTAGACTATTTCAAGTAACTATGTTAAACTTATTTCTAGTTTCCACTTCTGACTAAAGTCTTTCTTTCAGAAGTGTTTCCCCTTCTGTCTTTTTGTATTAAATGCTACAAATCCAACTTCAAAAATACAAAGCAAAGAAAATAGTTAGAAGGAATCATGCATAACTGATAGGAGCTGCCCTGTTTGTTTGGCATGATGTCTGTTGGTTTGTTTAGTCAAGTGACTTGAATCCCTTTTTTTAATCCTTTGGGTGAAAAGGAACATAAAAAAGGACTGTGTTTTTCAGACTAAAGATGGCTAAAATGAGCTCTGCCACTGAAAGTTCATGTTAATGAGATCATGTATCAAGTGATTTAGGTGCAAAACATAATAGAATAAATGGTACAAAGAATCAGCATTAGTGCATTAGTTGAAGTTAAAGTTAATTTAGAATTAGCAACAAGCAAAATTCTCATTTTAAAAACTTAATTGGTAGAATCTATGACTAAGATAATCTCCCCTTTAAATATTAACCAAATGAATATGATCATTTGGGCACTTATAATGAAATTTTTTCAATCCAAGTTTTTGCAAAGCAGATTCATTTATTTTTTTGGTATATATAAATGCATTCTGCACCCTTTTTTTTCAGTTAACAATCTTGCAGAAGTGCGAAGATTGCCAGAACCAAAATCCCATTCTGACTTAGAAGGGGCTGTTTTGAATATCAGATATGTTGAAGGTTTAGAAAACTGGAATAAAATTTCTGGTGATGATAAGGTAACATTATCTTTGTTGCTTTCTTCATGACTATAGCTTTGCTAAAATTCACAGTTACTACCATTATCACAACTATTTATAACAATCAGATTGTGGATAGATTACAACAAGCAGTCTTTTCATGAGTGTGTTCTATCTTAGCTGGTTTATAGCTAATGTTACTGCTGTCTGGTAAAATAGAGAAGTTTATTAACATGACCATTGATTTGGTCTTTCTATTTTGGTTTTTCATAGCAAAAGTATGGAAGCACTAGCAACCTGGTATTTCAATTCTGTTTGATGTTTCATCGAGACTTTGGTTTTTGAGTAAAAAAATTGTGATTAGGATAGTTAAAATCCAACTTTTTGAAGTAGAGAGGCTACCAGTACTCTTTAAGGTTAATTTACAAATCAAGTTTTTAGAACTTTTGCTTTGGAAGACTATTTAATCGGTTATGTTTTAGGGGTCATTTGGACTGAAAACATTTCCTTGTCCTGTACCTCCAACACAGGGCATCAAGCCAAATTCTGGTAAGCCTTCCTCTTTTTATTAATTGCGTTTTCTTAATGTATGTTACGAGGCAACACATTCACAAATTTGCTAGAATTAATGACCAGCTGCTTGCTGGAAGAAAGATTTCATTACGCTAAGTGCTTTCTTGTTTATCAACAATACCTTAATTACCCAACTCACTATATATAAAATAAAACAGAGAGTCTCTATTATTTTACATATATTGAGTCTAGTACTCAGGGTATACCTTGTTGAATGACAAGAAATGGCCCAAACATAATATTTGCCTACTTTAAGCACATTTTCATCCGACTCACTTCAGAGTATGCCAAAAATTTCTGCTGTTTGACTATGGACCCCAATATGTCGTTAATAATGCTAAGATCATGTTTCCTTCTGTCCATCTGCATTGCGTTCCTACCCAACTTAGAACTGTAGTGGTTTATAAATTTTCCAGCTTGTTATTTCGGACTCACTAAACAAGGATTAGGGTAGAGAATCGAACAGCTGCCAGCACAAGGATTCAACTTCGGCAAAGGGGCAGCAGTATTGAAATTCTAAAAGGCGCAGAGCCAAAATTGAGTTTGATTGGGCTCTAGAGCTACATCTTTAAGAGAATCCAGATCGCACCAAAACGTTTATTGACGACCATTTTTGCATAATTTGGCAAGCTTTTTACCTTATCACTTGCGTGTTTTGGAGTCTGTTTACATTTCTATGAAAAAGCCCATGTTGTGTACACAGAACGAGTTCGTCTTTTCACTTGTGGCCTTTAAGAAGGAGGTCTAAAGTTAAAGGTGGTTGGTCGCCTTACATGAAGTACACCAAAACGCAGCCCGCTTTTCTTAGAGTCTAGAGGGCGTGGTTGCAAACATTTTCGGGGGCTGCGTATGCCCCTGGTTTAGGTTGGGAACAAGGCTCTAGCATAGCTGTGTATTATCACTAAGGTATTGATAAAGTTTGACGGTAAACATGACAGAGTGCAATTATCTTATTAGTGTTTCCTTGGAGTTCATCAAACATGAAGGTTTTAAGCTCTTCCAGATAGACTTCAATTTTCGTAAATACTAGAAAAGCTAACGGTTTCTGAAGTAGGTAAAGATGAGGATACTACATTTTACATCTCAATTTTCTGTTATTTTTAGGGTCACAGATGTAATTTCCAATTTTTATTTCATTCCAATTAGCATATTTTAGTGTAGTATGGGTAGGCTGCAAAACTCGGAAAAATGAATAAGTTTTGAATTAAAAGCAGGTTAAGTGTTTTTGTTTTTTATAAACGGCATGATATCCAAATTCAATTTTTCTTTTCTTGATAAGGAAGCGAGACTTTTTTTCACAGTCACCACTTTATTTTACCCTCACTTTATCTCTGGCTTATGAAAAGCCATTTTGGCTAAACTTGGCGTTTTAATAAGTTTTGAAATTTGTGTGTTTTAAGTATTCTATGAAGATAGGGGCTCATGTTGGTTTGATACCAGGAGAGATTTATTCTTGTTTCATTTCTGTTGTTTAAAAATATGTATTGATATCATTCCACAAGCTTCTAACTCATTTTATAGTGAATCAGCTGCGACCGATGGATATTGATGTCATTTTGAGTTTGGGAGGTGCACTTTCGGTGAGGACAAACTTACATTGTTCACTTGTTGTTGTGAGAAGCAACAACAACAGCAACAACGTTTAGTCTTATTTGGTGCACTCATGTGCCAATAGCCAATTTAAAAGCAAAATGTGGCTTGCCTGTGAAGCATTTGAAATTTCGAGGCAGTATACTGTTTCTGGGACTCAGCTTGTCGTCAAGTAAATCAATATGGTTTCACGAACTATTCATTAGAATAGAAGATATCTTCGTTTCAAATCTCCGATTTAATGATCAAGACTGGTTTCTTAATAACCAAGGTCAGTTCTATTAAGCAGGCAGTTGTGTCAACCACGATCACACGTCAATGTCCTTTTGAGATTCTTGCACGTCGTTCTCGAGGGCCACCTTTAACACTCCCCGTGGCTTTCTCAGCTACTTATCCCGATCATGTCTCATTTATGACCATCATTTTGAAGTCATTTCGTGTGAATTAAAGTCATTATTCCTGTTTGATTAGCACATTAATTTTGCTTTCTTGTCTGGAACATTTAGGCTGGTGTTGCCACTAGCGCTGTAACTGTTCCTGGGCTGTTTTCGTCCCACAAGACAAGTTCTTTCAGGTATTCTTTATTTTCTGTTTACAAAACACAGGCTGGCAGCTACGAGTACCACTGTGCCTTACGCTAGTACTGTCAGCTACACAAATTTCGTTTTCTTAGTGTTTGGTTTATGTCTTCCTAGTAACTAGAAGAGATCTATTCGAGATAGAAGATACTATTTTTTTGCACTGTAGTTTTGATTTTAGTAGAGTCAGTTTACATTATTGAAATTTGTTCATGCCAAAGTTTTTCACAATTTTTCAAGATATCTTTAAGACTTTTTTGCTCATAAATAAACTTGTAGTCATGCGATTAACTAGTGACATTTTAAATGCCTGAATTTTCTCTTAGAGTTCTATTAACAGATTTGGTGTATTAAATCCTTTTTTCGCTTTGCTTTTTTTGGCACAGAAGTTTTCTCATATCTTGGCAAATTTACTGAGAATCCTGATTTTGGCCAAAAATTTAACGGTTGACATTTTTTTTTAAAAAGAACCCCATTAAATTAAGCCAAATGTTGGACTTTTTGTTATCAAAATTTCAATTTTTAGCATTGGTGGAAAGTACACGACGGAAAGTTTTATTACTTTACCGAGTAAGTATTATTTGATCTTCTTTTCTTATCAACTGAGTTCTGTTTTTACGTGCAGGATTGTCTTGCATTCTGTTTCCTTGTCTTTATTTGATAACTTGTTTTTGAAAGGAGAAAATGTGATGACATTTTATCCCTTGAATAGATGAATGTTTGTTAAATAAGTATGCAGTACGTCAAATTCAGTAACTCGTGATTTGTCAAAATACTTACATAAAGCCTTGCATTCTAATGCCCACTTAATCGTTCTGTCTGCACCCAAACTCCAGTTCACGTTTGATATGAAAAGTGTTTTGTATTTTCTCAATGTTGGTTAGTGTGTCAGAAAACTGCTGAGCCTTCTTTTCTTTAAAGGTATTTTGAAAAAGTATAACCCTAACATGAAGGGTGCTGTGTTTGAAGAGGAAACCTTTTCTACGTTACACTATGGAGGCTCAATAAGGTGCGAGCAGTGTTAATTAATTGTCAATGAGAAAATTTGAATGTTTATTAAATGGGGACATTTAAATTAGCATTAGTAGCCTAGTTTACAATTTGTTCAATGGCACGCCCAGTTTATTTTAAGTTTGAAAAGATGAGGAAACTGCCTGTTTATTTTACCGTTAGTTTTTACGATGCATGTTTGTGACTGGCTAGAGATTTTCCAATGGCAGCGAATGCAGGCCAATATGCAATGTGAGTTCATGTTTACTAGACTTTTTAGGCAATTGACTACCCTTTAGACGGCCAGGTGAAGGTATAAGAGTGAATAATTTCCAAAAACAGGAAATTCATTTCCACCAATTAGATTCCCTTAATGTGGTCTCTAATTCTTCGAGCATTTCTTTATGTTCTGTGTGTATAGTGGTGTTGGTCTGAAATAAAATAGATGAAAAATGAATGGCTTTCAGTTGCTTTTTTATCGAATTACCCCACCTTTTGCACTCCCAGCCAACAATGTCTCGGGAATGAGAAAGAGTACTTGATCCTGGCTATGATTGTTCAATCTTTGAAAAGAGAATTGGGTGGGCTCTTAGCAATGTCCTTAAATTACTTTTGAATCAGGATTATGCTCCAAAGGTATGAAGATTAGTTTGTTGGTCCTTTTTGAGTTTGTTGGCTCGCGTCAGATGGAAAGATATGCCCGATTGAGATAAGCTTAATCACTTGCTACGAGTTTTGTTCTTTTTTCATTTTGCTGCAATAGGGTGCGCCCTTTGTTTATAAATCCAAAGATCTTTTGTTGTTTCTTTAACGAAGTGATAAACTATTGAAAGGTGTATGATAACTTGATAACTGTAACCAGAATCGTTAACTGAAATAGACACCATGAAGACTTTAAAGCGGTTTAAACCACATTTTGGCCTTCGGGCCTATACAGAAAGCATTGTTTTGGGTTTCTTTATTTTTAATCTAATTCAAGAGGACAGGTTAAAGGTCCTGCTCTCCAAGTATCAAACTGAAAGAATGAGGAGCTTTTTAGTCAGAAAATGTACGAATTTTGATGAAGGAAAAAATGTCAGGCTTTTTAAAGGCACTTGGGAGTATCATTTCCTCTAGTATAAAGAAGGTTGTGGTGCTGAATTCCCCTTCAAAATAACCTATTCTCAAACAAGTTTATACATACTTAAAACGTGTAATATTTCAATCTAACGAGTTTCTGTACAGGCTATGAATGATAATGCTGTAATTCTATCCTTCAAAACGTTAATGTGCCATACCCATGTTACACTTGCCATTGCTGGGTTTATTCAGTATCAATCACGACTCACCCTGGCATCTTCCTGTTTGACTTCTTTATGTTTTAGGCAACTACCAAAGAGGGTCTTGAGTCTCATTCGAAAGCTAGAAGCCCGCAGGGTACGTTTTTGCTAGTTTATAAGCTAAGGATTCTAGTGTCTTAGGAGAAGCGTTTTTTAGCCAAACGAGATGCAGGGAACAATGTGTTATGGTAGTCACAAAGGATCGTATAAGAAGCAACTGTTAAATGTAAGTTCTTTTACCAAGCTACCCATTGGCTAGAAAGCTCATTAGAACAGTGCATCCAAAACCTTTTAATCTGACATATGTTTATTTTTATAATTGACTAATAAGCAAATGCTTTTGGAATCAAACTTATTGGCGATGAGATTTAACTAAAGTACTTTCAACATGCCAGTTTCTGGTTATTTAAATTGAAATCCCTTTTGAATGTGGACAGGTCAGATATTCAATCCAATTATCAGGCAACTTTTATGGACAGGAAGAATTTTTCTTGCCCAACTTGAGGTTCATTGAAACAACTCTGTTTCAAAAAAACTTGACGTAATCTAGGAAAACATTCAATTTTTTGTTGGCAGAATTAATACACGATGCGTTTAAATATCCATAGGTGGTTTGATGCTCTTAAGATTAACTATCTTAAATTCTAACTCTATTTTGCATGTCAAGTTAAAACCTCCTTTTCACGGGGTTTTTTATATAGCTGAACCTGTTGTAAAAAAAGGGTCTTTCCCATCCTGCTTAAGCGTTGTCACTTCAATACCATGACCAATGGCGGGCTTTGGGCCGGTGCCCCCTCTCGCATGTCTGTAACTGGTCTGATGCCCCTTTTCTATGTAAATTCTTAAGTGCGTCTGCTATCAACTGAAGTCCCCTCTAAAGTACTGTGCTTGATCCGCCCTCGCAATTTATGCCATTCTACCAGCATCACCTCAACTGAGATTGTATAAAAATCTTTCTTTTTAGGACATCGACTTTGCAAGAAGCTGGAAATTACTTAGCCTTTCGCTTGATTTTGATGACTATTGCGTCGCCTGTCGTCTGGAGTCGGTAAGAACATCTTTCTACGTCACGATATGTCGATTAGTTTTATTAAGTGTAGCCCTTTCTGCAAGATATGGTGCATGTTCTTCACACATTATTCGATTTCGATCTCTATCTTTTCTGGGTAGTTTTTTTTAAAAGTTCTATCACAATCAAGTTCTGTACCACATTAGATTCGTTGTGGTAAATTGTTTTAGATGTGAATTGCTTCGAGTGACTGAGGTTTTTTAAGCCTTTATTCAGGCCAAAGAGATTCACCCAAAAGGGCAGAGTGCTATGTTCACTCCATGTCAATTAAGCTAGTGTTAATCTTATTTGGTTGATTTGGTTTCCCGATGCTTTGAAGGGATGGGATGACCATTTGAAATCTGTCTTGGAAACACTTGATACTCTACACTCAAAGGTACGTATGTCATCTTGTCAGATTTGTATCTTAGATCTTGATAGCCTCCTATATAATCAATCTCTGACGTAGACACGTTTCCCATATTTTAAAGCTTTAAGATACTTACTGTTTAGAAATGTCAATTTTTTACTGTTTGTTTCGTTTCATAGGTTCCAAGGCTGTTTGTGAATCTAGTTTTAGCACCAAACGTCACGCAACTGTATAGGTCCTCATCTAGTCAGAACTGTCCGCAGCTTTATAGGTAAGTTTATAGCTTAAGCTTTTGTTCTTTGAATTTTTTGTTCCCGAACTCGGTAATAGTTGGGTAGATTAGCGGGTGAACCTATTTATAGAACAGCAAAGAATGAAGATTTTGAGAGCCAAAGACTCGAAATTCCTTGTTTTGATGCCAGTGCTTGACAATGTCGGTTAGTGTGTCCAAAGTGTACCTTGATTGGTGACCCGTCAAGAAATATTTTTGAAATGCAACGATGCTGAGGAAGGGTGCAAGCTACAAGCTATGAGTATTTGTATTTTATTAATGAGTATTTTATTAATAGTTTGTAGAGAGTAATTTATTCTTCAATTGGCTGAATCTAAATATTCTTCAACCTCAAATGGTCGATGGGTTCTATGGTATTGCATGGCGCTTTCCGTTACCCCACCCAGTTAGGACTCATGTGCGCATCATTGATTTGTAGAAAATCATGTGAGTGCTTAGATTCAAAGTTATTGGACGACAAGAGAAAGGTTGCTGCAATGCAGAATGACATGAAGGTATTTGCCTTGATAACACTTGCAGATGTTATCAAACACACTGTAGATAGTGCACACTTGTCAAACATGACAATCTTTTATGCTTTTGTGAGCATTTACTCTTGAGAATAAACACACGTAGGCTTTACACACGTCTGCTAGGCCCCAGCTTCTTTTTGAAGCACGAGAAGCGTTTTTGATAACAGTAGAGTAAAATCCACAGAATGGCTAGCTGGTTTCAGTCGAGCCTAAGTGAATTCACAACAGGCATTTTGCCGAAATGGATAACGACTCTAGCCAGAGGTGGCTTAAGGGGGTGCAGGGGGGAGCATGGCTCCAGGCTCCAGGCTCCGTGCTTTCGGTAGTCCTGGAGGGGTCCCCCGCACCTAATTGAAAATTGAAAAGAAATCACGGGAATTCCCTATGTTGAATGAACTATTTTCAAAGTAAAACCTGAAAAAATTACATTTTGCATAATTATGACAATACAAGACATCACCTCGAGGCATAACAATTTAAACGAAAGAGAAATTGAAGAATAATCTTGGCTAACGAAAAATTTTCAAGCAAGGCCCCCGCAAATAATTTCGGCCCCTGGCTCCGAAGCCCCTAAAACCGCCACTGACTCTAGCTGCACTGCACGCTAGATTTTGAATTCAGAATGTTACGTCACAAGTCGACAAAGTGAAACAAGCTGAACATGATAAGGCCGGAGGACTCCCATACATTCAGAGCTCCTCTGTTTGCCTCGCCTAAAGGAGCAAGCGTTCTTTGGCTCTTTGGGCAGCTTGATGTTTGTCATTGTCTTTATGCTTGCCATTGTGTTTGAAAAAATGTCTTCTGTAAATAGACTTACTCACGATCAACCTTTTGATTTGCCCACAAATTAAACCCGTTAGCTCATAGACTGCGCCAACTTTCAAACCATTAATTAAAAGAATAATATGCCAGGATTTACAATAACCGTTTTCAAACAACTTAATGCTTGACAAATCGTCTTCGAGGCCTCGTTTTGGCACAAGCAATTCATTTCTTTCTCGCAGTAAATAGCGTTTTATGAATCGGCAGTTTTGTAGAGCTGCAATACACAGAAGCTGCATCGCACATGAACACAAGTTCTGCCCTCGGCATCCAAGACTGATTGCCAATGAAACAGTTTCTCCTTTTACTGAGGAGAAAGTGCAGTGTCGGCTGCACTGATTCATAAAGATTCTGCCTTGCTAGAAGATCGCTGTTTACACGAGGATGTCTTCAGACAAGCAATGCAATTTCTGTCTTTTAATGAAGAAGTACGTTTTCGATACATAATTGTTAAGGATGCGGCGTGAACAGTTTTTAATTTTGGTTGGTTTCTTTGCCTTTTTCATTAATTTGAGGCTGAATACACCCCATTGTCAAAGTGCATTTGACTTTCTATCGGTGCAGAGTGACACTAATTTAGAGGATGCTAATTTAGATAATCAAGCACTCTCAAACACTTGCCCAAAAAGTCTTGCTAGTGGACAGCTAAAAATAGGCTCAAGCTGCCATTTAATATTCTTTAATCCAAATTTGGTCGCCTGTCTCAACCTGTTTGTCGTTTAAATTTAACGTAATGCCGGGAGCAACCGCATTTTTCTTCTTCGAATGAAGCCCGACTCTCTAATCATTCGATTCTCGCGACGGAATTGGCAGTCGAAAGCTTCCAGTATGGGAGGACGTCGCTCAATGTGTTCTTGCGAACGTCCGGTTAATCAAGCAAGAGCTGTTTGCTTTAGGCCGATATGACACATGTTAGGCCCTGTTTCCGCTTTGTTGATTGGCCTAAGTTTGCGTGGACGAGAAACCGGTAATAGGCCTAGGTAAAGGTTGGTCCTGGTCGTGTGGTTGGTTTAACTTTGCCATAAATATAATTAAAAATGGCGCACCTGTTGCATTCTTTGATGACGCTTTTTACAGAAAACGCTGTGTGAGCGATATTCATTGAAAATTTTTTATCATTGCTCTAGACCTGCCAGACGATAATGTGTATATCTGATATCTATTTTGATAATCAAAGGTTTCGATTCAAAGCGTGCTTTTCAACGACAGTGTTCAATGCCATTTATGTTTTTCTTGGAATAGACTTCCCACCCCAGGGCATGCGCTTAGCCCGAATTCACTTCCTGAAGCTCCTAGGCCCTGTAGCCTCCTTAGTTTTCGTGTTTCATTCTAGATTTATAGCAACATAGTTGTGGGTATATTTCATTAATTTTCAAATGGGGCTTACTTCTGATTCCGTTTGTTATTCCTAACATTTAAAAACCAAAAAGAGTGGTTTTCAGTGGCTTGCCTTTTACGTTCCAAATACCCATGGTTGCTATTCGTATTTGTTTGAATTTATAGAAGCAAGGATTGGCCTTATTTTCCTTCTCTTGTCTCAGCTTTTCGCCAAGTACGTATCGGTAGCTGGAAGTAGTGGTAGCGGGCCATTAAATGCTGATCGTTGAATCGTGAGAATGAACTCTATGACTTCATATCCCAGAATTGGTAGACTGATCTTGCCGCTTGTCGATCTATAATAAAATTTTCTCACATCAAATTCATTTAATTGCCTTCAAACGTATTTATCAGAGATAATAAATGTCACTTAACCGTACAATTTAAGCCATTTTATTGCCTGCTGTTTACTTTCATTGTTTCACGTCTAGACCTGCCTTTAAACGCAATACTTGGCATTTGCAGCTTGAAAATTCCAATTTGACACGAGCTTGCCTTTGTCGTATTCATTTTGAAATTCCCATTTTTCGCTGTAATTATTTTAAGTGTCTTCATTTTTCGTAGGAATTCATGACAAGGGTTGTCCACAAGTACAACACAGGGCCAAACTTTACTGTCGTCTTGCAGCCATTTTGGACGGACATTCGCACGAGCAAGGTAAATGAATGTGGGGAAAGTCGCTCACCTTGTCACCTTCATAAAACCCATTGATTCTTCATAGATCTGAGTATATACACACTAGTTTAGTATAAACAAGTATTTAATCATACGTGTTGGTGCAAAGATTCATCGAAAAGTAAAAAGTAAAAAACAAGCTGCCAATGTGTACATGGTATTACAAATAAACATTGCCGATGACTTTTTTGGGATTTTTGTTGAAATTGAGTGCATTTATGCGACAAAATTGACAGTTGATAATGAAAGTGGCTGTGCATTTGGTTGGATGTTGGCCCGCTCACCGGTGGTTTCCACGTGCACGTAGCCTAATGACCAACGACAACCACAGGCTCACGTGGTCACGCAGCTCAAATATGCATCGGATACGAGGAAACCCTTCTTTGTTCCCGGCAAATTCGCCTACAAGGAAATTAAAAAGCTTCTGTGAACATGTTCATTAGCGCTATCCAACAGTGGTCTTGTAGCTTTTGTTACTTTATTCTCAGTAATAATGTGGAACAAGCAATATTGAAACGCTTCCTCGGCTTTTGTTTCAAAAGTAACGATTTTTAAACATCGCTTGTTTCTTATCCGTTTGTTTATGGGAAATCTGGCGACTTGTATCAGGTCACATGATGTCATGTGTGACAAGAGTCAGTGCTTTTGTTGTCACTAATGCAACGATATGAGAATTTTCGATCGCGTCGATTCTCCATGGCCTACCCATGACCCTCCGTGCTTATAATCTGATGATAATAGCGATGGTGATTATGATGATATTCCTGTCTCATTCCAGGATGGTTTGCTGGCTAAAGATTGCTTTCATCTCTCTCCATTGGGACAAGAGTTGGCCGCAGTCAACCTTTGGAATAACATGGTACGAGCCTCTGTTAACCCAAGTTCATGCCAACAGTCTACACCCCCATTCATAGAACTCACTCGGCTATGAAAGTTCGAAGTTCAAAACGTGATCCATATGAACACGGACTGCGTACCTGGATATTAGCCCTGAATCATTGAAACTATTGAGTGAATTGACGTAGGCACAAGTGATTGACAACCTGAATATTCAGCGCATTTCAACTTTACGCAAAGCCCTTTTGTTCGATTTAATCGCAGATGTCTCAGCTAGACCAGCAAAGCTTGACTCTTCAAATTTGCGAAAAATCCACCGGACAAGTACTTATGGTTTGATGTGACTTATATTATTGGAAAGTTTAGCTGGCCTGGTATCGGCCTTGTAATGATTTAAAAAAGTGCGCAGTCATCAGCTCTCGTACCCGAATGACCTCGAGGATAGCTGTGACGTGGGCTTGGTGCTACCTTGGCGTCGTTTCGGGCCCTTTGCTGTATCCGCGACACAAGGTGCGCCCAGTTGGTGGCTGGTTGACCAGCTCTGTTTCTGAGGAGCTGGTTTAATATGAAACAGTCTTACTTTTGTCGATCGCATGCAGCAGTGAATGCAACTGCTGCTTTTTGTGCGGATGGTCGTTTAGGCCTAAGAACCTTTCACATGTTGCTAACCGTGTTGGCTACATGCGGATACTGCTCTTTCGAAACGATACAGTCAATAGAAGCCAAGGACGTTGAGTTTGAGTTCTAAATTAAGACCCTGGCTCAACCGTTGCGCCTTATCCCAACAAGTTCACCACTGAACTTTCCATCAGCGAACATTAATTGGCCTTCAACCTGATTCACTTTCAATATTGGTTTAGCACAGTAGTATTTATCTAAACTCAAAAGGAGCTATTTGTGATATTTATTGTAGTTTATTGCAAAGAGAAACACACTTACCTTGCTTTATAAGCTGTTATATTTCGCTTTTCGTAAACCAATGGAGGATATGCTCCTCCACAGGTGTTTCAGACCCCGCATCCAGCATCGATCGTCATGGGGCGAAACACGACGTTGCGCTTTTGACCAAATCATTGCCACAAAGTTGTTTTTGAATTCAAATTACTCAAGTCAATCCGACTCCATTTCAATATGTCTTGATTCTGTTTTCTGTTGCTTTCCGTTTTGTTTCTTGCATTCAATGACCGTCGCTCTAACTCATAATCTTGGCTAGCTATGTTTGAATATGGTGTTGTTGTTGTGGCTTACCTTTGTCTGCTTATGACTAATAAATTTGCCTCACACTTAATTGCAGCTGGAGCCTGTGGGGTTGAAACGCTCGCATTGGAGTACGGAAAAGTCACTACGGTGTCCAACGACAGTAAGTTTGCTCTCAAACGAATTCTTTCAGGTGCTGTTCTCTTTGTTAGGTGAAAATTCTTGATAATTTAGCATCCCAATGTTACTGGTAGTAAATCTGCAATAGTGGCCTAGGCAGCTAGATTCCAGACAGCCACAACAACACGACGAGCTTTGAACGTATCTAGAATACATCATATGTAAAGTCAACATTTTACATAGAGTCTGGGACCTAGTCATGTAACAACCCAGTATAGCCTGCTTTTCATTTGCTTGGAGCAGATGTTGTCTTAACTCGTATAATGATTGACAAAACTATGATCACTAGGAGAACAGACTCGGAAGAAACCTTTTGCTTAATCTATTGATTTTATCAATTTTTGGTGAATTCTGAATATGTCAATCTCTAATAAAACAAGCATAATAAACAGAGTTATGTCACATTTTCGTTTCTTCTTTTCATCAAGAGTTACTTGCAGTTACCTAAAAATGTCCTTCCGTTTTCAGTTTAGCGAGAATCTCAAGAGTTTTCTTGAGCTTGGTATCTATGTTGCTTTTGATGCCCCTCTCTGTGGCCCTCAGCATCCAATTTGTCAGCTGTTCTGCGAAATTTATCTCTGTATTTACTATTTCAGTCAGCAGTTTCTGAAGCAGTTTGTGTGTTTGCTGAAGAACAATTGTTCTTGTATGCAAATATTTCAATAAACGTTGAAGTAATGTGAAAGGGCGTTATTAAGATTATGTTTATTGTAGAAGATGTTGCATGCTTTGCCTATGCCTTTGGAGTTGATTTACCTGACGTTCTTCAAAATTATCATTGCTGACAGGGGAATCTCTCACTTTTGCAGGAACACCCGTTTTTCTTCACATTCGCCAACAGCAGAAAAGTTACACCCTCTGATTTCCCTGTGGCCGATGCAGTTGAGGCTGATGCGGAAACGAGACCAAAAGCGAAGTCCACACTGATTGTCGCGCTAGGTGTCGGTCTAAGCCTCTTTGTGGTTGTTGTTGTTGTCACCTCTGCTATTCTAATTTATGCGAAAAAACAGAACCCGGTCCCAATGAGAGATAGAATCCGTATTCTCGCTACACCTTGGAAAAGGATGAAAGAAAAGGTGTGATGGGGCATACGCAGAAAGGCCCACAAAGGTCCCAAGATCGTTTGCTGGGAAGCCGTGAAGTTGTTTAAGATCCCATTTGTAAGGAGGCCACTTAAAGGCTTCGCCTCAAGAGTAGCTAAAGACAGCAGTCAATGAAGCCGTCAGTATGTGGGACAGGATGACAGTAGCAATGAACCGAAGTTCCGAATGCAGCATTTGGACATGTCCTTTAGTTTCCTAATGAAGGCTCATCATACTTAGTTGGGGACACAGGAGCAACTACCACCCATGGGTTTTAATGGTTGGTCTTCTGTAGGTAATTCAAAGTGGACGCCCTTGTTTTGTAGAAAATATCCAGCGTTGGTGATTATATATACCGTTGCGGTGTGGAACAATGGCCCCTTATGCTGGACATGTGGAGTTCTAGTTCGGTGTTAGTTCAGACAAGTCTGATTATGCGAAGGAGATTATAAGGATCGCCGTGAATCTTATCCATCGGTCAGGATAACTTTATCCAACTCAGTCAAATATACTACTGGCCTTGCAGAAGCTTTCCTTTCACGTATCCGGCACATCGGCTATTTCTGTTTTTTAACATTTTATTGAACGCACAGATTATACTTAATTTTTTTAGACTTTGCTGTCTAAATCAGACCAGAGAAACAAAGAAAACTAAGAAATGTCGGATGTCGCCATTCAATTTGTTCAAGGTTTTCATTCTTTTTTCGTCTCGTATCGTGAATCAGAACCATCGTTGCTTGCATTATTTATTATTTTTGGTTTTCGGCGGTTTTCTGAACTTCCCATGATAGAGCAATCCTGAACACGTCGGTGCCTGATTCTTAGAAACTAACTTAATCAGTGTCGTCTAACTTAATGGAAAGCAGATCCACGTTCCACCCTGTTAATTGGAAAATCCCTTCTTTGACTACACAGAATCTGCTCGTCCCACTGGCTGAAAAAAAATTGCCTTCCTCATTTACCTTAAATGCTCCCGCTTGCAATGTCTCCCGTGTCCTTCTCCACAGCTAGCCAAAGACCCTGGGAAATTTGGTTGTTTTGAGCAAAAGAGCCAATTTATACGGTGAAGCAGAAGGACCCCTGCCCCCTTGTTTCAACATTACTCTACGGGTTTGCTGTAACGTTCACCTAAGATGAATCAAACAGACATCTTTTTTATTAAGATCGTATATAACATTAGCATTTCCAAGGCAGAAGAGAAAACAATTAAAGATTAGAACGGTTAACTTTTCAGTAATAAGAAATTTTTCATTGCTTACAAATTTCCACCAAAGCAGGAAGTTTTTTCTTCCTGCGCACTTTAAACCGTGATTTTGATGATGAAGACGAGGATTTCCGAAATTCAAAGAGTTTCCGCGGTCTCAGCTGTTTACAAAAAATCTACTTCCCAATTTGGTTAGCTTAAGATACTGAAGCCAGATTTAGCTTGAGGGTTGGGAATAGGATGCTGCCGTAAATTATGATTGAAGCCCATTGAGTGCTAATATTGCCCAGCGATATCTTGATACCAGTTTAAGAGTTCGTTGTTAATGCAACCTCTCCATTCCATGGCACACCGTTGAAGCCCGCTGCTTCCTAATTCCGCCACTATGTTTACAAAGCTAGCCAAAGCCTACCCTTCAACATTTATGACTTTTTTGTTTACATTTATAAAACGAATTTCAAAGTCAAAAGATGGTAAACTGAAGAAGGTACCGGCAATAATGAGCCACCGTCAAGAAAATGAGTCAAAAGCATCGATGACCACAATTAATTGATAGCAAATCCCATCCTGTATCGAAATTTAATTGGTGTTTGTGAATCAGCAAAGGCGATTTGTTAAAGTCCTGCTTGAATGGAGCTATGAAATAAAAGGAAATCTAAGAAGCACTCAATTGGATATATTGGAAGGCAGATCAAATATGGCTCCCTGTTGTCCTAAAGAATGGGGAGTGTCAATTTGAGTCTGGCTTGGCTTCAGCCTCTTCTTCATGTAAAAAGTTCAGGTCCTAGATCTTTTTCCAAGGTCCCAAACTGGACGCCCGTAGTGTAGACGAGGGTAAGCTGGCAGAGAGGGGAATGCAGGACATAGGCCCGGGGGTTTCTCTTCGACGAAACAGATAGCGCGTTGACTTGAAATCGATTGCAAAACATCACGTGTGAGGGAGGATTGGTACCAACTCTTCTTGATTTGGAGAGCGTCTATATTCTTGCCAGAAAATTAGTTATTGCCAAATATAAACCCTTTATATTGTACAGCCAGTTGTAAAAGTACGATGTTTTGCGTAGTATAGATTCTATAGTATATCGTCAAAAGGGACGAAAGATAATTTAATACCAGGCTAAACCTGGCATGTTTCATGTGATGGAGGCCTCCTCCTCCCGCAACCTCCTCCTCCTTGGGAATTCCCCAGCAGCCCCCCTGCCTACCAGTGGCTCAAGTTTGCCCCAACGCTTAAATATCCTTATGATTTACTGATGGGTTATATTTCTAAATTGATGTTTTTAGCCTTAAGCTAACGGCCAGTGTTTTCTATAGTCTACAGCAATATCTAAAGAGTAATCTTGAATGCCAACCAGTGACAAATTTTTCAAATGCATCATCTGTTGAGCA
The DNA here is from genome assembly GCA_003864495.1 of Nemopilema nomurai. NCBI lineage: Eukaryota > Metazoa > Cnidaria > Scyphozoa > Rhizostomeae > Rhizostomatidae > Nemopilema > Nemopilema nomurai. The sequence continues at coordinate 662,405 of ML133381.1, forward strand.
AAAGCCTGAACAACAACGAAAAAACGATATTTATGCGATATCGACGTTAAGGTTTCTCGTTTTTGACAAACATCCGCTCCTTTAGGATCAACTTTATCAGTAGAAAATTGATTCATTAATTTTTGGCACGAATTAAAAAACTTTCCCTCTACCTGATAAGCGTTTTGTAGCAAAACTTTATCTCATTTTGAACAGAGGCTAAGTTCGGTTTAAAGGCTAAATATCGGTCGAGCAACATTTGTTTGAAGCAATATCAACAATCGTCGACTCGTTTACCATAAACCCCAACGGACACCGTGAATAGCAAATGCTTATTCAAAGGTGGAATTCTCCGTGGACGAACAGGCGATGTTCACGTGGTAGTCTTGCGGAAGCCATGATCCACAGTTCTAGCCGGCGTTATTGTCTTAAACTGCAAATATCTTGAAAATAAAGATAACAAGCTCAGGATAACAATCAATGCAGATTTCTATCTAGCGGATGTGACATACAAGATGTAAGTCAGCGGCCAACTTCTATTGTTGTCCGTCTTTGTTTGCCATTGTTCGACTGCCATTGTTCTTCAGAGTCATGCATCTGAATGGTTTCTTATCGTTTCCTAAGAATAATTGATTGGTCAGCCCACAGTCATGTGACTTTGTGGTCGGCAAAATCTAAGTGTTCTAAACCGAGTATTGTTTGGAGCTACCAGGCTCAGCCATGTTCGGGTTAAATGCCCTATAAACCACACAAAGTAGAAGTAGGTTTCAAAGTTTGGCCCGCCAGAAAGACGATAAATCAAGCATGGGTGATTTCAAGTTAGCATTGCTAGTCCTCTTCAGCATCTTCAATCAAGGTGAGGGAAACTTTTGTTGCGCTCGGTCATCATTTTGTGAATTAGGCCAGTCGGTAGCAGCTTAACTTTTGTCAATTTACTATGTAAATAGCGAACCAAAAGATAAATAATTGTCATATTTGTTTGCACTGGATGTAAGGTCTCCTTGAAAAGTTGCCTATGGTCGGTAAAGCAACCTAAAAGCGTTAGGAAAGGCGAAATACTTTAAGAAATGCCAGATTCTCTGCACCTTGCAGCTGGCGATTTTTCCGAACGTTTGTGACACCTTTGAAGAGTAACATACATCTCTTTGGAAGTTCCAACTCTGCCTTCCATTGAACAGTTCTTGATTCTTGAAGTCGAGTCTCTTTTAATTTTTCTATTTGTACCTTATTTAAAAGCTTGCTTATTCCCACTGTCCATCCGCTTATGAACGAAATTGATCCGAAAAACATACCTCTGCCTACCCCAGTTGGTGATTTTCTGTCAGACGCCATTTTTGCTTGGTTTTCAGCAAAGTAAATTTTCAAATCATGCCAACTAAGAAAGATAGAAAATGGTTAAATTGTCACTTTTTTCATTTTATAAACTTTGCGGAACGGTTTAAACACTGGTGAGTGCTAGAGAACTAGGCACACCGAATCAGCGCATCCATGCACCTCTCAAGCTTCTTAATCATGGGAAGAAGGTTTAGACCCCACGGAAGGAAATGTGTGCTGGTTGCGAGCGCTCCTTGCACTTTATCAGCTGCTCATTTTTCTTTTGACTTTAAATGAGATAAATTAAATTAAAACAATTGAATGCAATTAATCGCTAATCCGCAGTCGGTGAGAGTAAAATCAGACAGTGAAACTTCATAAGTCATGTCTCACGAGAATCTCGTACTGTCCCAAAAATTTTCAACATGACTCCGTTTAACCTCTGATTCCTTGACTATGTGGTGGTACAGTGGATGGATGGCTAAGCTTTTCAAGAATTACCCTTTATTAGAATGTCTTAAAAGGCCATTGCGAGCATGATATTTCAGTCACATGATAACCAATGTAAGTCACATGATATAAAAGTTTTTCGAAACTTGTCTGTTTAAATGCACCAAAACTCAAGTTGTTGTTAACTTTATTGTATATTGCTTCAATTGGACATTGATAAATAAACATTGTCAGGGGTTGAGAAAAAACTGCATTATAATCCAATTTTTACTGAAACAAAGGTCAATGTTGACTAATCCAATGTCTATACTTTTAAAAACCTTAGTAGGCACCCTTTCAAAAGCACCCCTAAGTTTCACTTCAATTGATTTTGAAATTTGGAATAATTTTTCACAGGAAGTTGTTAAATAATGCAAACATTCACATTTACCAATTTTTATATTGTCATGAAGCATTTATCTGGAAATTTGGCTTTTATTGGCACATGTAGTTTGTATTTTGTCTGTCAAGTGAACTGACTGTTGAATTTTGTTTGTAGCTGCGTATGTAAATAAGTGTTTTTTAATTAGGTACTCATGAAAGAAAAAAGGATGATTTATTTCCTCTAGATTTAAAAGTTTCTTTTTAATATTTAATCTGACAGACAACACTCAAAGGATTTTTCAATTATTTCTCAACAGAAATTCTTGACAGTAACATTTTGTCAACAGCAACAGGTCTTAACTGTCAACCAGCATTTTAGACATTCAGAAATTATATCTTTTTTTCGCAAATTTGTTTCTCTCTGTACCAATGCAGCCAGCTCAATATATATAATCATAAAAATGCTTGTAAGGCTGTTTTTTTGTTAAAATAAAAAATCCTAGTGTATGTTGGCGTCTTTTGAATAAATTAAATTTTATGTGTTTTTCTTAATCTTCAATTTTTACTGTGGATTGAATTAGTTGGAAATCAGTGATGTAGTGGCAATTCATCTTTTTATATTGATGGCATGCATCATGTGCTGCTGAACTAAAACTTTTTTGGGTATAATCTCCTAGTTTGGAAGAAGAAGTCTCTTATTAATCAGGCCTTTTGGATCAGTAAAACCATTGTTGGTTTGGATGCAACAGACTTGAGTTTCCAAAAAGTTACCTTACTTTAGATTAGACAGCATCCTTGTGTGATTGATTTCCTCTTGTCACACTTGGGTTGGCATTGTTTTATATACTTCAAAATATATGATTTACTTTTGCTGATAAGTATTTTAGAACTGCAAATATTAATGAAGAAATGTGGTAAATATTTATAGTCTAAACTGTGTATTCTGTATAGACTGTGTCTACTATCTTATCTTTTGTATTGACTAGATGTATTGCATATGGGGTTCAGAATCCAACCAGTATTGGAATATTAACAGAATGTTTGGAAAATCTGGCTTGATATTTTGCCAAATCTTTTTTTAGTTCAATGCAGTTTTCCCTTGTAAAACATTTCAATTCCAACTAATTTACATACCTTTTTCTGGCTATTTTTGCCTTTGGTAATCATAGTGTAGTTTTAAGATATAACTCTGAATAAACAATTACATCACTCATCAAGGACCTGAAAAGGGAATGAAAGCACCAAGACATGCTGTGGCCAATTTTTGCCACCAACAGTATTATGTTGTACATAAACAATTTGGAAAATCAGCTTAAGCCAACATTGTACCTTGTAAAGGGCTTTTAGAATAGATAAAGTAATATGTTCATCATATTATAATTACTTGATTTTGCCCTTAAACTGAAAACTATAAACCATGAATTATTTATCATTGCTGCATTTGAATGACAGCTCATTGGCAGAGTTTATTTTTGCAACAAAATTGTGAAATATAACCATTGATAAGTGTGATCTGTTGATCAATGGAAATCATTTTTCTGTGTACAGACATTTCATTAGCTTGCAACTCACTCATCAGATAATAAAACTGATGCCATATCTGCACTCCTAGTGCCACATTCTATCACCTCAGCTCAAAGTCCCAAAATATTGTCTTATTGATGCTTTTTCTTAACTGATGACCGCAAGCAAATCAATGTACAAAGAAAAATATTGTTTTAGTCCACAATTGAATATAAATAAGTAAGACAGAATGTACTCATATGTTGCATATGCAACTTTGGTTAAACACTCAGAATCAAGGGAAGAATTAAAAAGAGATGATATGCTTTTGTTTAGTGCAATGATGATAAAACTTGATTCCCATTCAATGGTTTGCATTGAAAAATTGATTCCTTACAACAAATCTGCCAGGCAGTTGATTTTAAGTATACTGCAATTAAGGTTTTAAGTACACTGCTAATTTTGCTATGCTACAATTTTCTGGCTCATTAAGGGCATCTAGTTTTCTCTGTAGTTAATTTCAATTATTTCTTACTTGAGCATTTTGTCCTTTTTGATAGTATTTGCTATTGTTAGAACTCTAAACTCAAGTGAACTTCATGACAAAAATTATGTGAATTAAATTTGAAGCAGGTACCCTACTTTTAACTACCTCTATACTACCTTTTAATAGCCTACCGTTTTCACCAACACAGTAAGAATAGATTCCATATTTTTTCATCACTATCATTAATATTGCCATCATCGCTGCGTTCTTTCACCACCAAGAATCATGAAAAGCGTCCTTTAAATCAACGACAATCGTTGAAAAAACTCAAGATATGATAATCTTTTTCTTTCAACACATTTCCTCGACTACTATCGTATCACTCAGCCACCAACACTATGAAAGAAAGCGTTTCCCTAGCTCCTTGAACAGTTTCATTTGGGTATATCCTGACCATCCTGAAAGATGATGCCTTTTGTTAGTCTATATGGCAAAACTTAGCGGTGCTTCCTTCTCCATGGTATTGCACCAGAAATGCCAGATTATATTCAATAAGCCGCCATTGTTGCTGTGTGAAACCACTAATCTATCTGACGCGTTATTCATCAACAAATATATCCCTTCAGGCCCTCCGTAGAAGGATCGCTTTTGTTGGCTGTCTCACTTTGCCACTGGCGCTTTCCTGATTGGCTCAGGTTTACTCTTTTTATATGCTCATTTCGTATTCTGCTTAGGGAACTAGATTGATTGATTAAAGGATAATGATTATATGTCACCAATTTGCTGCTTGATTTAAAGGCTATCCTTGGCCACTTAGAAATGTAGTGCGAGCGTTTTCTTGTCGATAATCTGATTTTAAGCGTTGAAGTGTGTCCTGTCATTTCATAGTCATTCTTTAATCGACTGTTTTGTTGTGGATTTGCGTATAACCGTTGACTCACCAAACACAACTTTCGTCACCATTCAGTCGTTTGCATTTGGCAGCTGTTGAATCATCATTTTTCTCTTTTATGCGGTTTCTTGTGGTTTTTATTTTGAACAACTTGTTTCCATTTGGTAACTCCTTGATGAAAACAATAGATTTATGAATGAGTGCAATGTTTAGGAAAACCTGATTAAAAATACCATAATTGCCTAACAAATATTTTCAGTACTTAAAAGCTGTTTTCATTTGTTTGAATTTATTGATATTGTTTGTTGATGTATTTATGCTGTTAGGTTGTTCGTTACTTCTTGGGTCTTTTATGCAGATTCAGTTGCGTAAATTCAGAAGCTACTTTTGGTCCATAGCCATGCGTTTTTTAGATAACTCTGATGCCTCATTTCTAGGAAAAGCTCAGCTGTCTGTCAACGTTCAACCAAAGACACAGACTCACCCAAAAGGAAGCAACATTTTCATTGACTGCGCCACCAGTGGAACAACGAAACCAGTGACTGTCACGTGGTCATTTGGCGGATTGACCGTTGAGAATATCGAGGAGCAAGGCGTTTTCCCAAACAATACGCTCTACATCAAAAACTTCAAAAAGTCACAAAAGGGGGCCTACGTCTGTAAAGCCAGCGATGGCGATTCTTCGAAGTCTGCCACCGCCGAAATCCAATATGCCTGTATGTTGCGACTTTATTCTGTTTTTTTTTTCGAATTTTGTTTCAAAAACAGCGAGTGCTCTTTTCCGGAGCATTCAGCGTCGTACAGTGGTAAACCATGATTGTTTATATCAACATGTTTTTCATTTCGAAGAATCTTATTTATTTGAGAGGACGGGGATATTTAATAAACATGGCTTTCGGTATCTTGCGAATAGCACAAGAAGTTTCCCAGATGATGGTGCATTGTTTGTTCTATTCAATGTTATTCCTGCTTTTTTCACTAGAAGGAAGTGCTGTTTCTTCATTGTTTTGAATGATAGCCAAAGTATATTAAAATATTAATTTGCCTGAATAGGCTCTCAAATGTTGAATTTCACAAGTGACGAAATATTGTTTGTTTCATTTTGAGAATACATGCTCCAAAAATGTTGATTTATCAGTTACCCTGTTGCATTGCGCAATTTTAAAGCTCTAATTAAAATTGTTATAATTTTATAATTGATAATAATGGATTTAATAATTTTAATATTAAAATTCCATTTTCCCAACTGCTAGTTTTTTCTTTAACCCCGAGCCAGTTGAAAATTTCAGATGTGACAAGATGTCTTGAAACTTTCGTTAATATATTAGTATATTTTGGTAGGTGATAGAAGCCCGAAAAATATTATCTTCTTCTGTGTTAATTCAGATCTTGAAAGCACTGCTATTTAGAATTGCTCACAAATAACGGATGACTACAATTTTGTGTCATCAATATCGTGTTTTAATCATGATTTAAGTTCTCCTGTTCACACTCGAAGTTTAGGAGTTATTTTTGTCTGGTTGGCAAAAAAACTGTTGATTCACTTACGGGTGAATTGTAGAAAGATGTTTTAATTTTTTAATGCTCATCAAAGATAAGATTTTAGTCGTCTGTTTCTAACTACAAGGGAAGCGAATAATTTTCAATTTAAAAATATAATCGCCTCATAGCAATACTAATTTCAGTTCAATATTAAATTCATTTCAGTTTTGAAGAAGATTCCCCTCATGAAAGACCGGGTCGAGTTTCAGAACCAGCAAGTGACGATCATTTGCCCCGAATCAAAAGGATTCCCCATACCAGATGTGAGGTGGGAGCACAATGGAAAAGTGTTACCAGCCACTACAAGGTACACTGTCGATGGTCGTTCCCTCGCGATTGCCGGCGTGAAGCTCGAAGACTCTGGCAACTTCACGTGTGTGGTCAATAATTCGGTTGGCGTGCAAAGACAGTCGATGCATTTGCAAGTGCACGGTTAGTTGCCTTTGCTCGTTTCAATTTTCGCATCACAGCACGCATATTACACGCGCGATCAGTTGATACCCCATGTTCCACGATGACGTCAATTTCTGATGCTCTTCGCTTCGTATCAATAATCCAATCCTTTTAAACTGACTTCAGACTGTATTCCAACCTGTCCGACCCAGAATTTTCGATTCTTGTTGTAAACATTCACAAATTTTGTTGTCGATGGTAATTTTGGTCCCACCGCACCTTCCCCCATCCCCCCACCCCTTGTTACCATCACGTACCCAAGCGTTGCAAGGCCTGTACACATTTCCCTCGCTCCCGTTGATTGCGTCAACACGATTTCCTAGATTTGATGGAGATCTCTTGCGCCGCTTTGTCCGAGTCTGGGTCATTTCTTGGTTGCAGAGCTCTTCATTAATCTCTCAGTTGCCAGCTCTGCTTAGAGTAGTCTGGGAGTTATGAACGCGATTGATTCGCTATGAAGGATTAGTTTTCATTATGCCATTGTTCCTGTCTTTTAATTAGGAATAATCCATTCATTAGCAATTGCAGCATTAAAGAAAAGGCCATTTTTGCCTCCTTTTCACGCTAAACGCCAGGCCATAGAGTCCTTGATGAATGATATCTGAGCAGGAATTTATTCGGCAGTGTTCCAGAACAGGACACTCTAAAGCGAATAGTCATCACGTCCTCCATTTGTAGTGAAAACCATTGTTTTCTCCGTTTTAGCAGATCAAAAAACTTTTAGCAATCACACACTTGTATTATGAAGTTAATTCAAACCATAAACATACTTTTAATTGGTGCAGTGTGCAAAGACGTTGGTTTATTTGTGGCATCTCTGACGTTGTTATGTGGACTAATGACACTATATCAGTAGCTTGTTGAGGCTCAGTTCTACCTGACAGTAAAAACTGCCATGTGACAAAAAACGATCTCCGATTACAATTCACTGACTAGAGCATATGGTTATTTCTGAAACTACTTTCAGCAACCGGATGGGTTTCCTTGAGGACGTCTTCATGGTGTACTGACGTTTCTGGCTTTTTAAATTCGTGAACTTGCGCCATAAATTGTCATGTTGTCATAACGTCTTTCTTGGTTCTTTTTATTATTGTTGCCTTTAAGCCCATATTGCTAGATTGGCAGCTATCTACACGCTCTACAGACGTATAGACTGCTAGTTAGTAAAGGGTTTCAACGCACGATAGTTTAAGCGAAGGCAGCCCGTCATTTTTAACCCGTCATTTTTAACCCATCGTTGGAAACCAATTATCCTATAGCAGTGCTTTGCAATTAGAGCCAAATACACCCCTTGGACACCCAACAGAGCAAGTAGAACTGTCCCACATCATATTATTACATTTTATTTTTCAGTGCCTGGCACCAATGTAATCACTCCAAAGTTCCAAAAAGTATTGGAAAAGAAAAGGGCAACTTTTCAATGCAAGTCGAAGGCCTTACCCCCTTTTCCGAGCAAAGAATTCAAGTGGGTTAAGGACAATAAGGATGTGGTTGGTAGTGACAGAGTGGTCATATCTCCAGATGATGGCACTTTGACTTTCAAATCGGTAGAAGTATCTGACAATGGAACATATGCATGCAAGATTTCGATGGTCTCCTCTTCAACAACGAGATTGGATTTCAAAGATGAATGTAGTCTCCAAGTTCAACGTAAGTACTTGTAGATAGATAGGAAACAAAAGCCAACTTTCTAGATAAGTTTAGGGAATTGATTCTGCACGTATGAATTTATATTTCGTATTCATTTATATATTAGAAAATTTCTAAATATTTGCATGTATGCATTATTGTAGGATTACTGAAGTTTGACCCTACGAAACTTCGCGACACTCAGAACTTGGATCGCAAAAGCACCAGGGTTCACTCTGTATCGTGTGCTTACATCGGGGACGAACCGATAAGCGTGACGTGGAAGAGGAAAGGCGTTGCCACCCTGCCAAGCAATATGAGACCAGTGGGAAACTCTCTTGTCATTGACGACCCTCAGCTATCGGACGGGGGTGAATATGAGTGCTTTGCGACCGGTCCATATAACTCAATTAATACTACAATAAAAGTGGTGGTTTTCGGTGAGTCTATTGCCGGCCGTGCCCTGCCCATCCCCAACAATTTTCTCATGATAAAGAAAATAAGTTTTTGTCTTTACAATTGTGGATATTAAGAAACAGTTAACGTCACTTCACAAATTTGAAATGAAATACTGGGGTTTGCCCTCGTGGTTTCTATTTTTGGATTTATACGGGCTCATTAAAGCAACTGAAAATCTATTTTACATGTTAATCGTTTTTTAAGAATGTTTTGATAAGTTGGAAAAAAGGTTACTGAAATTGCATTTTCGTTTTTTAAGCGTTTAAAGTTTTGCCGTCATTGAATACCATATCAGTTTTGGTTGGACTTTCATGCACCATTTTGTTGTTAATTTAGCAGGTTGACTCATTTCACAAAGTTTCGTGTTCTCTAAGTCGTGTTATGTCAGCTCCGAAGTATTTGAATAGAAACAGATTATCAAAAAATTCTGAATGATTGACAAAAGGGCATGTTACTTGCTGCAGAAAAGTGCAGTTTGTTATGCATTCCTCGATATTTGCCTGGAATCAATGCATTTGAATGATACCTTTGCAGAGGGCGTGGAGTTTACAAAAAAGCCAACCAACCTCACGGTGGCCGAAGGTGAATCTGGGCAAACGTCGTGTGAAGGGAGGGGCAAGCCAATGCCCAAGATCACATGGGCCAAGGCGGAAACGAACAGTGACTTGCCGAAGAACTTCAGAGTCGTGAAGAACAAGACATTGTTGATAAACAGCGCGGAAGCGTCGAACGGCGGCACCTACTTTTGCATGATTGCAAACGGACAGACGTCCAGTAATGTCGAGTTCCAAGTCGTCATCACAAGTAAGTTTGACCCCCTTAGGGGATCCGTGCACATGGCTTTTTACAAATGGAACGTTCTGCACTGTGGTACCAACAGTTGCACTGCAAAGATTGATTTTCCACTTCAAGTACTGTGGCGAATATGGTTTTGCGCTAGGGGGGGGGGGGTGTGGGGGTTTTGTGCAGCTGCTGACTTTGTCGTCTACCAAAAAGAAGTGTACTTTTAGGCTTGAAACCGGTCACTTGTTATCCGTCACTAAAGAGGAACGTCAAAGGAAAGCAGTCAGGTTCTTAAAGAGACCGGTCCACGAGTTATGGTTAACTGGCTCGGACCATGTATTGTAGGATTTGCATTTTGGCCAAGATTGTTATGTTGAGTCAGAGTGAGAATTGTCAGCTGTCGAAAAAAGATTCTTTCATCCAAAATAGTGGGATACCTTCTGGCTTTCCTAGGACAAAAAACGAGAACTACAACGAATTTAAATAAAGATTATGGTTAGTAGTTCTTCCCGCCGTTGAATGTAACTTTGTTGTGGGGGCTGTAAAAATTGATGTTGGTCTTGTCTATGGTAATTTCATGGTATTTGGTTGACTTTTGTAAGCCGTTGTTTCCCTTGATGCTTTGCAGGAAGCAAGAAGAAGCCCCAGAAGAGCCAGCAGTCGATGGGCCGCACTGTTGGAATTGCGGTTGGCTGCGCAGGAGCGTATATTGTCTTGGTCATTGGTCTAATGATCTACTGTAGAAGCAGGCGTTCACGACTCCTGAAGAGACAAGGTGAGTTACAATGCCCCCAGGAGTAAGATGTATTTTACCAGTTATCTACCTGGTCGCCGAGAAATTTTTTACACCAATGTACACTTTCCCAGCAAAGTTTGTAGTCGTCACACATAGGCGGAAAGGCCAGTTTTCTGCTATAAAAAATGCTTGGCCTGAGAAGTTAAATAATCTGAAAAGCATTTTCAATTAGCCCTGGCGACAAATTTTTGTTACCGCTTTTTAAATGGGACATAATTTAGAAGTGATCGTTTGTTGATTATTTTTAGCGTCTTAATGTCTTTGCATGTTCTTTGTAGGTAACATCGCAACTGAAATTGAAGACGGCGAGTTCAACAAAGACCTGCTTGATAATGGTGACGAAGAATACCCTTTGAACGGGGATTTGAGGCATTTGGACAAGTGGAGTTTTCCCAGAGAGAATTTGTCAAAGGTGCAAATTTTGGGAAATGGAAAGTATGGCGAAGTGTACACTGCGAAGGCTAGTGGGATCTGCGAAGGCGAAGTGTTTGTTGCCGTGAAACAGCTACCAAAAGGAAACGAGCAGGCTCGCAAAGAGTTTGACCAAGAGCTGGAGATGCTGACCCAGCTGCAGAGTGAGAACATCGTCAAGTTGCTGGGTGTCTGTGTTAAAGACTTCCCCTTACTGATGATCACAGAGTACAGTGAACACGTAAGCGGTTCAACCTCTACTTATGTCCACATTGCAATCTTCAAGGCATCATATTGGGATGTCAACACTACTTGCCATCCTTTTCTTTTACACACAGTCAAAATACCACTTTCAGCGACTCATATTGATGCCAATTCCGAATGTAGTTGATAATATTTTAATTTTTCGTTTAAAACTGAGAGAGCAGGAATGTGTTCTTTGATTTGTTCATCGTTTGCGCGCTTTCAATGAAAGCTCCTCGTGTAATCCTTGCGAACGGATTTCTTATCACTATCCCAAAACCATCTGTCAAATTTCCCAGTTATGTTATTAGAAATATCCATAAATATCCTTCGAATGGTCCAGGTAGACCTACCCTTGTGACCTCCTCAATTCTCTAATCCCCACTAGGCGTCCCTGTTGGCTCATGCCTAGAGACTTGATTTTTTAGGGTGATTTGAAGCAGTTTCTGTCAAGCAAAGAGGGGGCCATTGGCTTGCCTGCCAAGTTGAGCATGTGCTCACAGATAGCCAAAGCGATGGAATACCTCTCGGCCAATGGAATCATTCACCACGACCTAGCATGTCGGAACTGTGTCGTCATGTCGGAGGACTGTCACTTAAAAGTCGCATTCTTTAGCATAAGTGAAGATTTGTACGTCGATGATTATTGTTTGTATAACGATGCGCATGTGCCGCTGCGCTGGCTCAGCCCGGAGGCGCTTTTTAAGGAAGAGTATTCAGAGAAGAGTGGAGTATGGGCCTTTGGTGTTGTCATGTGGGAAATCTATAACGACTGTAAGCGGCCCTACCCCGGAAAAAGCGACGAAGATGTGGTCAAGTTTTTAAAGAAGAAGAACCAGCTCGATGCATCAGATAACATGCCAAAGCCGCTGATTAAGTTGATGAAGAATTGTGTTCGAATAAATCCAGACGAGAGGCCTAAGTTTGCTGACATGGTGTCCGAAATCGAAGGCATTCCGTCCGATAGCAGCGTCTGAAATCGACCGGCAAAGAATATTCGGACCAAGCTAGCTTGCTGAAGAAAACTGCTTCGTCAGCATCGCGACGAGAACATCAAAGAGGTAGAATTTAAATAATCGTCGTCATGGAAGCAGGTTTTCAGGCAACAGGAACTTCTCCTGTTGATGAGACCAGGTTTTACAGAAACACTTTTTACCAATTCTTGGCAACTGATTCAAGAGCGAACCTACTTTTGGATAATTTCACTTTTTGGGACAAAGCCTTGTAGGCCTTGATGTGAATGGATGAAGTAAAACATAATTAAGATACTTTATTGTTAATCATGAAAATTAGGTAGGTAATTGTAGATAGAGTGTTCAATGGCAGCTCTCCAGGAACAAGAAGCTGCAGGTCATACCAACTTTGCTTCGTTTTGGTAAGCAAAGTTTGATCACCCTCGAACGAAGAATTCGTCGTATCTTTAATCACGTTTTGTTGGGAGGGCGCGGTTGTAGTTTTAGGCGGTGTAAATTGCTTGTACTACCACCAAGAGTTTAATATCTTGTTACTTATAGGGTCGGGAACAATGGGAAACATCTTTATTGTGGGTTTTCAGTGGTTCTGTTCGTTTAGTGTGATCGACCAAGATCTGATAAGCCCGTATAGTGACGTACTTTTTATTGAAAAGGAACAACGGTGCATTATTAAGTTTTTACCGGTCCTGGCAATCTGCGTTGCGGCATCGAACCCCCGTGTTCGCTGCCTCTCCTCTGATGAGTACGCATGCTCACCAGAACCAGGCCCCTTTTCCTTGTTTAGTCCAGTAGTCCGGCGGTGCACTTTGGTGGCACTCTAAATTGAACCCGAATCTCTCTAATTTGTTAGGCCACTTGCACCCACTCGTGATCGAGTCGTCTCTACGCAATATTTACGACCATGAGAATTTTTTTATTTTTAGGATTACCTGTTGAACGCTTTTTTACTCTTAAATTAATCATCTTCCATTTTCATAAATGAAGTTTAAAATTTTGTCGCGGTTAGGCTGCCACTGTTTGTCTTGAGCCCTTCAACCATGGCACGGTACCGAAACATTCTGTTTGTGTCACGCTCCCGTTCTACTGTCAAATTACCCGTAGGACAGAATACGACTAGGGCATAGGCTCAACATAATTTTTAGAAGTTTACAGAGCGATATGTAGAAGACTTGTCAGATTTCACTTATAGCTTGGTTTGACCATTGCGACATAAAGCAAGATAATGCCCATTAAAAGATATTTTAGCTTTGCTACTGTCAGCTAATGCATATCTGGTCTGAACATAAAAAACACACCGAAAAAGACCCGATAATTGAATTCTTTAGAAGCATTCTTCGCGTACTGGAATTCAATACTTTTGGCTCGGAGTGACCTGCTTAATTTGAGGTGGCCCCCAAAGTGACACCCGTTTTAAAATAGTTTTCATCTTCAATTCACGAGAAAATGCTTTTTAGAACATGTCTCATTCTCCTGATTTCGTTTCGAACACTTGAACGGTCCTAAAAAGACCAGAAAGGCTTGTGTGAACCTCTTGTCCTAGTTTCCAATATGCACTTTGAAGACAGAATCAATACCATAGCTTGTGCAAAAAGATACTTTTGGGTAATAAATTGCCCCCTGATATTACTTGGGAATGCTCTGAAATACGCCAAAATACATGTTTGTCTAAGCATCCTTTCTAAGCTTCCTTTTCGCATCGTGATGTATTCACTAATTTATTAACCATCCTTACCTTGAAGCAATCTGCTTCACGGGGACAAACTTTTTAGTATGTTTACACCTAAATGATCATTAACTTCACGAATATACCATATGAGCTATTTTTATGGTACATTAAAGCTTGCATTAAGAGCCCATTTGATACCCAGTGCCCAAATCCTGTCAAAGTCATTGTGTGCCTTTTGCAACCCCAACTTGCGACATATTTCTAGAGTCGTGAGAATTGGTAAGAGTGCTAAAATTGTGCAGCCCGCATACACCTCACAAGTATTAGCATGGTGAGTCGGTATCTTTTTCACTTGTCTTCTAGTGACAAAATTCCTTAATTTGCTTAAGTCTATTACCGTAAGTGCAAGAGCTAAGAAATTAATGTTAAAATCTTTCAAAAAATCTGGTTCGTGTGATTTAGAACATGGCTCCCCTAGACCAGTAGCTTACCTCAAATATTCCCTTATTCTCCATAACTCCAAGGCAATTGAAAAAGCTTTCTCTTCACTTGACAGGAAACAAATTATAGCCAACGACACGATGCAACGTCTGTGAATTGCCCACACCCTTGGGGCTCAAGAAACCTGCCTCACAGCAGAGCAGCACGTTATTTAGAGGAAGGTACAAACATATTTTTATCAAATATATATCTATCAAACAAGTTATAGCCTTGCCAATATGCCTAATTTTGAACCCAAATGTTTTTTCCGAAAAATGAACTGCCCTTCGTCGACAACTTAAAAATTTTGCAATCAGTTTGAAGGTTTCAAAAAATGTGTCTTCCATCCCTGAAAATACGGTATTGCGAAGGCGAAAGCAGCAAAAATCAACGTCTTGGCCTTGTCAAAATGCCAAATTTTTTACCGTAAATTTTTCTTCAAAAAACTTCATGTCTTTCTTTTATAAATGCATTCAGCATTACGTTCATGTCAGAAATTAACCCTCCGTCATGATAAACAGTTTTAACAGTTTAAGTTAACCCTCCGTCATGATAAACAGTTTAAGTTAACCCTCCGTCATGATAAGAGTGAGAAACGGTAAAACCCGAGGTGCCAAAAGGCCTCATTCTTGACAAAAAAAATTTTCTTCTTAAAACTAATTGCCTCTTTTCTCCATTCCAAATAATTGCAATTGGTACTAAAGCTATGATAAGACATGTCCGGGTCTGGAAATACAGCTGTTTTTGTGAAAGTGATTTAATTAAAAAAACCTTGCAAAGGAAAATGCCTTATTTCTCACTAAAACACTTTGTTCGAAAAACCAATAGGCTGTCCTTTACATTCCAAGTTACAGTATTTGCTTTGAAAAAATTTTCTAGGATGGACGAGAAACGACAGTTTCCATATGGGTGAAATACCGGAAATAACCAAAGTTATACGAGAATGACTCATTTATTTATCAAAAATCTGTTTTTCCTAAAAGACAATAATCTCCCATCTAAAGTGCAAAGTATTGCGTTTGCCTTGAAAACAATCAAAAATTTTGCTTGTGGTGACAAAAACAGCAGTTTTCATGACAGTGGCAAACGAGAAACGACCAACGATGAAAGTTACCAAGAACCTAAGAAAAAGCATTTTTCCAGATAGTACAAAAAAGGAGAAACCAAGGTTATGCCCTTGCCGCCCTCCCAAAATTCCTCAATTTTGAACAAAAGTTGTTCGTCCCTT
This sequence comes from Nemopilema nomurai, assembly GCA_003864495.1. NCBI lineage: Eukaryota > Metazoa > Cnidaria > Scyphozoa > Rhizostomeae > Rhizostomatidae > Nemopilema > Nemopilema nomurai. The sequence goes on from ML133381.1 coordinate 678,057, forward strand.
AAACCGGTAGCCCCTCTTCTACAATGCAAGTGAAGTCCTTTGCCTTTAAAACTGCAAGAAATGTTGCCCAGAACGTGAGAAAACAGCAGTTTTTGAGATGGTGAAAAACGGAAAAAGACCAAGGTTATAGCCTTGGAAAAATGCCCCATTTTTGACCAAAATATTTTTGCTCCAAAACCCAGTAGCCCCTCTTCTACAATGGAAAGAAGTCCTTTGCCTTTAAAACTGCAAGAAATGTTGCCCAGAACGTGAGAAAACAGCAGTTTTTGAGATGGTGAAAAACGGGAAAGACCAAGGTTATAGCCTTGGAAAAATACCTCATTTTTGACCAAATTTTTTAATGATCCAAAACCCCGTAGCCCCTTCTACAATGCAAATGAAGTTCTTTGCCTTTGAAACTGCAAGAAATGTTGCCCAAACCTGAGAAAACAGCAGTTTTTCGGTGGTGAAAAAGGGAAAAGACCAAGGTTATAGCCTTGGAAAAATGCCCCATTTTTGACCAAAATATTTTTGCTCCAAAACCCCGTAGCCCCTTTTCTACAATGCAAAGGAAGTCCTTTGCCTTTGAAACTGCAAGAAATGTTGCCCAGAACGTGAGAAAACGGCAATTTTCGAGATGGTTAAAAATGGAAAAAGACCAAGGTTATAGCCTTGGAAAAATACCTCTTTTTTGACCAAATTTTTTTATGATCCAAAACCCCGTAGCCCCTCTTCTACAATGCAAAAAGAGTCCTTTGCCTTTGAAACTGCAAGAAATGTTGCCCAGAACGTGAGAAAACAGCAGTTTTTGAGATGGTGAAAAACGTGAAAAAACCAAGGTTATAGCCTTGGAAAAATACCTCATTTTTGACCAAATTTTTTTATGATCCAAAACCCCGCAGCCCCTCTTCTACAATGCAAAGAGAGTCCTTTGCCTTTGAAACTGCAATAAATGTTGCCCAGAACGTGAGAAAACAGCAGTTTTTGAGATGGTGAAAAACGTGAAAAAACCAAGGTTATAGCCTTGGAAAAATACCTCATTTTTGACCAAATTTTTTTATGATCCAAAACCCCGCAGCCCCTCTTCTACAATGCAAAGAGAGTCCTTTGCCTTTGAAACTGCAATAAATGTTGCCCAGAACGAGAGAAAACAGCAGTTTTTGAGATGGTGAAAAACAGGAAAAGACCAAGGTTATAGCCTTGGAAAAATACCTCATTTTTGACCAAATTTTTTTATGCTCCAAAACCCAGTGGCCCTTCTTCTACAATGTAAAGGAAGTCCTTTGCCTTTGAAACTGCAGGAAATGATGCCCAGAACATGAGAAAACAGCAGTTTTTGAGATGGTGAAAAATGGAAAAGACCAAGGTTATAGCCTTGGAAAAATGCCCCATTTTTGACCAAATTTTTTTATGATCCAAAACCCCGTAGCCCCTCTTCTACAATGCAAAGAAAGTCCTTTGCCTTTGAAACTGCAAGAAATGTTGCCCAGAACATGAGAAAACAGCAGTTTGAGATGGTTAAAAATGGAAAAAGACCAAGGTTATAGCCTTGGAAAAATGCCCCATTTTTGACCAAAATATTTTTGCTCCAATACCCGAGAGAACCACTTCTGTGATACAAAGGAAGTCCTTTGCATTCAAAACTGCAATAAATGTTGCCCAGAACGTAAGAAAACAGCAGTTTTTGAGATGGTGAAAAACGGGAAAAGACCAAGGTTATAGCCTTGGAAAAATACCTCATTTTTGACCAAATTTTTTTATGATCCAAAACCCCGTAGCCCCTCTTCTACAATGCAAAGAGAGTCCTTTGCCTTTGAAACTGCAAGAAATGTTGCCCAGAACGAGAGAAAACAGCAGTTTTTGAGATGGTGAAAAACAGGAAAAGACCAAGGTTATAGCCTTGGAAAAATACCTCATTTTTGACCAAATTTTTTTATGCTCCAAAACCCCGTAGCCCCTCTTCTACAATGCAAAGAAAGTCCTTTGCCTTTGAAACTGCAAGAAATGTTGCCCAGAACATGAGAAAACAGCAGTTTTTGAGATGGTGAAAAATGGAAAAAGACCAAGGTTATAGCCTTGGAAAAATACCTCATTTTTGACCAAATTTTTTTATGATCCAAAACCCCGTAGCCCCTCTTCTACAATGCAAAGAAGTCCTTTGCCTTTGAAACTGCAAGAAATGTTGCCCAGAACGTGAGAAAACAGCAGTTTTTGAGATGGTGAAAAACGGAAGACCAAGGTTATAGCCTTGGAAAAATACCTCATTTTTGACCAAATTTTTTTATGATCCAAAACCCCGTAGCCCCTTTCTACAATGCAAATGAAGTTCTTTGCCTTTGAAACTGCAAGAAATGTTGCCCAGAACCTGAGAAAACAGCAGTTTTTTCGATGGTGAAAAAGGGAAAAGACCAAGGTTATAGCCTTGGAAAAATACCTCATTTTTGACCAAATTTTTTTATGATCCAAAACCCCGTAGCCCCTTTCTACAATGCAAATGAAGTTCTTTGCCTTTGAAACTGCAAGAAATGTTGCCCAGAAAATGAGAAAACAGCAGTTTTTGAGATGGTGAAAAACGGAAAAAGACCAAGGTTATAGCCTTGGAAAAATACGTCATTTTTGACCAAATTTTTTTATGATCCAAAACCCCGTAGCCCCTTTTCTACAATGCAAAGAGAGTCTTTTGCCTTTGAAACTGCAATAAATGTTGCCCAGAACGAGAGAAAACAGCAGTTTTTCAGATGGTGAAAAACGGGAAAAGACCAAGGTTATAGCCTTGGAAAAATACCTCATTTTTGACCAAATTTTTTTATGCTCCAAAACCCAGTAGCCCTTCTTCTACAATGTAAAGAAAGTCCTTTGCCTTTGAAACTGCAAGAAATGATGCCCAGAACATGAGAAAACAGCAGTTTTTGAGATGGT